>CM053597.1:52371976-52420990 GCA_028646575.1 Pseudocheirus occidentalis
CCTTTTCTTTTTTTTTTTTTTTTTTTGCTTTTTGGAGGGCAGTTGGGGTTAAGTGACTTGCCCAAAGTCACACAGCTAGTAAATGTGTCAAGTGTCTGAGGCCGAATTTGAACTCAGGTCTTCCTACCTCCAGGGCAGGTGCTCTATTCACTGTGCTGCCTACCTGGACCCCTACCCCCTTTGCACTTCCAATACTGATTTAGATGAATAAAAAATGTATTCATAGTTTAAAAAAAAACCAATGAATGCTATAGGTGAAGTGTCATCATCTGAGCCCTAAATTTGTTTTTAAATAAATTACTTAATTTTTCTGTAACATAATGGGGGGGAGGAATAATTATAACCCTCATATATCAGCTGCAAACTAGTTTAAACAATAAATGGTAAACTTCTTACATGAGGATTTTTCTAGTTACAATGCTTCTTAAGGAGATGACATGACTTTTTTCTGACCCCAAGAGCTCTAGTTACTATATTCAAATTTGTTAGAAATTGTTTTATCTATTGCTCTGGTATGCAGTTTGTTTTAGAGTTCACGTTTTATTTTCAATTAATTTATTGGCTATTTATAAAAAAATTATGTAAGATGGGATCAACATTTTAAAGCCAAATCTGCATTTAATTTAAACACATAAAAATTGATTGTTCAAGTGCCAGTAGAATTTATTTTGCATCCAAAAGATCAGATTTCAAAGAGCCTAATGGCATGATGTAGATTTTGTGTGAATTTAATGAGGGGCTAATCATTTCCACGTTTGTCACACTTTTTGTATGAGGTTTTGGCAATGGCTACATGTATAAAGAGGAATGTTTGTTGTGGCCACCAGCAGTAGTACAGGGACCTAATGTTTTGGAAAAAAACATATGAAAATATTTTATTGTGGTTTCCTTTTGAATACATAGTAAGCTATATAAGCTATGCTGAGAAGAAAAATGCATTTATGATGTCCATACATTATTTTGTTTTTGGTAAATATGATAGATTGAGTAGATATATTTAGTTTTTAAAATATTTAGAAAGTGCTCAAGATTATATCTGTCATTATATATGTAACAGATAAGTCCTATGTGTAATATTATTACGTGGGAGTTTTTTTCCTGACTGGAGACTACTTAAATGGAATGATGGTACTATAAATTTGGATAGGAATGAGAGATTATAACCTCGAACCCCTGCTTACCTTTAGACAAAGCCCATAGATGAAAATATCAACTTTTCTTCATCTTGAACCACTTCACAGCATTTGATTCAAATCAAACTGATTAAAGTATATTCTAAAGACTACTTTAGGCACAGTAAGCCACATTATATTCTTCAGAAAATTTTTAGAGAAAAAAGTGACCAGTGGACTTATATAAAAAATTGTACTAAGGAAATCTGATTTTGAGTTCCTGATCTGTCAGTCATGATCAGTAATCTCATAAGCACCTTATCTCTTTGGCTTTGCACTGAGTGGGGATTTTAATAGATGTTTGTGGAATTAAATTGTTTTCTTAAATAGTTCGTATCCCACAGCAACCTCCCAAAGGTTAAGTAATGAGAAATCCACCATTTTTCCAACTTGCATATCTGTCAGTAGCATCAGCTTCGAGTGCTCTCTGCTCACAAACATGCAGGTATATTTTATTCTCCATCTGACCATCAGGCTTTCCTCACTTTTCTCAGGGATTGCTGTAGCGGCTTCTGGTATGATTCCTTGTCTCCTATTATTCCGTGCCCTAGTCTGTTCCACATGCAATCATTATAATAATGTTTTCAAACACTATTTTCATAACACTACTACCCAGCTCAAGAATTGATGATGGTTCCCTCTTTCTCTGTAATATAAAATATAAATTATTTGCAGTGGCTAGGTGGCGCAGTGAATAGAGCAGCAGCCCTGAAGTCAGAAGGACCTGAATTCAAATCTGGTCTCAGACACTAAACACTAGCCGTGTGACCTTGGGCAAGTCACTTAACCCCAATTATTGCCCTGCCTTCCCCTCTCCAAAAAGCAAACTATATAATATATAGTATACATATACTATATATATACACACATATATGTATGTATACTACTCTCATCTTTTATATATTAAATTATACACACACACACACACACACACACCACTCTCATCTTTTATATATTCCTTGGTGAAGACCCTCTAGTTCATCCAAGTGGAAGTAAATATAAGATGACCAGTGGGAGACCAAGGAAGGTTCTATGAAAGAGATATCACTTGACCTTGGATGAAAATAAGTATTTTGAGCAGCATTAATGAGGGTTGAGTGCATTCCAGACATGGTGGCCCACTTCAGTAAATGCATCATTGTGGCAGATATAATATTGAGTTTGGCTCTATGGTTTGGCCAGAATGAAAGAAAGGTGCATGAAAGGCAGTAGTCCAATAATAATCTAGTATGTTAAAAAAAATAGAAATATGGTCTTAAATGCTTGAAGAGGTGTGGAAAATGGGTACGCTAATGCACTGTTGGTAGAGCTATGAAATGGTACAATCATTCTGGAGTGAATTTGGAATAAAACTGTGCATACCTTTTGACTTAGCAATACTGCTACTTGGTCTGTATCCCAAAGATATCAAATAAAAAGAAAAAAGGATATACACATACACAAATATGTATAGTAATTCTTTTTGTAGTGGCAAAGAATTGGAAATTGGGGGATACCCATCAATTGGAGAATGGCTGAGTTATGGCATAGGATTGTGATGGAATACTTTTGTGTTATAAGAAATGATGAAAAATGAGAGCAACCTGGCATATGAGCTGATAAAAAGTAAAGTGATCAGAACTTGGAAAACATTGTGCACAGTAACATCAATATCATAACAATAAATCAGCTGTGAAAATTTAACTACTCTGATCAATACAATGATCCATGGCGGTTCCAACAGACTCATGATGAAAAATACTTTCCACTTTCTAGAAAGAGAACTGATAAATTCTGAGTGCAGATCAAAGCATATTTTTTCACTTTTCTAATTTTTCTTGTCTTTTTTTATAAACATGGCTAATGTGAAAATATGTATTACATGATTTCATTTATTAAAGAAAGAAATAGGTCTTGGTTAATTTGTAGTTGTTTATTATGTTATTATTGTAGGGAGGAAATCAGACAGCTACAGTAATCGCATTGTGTTCAATGAGAGATTTCAACTTAACCCAAGAAACCTGTCAGTTGGCTATTAGAGATGTTGGGGGTTTGGAAGTCCTGATCAATTTGCTTGATACAGATGACGTCAAATGTAAGGTGAGTAGCTTTACCAGCAATGGGTGTCCTTTATTATCTGAGAATAAGTAATGTACATGATAGAATTTATGTCCTGATTGGAAACATGGAGAGGATAGTTCTTTATTAAGACACATGCATCATTCATTCATTCATTCATTCATTCATTCATTCATTGTCAGCCAGTCAATAAACACTTATTAAGTACCTACTATGTGTCAAGCACTGTGCTAAGTGGTATCCCTGTCTTCAAAAAGCTTGTAGTCAAATAGTGGAAGACTGCTCACAAAAGGCAGCTAAGAATCGGGTAAGCAAGGCATTGGGCACAGGGCCATGATGGAGCAGTCAGGAGGGAAAGGGAAGGAAAGCTTTGCCTTCCCTTCAGAAGGGCAGAGGGTACCAAGAGTGCTGATGGGGTCCAAGTACCAAGGCTGATTCAGTCTTACAGGATGAACAGTTCTTCATGGAGCATTTATTCAATAAGCATTTGGTAAGTGCCTAATGTGTTTTCAAGGAACCATGCTCAGGCTACAAAGACAAAAATAAAACAAAACCCCAAAAGTTCCTAACCTTGGTGGGATTTATAGTCTGTTTTTGGGAAATGATAGGGGCATATATAAATAAATACAAACTATATACAAAATAAATACAGGTAATTTTGAGGGGGAGGTCTGTAGTGCTTGAGGTGGGGGATCTGTTTTACCTGCTTTTACACTTTTTATGAGGCAGTTAGGTGGCAATATAGCTAGAAGGCTAGTCATGGAGTCAAGAAGGTGAAAGCCCATTTCATTTACTTACTTGCTAGCTGTGTGACCTTGGATCAGTCACTTTACCCTGTTTACCTCAGTTTCTCATCTGTAAAATGAACTGGAGAAGGAAATGGCAAAGCATTCCAGGATCTTTGCCAAGCAAATCCCAAATGGGGTCAAGAAGGGTCTGATGTAATTGAAACGCCTAGACAATAACAAGAAATCACTGGGGATTCTAAGGTAGGAGTGAGGACGGTTTATTCCAAGCACAGGAGGCAGAGTACCTACAGAGGCAAGGAGGCAGCAGCTGGAAATATAGGTGTGTCTGTGTATGTCTGTGTGTGGGACACCAAGTAAGAGGCTGGTTGGAGCATAGCATGGGGGGTGGGAAGGAATATGAAGTTAGTTTGGAAAGATCAGCTACCTTCAAAAATGAAAAAATATTTTAGCTTGGCATGGGAATTATTTTAACATAGACTTTGTCATGTATTCTTAAGTGATCTTTTGCTTATAACATTTCCCCCATTTAGATTGGTTCATTAAAAATCTTAAAGGAAATTAGCCATAATTCTCAGATCAGACGTACTATTGTTGACCTTGGAGGTTTACCAATTATGGTGAAGATACTTGATTCTCCGGATAAAAATCTGAAATGTTTGGCAGCTGAAACAATAGCAAATGTTGCCAACTTCAGAAGAGCCCGGAGGACAGTGAGACAGCATGGGGGCATCAAGAAATTGGTAAGTAGCATAAATATTATGATGAATGGGCTAAATGCTACTGAGGTGTGAAATAAAAACAATTATTTTCTGCTCATTGAAGTCATGTTTTATTAGTTAGGGTCTAATTTAGCTGGAAAATGATTTCTCCTCCTAAAATTTCTAATTTACTCTTAGGGTATAATTTTATCACCTCTCAGGGTATAACTCTGTGTGTGTGGTTTTCAAAGATTCTTTCCATTAAAATCATATTTCCTTAATATGATCTTTTCCCAAGTATTTACATTAACAACATTGGCACTTGGCATCCTTTGCTCTACCTACCACCTAAGTAACTTCTGCTCTTTAAAAGCAACATAGAAATGTTCACTACTCATTAATTCATTCCATCATCTTCCTAAATATGAATCAAAATTACTTTAAGCAAAATTGTGGTTTTAATGAATAAACATATATTAAGCTAGGTTTGAGGCAGTTAGGAGGTACAGTGGATAGGGTGCCAGGCCTGGAGTAAGGAGAATTTGTCTCCCTGAGTTCAGATCTGGTCCCTGACTCTTACTAGCTGTGAGACCCTGGACAAGTCACTTAACTCTCCTTGCCTCAGTTTTCTCATCTGTAAAATGATCTGGAGAACAAAATGGCAAACCGTTCTAGTATCTAGTATCAAACCACCCCGCAGGTGAGGTCGTGAAGCATTGGACATGACTGAACAACAACAATAATCTGGGTTTAGAAACATAGCAAAAATGACTATGAAAGGCCAGTGATTCTCAAACTTTTGGTCATGGCCAAAACTTTCCTTCTGCGTAAAACTTCAGTTGAACTCTTTGAGTTAAATAGAAGAGATAGAGAAATGGATAGGAACTGTGGGGTGGGGAGCTCTTCTAAGGTAGGTCTGCACCTACTCACAAGTCTTAGCTGCTTAGAGCAGTGGAAAGGAAAATGACTTTTCTAAGGTCATACACTTGGTAAGTTTCTGAGCCTGTTTTTGACTCCTGTCTTCCTGACTCTAGGTCCTGTGATCTGTATGCTTGACATGCTTGACTTTAGTGAAATTAAAAACAAAAACAACCCTCTTATGAAACATAAGAAATGGGGAACGGGCTGGAGTTGTTGTTTTATTGGTATACAGAACTCTCTATCAAAGCAGGTCAGTGCCCTCTCAGCAAATTTTGGTTTTAGAAGGTTTCTTGGACCACTGAAGTCAAGTGATTTACCCAGGGTCTCACAGCTTATGAATGTATGAGAGGTGAGATTTGCATTCAGGTCTTTTTGCCTCTAAGGTCCACTATGCCATACTGGTTTTCATGTAACAACAAACAACATAAGATGATTAAAAGAACAAAAGATTGGGGAGATATTTATAGCAAACATGACAAATGAAACTTGGCATCTGAAATATACATGTTTACAATGACCAGTGGTAACTCCTAGTCAATAATGGATGAATGGTTAGAGTATGAATAGGTATGTATTAACAGCAGAGAAATTTAATCCTGGCAAGAGAAATAGGTGTACAAATTCATTGTTGAAAGAATTTCAAACTTGAACCTTTTTGGAGAAAAAGCTGGTAGTAAAAGTTATAAAAAATAAATCGTATGCTTTGACCCAAAAATTCCGTCATTGGCTACGTGCTCTGAAAGTATTGTCAATAATTTTAAAAGAGCTCTTTTCAAGGATTTCAAAGCATATGAATGGCAAAAAAACTGGAAGCAACTGCATTTTCAAGCCTTGGGGGAAGAGTAATAGAATGGAATACTGCAATTCCATTCACACTGACAAATATGAGGAATAGGAAGAAATCCAAAAGACCTTTGTGAAATAATGCAAAGCCAAAAAAGTAAGTAGCCATATATGAATGAACACTGTGAATTATATGAGAGGAAAAGTGGATGAGAATGAATGGACAAACAAAAAATCGTGATAAGAGTAAGAGTGATCAAATTGTTATGATACTTAATATGTTAAATGAAATACATATGAGGAGTCACTAACCAACACTACTTGATTGGAACAGTGTTTAAGATGTAAGTTACTGATAAAATATTTTTAAAAACTCTAAACATTAAAAATGCTTGCAATTTTACTACTTTTACTAACAAATTTACTAATTAAAATGATTAATTCACTAATTTTAAATGTAATTTCATAGATCTTCCATTCTCAGAATAAACTTATTCCAAGTCTAACACTATTATGAACTTCTCATTTAATGTGAAGGATGTCATGTTTATTATAAAAAATATTTTATGATTGAGAGTAATGATTAGATGCTGTAGCTCACCTAGAGAGGGTTCGCTTGAGCAAGACACATCTAACATAACCAACAAGGACAGAAGAGACAAGTTTAAAGAAAACTTCCCTTCAGATCCTACTGTCTCACCAGATGTCAAAACTGCCATTCAGGATCAGAGCTGGCATGCAAGATAACTTTGGTGAACTGAGGCAGCTGCACGGGTGAAGGGGACATCGAGAAATGGGCAGCGCTCTTCTTTTGAGTCTTATAATACCTGTGTGATATGAGATGAACAAGTAGCTACTGTCCCCAGTGGCTTCACTTTAGTCTTCTCATCAACATTAGCTAAAAAACCCAAATTATCAGCAGATTCAGAAGAGCAGGCACAAATGTGCTGAGCCAGAATTGTGCCTTTCGTGCTTCCTGCACAGCATCAGCATCTGTGGTGCTGACTAATGTTATTTACTCATTGTTAACATCACCACCTTCTGTGTAATTTTTCCCTTGGGAAAAACTGGTAAACTTCTCAGAAATCTCCGCATTGCTTTTAACTACCGTGAATTTCTCACTTGTTAGAACCATG
Organism: Pseudocheirus occidentalis; assembly: GCA_028646575.1. Lineage (NCBI taxonomy): Eukaryota > Metazoa > Chordata > Mammalia > Diprotodontia > Pseudocheiridae > Pseudocheirus > Pseudocheirus occidentalis. The sequence goes on from CM053597.1 coordinate 52,379,494, forward strand.
GATATGGCATAAGTATGCTGATTATATTTAAAAGTATTGCATGAAGGATGTAAGACCTTAATGGAATGGAACTCCTTCTGGGAGAGAATACACAGTACCTCCCATCATTTTGTGTTTTCTTTTTACTGGCAGCTATTTAGCACATTGTAAATGCTTAAATGTACTTATTACTAATGGAAGTGATATTGGTGACTTTATGGCTATTGAATTATGTTTGAAGAAATATGGAGCAATCACTAGATTCAGAATCAGAATTCTGAAGAGCCTCCAGCACTTTCTCATTGTTTGATTGTGTGTAACTCCTTAACCTGTCTCAGTCTTGGTTTCTTTATCCATAAAATGGGGATGACAGTATTTGTACTATTGAACTGCAAGGTTGATTATTATTGGATGGACAGAAAGACTTACCTGTTCTTTCAGGTTGAGCTGCTGGACTATGCCCAGAGCAAAACAGACCCTATGCACCGCCATTGCCTGTATGAGACCAAGGATGTGGAAGTGGCCCGATGTGGGGCTTTGGCACTGTGGAGCTGCAGCAAGAGCCATGTAAACAAAGAAGCCATTCGGAAAGCTGGGGGCATCCCTCTCTTGGCTCGCTTGCTGAAATCTTCACATGAGAACATGCTAATTCCTGTTGTAGGGACCCTGCAAGAATGTGCATCAGAGGTATACGGCACCAAATTTGTTCACCTTGCTGTCACTTACTATAGAGTGAAGAAAGTTCAAGGTTTCTTGAGCTTTAAAAAATATATTGCAATGATTATAGAGAGGTTTTTGGATAGATGTCTGTGGTACATATTCAAGATAATTATTGAATATACTATAATTTTTGGAGATTATATTTTATTGCAATGAGCTCACCTTTTGGCAGAACATTGTAGGGTAACCTATATCTATACCATATCAAGTAATTGAAATTCTCTTGGAAGACTATCAGACTAGGATGTTATAAGTAAAGACTAGACTTGTAACCAGGCCAGAGTAACCAGGGCTTTGTACCAGGCACTGCCAAATTTATGTGGAGCCAATCTGGAGAACTCATGCCCTGAGTTGATGCTTTAGGCAGTCACAGGAGAAGCACCTATTGTGCATAGATGAGTGATGACAAACTCTGGAGATGAACTGCCCCCACATGTGGCTATAACTCTTCTTCAAACATTCCAATACCCAGAGTGATGGTTGTGGGGAGGGACAAGTGAATAGAAGAGGAACTCTTCTCCACCAGTACTGTCCATCATTCCAGAACCCTCGAACCAGCCACACACAGCCTCAATAGCACCGAGGTAGCCAGAATTGTGAGTTATTTATGATTTTCTACCTCGGTGTCTGGAAAGTATCTGTCTTCCTCCTCCCCCAGCTTGGGATACCTTGTTTGCCTTTTATACTGGGTGAAAGTATTCCTAGTTATAGCTCTGGTCAAACAACAGTGGGAAACTTTTATTATACTGTTCTAGGGAAAGTATTAGCATTTGCTTATTATTTTATATTGGGTTTTTAGCTTTATAAAGTAGTGTTTGGGTGGTAATGGTGGGCATCTAAGTCCAGAGCTCTGTTAAAGTCAGATTTTTCCAAATTAACTAAATTTTTACTGGGAAGCCCCACGGCTATAGATGAACACAAATTTTATATACCACTCAACTTGAAAGTGAAATTTCCATCAGAAGGATTGGGTTTTAATTCAAGAAAATTTGATGAAGTAGTTTAAAAAATATATTTATAAATTTTTATTCAAATTCTGGTTTCCTACCACAAATGCATAAAATGAAAATTGGGCAATCTGCATAATGGTCTCTTATCAAATGCTCTGTTTTCATAATAGAATGCTGTCAGTGAAGTAGGAAAACTGGGCTAAATGTATAAGGTGAAGGAATACAACAGGAATTTTCACCATACTCCTCTAATATAATATGAGGGAGGGGTTAAGAATGTGACTGTAGCCCAAGAGCACCAGACCATTAGCTAGTAGTAAAGAGATTTTTTAAAAACTTCATCACCTCCTAGGACCTGGCCTGACAAAATTTTAGTGGGAGCCCATGACAAATATTTTACTAAAAAAAAAAAAATCACCTGTACAACTGATACGGGAGCTAAATTTAAAAAAAAATCTATTTTCTGATAAAATTTCACTGACTTTTTAATTACTGTCCACAAATGTACATGACATATATGTATATAAGAGATAAAATTGTATTTTAACTTCTATTTTTAGGAACACTACCGTGCAGCCATCAAAGCAGAGCGGATAATTGAAAGTCTGGTGAAGAACCTAAACAGTAAAAATGAGGTGCTTCAGGAGCATTGTGCCATGGCCATCTATCAGGTGTGACCAATGACCTTCCCAGCTGGGACTAGTTAGATTCATAGAATTTCATAGCTAGAAAGGACCTCATCAGCCAAGCAAGTTCAACGTGTGCTTTAAAGAAACCCCAACACAACATTACCTGATGGGTGGCCATCCAGCCTTTGGAGGGAAGCTTCCAAAGAAGGAGAACCCACTGCCTCTCTCAAGAAACCTATCCCATATTTAGGGCAGCTCCAATTGTTAGGAGTCAACCTAGATTCAACTTTTTCCAACTTTCACCCTTCGCTCTATGTTCTGCCCTCAGGAGCTGTAAAGAACAAGTTAGTCCCCCTTCTATGTGAGAGGTGTTCAAATATTGAGTGTAACTAGAGTACTCTTGCCCTTGCACCTCCCTGCCCCCATTCTTCTATTTTTCAGGTTAAATTTAGCCTTAAACAGATCCCTTAAACAAATAAGAGTACACCAATGTGATAGTCCACTAACATTCTTAAGGTGAAGATTTGATTGATCCTTATATTTCTAAGAGGTGTTTTCTGTGGGACGCTAAAATTACATATAAACATTATATTGATTTACTTTTTTATTTTAAATGTAAAATCTATAAATAAGCTATAAAATATAAAATAATGTATTTATATCAGTTGTAGAGTGGAGATTGTTTTAAATTCAATAAATGAAAGGAATTTTTGGAAACATGATAGATTTAGTAAAATTTGTAATTTAGTGAATTTTGTCTAGTAAAATTTGTGATGATTTCATCAATACAGGGAGCTCCCAGTGAGGAAACTACCATTCTGCAATTTAAAATCTTAGAGTTTCCTGAACTGCTAAAATATTTTATTTTATTATAAATAAGTGCTATAGAATCCTCAAGTACAAGTTTATGGTGTTTTAAAAGCTCTATATACATTTTTACCTTATTAGCCTCTCTCTCTTTTTGTCTCTCTGTCTCTCTCCCCTCTTCTCTCTTTCTCCCTCCCTTTTCTGTCTCTGCCTTTACCTCTGTTAAAACTGTGTCTTTTACAAAAGCTTTGGAAGCACATTCTACTGAGAACAAATGGACAAACATGTTTATTTACTTTTTGTTCCCTTATTTTCTTCTTTTATTTTTTAAACACAAAATTTTTCTTTGTCAGGGGAGAGATGGTACATGTTCTTTGAAGCATTAATGAGTTACTTCCCATCCAATCAGGTCAGGTTTCTTAGAGGAAGTAGCCCTTGACATAATAGCAACTAAAGTAGTTAAATGGGTACAAAGTAAAATGCTATTTGAACCTAAAAGAAGATATTGGAGAAGGTACCTAAATAAGTAGGGGAGGGATTAGAATATCCTTGAAATCCGCTGTGTGCCCCCTGTGTGTCATTGACAGTGATTATTAGAAGTAAAGATCGGTAATTTTGTTTAATTTATATTGCGGCACTTGTATAATAGCCTATAACTTGGATTCCATTCAACACTTAGAGAAATATTAAGTTTTCTACTCATGACACAAATCTTGGATAGCAGGTCTAGAGCTGAAAGGAATCTCAGGGGCTGTTTAGTTCAATCGCCTTCATTTTTACAGATGAGGAAGCTGAGGCCCAAAGAGGTTAAAGTAATTTGTCTAAGGTCACACAGGTAACAAGCATCACATGACTCTGAACCCAGGTCCTTTGACTCCAAGGCTGTCTTTGCACTTGACCATCATGAATGCTGAGCCCAGGAGATTCCAATAGAACATAACTTTTATGCCTTTGCATTACATGTGAGGCCTTGGTTTCAATTTCCTTTTGAGTATACTTCCTAAGCACCACTTTTAAAATTATTTATGGCTTATGTTACCTGGGAGAAGGGTCAGTTGATCACAAAATGATCATTAAATTTATTTCCAATATTGGACTAAAATGTGATTGATAAGGTATTTTAAGAATAAAAGATGAAAATGTATAATTGGAACCAAAAGGTCCGCATACTCTATCACTGAGACACTGTGGAACACTCAGGCAGATTGCTGAATTTTACTAGCTAGGCTTTCCTAGGCTCCCATAAGAATCGGTCCTCCAGGGCGGCTAGGTGGTGCGGTGAATAGAGCATTGGTCCTGAAGTCAGGAGGACCTGAGTTCAAACCTGACCTCAGACACTTAACACTTACCTATGTGACCTTGGGCAAGCCGCTTAACCCCAATTGCCCTACCTTCTCCCCTCCAAAAAGAGCAAAAATAAAATAAAGTAGTTAGTCCTCCATCCTCAAAGTTCATAAAAGAAACAGAAGGGACTTGAGAGGTCATCCTTTTTAATATTGAGTAATGCTTAGGTCATAGGATCATAGTTTTAGAGTTGGAAAAGAACCATCTGGTCCAACACTCTCATTTTACAGAGGAAAGAAATGAGAAACCCAGAGATAGAAAATGATTTCCCAAAAGCCATACAGAGCTAAGATTTGAACCCAGATCCTCTGTTTCCAATCACAGCTTTTTCCCACTGCAATATACTACCATAGAATATGAAAGTTCTGACCAGGCTTTGTAGGTGGGGATGATTGCTGTGTGTAGGGGGCAGCGGTAAGATTGGAATCTAGTAAGTGGGAAGCGTAGTTGTAGATCTGAAAGGATTATAGACAGGTAGTGATGGAAGAGACCTTGGATGTCATTAAGCCCAGCTCTTTTGTTTTACAGATGAAGAAACTGAGATGCTGAATTGGTTAAGTGCCTTGTCTAGGGCCACATGTCTGAAACAGAATCTGAACTCAGGTCTTTGGGACCCGAGTCTCCTAGCTGACTTAAATATAGACTTGAATAGTGATTCACACTATCACCTCTCTGCAGGGAAAGATGGTGCTCCATTTTCAGACCTCCTTGGAGAAAGCCGCCATAGAATAGGACTTTTTATAACTACTCTAGTCACTTTTTCAAATAATCAGGAATGGTAATAGATTACATAATCTGTTAATATCTAATTGGAGCTTTTGTCCTTGGTGCTTTTGTCTAGTGTGCTGAAGATGAAGAGACTCGGGACCTGGTCAGGCAGCACGGTGGTCTTAAGCCCCTTGCAGCTCTGCTGAATAATACAGATAATAAAGAACGTCTAGCTGCAGTCACAGGTGCCATTTGGAAATGTGCAATCTGCAGGGAGAATGTCACAAAGTAAGGAGGAAGCATTTAATTTTACGTGAAAACTTTGTAGAGATTAACATGCATTCTCTAAAGTAATACTACCTAAATATAGAGATAAGTCTCAGGTCATTATATACCTGTGTAGCAGGTCAGCTCAGGTCTAACCTGCTAATAAAAGGAATTCTTGGCAGTGTAGGAACCCAAATGATTCCTCTGCTTGGGGAACTTTTCCTCCCCTAGGGCCAAGGTAACTACTGGTATAAGCTGACTGGGTAAATATACTGCTTGGCTCTGTGGGCAGGCAGCCTTTTGAATTCAGAAATGCCTCAACTTTACCTAACGAAGACTTGGAACTTGGGCAATTTTAGGGAGGTGGGATGGTAAGTGAAACTTCTGAGGTTGTGGAAAAGTCAAAATGGTCATTAATTCCTATTGACCCATAGAAATAGCTAGTAGAAAAATATTATTCTTAAGTACATATTTTCAAATATGTTTAATAAGTAAAAAAAATTAAATATAGATAAAGTTTAAGAGGCATTTATTTTTCACCGTGATGATTTTTTTTAACTGCTTTGTTTTCTCTACTGTTAGGTCTACTCTTTGGGTCTCTAACTTGTCTCTTCAGGTCTATTCTTAGGCAACTGTTGGCAGCTTGAGATTAATTTCTCATTTTCAAAGTACAACATGTATGGCATATTGTCTGTCTTTCATGAATCAGATTTAGAAACATGCTAGCTATCATGATGACAAAGAGAATAGTTTTAAGAGGAAAATTTTCTCCATCCCTACTGTAATTTCCTTGTATGGGAAATGCTCATTTCCCATCAGCATAATATTCATTTTTTAATTCTTCATAGTCTGTTGTGTTCCATGTCTTGTTGCCATATTACTGGAATGTTGGTGTTTTAAAGATGGGCCTTTGCTTTCATTGGAAGCTTGGGGTCATTAAAGGAGCTTTGCAATTTCCTGAAGGTAATCCATCCAGCTCTCCCCCTGGTCAATTATGTACCAAACTTATTTTCCATCTAGACCAGGAGTTCTTAACCATTTTTGTGTTATGGATGCCTCTGGCAGTCTGGTAAAACCTGTAGATCCCTTCTCAGAACAGTGTTTTTTAAATACATACAATCCATAGGAGTAGGGAGGAGCTAATTATATCAAAATAGTAATGAAACCAATTTTTTTTAAGTTAATAGTTGCTGAGTTAAAAACCACTGATCTGTACTGTTCAGCCTATTAGGGTATATTAGTGAGTGTATGCACATACATACATATGGTATATATGTGTATATATTACATGTATGTATACATGTATATATTACATACATATATAATATCTATATAAATTATGTATATACATTCTAATGGTCAACCTTTATAAAATTTTCATCCAAATGTGTTATAATTTGTTTAATTAGTCAACAATTCACAAGTTTGATTTCTATTTAATGTATTTTTACCTTCTATCTAAAGTGGGCCTCTCTGTTGTGTTTAAACTGAAATAAGGTGACTAGAGAGGGATGGAGACAAGCATTTATTATGCACCGACTGCGTCCCAGGCACTTTATCTCATTTGGTTTTTACAACAACCCTGGGAGGTGTTTGTGGTTGTTGTTTAGTCATTTTCAGTCCCGTCCAGCTCTTTGTGACCCCATCTGGGGTTTTCTCCATTGAGATACTGGAGGGATTTGCCATTTCCTTCTCCAGCTCATTTTGCAGATGAGGAAACCAAGGCAAACAGGGTTAAGTGATTTGCCCAGGGTCACACAGCTAGTAAGTGTCTAAAGCCTGATTTGGACTCCTGTTTTCCTGACTCTCTCCAAAGCTCCATCTTCTGTAACACCTAATTCAGACACTGAGGTGACCATTAGTGATTATTCTATCTTTCTAAGCTGTTTTGAGATGAATATCTAATTGAAGTGATTTAAACCACTAGCGATTTAAATTATTAATTGAATCTGAACAAATAAAATATAGTGTCAGATTTAAATAGATGATGATAATGAACTTGAGTACATGATTGAATTTCACTAAACACTTTAAAATGTTTCACTCAACTAAGAATTTAAATGAAAATCCTCAAAAATGGAAAAATATTTTCTTAAAATAATACTAGAGAAATACTTTGATGTTCTCTCTTTTCACCTTACAATTTAGGTTTCGAGAGTACAAGGCTATTGAAACCTTAGTAGGACTTCTAACTAATCAGCCTGAAGAAGTGCTTGTGAATGTGGTTGGAGCTCTGGGAGAATGTTGTCAAGAACAGGAAAACCGAGCTGTTATCCGGAAATGTGGTGGCATTCAACCACTTGTTAATTTGCTTGTTGGAACAAACCAGGCTCTTCTTGTGAATGTTACAAAAGCAGTTGGCGCATGTGCGACAGAACCGGAAAACATGTTGTGAGTGGCATCCTTGGGAACTTGATCTATGGTAGATGAGTAGCAATGTGGAATAAAGAAGCTATGTGATGTAGTCAACAGAGGGCTGGCTGTGGAGTCAGGAGGACCAGGGAGCACTCCCATCCTCTGACTCATACTGGTATACGGCCATAGGAAAGTCATCTAATCTTGGTACCACTTGAAGGTTAGAAGTTGTGGACAGTTTGCTGATAGGCACTAGGAGAGTTTCTTTGCAGAAACTATGTCTATGAAATCATAAGTTCAGACTAAAACAAAACACCTGCAAGTGAAGCCATATTGATTTAGAAAATCACAAAGCAATATTATCTAGTTTGTTAGTTAGCTTACTTTAATTTTAAATCAATTTAATTTTTAAAAATAATTTAAATAATTTAATGTTTAAATGTTTAAGTTTTCTCTAGTTTGTTAAATATTTATTTTACTTTAATTTTAAATTAAAATTTAAAAAGTAATTTAATTTAAATATTTAATTTAATAATAAGCACTTAAATGTTAAATATTTTATCTAGTTTGTTAAATATTTCCCAGTTATATCTTAATCTGGTTTGGGCCACACATTTGACACCTCTGATCTAGACTGGGTTTGGGTTTTCTCATGAAAAATGGGTTGCTACAGTTTACGTGGGAGGATAATGGTCATGGTCGAGTGTACATGGTGAGGTTGAAATGATATGATGTATATAAAGGGTTGTGCAAACTTTACAGCACTACATAAACGTCAGTCTCTCTTTTGGGACACTGTTCTCCCTAAGTAGCTCATGTACTCCCAAGGGTGAGTCACTTAGGACAAAGCTCAGCTTTGGATGGATGACAGCCACATCTTTATCTCCAACCCCAACAGCTCCCCACGATGCAGGTCTACATTTCTTGACATCTCCACTTGCATGTTCCACTGGTGCTTTATGTTCAACTGTCCAACCAATGTGGACAGTTAACCTTGTTTCCCCAAACCTGTTCCTTTTTCTAATTTATTTCTATTCATGGCCTACATTCTCCCAGTCTCACAAGCCAAAAACCTCATTCTCACCCTTGATTCCTCCCTTTTCCTCACAACGTGCCCCCTCCCATCCAAACACAATCAGGCCTATTGATTCTACCCCTACTCCAGCTTTTGATTCCAGTTCTCCTTTTCCATTTCCACTGCTGTGTTCAGATCCTCTTCTTTTGATCTGTATTGTTTGATGGCCTTCAAAAGGTCTTCCCTGACTCCAGTTTCACTCCACTCCACTCTCTAATCAAGAGTAAATCTAATGTACTGCACTAATCATGATTCTCTTTTCTTCAAAATCCTTCAGGGTGTCCCCACTTCCTACCCAATGAGCCCAGATTATTCAAGGGTTTTTACTCACTGGATCCAGCCTAGCTTCCTCATACTCTTCTCCTTTACACACTCTGTGCCCTTACTTGTTATTCCCTGAAGTACTTCTGCTTTTCTCTCTGTCTCTCTCTGTCTTTGTCTTTGTCTCTGTCTCTCTGTCTCTGTCTCTGCCTTTGCTCATTCAATATCTTTTGTCCTGAATGCAAAGAATGTTTTGATTCAGAGTATCCTAGGTTCAAATCTGGTTCTGCCCATCTGTAAAAATAGGGATAACAGTGATTAACTTCCATACTTCACAGAGTTGTCATGAGAAAAGCTCTTTATAAACCATAAAGTGCTTTATAAATGTGAATCATTGTCTTAATCATCCTCATTACGTATTACTTGACTATGTAAGTCACTTAATTTCTCTTGGCTCTCAGATTTTCCATCTGTAAAATGAGACTAGATTGCTTCCTGCTCTAAATCCTACAACTTCCCCTACTTTTCCCCCTACTTTTCCAATTTCTTCCTATTTTAAAATTCTATTTAAACAGTGAGAGACCAAACTGAGATCATCCTCTCCTTTAAATTTTCCCTGATGTCCCCTCCCTTCTGTACCACTACCCTCAGCACAACCCAGGGGAAGTACTTGCTGCTGCTTCTTAGTAGCAGCAAAATTCATTGAATTTCCAGGACACTTTGTAATTTGTGCAACAATTACTTGCATGCCTCCTCAAGTACATTAGTGATCTTCTGGATTTATACATTATTAGAATTGGACGAGACCTTAGCGATTTTATCTAACCTTATTTTACAGTTGGAGAGACTGAGGGCAGGGAGTATGTCTTATTCATCTCTATATTTCCCAGTGCTACACGTGGGAAATATTCATACCTTATACGTTGTAAGCACTTAGGTATATGCCCAATGTTTAACAGAGTTATGAACACGTAGTAGACACTCAGCTTTTAAACTGAATTCATAAAGGATGATCCATGTAGAGATAATCCAGAATTGACTAGCAGACTCTCAGATCTTGAATAAAAGTCATTAAAGTACTGTTTATTGAAGTACTGACTATTTATTTCCAAATGAAGCATATATAAAAGATTGAGTTTTACAGACAAATTTGTGGCAATAATATAACCTCAGTTCATCCAACAGCAGTGAATAAGTCAATAGTTTTGAGAAGTCTGGCACTGATACTTCAGGTTCTGTTGTGAACTCCATTGGCACAGATTGCAATCTAGGCACTGATTCAATATGGTGGAATGAAAAGTGTTGGAGAATTGAAGTCAAAGGGCCTGACTCTTGGCTCTGAAACTTGGTAGCCTGGTTGCCTACCACAGGCAAGTAATTATTCATTCTAGGCTTTTCCATCATTTGTACAATGAAGAGGTTAGATGAAATCCTTCCTCTGCCATCTATGTGATGTAGGACAAATCACTTAAATTCTAGGGGCTTCCATTTTCTCTTCTGTAAAATGAAGGGATTGGATTAGATGCCCACTAAGGAATCTTCAACTTCTGTAGTACCTGGCATAGAGTCAGTACTTCATGAATGCTTTCAGACTAAATGACTAACCCCTTTCAACTCTGTGATCTTCTGATCTTGTGATTCATCCTTGCTTCTCATCTGGTATGATTTTGATCGAGGGTCTTTAGTAACAAGGCACCTAGGTGGCACAATGGATAGAGCACAGGGCATGGAATCAGGAAGACTCGCCTTCATGAATTCAAACTAGAATCAGACACTTATCGGGTATCTGACCCTGGGCAACTCACTTAATCCTGTTAACCTCTTTCCTCGTATGTGTAATGAGCCAGAAAAAGAAATGGTAAACCACCCTAGTATCTGCCAGGAAAACCCCAAGCAGGGTCACAAAGAGTTGGATGTGACTGAAAAAGCCAAAAAAAAAAGTTTTAAATAATTCTTTCATGAGTCATTTACCTGCTACGCTGGAGGCCTTTCTCTTGGTCTTTTGATACTTTTGGTTACCGGCAGAGTACATGTAGTACCTAATTTTCACTGTCTGCATCATTGGTGTCAGATTCAAATAGGAATGAGGGCCACTAATTCATCCATAAGGATACCTGCAGGTCACATATTGATTTCATTTTAAAAATTTAATATGTTTTAAATATAATCTATGTTTTATTTTATTTTAATTTATTTGGATATATTTTCCCAGTTAACATTTTCATCTGATTTGGACTGTGCCTGAGAGTGTTATGTGCTGCCCCAGTTTGACACCTTTGCTCTATATGGCCTGTCTGCCTTCTTTTCCATCACATAAGTTGATGACACATTTTCAAAATCACTTGTTGAGCTTATTTTCACTGATTTTGGGGTCATATAGATTTTTTTGTCTTCTAAGACTGTGCTGTTCTATCGTTTACAGCTGTATAGCCTGGAGAATATTGGTGTTAAAAATATTGGCTTTTGTGACTAGGATCATTGACAGTGCCACATGATTTCCCATATGTGAACCAGACCACTCTTTTTCTTTAATTCAGTTTTGAGTCCAGCTCATCTTCTCTTTGAAAAGCCTGTCTAAAATATTTGTACTGATGGACCAAGTTGATGGACTTCCTATCCAACTACATATCGTAATCAAGACAACATAATACACTTTCTTCATTTACTTGGGCTTTTCTTTATACCATACCAGCATTATCTCTTGTGAGTGTAAGTGTTGGCTTTTCACTGACCTGATCATGAAAGAGAAGCCATATAGTGAGAGGTAGAATGAAGTGCCATGCATAAAGGTGATCTTTAAAAGCCAGTTCACTGAGTTCAGGAGAGAGATTTGCAGAGCTCCTGATGAGCTGAAGTGGGGGTGGACAAACAAGCACCATGAGGCTGAGAGAGGAGAGGGCATAGGCAAGGATAACTGTCACCAAGAAAGGGACCAGGACTCTGGAGCAAACCTGCTTGGGTTGATCACACATGACTAGTGTCAGGACTGAAACTGTGTTGCTAAAACCACCCCTAGCCCCACCAAACTATAGTCGCCAGTGTAGTCATCTATTGTCTTCTTTCCTGCTCTTCCCTCTCGGCATTGGGGGATGGAGGTAGGGAGGATGTTTACCTTTCTATGTTTCAGATATTTACTTTGTCTTTTATAAAAATTATCAATCACTGGCATTTTATAGTTGGAATTTACTTATTGGGAATACATTTTGGGAGGAAAAACTAATAAAAGAGTCATACCTAGATGAGAGACAAACAGACAGACAGACAGATCTAATACTAAGATATTTTGTCAGAAGCACTGTTTCTTTCTTGGGACTCAGAGCTTTAAAAAAAACAGTTAAAGAAAATTATGTGCTTCTTAATATTATTTCCTAGAGTGGAGAAACAGTGTTTAACCTAACAGAAAAAAATCTGGACACCATCCCCTTATCATCACTATATGTCACTTCTACATGAATAATCATGGATCTCATTAAAGCGTTTCTCAGTCCTGAGGCTGAGTAGAGTTAGCGCATCATCAGGAAACATAGTTGTGTTTTATATTTTTGTTAAAATACTTAGCCATCCCTTTAACTATTTAAGGTTCAGCCTCATCTTTCAGTGTTTGACCAGGTGCTTGTTTTATAGCTAGCATGATTTTTACCTCCAGTTAATTTTGAATTTGAGTTAGTAACATGAGCCCTATAGAAGTTATTAGGGTTAGGTTACAGATAGGATTGTATTTAATCTTCCTTAGGTATTTTGTTTTTTCTTCAAGTATTTTGATAAGACAAACCGTTTTTAAACCCCAACTATCTGGATTTTCCATAACTCAGTTTTAGAGATTTTAGCATATGATCCAGTCAGTTATGGTTTTTCCATCTTAGAGTACAGATTATAAAAGAATTCTTATTAAAATGATAGAATAAATCAGTAAGCTACTCCTTTGGGACTGTACCTGTGGTTTCAGTGATTAAGGGGAATAGTTTCAAGTAAGTAAATGAAAATGAGTACATTCTTGGCAATTTATAGTCTTTGAGAGTAGGCAAGAGCACAAAGAGGTTAAGTAACTTACCCAAGGTTATACCGCCATTATGTATCAGAGGTGATACTTGAACTCAGGTCTTCCTGCCTTCAAGGCCAGATCCATTATAATATACTGCATCTCATAAACTACTCCTTACTTTTTAATTAATTATATTTGTGCAAAGAATTTTTCAAGATATATGTGCATATGTATGCATATATTTACATGTATAATACATTTTAAAATATTTTATTTGTTTTATTTTTAATTTATGGAATAACACAAACATTCCCACAACATAGTCTAGTAAAAAAAAAAAGATGATTGCACATGAAACTGCAAATCTGTTATGTACAATTTAGTATTCCTTTTAAATATACAATACAATTTAAAGAAATACAAGTTCCAATCTAAATACTTTTTTCTTACCAGACTTCAAACAATGATCGATTATAAATTATTGATTTTAGGAAAACTTTTAACCTTCTTCCAAATACGCATTTGTTTCAAAATTCCTAAGCCGTTTCCTCACTTCCTGCTCTCTTTTCCATCTCTTGTAATGTTTTTAAACATCACCACTCATGCTGTGAGATTAAAAGCAATCTCTTACGTATTAAATCCAATGATTTTCCCTCTCAGTTTTCTGCTTCTATCAGGCCTCTTGACCTTGTCCGTTACATTCCTTAGACATTTTCTTCTCCTCTCTTGACTTCTTTCTGTGATATTACTCTCTTGATTCTTCTCTCTTAACTGTTCCTTCTCAGTTTCCTTCCTCTGTATATCCACTGAGCATCTTTCAAGACTCTATCTAGGGTTTCTCTTTTTTCACAAGTCTCTCCCATAAGCATCTGTGGGGTTCACTGTGATCTCTTTTCTAACCATCTCAAATCTTTATATTTAGCCCTGATCTCTCTCCTGTTCTCTAGTCTTTCATTGTCAACTGTCTGCTATACGTGTCCATCTGGACGTCCTATTAGCATCTCAAACCCAACACATCCAAATTGAAACTCATCATTTTCTTCCCTCATGTCTGTCTCTATTGTAAATGTCCTTATTTCTGTCATGGTACCACCATCCTTCAAGTCACACAGATTTGCAACCTTGAAACCATCCATGACTCCTGCCTCTTCCTTGCTTTTCTTATCCAATCAGTTTCCAAGTTTTGTCTTTTCTCCCTCTACAATATTTCTCATATCTGTTGCCCTTTAGCCACTAATGTTGCCTCTTTTTTATTCACATCCTCTTCATCTCTCATGTGGGCGGTTGTTATAATCTCCCAATTGATTGCTTTATGAATCTCTCTCATTTTCAAATTGCACTCCACCCAACTGACACAGATCCAGCCCTATCACTCCCTTCCCTCCAAAGTCAGCAATAGGGTAAAACACAACATCCTCAGCCTGACATTTAAAGTCCTGTCCCCTCTCCCAGCCTGGCTCCCACTTAACCTTTGCAACCTCTCTGTGAGTGAGAAAGCCCCCTTACATCTGTGCTGTGTTTTCCCCAGGGGATGTTCTTGGGATTCCTTCTACTGATAGGAATAATCCTGGTTGTACCCTGGAGGTATGACTTGTCTCCTTCACTAGGGTTTATCTACCTAAGGGTCCCCCAACCTAGAGATCTGTTCTTCCTTTTACTCTCTGCTTGACTGAATTGATACCAGGTGCCAGAAGTGCTAGTTATGTTTCTCCATAGAAAAAAGTTAGACCAGCCAAGACTCTCTAAATCACTTTGAAATGAGGAGTTTGTAAAATATGAATGTATGAAGTTAGACTGCATGCTAAATTTGTAGTAGCTTTGAAAAGGACTGTCTTTAATTATGTTAAAATAACCTGATATGGGTATTTTCATCAATTAATAGCTACATATAAGATGGAGTTTTATTGTACACTATTTTATGATACTGAAAGAAAAAAAGATGTCCTGATGACCTATAAATGTCCAGTATTTTAGGAAATTTGTATAGGAAAAATGGTTTTTGGTATGGATTTTTCTATTTCATTGGCACAGAGAACTCTCAATAAGGAAGCCCTCTCTACCAAAGTAGAGTGGCAACTTCTCTGCAATTTATAATATCAGGAATTGCTTGGGGCATTGAGAGATAAGTGACTTGCCCAGGGTCACACAGTCAGTGTGTATAGAGTCAGGGATTAAAACTCAAATCTTTTTGACTCTGAGACAGGCTATCTACTATGTTACACTGCCTCATAGAAAAATTAACCTGTATAATATGTACCTTTTGTTTTTACAATAGTTGTGTGAAATCTTCCCTCCATGCAATTCACTCAGATTTATAAAATATTTCTTGAACTGTCACATGATCCAGTGTTACATAATCATGTAATAAAAGATTCTATTATCATAATTATGTACCAGGATAGAATTAAAAGTTACCATGGATCCTGTAACTCAACATTTCCTGGCTTTTGTGGTTTAAGCATAATTATGCTGCTACAGCATAGATATTTTCTTTTCATTGAATTTGTTGTTTTAAGAAAAAAAAATGTTAAAAAAAAGGACTATGTTTTGTTTGCATGAGAAAGGAGTTGGCTTCCATAGCTGGAAAGGCCTTTCTTCTGCAGAGGTCATCTTACCACAGAACCAGTCTAAATGGCCTGATCATCAAGTACACCATGCCCCTTATATTTTTGTGAGCTAGTATGAAGAGAAGTTTTCCTTCTTTTCATATTTCTTTTTTTTGCTCTCCTCTTTTTCCATGTCCTTGATATACTTATATTTTTGCATTTTTCTCATAGCTGTCCTCCCTCCCTTTGGTCCAGTTCCCCTTTAATTTTTCTTGCATCCTGCTGTCAAAATAATTTTCCTAAAATACAATTTTATCAAGTCACTCTTCTAAGGAATTGACAGTTCCTATTATTTTTCAATTGAGTCTAACCAGCTATTCAAATTCATTACCTTCTGGTTCCTACTGATCTTAGATTCACAGACTCCCAGTTATCAGATAGTCTCTATCCAAATAGTTTTCTCTCCTACAGTATCCCTGTCATATGACCCCCTAACAACAGCTCATGATCACTAACATGCCACTTCTCCAAAGACTGAAGTCTTTGAACTTCAGTCTCCTCATTTCTAAAATAATAATTACCTCTCAGGATAGTTACAAGGAAAGCACTCTACAGATATCAAAGTTTTAAAGAAATGTGAGGTTTGTGTATAGGAGGGTAATGGTCACAAAATCTTAAATTATCTACAAACCTTAATTGTAGGGAACCTTAACTTGTGATCATTGCCAACTTGAAGGTGCTATATAAACGTTACCCATTGTTATCTTTATACAATGAACAACATAATGACATTCCTAGAGGAATCGAATTTAAGTGTTTCCTCTGTACATGAAACCAGGAGACATAAAGAAGTTAGTGTTAAATCACAACTCAGGTTGCTGTGAAAGAAAGAGAGATGGTGCTTTTAAGTAGGTTACAGCATGTTGCCAACGTGGAAAATGGTCTCACAGTTATTACCAATGGTATAGATGACCAGAAAAGGAAACCTTACACAAGGAGCCTGATGAAAGAATATCCAGCCAAGTGCCTGGTGCATACAGAAGTAGATGCTCAAATGCTTGTTGACCGACTGATTGTGGTCAGTGGCTTCCTTACCGTCCCTCTACTTGCTGTACTCATCCCTCCGTGCTTTTTCTCATTCTGTTTCATCTCATCGCACTTCCTCGCTTCCTGGTCTCACATCTTTTCCCCAGCTCTCAATCTGTAAATCTGTAATTTATTTATTTTTAGAGCTCCCCCTTGAGTCCTGCTCTTTTCATGAAGTCTTTTCTGATCATGTCAAACTATGTTATTGGTTTCCAAAAATTTATTAAATACCCATTAAGTGTTGGGCTTGAACATTTGATTGTTGCCCACTTGGAATGCTTTTCCTCCTGCACTAATTTTCTCCAGTGTTAACTTGCAGGTATTTATTGTTCTCTGGTTCCCTTAGAGTAGTGTTGGAAAGAGTGATTTAGACCACTCTGGTTAGTACTCAGTATACCTCCTAGGAAACAGCTGTGGCCCTCTCTGAGATAGTTACGGATGATCATTTTTTGCAAGGACTTTGAGGCAGTTGGCATTGTGCAGAAGAACTTAGATGCTAGACATGGGCATCAGCATGGCATAGTAGAAAGAGCTCTGGATGTTTTAATCTGTGTTATATATGGGGAAAAATAGGGAAAATCAGTGAGGGAAGGCAAGGGGGATCAGGAAAGGCCAATGTCCAATCCTACTCAGAATCAGAGTCACACAGAAAGCATAACTTCAAAAGTTGAGGCTCAGAAGGGAGAAGTAATTTGCTCAAGGCTAAACAGGTAGGAAGTAGCACAGCCAGAATTCAAACCCAGGTCTTTTGACTCCAAATCTAATATGCTTTCGCAAGATCAAAGATTTGAACTTGAAAGGGACCCTGCAGATGAAGTCCAGCCTCCTCATTTAATAGATAAGAAAACTCAGGAGGCCCAGAGAAAGCCAGTGCCTTAACAAGGATCGAAAAACTAGTCAATATCTGATGCAAGATTAGAACACAGATCTTTCTGGTGATGAGTCCTGCACTCTACTGTAAAATCATAACTAGCAGATTTAGAGCTGGAGGAATTTAGGGCCATTCAGTTCAGCTCTCTCATTTTACAAATGAGAGAACTGAGGGTGACTTGCCCATGGTCACCCAAGGAGTCATTGATAGTGCTGGGATTCCAACCAGGCCCAGGATTTGAATCAAGGTCCTCTGACTTCAAATAGTGTTTCCTTTCCTCTTTACCACCCTGTTTCCCTGGGCTTCCCTATCCACTAGGTCAGTGTCAAACTCAAAGAGAAATGGATTCCTGAAGCCACATATTGGCTTGGAAAACCACATGTTAGCATTATCCATGAAGTGTTTTTATTTATTTTGTTAATCATTTTCCAATGACATTTTAATCTAATTTAGGCTGGAGTGCTCTATAGGCCTCCCCGAGTGTGGCTAACACCTGCAGACTAGTTCATGACTTTCCCTCTGTTATCAAGTCAGTTATGAAGATCTGATTGGAATGACATTAGAAACAATTGAAGAAAATTTGTTTCTCAAAGTAGAAGAGGAATCAATGATATTTTTTATGTTGCTGTACTCAGGGAAAAAATGCTGCTAACCTTAGAGCTCAAAGTTCATGCTTTAATCACAACACTCCCCCGACCGTAGGATCCTGGGCAGCATACAGCCTCTCAGTGGCCCAGGTGGCTTGGTGTAATGGAAGACTGCAGAGAAGGTGTGTTTATAGAAGCACTTCCTCATTTGGAATTGCCCGCACCAGCGAAATCGGAGTTCCAGCTCAGAACCGCATTAGCTACCATATCAATATATAGAACAGGAGCAAAAGATCTTACCTTTTCCTGATATGTGCTGGTGAAAATTAGGATTAACTATAAGGCTCCCGTCATCTGAAGGAGAATGTTAGCCAGCAGGAGGCCCAAATCTAAATGGCCCTCAGCTGCCAACATATTCTCAGCAAACTCCTTTCCTGGGAGGGAGAAATCAATCAGTTAGCCAGTCAATAAACATTGCTTAAATGGCCTACTGTGTGCCAAGCACTGCATTAAATGCTGGAGGTCCAAAGGAAAGCAGGACATTCACTGCTCTCAAAGGGCTTTTAGTCTGACGGGTGCAAAGAATGATGGGGTTCGGTTTTGTTGCTGCTGTTCAGTTATTTCAGTCGGGTCTGACTCTTTGTGACCTTATCTAGGGTTTGCCATTTCCTTCTCCAGCTCATTTTACAGATGAAACAAAAGGAGGCAGACAGGGTTCAGTGACTTGCCCAGAATCCCAAAGCTGGTAAGTATCTCAGGCTGGATTTGAGCTCGGGCCTTCATGACTTCCAAACCGGCGCTCTCTCCACTACACCAACTAGCTGCCCCCCGGACCCCAGTAGCTTCACCTATCAAATGAAATGGTTGAACAAGAAGATCCTGAAAGTTCTTTCTTGCTAGAAGTCCAAAGGTCCTATGACTCTTTTTTGTTTTGTAACTTTGCCAAGGCCCTAGACTTCTGTGACAGATATGCGTTTCATGATTCCCTAGGGTGGCTAACCAAAGCTTACCCTCCAGCTTGGTCTCTTTTTCAGCCTCATGCTGGGAGATGCCATATAAAACTTCTGAGGCTTCCTTTTTGAAGGAAGTTATTGTCTAATCATACTTTTCGCTTAGTGATGATCGTACAAGTCTGGCATTAATTTCTTCCCCATCCCCATTTTTTTTCAACTTTGCTTCTTGATTTCAGAACATATGGATTTTACTTCCATTTCCTAATGTTGAGGTTTAAGAAGAGCTTTATACTCTCTTTAGCTAACCACACTGAGTCTGAGCCATTGTCATATAATACTATTTATCGATGCAGTTTTCAGCAAATATTGTGAACATTTCTTAAAACATGTAAAACTGTGGTTTCAGAATAGTCATGTCAACAGGGCCAGAACTCAGCCTCACAATCTTACCAGGGCACACGAAGCGCAGTTCATACAACACTGTTTGTTTACATTTGTGTATGTGGTTAAGCTTGGCAAGAGACCCAGCCAGACTTCTTAACGGGTCCTGATGAATGTTAGTGTAACAAAAAGGACTGCAGAATATAACAAACAGCTGCCTCACCTTTTTTGTTCCTTTTAGTCATTTATAGCAATGGAAATTATCAATCAAAATCAGTTTGCAATAGATGAAATTTTGGTTGCCACTAGAAACTGAAACTGTGTTTATGCAACTCAGGATGGTTAGCCTAGCCGCTGGGCTGAGTGGTGATTGCTATGGTGAAGTTGGCGATCTCTAAATAAATAGTTTACTTTTGCCTTGTAACATCAACAAATTATTGTAAAATGCATTACTAAGTGACTATAACCACAGGATTAACTAGCATACTTCTATAAATAAATTCAGAGTAAGATGCTAATCACAACAAATAAAAAACTTCTGATAACGGGCAGCATATGGTTTATGCATCTTAGATTTAGATCTGGAAGAAACCTAAATGACCACTAGGTCAGTCTTGCCGGTGAGGAAAGTAGGGCCCAGAGTCACACACATTACAAATCATAGAACCCAATCATCTGAACCCAAGTTCTCTGAGTTTTGAGCCAATGCTTTTTCCACTTTCTATACACATGGCCTCTAATTTTGATCATACTAAGATTAGGGACAGTGGATAGATCAGTGGACTTGGAGTCAGGAAGATTCATCTTCCTGAGTTCGAATGTGACCTCAGACACTTACTACTTGTGTGACCCTTAACCCTGTTTGGCTCAGTTTCCTTATCTGCAAAATGAGCTGTATCTCTAGTGTCTCTGCCAACAAAATCCTAAATGGGAAGTGGGACCTGACTGAACAACAAGATTAGTAGAGCTGAAAGTAATCCTACTGTGTTAATGAAAAATGACTAAGATTTGCCACCTGTAGGATAGTTTAAGTGAAATCTAATTCATCACCATCATTTTATTCATAAATAAGCATTTAATTAGAGGTTCCTATGGTCTAGGCACTTTGCTAAATGCTAAAGAAAATTAGGCAAAAACAAGTCCCTTTCCTGTAGGTACTCAAGATCTAATGGGGGAGACAAAATAAAATGACTGTGTATGTGCCAGAGCTATAGAGTGTAAATGGCAGCTCATCTCACTGGGAAGGCACCAACTCTAGTGGGGTTCTGAAAAGCGTAGAAAATCAGCAAGGTGAGAATGAAAGTGAGTCTTGAAGGAAGTTAGATGGTAGATCTGAGGAGAGAAGACGTTTCAGGCATGGGGGACAGCCAGTGAAAAGGCATGAAATCAGGAGACGCCGTATTATGTGCTGTGAATCACTGGATTAGAGAGGAGAGCTTTGGAAAAGTAGGAAGGGGCTAGATTGTAAACAGCATTTAAAATCAAACACATGATTTTATATTTGATTCTAGAAGTAATTCTAAAACATGGTATGGTAGAAAAAATGACTATATTGAGAATGGAAGCCTACATATATAGGATCATAGGATTTAGATCTGGAACTGACTATAGGAAATTGTCTAGTCTGATCTCTTCATGTTATGATTGGGGGGATTGAGATCCAAAAAGATTTGGTGACTGGCCCCAAAGTTACATAAGTACTAAATAGGAGAGTCAGGATTCAAACACAGGATCTCTGACTGCAGAGTTAGCTCCAGTCTCCAATTCTTCAGTCTATATAACCTAGGTCAAGCAAGATACTGGTGGACTGTTACCGTAGAGATTAGGAGGTGCAACAAAGAGAAGAGGGGATTTGTGGGAAACAATATACAAGGAGGGAACCAGCAATAAGACTCATGGTCTCAGATATATGTTCAGCCATTCACAGCGTATTGATAACAGGGCGATAGATTTAAAGCCCAATGGAATTTTAGAGCCTATCAAGTCCAACCTCTTTCTTATCCTGATGCTTTAGCACACAGAAGTTAACTTGCTTTGTCCAGGGCCTCCCAACTGCCAAATGTCTTATTGTGGTTCTTCTTTTATTCTTGAAGATGACCCGTGATATCATGAGGGTGATGTCTTGACCTGTGCATGCAGAGCTGTGCAAAGTCTGATTGATATATTTGAACCTGTCTTCCTATCCACCTCAGCAGGGTGAAATAAAGAGCCTTGTACAAGGGGAAAGGAGGGGTGGAATGTGATTTTATGCATATAACTGAGACATGCTAGGATACAACTTGTGACTAGAATATAGAACTAAAAAAAGTAGACCTTCCACAAGTGTAATAGATAAAAAGGTAAGAGTGAAACAGCCTTGCATACTAAGTTATAATACACATTGTGTTCATGGTTAAATACTTCATATAATTAAACTCCAACTTGAGGTTAAGATTCAAAGAAAATTTGATTTGCATTATCTTGATTTCATCTGCTTTGAGTTTAATGTATCTTTCTGAACAAAGTCATGTTTGTAAAGAATATTAAAGGACATTAAAGGAAATATTGTAAAGGAAACACTGCAGAGGACATTTGGGTGAATATCAGTGGAAAAGTGACATTGTTGTTGAGGTTTTCTACACATTAGGTGGACAGAAAGGAATTAAAGGAGGAACTTGGAAAACTGATCATAAACTTGGTGTGGAAATAATGATATTGCAATGAAAGGGACCTTTCATTAACTGGGTAGGGAGCTAGAATTCTCTGCCAAGAGCAGAAGAGCTGACAAATTTCCAGTTTTCCTTCATGATCATTTCATCCTCCAAGACATGGAGGAAGCCACAATGGGAGCTGTTCTTCTGGGCCTGATACTGACCAATGTGGAAGAATTGGTAGCTAGAGTAGAAATGGCGAGAATCTTGGAACCAAGTGACCATTCCATCAAAGAGTTCATAAGAGAAGAGTGAGAGCAAAAGTGGGTACAGTCAGATATGCATCCTACATTGAGGGGTTTGGGAATGGAGGAAGGGAAGCCATTTTCAGAGGATTCAGAATAAGAATAGGTCAGATCCAGTGGCCCAATAACTTGAAAGGATAGTTAGCCCAAGAGGAATGAAGACTGAAATAGAAATTATTCCAATGCAAACCATGCAAACAAGGGATGCTGGGATTAATGTGTATGCAAAGAGAACTTAGCCTATTCAGATTTGTTTACCCCCCCCCCCACAAAACTATTGAAAGATGAAAGCATATGCCAGAAACTGGGAATAAAATGTAGAAGAGGTGATTCTTGTAAAAACTGTGTCAAGACCAATAAAGCCCAGAATGAGCTGGGGCTGATGATCAATAATTAAAATAACAAAAAAGATTGTTGTTGTTGTTTTAGCTATGTTGGGGGCAAGCGAAGGAACAAAGAAAAGGAGGTGATCCATGCTCTTATGGGATAGAGTATTGAACTTTTCAACTTTTCTCTTTTCATTTTCAAAGAAAAAGACATTTGGAATGGGAAGGAGATAATAAAAATGGCTAACAGGTAGTTAAAACACAAGATAAGTGAAGAGACAGACAGTATTTAGCTTCTCTTGATGAGTTCAAGTCACCAGGCCCAGACAAAATACATCCTAGGGTACTGAAAGAATTGCCAGATGTAATTGCTGAACCACTATTGGCACTGTAGCATTGGAGAAGGGCAAATGTTGTCCTCCAAATTTTTTAGAGAGGGAAATAGCCCACTTCTGTAAACTGTAAACCAGTAACCTTGACTTCTATTTCTGGAAAAATTCTAAAAACACATTATTAAGATAGTTTGTGAACACTTAAAAAGGGAATCAGTAATCACTAAAAATAGGTATGACTTCATCAAGAATGGTTCATGCCTGAAAAAATAAAAAAAATTATTTTTTCTTTTTAAACATTGAAACTAGACTGGTAGAGGAAGGAAACTTTTGGAGATTTTTTTTTAAAACTAAGGGTAAAGGAATTTCCTCAAGTTTTTATCTAGAGGCATATAATTCCAAATAGATCAGTATTTATAACTGGTAATTCTTCCTTATTCTTTTTCACTGTAGAAATGAAAATCTGTGATTTTTCCTAACTTTCCTGAGAGGTTTGCCTCCATAAAGTATCATAATCCCATTAGAAAACTTCATACTCCCATTTAGCCAACTACATGTAAATTATAGCATTGAATTTTTTATAAGGTTGACCAGACTCCCATTCATTGTAATTCTAAGAGATTATGAATTTAATTCTAACTAGAGATTAGTGAGATCCTGATTAGTTAGAATAATTGCTGCTGTAAAGCGATCATATTATTCAAATTCGCACCATCTGAAGTTATAATTGTATGTAAAATGATAACTGGTTCAGTCCAGTGGAGATGAATAGTGTGAATCTGAATCATATGACCGCTTCATGGGATTCATTATTGGCACTAATTGGAATCTAGTTGTATAAAGAACAAGACCTTGGCATTGAATGTCTTTTCAGTAGGGATTATTGACCAATGGACCACTTTTATTTAAAAAAAAGACAAACATTTATATGTTTTGTTATTAAGCGTGTATCTTTACTTTTTTATGATGTAAATTGGCAGCTAAAAGTCTCTCCTGAACCCCACTACATGTAAAATTATAAAGTGGCATCTGACATGCAACCCTTGGTTTGGAGAGAAGGTTAAATCTCAAAATGAATCTACTCTTTAAAAAAAATTATTGATGCTTTTAAAAAGATATCTCTTTCAATGGAATTCCTAGGCCCACTAGAATTCTGTTGTGTAGAAAGAAATATAATAAAGCAACAAAAACTAATTCATTGGACTTGACAAAGTAAGCCTCCCTCCACACCCATAGTTTGTCTCCTCTTGCTAAGTAGAAAGAGGTTTGTTTCATTATCAGCTCTCTGAAGTCAATAAATCCGTTGTTCTAAAACAAACCAGAGATATTTTCTTGCTATTTTTGGGGAAAAAAGATGCCTTTAGGTTTTTTATGCAATGCCCATCATATGATAGAACAGATATCAATTGTTTTATGAGGATGTACAGAAGTGGTTTTCTACTTGGAGCTTTGCAACTAATACATTTTGCTGGCAAGCTCATCTCTCACAATCAAGGGAAAGGAGATGTTTTTGCATTAACTTTTGAGACTGAATCTGAATTACATTGTATGTTAATAATACATATTGTGTTCATGGTTAAATACTTCACATAATTAAACTTGAGCTTGAGGTTAAGATTCAAAGAAAGTTTGATTTGCATTATCTTGATTTCATCTGCTTTGAGTTTAATGTATCTTTCTGAACAAAGCCATGTTTGTAAAGGATATTAAATTTTGTTTGGCCTTCCTCTCAATTTGAAGTACTCAGTGGACCCTAATGTGAAGTTAGGATCCTCAGGGCTGATTGATACATAAACACAAGACAGATGGTGTAGAGATGACTGATGATAATTCATTTTTCGGTTAGTCATGAAGATACTTTGATTACAGTATGTTTAAGTAATTATAACACAGTATTCAATGTTAGTCTTGTTGGTAAGGGAACACATGGGAAACAAGTTACGTGTTATTCATGCCCAACAAAGGATGCACTGTGGTGTGACGATTTTAATTCCTAATGCTAGATTAAAACCGTAGGAGTTTAAAATATGTCATACAGTAAGGTAAATACATTAAACACAGACCAAATAAAATAGTTAAGTACATAGTTTTTTTGGCCTAAATATTTGTTTTGGAAAGTATTTAGTTGTTACTATATGAAAGAAACCAGTATGTTTGAATTGGGGTTTCAGTTTGCATGTAGTTTATTACAAAGTCACGTGGTTATCGTGCAGTTTGCTTTCTGTGTCCTAAGTTCAGTAGTATTGAAATCACTGAGCTGACACTGGGCATGAATTTCTTAAAAATGCCTTTTTTCTAGTTTTTATATATTCAAATCCAAGTATCCAAACAGGGGTTTAAATGTGCATAATGAATGAAATGCAGTCATTCTCTTATATTTCTTTTAAGTTAAATCTTATTTTTAAATTAATATGCATTTATTTTCTCTTACTCCAATCCTCTCGCCTCCTCTTCCCCACTGCGAAAAAAAAGAAAAGCAAAATCCTCATAAGAAATGAGCGTAATCAAGAAAAATAAATTCCCACATCGGCCGAAGACATACGTCCCATTTTTCATGTTTTCATATTTAGTCTATCAGTACTCTCGCAGGAGTTGGGTAACATTCTTCATTACCAATCCTTTGGAATAGTGCTTGGACACTGCATTGACAAGAGCGCTTAAATCTTTGTTAAATTACTCATTTTTTGCAATGCCGTTATTTTTACTGTTGTATATATTTGTCTCCTGGTCTTGCTTGCTTTGATTTGTGTAAATTAATGACGTTTCATTTTGGTTATGCACGTAACCTATCATTAATGTGCGTGTCTTTAATATTGCTTACCCAACAGGATAATCGATCGCCTAGACGGAGTTCGTTTGTTATGGTCCTTGCTGAAAAATCCTCATCCAGACGTTAAGGCCAGTGCCGCCTGGGCTCTCTGTCCGTGCATCGAAAATGCAAAGGTGAGTGAGTACGTGTTGCACATATAAGCAAATCTAATTATTCCGGTATCTTACTGTATGTAATTACTTTAAGTTTGTCTTATTTCGATCTCTTGATTTACTATAAAAGCCTTTTCAGTCTGCTGAGTAGTTTTCCTTATTTTTGCTTGTATTTTTCTATGATCTGGCCTCTTTACCTTGTCATTATAGCAAGCTTTTTCCTTCAGTGGGACACCTTACATTTAAGGACATCTTTTTCATAATAAATTTAGCAGAACTCTAAACACCATTCTAAATATTTCCTTGTTAATATTAGTCTCTTAGAAAAAGTAAATGTAACATTTTTATTGGCTTTAGACCAGTAACTCTGAAATTTAACAAATATTTATTAACTGACTACTTTTTTCAAGGTTCTAGTCTGTGCCTGCTCTCCAAGGACCAGTCTAGCTAAGTGTGGAGTGACTCATCAGTAGAATGGCCCCTGGGTGAAGAATTCTTCAGCCTTGGCAACTCACAAAATGAAGAAAAAAAACCAAAATGGGCCTCATTACTGTAGGCCATTCACTTCTGCAGGATTAATAGCAGAGAATTAGAAAAAGGAGTAGGGGGCACTGAGGTGGGGCAAGAGAGAAGGTACTAATAACATTTTTAGACTTCTTATAAATATTAATTTTGCATTTAGATTTCTAAATGTAACATCCTTCTTTGATGCAATGTGTCGGCATACTACCTGAGAACTTAAACTATACAAATTTTGACGTTCTCACTCTAAAGGAACCTAGAAACCATAAGGAAATGGCAGCCAACTGAAAAGTTGGTTCTCAGATTGTTGGAGAGGGAAAACATGGAGTTGCTTTATTTTTTTTTTAAATAAGATATTTAGTCATCTCATTTTACCTTGCTTGCAGTAAGCATAAATGAAGGGAGTGTCATGAAGATAATACAGGTTTGTGGTCCAGCCTCTGTTGCAGAAGATAAATGAGTAGAAGAAACTGTGATAAAATTCTCCTAACTAATCTGTCATGTACCTTGATTCTTTTAAGTTCAGTTGTGAGGGTGGTGTGGAGGAGATTGAAAAATATTTTAGAATTTGGTCAAGATCAAGGAATGAAAGAGACCCAAAGCTAGTAAATTCAGACACCTCAAGTCTCTATATCATGAATCCTTTTTTCAAAAAGAGAGTTAGGAAGCACTAAATATAGTGAGCATCAGACATCATAAACAATGAAATAGCCCATGCCCAGGAAAATGACTGGTTACAGACATGAGAGTCTTTTCTAAATCATCTGTCTGCATGGACCTTTGACTAGTTGGGACAATGTATATAATTACTAATACTTCATCCTGACACTTTTACTAGTTGTGTGACCCTGGGCAAGTCACTTAACTCTGTTTGCCTCAATTTCCTTATCTGTAAAATAAACTGAAAAAGGAAATAATAAAGCATGCTAGTATCTCTGCCAAGAAAGCCACAAATGTGGCTAGGTGGCACAGTAAATAGAGCACCACCACTCAGGAGGACCTGAGTTCAAATCCAGGTTCAGACACTTGACACTTACTAGCTGTGTGACCCTGGGCGAGTCACTTAACCCCAATTGCCCCACCCTCACCCCTCCGAAAAGGAAAAAAATAAAAATAAAAGAAAACCACAAATGGGGTCATGAAGAGTCAGACATGACCGAAAATGACTAAACAACAGTATTCTAATCTACTAGAGGCGGTATGGGACAGAGAGGATGAAGTGCTGGCCTTGGAGTTAGGAAGACTGGGTTCAAATCCCATCGCATAGACTTGCTAACTGTGTGTTAGGCACTCTGCTTGCATCAGTTCCTTTTTTGTAAGATGGTGATAATAACAGTACCTATCTCTTAGGGCTGTTGTGCCTCAGTTTCTTCATTTGTAACATGAGAGGGATAGACTCAGTGGTCTCTAAGGTTTATAAAACAGCCTAATCTGATCCCCATAGGATCTGTGATCCTAAATCTGGCCTCAGACTCTTCGTAGCTGTGTGACCCTGGGCAGGTAACTTAATCCTGTTTGCCTCAGTTTCCTCATCTGTAAAATGAGCTGAAGAAGAAATTGACAAATCATTCCAGTACCTCTGCCAAGAAAACCTCAAATGGAGTCAATGTTTGAACAACAACAACATGGAAGGGTTTGGCAGAAGATTAAATGGTGTCACCTCAAAGACAATGAAAAGAGGGGAATTTGCACCTGAAGGTGCAGAAGCTTGTGCAGGAGATTCAATCGAGACAGATCAGTTCCAACAGAATTTTTAGATGAAACAGAAGAGAAAATGAGAAGAGATGCAAGATGCAACTGATGTGTTGGTGTTTCCATAACAACCTGTCCTCCTTATCAATGAAGGTAAGACAGCTGTGTTTCTATTAGAACACTCAGACCTGATGGGTCATGAGGGGAAGAAAAGGTGATACTTTAAAAGAAGGAGTCAGGAAGAGCAGCTGTATAGAAGCAAAACCATCCACGATGGGGTGAGAATTACTTGGGACAAAGTAAAATAATCACATTTATTGACATACAATAAATCTTACAACTTTTAAATCTTGAAAAAACCTTCTAAACATTCTTCCTTTGTCACAGTCATTTGTTTTACACAATTTGACACTGAGTTTGCAAGACTTTGACACAAATGCATTAATTCTTCATCCTGAAACCACATTTTTTATTACACCGAATATTAAAGGTGTCTTTGATCAACAGTCTATTTTTCTAAGTCTAGACTTAATTATAGCTTGTAGGTTTTGAGTGGCATTTATTTATAAATTCCCAGGTGGCTGAACCATAATTATCTCCATCTCATGGATAAATTTTTTAATATTCTGTAACATATGGCACGGCGTAAGTTTGTGTTGCAGTGTTCTACCTTCATTTTGGAATTTCTTTTCTGGAATAATTCTACTTCTCAATATTTCAATGTGCTTAACATAGTCCATCAATTTCTCAATGATAACAAGACTTCCAGGTTGACTGGAAGTAAAAAAAAAGTCCCCTAAAACATTTTTTGGGAGGTGAATGTTTTACAATCTTTTGAAGATGCCTAGATTGTCAGTTCTCCTAAACTCAGTTGGGCTTCCCTGGACTTTTTCTGATAAAAGTTTTGGTATAGCCTGGAATGGAAAAGTGAGTCTCTTCATCCAAAACTACCCCATTCCAATCTTTCTTGCTCTGGTGTTTGTATTGTCTTGACCGTGACAAGCATTTTTCCTTCCCAGCAATACTTAGAAAGCTGTTGTTAGTTTTTCATTTTTTATGAATGAAAAAATGTTTTTCATTTTTTAGCTTACTTTCCTTTGCCCTTTGGTGTAACTGATTCTATTTCTTTGTAGACTTATATTATCCTTGAAGTTCTTGACTTCCATACCGACAGCTACTTTGGTCTCTTTAAACAGTCACTGGGAGGTACTCTTAAAAAATTAAATGAAGATTCATCTACTCCCCTCTCCTCGACCCACCAAAGAAGCAAGAGAAACAAAACTGCTACAAACGTGTAATCAAGCAAAACAAATTACTGCATTGATCGTGTCTAGAAAACTATGTCTTAGTCTGAACTGTGAGTCCCATCACATCTCTGTTAGCATGTGGAAAGCATGCTTCATCATAAGTCCTCTGGGATTGTGATTGGTGATTGTGCTGATCAGAGTCTCCAGATCTTCCAAAGTTGCTTGTCTTGAGTTTACTGTTTCTGTATACAGGCATGCTTCGGAGATACGGGTTTGGTTCCAGACTGCTTCAGTGTAGCAAATATTGCCGTGCGTCACATGAATTTTTTGGTTTTCTTTATAGTACATATAAAAGTTATGTTTACCTTGTACCTTGTAGTCTATTATGTATGTAATAGTATTATATTTTTTAAAATGTACATATTTTACTTCAAAAAAAATTTATTGCTAAAAATGCTAATCGTCATCTGAGCCTTCAGTGAATCATGATGTTTTTCGGATGGAGGGTCTGGCCTCAGTGGTGATGGCTGCTGGCTGGTCAGGGTACTGGTTACTGAAGGTTAGGGTGCTAGTTTACTGCATTTGTTGACTCTTCCTTTCACTTGAATACTTAGAAGCCATTGTAAAGACCTCTAAGGTTTGTTAATTGGCCTAATTGCAATATTTTTGTGTCTTAGGCAATAGGGAGTCATGAAGAGAGGGAGAGAAAGAGGGAATGGCCAGTAGATAGACCAAGCAGCACACACACAACCTTTATCAGTTAAGTTCGCCATCTTATATGGGCATGGTTTGTGGTACCCAAAACAGTGACAGTAGTAACATCAAAGATCTGATGTGATAATAATTAAAAGTTTGAAATATGGTGAGAATTACCAAAATGTGACACAGAGACATTATGTGAACCTATGCTGTTGGGAAAATAGTACCAGTAGACTTGCTTGGTGTACGGTTGCCATAAACTTTCAATTTGTAAAAAACACAACATTTGCAAAGTGTGATAAGGTAGCGTTCAATAAGGCGAGGTATGCCTATAAATTAAAGCGCTCTCTTTAAGAACTGCAAGTTTTGCGCTCATCCTTGGAGAAGCATCCATTCTTTAAAACCATAAGCATTAAAAACACAACAAAAGAAATCCATTAAATACGTGTATTACATAAATATGACCATTGCTGTCACAAAAAAATGAAAATAAGTCAAAATGCTTGCTTGCCCCAAGTCATTTGCACAACATAGGCAAAAAATTTGTGTTGGATATACTTTTGAAGGTACTGAAGGATTGATTTTCAAGAGGGGAAATGAGAAAATAATGGTGGGGGAGGGTAGGGAGAGAGAAAAACCTCCCAGGAAAGTGAGAAAGGCATCTAAGAATATATCAGCAGTTACCAACCCATATGACTACTTCCTCCAAGTCACAGAATCTTCAAATTGGATAAGACCTCAGAAATTATTTAGTGCTATTCATACCCCCAAGGAATCCACTCTATACTTGGCAAGGAATCATTTAGCCTCTGTTTGAACAACTTCAACTCATGTGATCCACTGCCTCCTGAGGCAGCCTACTTCACTTTTGGGTAGTTCCAATTATTAGGAAGATTTTGCAAAATTCATAGCTTTTACCCACAGCTCATAATTCTGGCTTCTGGATCCACTAATACTTGTGAAAACAAACAGATAGGGACTGAGGCTTTTGAGCATATGCATTCTGCTCCACCTAGTACCTGCTCACCTGAATGTTGGTGAGTCTGTTTATTAAAGTACATGATAACGTGTTATGAACAGACCTTGTGATAATTCAGAGCATGCACATACATGTATTCTTTGACTGGTTCCTGTCTACTTATTGCATAGTGGTGATAAGACTTTTAATTGGCTGCTGAGCCAGACTTGTATACACATACAAAAGCATTATTCTTTCTTGGTGAGAATCAAGAGATATGTTGTGGTATTCCAACTTTTCCTATCAGTGGTGGGTTGAGATTCTCTAGTTTACCACTCATAATTCACTCCTTGTCTTTTCCTCTCTCCTTTTGTCATCTTCCTGATGACCTCTGGTTGAGTTCCCATGGCTACCTGGACACTGGGGTGGGGGTGGGGCTAAAAGTCCCCACTCACATGAGGGCAGGGTTCTTTTGACTTGGGGATGTCTAAATATGACATGAATCACTACATCATGCCCTGTGGGCCAGACAGAGAGGGTTAACAGCCTGTAAGCTAAGTACCACTGTATTCTTGTCACATACTCTAGCTAGAGGCAGCTAGGTAGTGAGGTGGATAGAACCCTGGGCCTGGAGTCAGGAAAATCTGAATTCATATCTGGCCTGCAATACTTACTGACTGTGTGACCCTGGGCAAGTCACCAAACTTCTGACTCAGTTTCCTCAAATGTAAAATATCTCTCTCCCCTCCCTCTCTCTCTCTTTCTCTCTCTTGTGAGGATCAAACAAGCCTGTATTTGCAAAGTACTCAATAGATGCTTAATAAGTGCTTCTTCCCTTCTCCCACTCCACTTGCTATGTCAGGACTATGTAAACATTTTGTTAATTATTCGACCACTTACGAGTGTCTTGCTTTGACCCAGCATCCAGTCTGAATTAAGAGGATGCTAACGTCAAGCTCACATCCAACCAAAGTGTCATATTAGATACCAGTGGTTAACTTGAATTACTGAATATTATTATGCTGACTTTCCCTAAGTTGGAAACAAAATTTTATATTGCAGCAACATTCATGTTCATATTTGCTTCAAATCACTGGTCTCCACAGATGCTGCATCCCAGCATCCTGTTTATTCAGACCTTGGCCATCTCTTTCCATGCTGGGCTGCAATCCTACTATTTCTCTATTATCACAGGTCCAGAAAACTGATTGAATGCTTCCTATGTGAATGGAGCTGTTGTTGCTTATTAAAAAACCCACTTTTAGCTGACCTTTAAA
Organism: Pseudocheirus occidentalis; assembly: GCA_028646575.1. Taxonomy (NCBI): domain Eukaryota; kingdom Metazoa; phylum Chordata; class Mammalia; order Diprotodontia; family Pseudocheiridae; genus Pseudocheirus; species Pseudocheirus occidentalis. The sequence continues at coordinate 52,411,905 of CM053597.1, forward strand.
TTATATTTAAATTTGGTTGAAGAATTCATGGGACATGAAAAACAAAACTGTAATTAAAATAAAAAATAAATAACCCATTTAAAAAAGAGATTTTTCTATGCTGATACAAGTGACAACCTCAGTAACATCAACAACAACAGGAACAAAAACAACACCTGCTTCAAATGGTTGTTGTAAGGAACAAATGATACTTTACTACATGTAAAGCATTTTGTAAGCCTTCAAGTGGTGATACAGTGGTAGAGCATGGGATATGGAATACAGAAGATCTGAGTTCAAATTCTGCCTTGGGGGCTTACAAGATGTATGACCCTGGGCATATTACTTAAACCTTCTCTGTCTTGGTTTCCTCATCTGTAAAATGGGGATGATAATAGCATTCACCTTAAAAGTCTGTTGTAAGAATCAAATGAGATTAAGAAATATAAAGTATTTTGTGAGGTTTTAAAAATATTTTTCTGTAGTTTTGCTAACTATTATAAGGTAAAATATTAAATATTTTTCTTTTTTCCTTTTCCCTTTCCTTTTAGTACAATTTTGGTCTAATAAGGATGTTTAAGAGCTATAGAATAAAGAAGTTTAGCTGGCCATGTAATTAGCCACCTAATTAACTGAAACTATGCACGGGCACATGCATACACACACACACACACACACACATACATACACACTAACAGAGAGTGAACAGAATATCAAACAGACCTAACAGAGACAGTCATCAACAGCAAGATGAGACTCTCCTCCACCAAAGAAATGGGCTCTTAGGTTGATTCACTTGTGTGCTATGTCTGAGGAGTTTGGACGTCCTTGTTCACTTTCTCTTCCTTTTCTTGGCTGTGTGAAGACAAGTCTGTTTCCTTATCTGTAACACGAGGGACTTGGAAAGGGAGGCAGCCCAGAGAATCAAATGACGTGGGAAAGGAAGCCTGAAGATTGAATCAGGGCTGAACTAGAAGGACTTATGTTTCCATGTTGTATTGAGTTGTATGACTAGGTCCACCCAAGGTAAAATGGAAAATTAGCAATGATAATTGATTGAGGGCTAAACAGGATCCTAGACGTCACTAAATCCCCTTGTTTTACAGATAAGGAAATTGAAGCTAGCAAGGGTAAGTGACTTACCTAAGGAGACACATCTAGAAAGTTGAGGCATTATTTGAAACCAAGTCTTCCTGATTCTAAGTTTAATACACACATCTCTAGAGAAGTTTTTTCCCCCTCTCCTTCCTATCCTTTTCCTCTTTATTAACCCTTTTCTCTCTATTACTTCTATCTTCTCTGTCCTCCTCCTCCTTTTCCTCCTTCATTATTTGGGCACATGATTCTAATTAGTACATCCCTTTATTATATGCAATCTTATATAACAGTCTAATGGATTCATGTGAATCAATCTAATCTCTTTTTTTGTAGTTCACTAATTTATTTTTTAATTATTAATTAATTTTTTTCAACATTCACTTCCATAAATTTTAAATTTTTTCTTCCTCCCTTTTCCTTCCACAAGACAATATGTAATATGGTATGACTCTACACATACATTCCTCTTAAACACATTTTAACATTAGTCATGCTGCATAGAAGAATTGTACCGAATGGGAGATTCCATGAGAAAGAAAAAACACAACACAGCAGAAAAGAAAATAATCTGCTTCATTCTGCATTCCTACTCCATAGTTCTTTCTCTGGATGTGGGTGGTATTTGCCATCATGAGTCCTTCGGAATTGTTTTAGGTCCTTATATTTCTGAGAAGGGCTAAGTCTATCAAAATCAGTCATTGCACACTGTGGCTGTTTCTGTAAACAATGTTCTCTTGGTTTTGCTCACTACACTCAGCATCAGTTCATATTAAGTCTTTCCAGGATTTTCTGAAGTCTGCCTATTCATCATTTCTTATAGGACGATGGTATTCCATTAAATTAATATACCACAACTTGTTCAGTCATTCCCCAGTTGATGGGCATCCCCTCAATTTCCAGTTCTTGGCCACCACAAAAAGAGCTGCTATAAAAATTTTTGTACACATGGGTCCTTTTCCCATTTTTATGATCTCTTTGGGATACTGCTTGTCAATCTAACATCGTTAGCAAGACTGTAACCTTCAAGTAAGCAAGGATCATGCCTTATACTTCTTTTTAATAAGCTAGGAGCTCATAGCTCAATAGTAGGGATTTGATAAGTATCTGTCTTCTTGAATAAGAGCTGCAAGAGATCACTTGTTCTAAGCCTTTGCTTTCAGGCCAGCTAATGTGCCAGTCATTCAGGACAGATGATTATTCTGCAAAAATCTAGTGCCATGTTTATTGGTTTTCATGCATGGTACTTTTTTACAAGGTATTTCAGGCTGAGTGGCTTTGAAATTCTAGTGTTTGGGGCCATTTTGAAAAATATGTCAATTCCTTTGTGTTAATGGTAGCAACATTAGTTATGATCAAATGAATCATTATCAATTATAGTTAATACCACCACAAAAGAAAAAACAAATATGTGTTCAAATAAGTTACTGGCTAATGCAGGGTTCCAGCAATGTATTGTCAGACATGTTGCTGAGGCCAAGGTGTAATGAATACTTGTCCATGTGGTGTAAATATGTTGTGGGCATGGAAATTCCCTTAAAACACATGTTGTACTCAGCATATTTTTAACAAGGATGTGCACTGAAACTTTCAGCTGTACTGATTCAAAAACTAGACATAACATTTAGTTCTATTGGAATAATTATGACTTTCCTTGCTGGGAAATATTATCAAAGCTACCTATCAGTGAATGTGTAATAAAGGAAAAGTAAGAATACTGTGAAATTTCATTTTGGGCACTTAGGTACTAATCAAAGGGGAGAGTGGCAAGGTACATTGGAAAAAGCCCTGGATGTAGAGTCAGAGGACCCAGATTCAAATCCTGGCTTTGCCATCTTATCTGAGTAACCTTGAGAAAGTAATTTAAACCTCTTTGAACCTCTTGTCTCATCTAGTAAATGTGGGTGGTGGTGGTAGTGGTATTGCAATAAATGACCTGAAGTTCCCTGTAGCTATAAGTTTGTGATTCATTCCATGATTGAATGGAAAGGCTGTCGTAGTAACTTGTTTCAGGATATATTTTCAGTTAATTAGTGACCATTGAAATTTGGAATTTGCTTTATGTTTGCACACTGAAACATTTTCAGCTTTTCAGCCATGGCCCAACTTTTCAACAGGAAAACTATAAAAATCTCTTTCCTTAGCCTCATTTCATATTACTTCACATATTCTTCATTTCCATCAAGCTGGACTACTTAATGTTCCCCGAATTCCACATGCCATTTGCACAAGTTGTTCCTCATGCCTGGAATGTCCTCCATCTTCGCCTGCATCTTGAAGAATCATTCTCTTTCTTCAAGACTCAGTTCATGTATAGCCTTCTCTCTTGAAACCTTTCTTGATTTCCCCAGTTGGAAGAGTTCTAGTTCCCCTCCAGTTTTTGTAAAGTATTTTGTAGGTATTTCTTCTTTGCTTCTCTGATGGCTTACTGTTTATTAAACTTACCTGGGTATGTCTGTTATCCTTCACAAACATTGCTCTCCTTTCCTGCCACACACATGGAATTTAAACTTGAGGGATACATAGGGATATCCTTGTATCCCTTAGCACATAGGTATTTTGCACAGAGCTGGTAAATGATTGTTTAAGTGAATTAAAATGAAGATGATAAGGATATTGGAACTTTATTGGAATGAAGAAAATGAAGTGGAAAAGTCACATTTGTTGAGTTAATGTCTGTGTCCCATTCTTTTACATGATTAGAAAATGGAAGAGTTAATGCAATTCAGTTTTATTTTTAATAGTGAATAGGAATGATTACTGCTTCAATTAAAAAGCTACTCAGTATTCTTCAATCTGCCAAAAGTTAGGGAACAGAAGGTCAGGCAGACATGAACCACAACTACAAAAGAGTCTCTGCATATTTTTCTAAGTGGTTTTATTTCCAAAGCTCCTCATTTTAAAGGTTTTCAGCCTTGGCCTTTAGGAAAGTTTCTTTTTTATTGAGATCTCTGAAAGGGGCAGAGACCCTCAGATTTGACCTCTGTGAAGATGAGTTATACAAGAAACTTTATCAACTACAAGTTTGGGTGGAGGACAACTGCTTTGTAAAAAGTGGTGGAGACATAAATACAGAAGTGACTTATTTCTTCCATGCTAAATTAACCCAACACGTTTTTGCAATCTCTACAGCAACGGTTGTCAAGCAGGTGTTCAACGTTATTAGTAACCTGAAAAGTGATCAACGTGATAATGACAGATTGATTGAAAAGTCAGTTTGTGCATTAAATTCTTTGTTCCTAAGAAAGAAGTCACAAGTCAGATTCTTACTTCATGAGCAACAGAATTGTCAAAAGTGATGGGCGCTAATAATAAAAAAAAGACATTTTATACTTCAAGGGTTATAGGATTAGAGCTGGAAGAGACGAGAGAGGCCATTTAGTCCGTTCTCCTCCACAGGAAACTCAGGCCAACAAGGGTTAAATCTCAATGTCATAAGATGGGGCCCAAGTGAATAAATCAACCAATAGCCCTACTCCACTTAAAGTACCTATAAGTCAACCTAGCCCTGATAGCTTTATGATGATGGCAGCTGTATTGAATCAGTCCATCAAAAGCTTTAAATTTAGTGTGAATGACCTATTCAAACTAGTTGGGAAGGACTGGAATACTTAAGGGCATTGGATAAAATGAAATCTTCCTATGGAGGAACTGTATTGGGATTGGCTGAAGAGATTCTGTCACACTCTGCGGATCTTCGTTAAGATTCTGGCATTCCAGTGTCTGGCCTGTCCACTGGTGGGAGCAGTTTCAGCACAGCCTTGAAGAATGCAGTACTGGTGAGGGGGAGGCAAAGAGAAAGAGCCTGTCTTCTCTGCTCCGTCTAGACCAGAAGAAGACCTTGTAAACAATGAAAGGTGAGAAGCTTTGGACCTTCCGATCTGTGAAAGCAGTAGGGTCCCTGGAATATCTGTGGCTTGTGACTGTCTATGTCAGGAGCCAAGGAGAAACAATAGACAATGAGGAAATCCAGGTTCAGGACTCTACGAGGAATGCAGCAGAAGGCTAAGGCATTTGACATTTCATATCAATGTCACTTAGCTGGTTCAGATCCTAATCACCTCTAACCTGAAATATTGGATTAGCTCCACTGATGGGACTTCCAGATTTCTGTCTCTACCCTCACTAAACTATCTTTCACACAGCTGCCACACTAATGTTCCTAAACTGCAAATCTGACCATGTTCCTTCCCTGTTCAAGTCTTTGATGACTCCCTATTACCTTTAGAATGAAATACAACTTTCAGTTCCACTTTATCTACTTTTCCAGTCATATCACCCATCTTCACATGCTCTATGCTTCAGCCAAACTAGCCTACAAGTTGATATCCAAACTCTACATGCCATCTCCTGTCCTATCTATTTCTTTGCCTAGGGCTGTCCTCCATGCATGCCTGGAATGTTCCCTCTATCCTCAACTCAACTTCAAATCCCCAACTCCCTTCAAGGTTCAGCTCAGATACTACCTCATATGTCCATGAATCCTTTCCTAATATCTCTAGTTATATCTCCTCCTTTCTCTCCTTTCTGAGATCATTTTTGTATATATTTATTTTTGTACATTTCTCTCCCCCCCAACCCTCAAATAGAATGTAAGCTCCCAGATTGTTTTATTTTCATCTTTGTATCATAGCACCTAACAGATCTTTGTACATTTAAAAAATGTTGATCTAGACCTGTGATTTCACAGATCTGATTTGCACATAGTAGGAACTTAATAAATGTTTATTGCATTAAATCGAATCATCGCACCATAAGTCAAGTGGCAGAACCAGGAATGAAGCTTACATTTTCTAACTCTCAGAAAGCTCTTAAATATCTGCCAACCTGTTTTGCTTTCAAGAGTCCTCCCTTTCTCCCTTCCTTCCTTTCTCTTTCTTTTTCAATTTGTTGAGAAAATTTTGAATTTCATAAGTAAGTGAATTAAAAAACAGTCACTCAAGGAGTAACTTTTAACAGGAAGTCAGTCAAAGTTTTCTTATTTTCTTAGGAGACAAAGGAAAGCAAAGCCTGTGAGATTTGAACCCATGTTGTGGCTAACAGTTGAGTTTATACATTAAGCATTGAATGTGTGTGTAGGGCAGACTAACTGGCCACAGGTGCAGCTGGTCTCCACCTAATCAAACAAGCCAAAATTCTCCACTCACTGCTGTTTAAATTCAGCTACCCAGTGAGCCATGCCCAACTAGGAAGCCAAATGGAAGTTTGAGGAGTGTGTAGGAATTTACATTCAGACCAAGAATATTAAGTCATTGGTATGGTTTGTGAGTTTAAATCTGGCCATATTTGGGTTATAGAATGTACATCTCCCTAGTAAGAGGTGGGGGTTTGCCAGGGAGAGAGAATCTACTGTATACCTCTCTAGGAAAATAAAATCTCATCTTCTATTTTGGGCTCAGCTTTCCTAATATTGAGGTATGTATGCTGTGTGACTTATTCTAATGGTTTAACAATTAAGTAAAACTTAACCAAACTTGCCAGGCCACCCACCCTCAAGTTCTTTTTTTAAAAAAAATAGCATTTTATTCCCTCCCAATTACATTGAGACAATTTTTAGCATTCATTTTTACAAGATTTTGAGTTTCAATTTTTTTCTCCCTCCCTCCCTCACTCCCTCCCTTCCCCCTAAAATGGTAGGCACTCTGATACAGGTTATACACATGCAATCATGTAAAATGTATTTGTCACAGTTGTGAAAGAAGAAACAGATCAAAAGGAAAACAAAACATGATAAAGAATAAAGCGGAAAAAAAAGTATGCTTAGATCTGTATTCAGAGTCCATCAGTTGTCTATCTGTACATGGACAGCATTTTCCTTCATGAGTCCTTTGTACTTCTCTTGGATGATTGTGTTGAAAAGAGCTGAGTTATTCATAGTTGATTATGATACAATGTTGCTGATACTGTGTACAGTGTTTTCTGATTCTTCTCATTTTGCTTTATATCAGTTCATAGAATCTTTCCAGGTTTTTCTGAAAGTTGCCTGTTATTCATATATCACAGCTTGTTCAGCCATTCCCCGAATGATGGCCATGCCTTCAATTTCCAATATTTTGACAGTATGAAAAGGTCAGCTATAAATATTTTGTTTCGCACATATAGGTCCCTTTCCCTTTTTATAATCTCTTTGTGATACAGACCTATTAGTGGTATTGCTGGATCAAAGGGCATATGCACAGTTTGGTTGACTTTTGGGCATAGTTCCAAATTGCTCTCCAGAATGTTTGGATCAGTTCAGACTCAATTTCTTTATCTGTAAGATGGACATGATAATAATACCTGCCTCAAAAGAGGCAAAAGAGATGTAAATAAAATAATATATGTAAAATTGTTTGCAAAGCTCCAAGTATTGTGTAAATTCTAGACATTATTATTGTTATTATCATTGTAAAAAGAACCATTTTCTACAATAACTGGGAGCTAGCAGGGCTCAAATAACATCTGTAAAACACTTTACAAACCTTAGGGTTCTACATAGATGCTAGCAATCATCATTATTGTTTAAAAAACCTATTTTCTGTTATAACTCTGAACTAACTGAGGCTCAAACAACATATTCAAAGACCTTCATAAACCTTAAAGTACTATATAAGTGTTAGCTATTCTTATTATAAAAAAGAAACCCTTTTCTATTATAACTGTGAACTAGCTGAAGCTCAAATAACACATAATATATATGGGACTTTCCAATTCTTAACTTACTGTGTAAGTGCTAGTAATTATTATTATTAAAGAACTATTTTCTGCTGTAACTGAAGCAGCTAGCACTCAAGTAACATATGTAAGGGCTTTGCAGTCCTTATGGTATTATGTTGATGCTAACAATTATTATTATCAAAGAATTCTTTTCTGTTGTAACTGCAAACCACCTGAGGTTCAAATAACACTTTACAAACCTTAAGGTACTCTATAAATACTAGCTATTGTCATCATCATTATTGTTGTTGCTGAAAAAAGAGCTGTTTTCGAATATAACTATAGACTAGGTCATAAGTGTGTATAGAGTGCACTTGAAAGGAGAATTGCCACTTAACTCAGAGGAAACTGGTGCCCATTGAACCAGTGTTGAGAAATAAGTCATCGTGGGAGGCCTGTGTTTGTTTCTAAGGCATGAAACAAGATGACAGTGTTTTGAAGAAAAACATTGTTGCTTAGAAAATGTTAGAATATCTTAATAATCAGAGATTTTAAAATGTGAGATATCTCATTTGATGAGAAAATTAGTTATATTTATTAATTTTATATACACACCTCCCCACACACACATGGCCAATGTCATAAGAAGCTTTCCTGTCACAACAAAAGGATTTGCCATATCGAGGTAGCTCCGACTATTAAAGTATTAAAACTCAGGGTGTTCCAAAGTCAGCAAAAAGTAAACAAAAAAACCCTCACCAAAAGTATATTGCTTTGAGGAACCAAAAATGGTACCCAGAACTGAGAGCTCCAGTTCAGATGATGATTATTTATCATATTTGTGGGTCCCTGCCCTCTTCACCATCCCAGAAGATCAGCTAATTCTACTACCTATAGCTTAATGCGATAAGGGGATTAAACCCAGTAGTAGCCCTAATACTCCAGATGAGAGACAATAGAATACATCAATAGGGACCTATAACAGCCAGCCTAAGGTATTCAAGAGCTTGAGAATTACTGTTACATAAGGATAATAATTAAACAGCTAGAATTCTAGCAATTCAGGATGTGTCAGAACTATCAAGTCAGTGGTTAGATAAATGTCTGGTAGACCAGGTAAAACCAGAAAAACACAATTCACTAAGAGCATGTATGTAAACCCATGAAATTATGTTGCATTATGTTTTTATACATTGTTACTATTAAAATGTGGTTTTACTGTTTAAAAAATATTGACGTATGAGCTGTTTACTAGTACTTTTTATATATTGCTTAAAAGCTATGTTATCTAGTATTACTACATTACTACATGCAATGTCTCTGTCTCTCTCTGTCTCTCTCTGTCTCTCTCTCTGTCTCTCTCTGTCTCTGTCTCT
>CM053597.1:52430918-52450920 GCA_028646575.1 Pseudocheirus occidentalis
TTTTTTTTTTTTTTTTTTTGCTTTTTGGAGGGCAGTTGGGGTTAAGTGACTTGCCCATGCCACACGGCTAGTTTTTGTGTTAAGTGTCTGAGGCCAGATTTGAACTCAGGTCCTCCTGACTCCAGGGCCAGTGCTCTATTTATTCACTGCGCCACCTAGCCGCCCCACTGTGCCACCTAGCCGCCCTGAATTCTATCTCTCCTGGGTCGGTGGTTTTTCCAATGAGATATTTCACATTGCCTTCTATTTTTTTTTTAAAATTTGTTTGAGCCTGTTTTATAGTATCTTGAGTTCTCATAAAGTAATTAGCTTCCATTTTCTCCATTCTAATTTTGAAGCAATTATTCTCTTCAGTGAGCTTTTGAGATTCCTTTTCCATCTGGCCAATTTGTCTTTTTAAGGCATTCTCCTCATTGGCTTTTTGGGCCTCTTTTGCCATTTGAGTTAGTCTATTTTTTTAAGGTGTTATTTTCTTCAATATTTTTTGGGTCTCCTTTAGCAGACTGATGACTTGCTTTTCCTGATTTTCTTGCATCATTCTCATTTTTTTTCCCCAATTTTTCCTTCACTTCTCTTATTTGATTTTCAAACTCCTTCTTGAGCTTCTCCATGATCTATAACCCATTCATATTTTTCTGGATGCAGGAGTTTTGAGTTTGCTGTCTTTCTCTGGTTCCATATTTTGATACTTTTTGTCCCCAGAAAAGGGATTCTATGGTCTGATTTTGCCTCCTCTGCTTGCTCATCTTGCCAGCCAATTGCTTAACTTTTGAGCTTTTTGCCACGGTAGAACTTTGCTTCCAGATTGGAGAGAGCTGTGTCCCAAATTGCCGGGGTTTTCACAGTTGCCAGAGTTATAAGGAGGGTGCCCTCTCTACAGTTATAAGCTCTGGCACACTGGCATTTCTCACCCCAGGACCACCACCCATGATCCAGATCCAAGCAGGTCAAAGCGAGAGTGATTCCCCTTTGAATGATCACTTGGTCCCCCTATGATCTGCAGTCCAGGAGCTCCAGAGGCAGCCACATGGCAGCAGCTGCAGCTGCTGCACCTCCACCTCTTACCCCAGGAGCAGGGACCAAACCCTGCTCTTCTCTACCCATTTGCAACAGAGTTCCCTACTGACCTTTTACTTTTCTCTTTGGTATATATGGGTTGAGAAGTCTGGAAACTGCCACAGCTGCTGGTGATTCACTCTCCTGAGGTCTGCTCTGGCTGGTCTGTGCCACTAGTCAGGGTCTGGTGTGATAGACCCTTCCTGCTGACCTGCCTTCAGCGGGAGATCTGTTTCTCTCTGTCACTTTGTGGGTTCTGTAGCTCTAAAATTTGTTTAGAGTCCTATTTTACAGGTATTGGAGGTGGCTGGAACGGGAGCTCCGCCAGGTTCCATTTTACTCCGCCATCTTGGCCCCACCCCCACAGGTTCATCTTTAGTAAAATGAGCTGCAGAAGTAAATGTCAAACCCCTCCAGTATCTTTGCCAAGAAAACCCCAAATGGGGTCACAAAGAGTCGGACACGACTGGAAAGACTGAAGAGCAACGACAACACAGACGCCCGCTGCTGTTAAAAACAACCAACCAGCAATAACAGCACATAGAGCCCTGGGTCTGGAGTCAGGAAGACCTCAGTTCAGATGTGACCTCATAAACTTGCTGTGTAACCCTGGGCAAGTCAGCTAACCATTCCCTCCCTCAGTTTACGCATCTGGAAAATGGGGCTGATGACATCATCTCCCTCCCAGGGTTGTTGTGAGGACCAAATAATATAATATTTGCAAAGCCCTTCATAAACTTTAAAATGCTGAATATCAGTGTTAGCTCTTATTATTGTTGTGATGTAGGTACCACTATTTCCCCTTTTCCAGATGAGGAAACTGAGGCTTAAAAATGTTAGATGATTCATTCCAGGTCACACAGCTAATAGGTGTCTGAGACAGAATTCGAACTCAGCTCTTCTGTCTACCTATCCACTGTGCTACATAGTCTTCATTATAGACGTAGAAAAGCAAACTCCAAAACAATAAAGACAGTTTCAATGGAGCCAATAAATAATTTGACCAACTAGTTGCCTTTAAAAGAAATTAAAAGGAGATATTTATAATTGCAAATCTTATTTTTAAGCCGCCCCAAACACCACTAAATATAAGGACTATATAATAAAAGAACAAAAAAATAAAGTTATCTAGTTTTTCCTTTCCTTTCCTAAACTTGGTTACTGTGAATATTGCATTTTTAGGTTTGTGTTATTAGCAATGTAGCTTTTTCAGGAGGGACTATTTCTGTCTTAAGGACCGTGTGATGTATACATGGCCCGAGACAGTATTTTTATAGTTCATCTAGTTAAAAAAAACACAACAAACCTTGTCTTAAGACATGTTAGGTTTGCCTTGTATATACTTTTAAGGGTTTATAAAGTACATATCACCTCATCAGACAACTGCCAATTCTTTTTTGCTGGAGGCAACAGAAGGAATTCCATACCTATTAGTTTAATCTCACTGTGCCAAAACAGCTAGTTTTCTGTTTTATTCATTAATCTGTAAATATTGTTTTAATATTTTCCTATTAGTTAGGTTTAAAATAAACATAGTTATTTTGCCATTTTATTTCTTAGGCCTTATTAGTGTACTCTGAACCATAGTTAATTTGGTTTAATTTGAATTTTATACTTCTTCCTAGTTAGGATTTTATCCAGCTATTCAAGCGAGGCTTCAATTGCCCCATGAAGACCCTCATATTCACTTTATTAACTACTGTATCTTGTTCACCCTCAGGAAAGTCACCAGTAACACTCAGCTTTGTCACTTTGGGGATGTTTCCCAAATCAGTGAGTCCTGACCCAGGAATCTGAGGGTTCTATAGCTGTCCTTACACTAAGCAGGGCGTCCTATAGGAGATCTATATGTGATTGGTGTCATTACAAGGAAAAAGACTAGAGCTGGGCAAAAACAGTATTGTACCCGTGGTGAAACTGGCAAAATGAAGTTTTCAAGATATGTGAGAAGGTGGAAAATGTGGTGAATTTGCCCAGGCCTTTTGCCTTAGTGAAAGACAGTTCTGGCAGACCGAGTGCTTTTTCCATCCTCAAACCCACTCTCCCACTTTCCATAGAAATTATGTGAAGCAAGATGTGTTTTAAACATCCAAACCTGAAAAAAAAACACTTAAAAACACATTTTTGAGGGGACGTCAGTATTCCAGGTTTAGCATTTCACTGTCCTCCACTGATTTTAAACATTTGAAGACCTCGGTGAACTGTGTCCATGATCTCATTTTGCTGCTGGCTCATGCCACTCACTGTAGAAGTCTTTGGATCCCAGGCAGATGCGATCACTTTTGTATGTTTCCCAAAATGGCCCTCTTTTTGTGGCATACCATCTCAATGGCCTGCAGAGAAGAAAGAGAATTAGAAATGCAATTAGACAGCTTATGAGGTGTGACTATAATGAGACTAATTTTTATGTGTGGCCTGTGGAGCCGGTCTTATTATTTTACAGTCACTCAAGTTGTTATATGGTTGAAAAAAAATGTTGCTTGTGAGTAATAGCATTTTACCATTTATTCAAGAACAGTTTATTCTTAGGAAAAGATTGCTGTGTAATTTTGCCATTTTCCATGGACCGTCGGATGATCTGACACAGATATACACCACTCAGAAGCTTTTAGCTTTTGGATTATATTTTTGAAAGTAATTTTAAATTTTGACAAAAGGATTTGAATACTGTTCTTTTGGAGTTATGTGCGTACAGCCTTATTCTGTATCAGATCTTGAGTGAGCATCATCGGTGTTAGAAAATTGGTTTCATGTAAATTAGATGAATAAGCAGCAGTTTCTAAGAAACATATTTGTCATTTTCTTATTTGGTAATGTGTAAGACTGCAATACCGAGGAATGTCATGTTGTTGTTGTTCAGTCCTTCATGACCCCATTTGGGTCATTTGTTGGCAAAGATACTGGAGGGCTTTGCCATTTCCTTCTCCAACTCACTTTACAGATGAAGAAACTGAGGCAAGCAGGCTTAAGTGACTTGTCCAGGGTCACATAGCAAGTAAGTGCCTGAGGCCAGATTTGAACTCAAGAGGAGAAGTTTCCCTGAGTCTAGGCCTAGAGCTCTGTGTAATGTGTCACCTAGCTGCCTTGTGGAGTGTCACGTTATACTCCAGATGTAATTTCACTAGTCCATATTGTTAATAAATTCATAATTGTGAAATTATAGGAAATAGTAATATAGGGGAAAGATTGAACCAACTTCAAATGACCATTTAACATTTTCTCAAAAGTTTTAAAATTTGGCAAGTTGCTCAACTATAAGAAATTTTATTGATGTTTACCAATGAGGCTAGGTATCTGGAGCAGGGACTTGGACATGAAATATCCCTAATTCTTCTCTCTCTCTCTCTCTCTCTCTCTCTCTCTCTCCCTCCCTCCATTATTGTGACTTCCCTTTATTATGTTCTTTATTAGTCATGTTGCAAAAGAAAACACAAACCAAAAAAAGTTTAAAAAGTATGCTTCAAATCTTCATTCAGACTCCATTAGTTCTTTCTTTTTTAAAAAAAATAGTTTTCCAATTACATGTAAAAAAATTTGACATTAATTTTTAAAATTTAAATTACTCCTTCTTCAGAATTACCTTAGATCAGTGGTTCTCAACTTTCTTAATGCCATGAGTCTTTAATATTCATATGTGGGCGGACCTGCCTGGAGACGGACAGAGGAGGGGTGTCTCAGTTCCTAAAACCTTCGGAAATATGCGTTTTCCAATGGTCTTAGGCGACCCCTTTGAAAGGGTCATTTGACCCCCCCCCCAAAGGGTTTGTGAACCACAGGTTGAGAACCACTTCCTTAGATCATTATATTGCTGATAATAGCTATGTCATTCACAGTTGATCATCATACAATATTGCTGTTACTGTGCACAATGTTCTCCTGGTTCTACTCATTTCACTTTGCATTAGTTCATGTAAATCTTTCCAAGTTTTTCTGAGAGCATCCTGCTTGTCATTTCATATAACACAATAGTATTCCATCATAATCATATAGCATGATTTGCTCAGCCATTCCCCAATTTATGGGTATCCTTTCAATTTCCAATTCTTTGCAACCACAAAAAGAACTGCTATAAGTGTTTTTTGTATATATAGGTCCTTTTCCTTTTTGTTTTTTTGTCTTTGTGATACAGACCTAGTAGTGGTATTACTGGGTCAAAGGGTATGCACAGCTTAATAACCCTTTGGGTGTAGTTCCAAATTACTCTCCAGAATGGTTAGATCAGTTCACAATCCCAGCAACCATGCATTGGTGTCCCAATTTTCCCTCTAACATTTATAATTTTCCTTTTCCATCATATTAGCCAATCTGATATGTGAAATCGTACCTCAGAATTGTTTTATTTGTTTATCTAATCAATAGTAATTTAGAGAATTTTTCATATGACTATAAGTAGCTTTGATTTCTTTACCTGAAAACTGCCTTTTCATATCCTTGACAATTTATGAATTAGGGAATGACTTATATTCTTATAAATTTGGCTGCGAGTTCTTTACATATTTGAGAAACAAGGACTTTATCAGAGAAACTTATGGTAAAAATTTTCCTCCAGTTTTCTCCTTTTCTTCCAATCTTGGTTGCATTAGTTTTGCTTGTGCAAAGCGTTTTTAATTTAATGTAATCAAATTATCCATTTTACATCCTGTAATGCTCTCTTTCTCTTGTTGGGTCATAATTTCTTCCCTTGTCCATAGATCTGACAGGTAAAATATTCCATCCCCTAATTTACTTATGTTTTCACTATTTTTGTCTAAATCATGTACCTATTTGGACCTTATCTTGGTTTAAAGTATAAGAGGCTGGTCTATACCTAGTTTCTGCCAAACTGCTTTCTAGTTTTTCCAGCAGTTTTTGAGAAATAGTGAATTCCATCAGTTCTTTTTCTGGAGATGGATAGCAGTTTTTATCATAAGTCTTTCAGAATTGTTTTATTGCTGGAAATAGCTAAGTAATTCACAGTTGATCATTGTACAGTATTGCTGTTATTCTGTACAGTGATCTCCTGGCTCTGTTCTCTTCCTTTGAATCAATTCATAGAAGTCTCAGGTTTTATGAATATGAATTATAGTCTTTACATATGTGTACAGTTTGTGTCTAAATGGAAATCTCTTTGTACTAAAATATGATTCTCTGAACTGTTCATCTGTGTAAGACTAATTTGAGGGAGAAAATGTTAAGTCTCATTTAGTCCCTTCACTATTTGAGGGCAACACGTAGAAGTATAACAGAAGGTCCATCCATGGTAAATGTGACCTTCAGTAGCCACCAGATCTTCATTTCATTTCATAGCATTAATAGCTAGAGATCTCTTATTTTATAGGTAATTGACATTGATTTTGTTTTGCTTTATATAGTGCAGCTATAAGCGCATCCTGAAGACATTTCTGTTGTCTTTCCTGTTCTTGTGATTGACATCTTTCAGTATCCATTGTCATGTCTTGTTTTTTTGTGGGGTTTTTGGTGTTGGGATAACACTCATATATTTGTGGGATACAGAGATTTAAATTTTCTATTATAATATAAATGTGAATTTTTATAATTATTGATTATACATAGTAAGTACTCAACCATTCTTAACTATTGATAATTTACATTTAAACTTTGTGTATGCTAGTGTCGCTCTCTGTCTGTTTATTACTGACTCTTGCTGCTTAATTGGGCCATCTTCTTTTCTTGTCAGATATTTATGAGATCATATTTCCTGGAAGAAAGGAACTATGGTGCAGAGCAGTGGTATTAAATTCAAATAGAAACGGAGTCCACCAAACTGTACACAGGGATCCCTGTGGGCTGCAAATTGACTTAGAAAGCCACATCTTAACACAATCTATGTTTATTATATTTGTATTTATTTTGTTAAATATTTCACAGTGACATTTTAATCTGGTTTGGGCCACACTCAGGAATGTTGCAGCAGACTTCTACCCTGGCGTTTGAAATCTCTAGTACAGTGGATAGAATACTGTACCTAGAATTGGAAAAACCTGGATTCAATCTACTTCTTACAACACTAGCTTTATGTAGAACTTTGGACAAGTCCTTCAGTCTTTTAGTGGCTTAAGCAACTCTTGGAGGACTGAAATCATTGGGAGGGGGAAAGGATCTGAAAATCACAGATCTATAACTTCAGGCATATAATGTGTACTTGGTGTAATGAGCTACTACTCACTTATGCCCATATGGCATTTCATGGTCTTTTTGATCACCCACAGTTTTGATTTTTTGGAGATTGTGGTATTCCATGACTCATAATCATCCAGCATCACTGAGTATCAGTGTTAAAAAGATGGGTTTTGCGGCAGGAGATAGTCACGAAATGTAAAAAGACGTGGAGGAAGACCTTCAATATGTTGGGCAGTTTCTTTGAAAAGTATTTGTGGAAGGCTATGGAGAGTCATCCTACAGAACAAGAAAACCTGGGTGATTCCAGTCTGGTGGTGGGAGTACCCACTTTAATGAGATCACAGAGGTATTGAAGTAAAAGTATATACAACAGTTATACACCAGGAAAGTAAAGGCAAATAGACTCCTTCCCTCGATACGGCCCCAAAGTATGTGTCTCTAGTTAAGATTTTTATTGTCATTGTAACCATAAGCACTGATTTTCATTTTCATTCAGGATGCTGGAGAAATGGTTCGTTCCTTTGTTGGTGGCCTGGAGCTCGTGGTCAATTTGCTGAAATCAGAAAACAAGGAAGTCCTAGCAAGTGTATGTGCAGCGATCACCAACATAGCAAAGGACCAAGAGAATTTAGCAGTTATAACAGATCATGGAGTTGTCCCTTTATTGTCCAAACTTGCAAATACAGTGAGTAGTATGTTAATTATACTTAGTGTTGTCGTGATGGAGTCACCTTGGGGTATTCATTCACATGAATAATCCAGGGTCGTATTGTAAATGAAATCTCACTTCTTTGGAGGCAGGAAGGTAGCATAGTAGATAGGCCAGGAAGGCACCAGTTCAGATCTGACCGCAGACACTTATGAACCATGTGACCTTGGGCAAGTCAATTAACTTCTGTTTGCTTCAGTCTTCTCAGCCGTAAGATGGGGATAATAAGAGCACTTACCTTACGGGTTGTTGTGTGGAGCAAATGAAATGCCATTTGTAAAATGCTTTGTAGAAGGTACTTAAATCTTGTTTTTCTTCTTTTACCCTAAAAACTTCTATTTGTGGAATTTCTGAACAAAAAAACAAACCCCCCTCCCCAAACAACAGCAAAAAACAAACCTTCTTTTGATTAGTTTATCTGAAACCATAACCAAAGTTTTTTGGAATAAAAGAATTGTATTTATATTATGACAGCTAGGGGGTACAATGTGATAAGTCAGGAAGACCTGAGTTCAAATCCTGCCGCAGACATTAGTTGTGGGAACATGGACAAATCCTGTAACCTTTTTCAGCCTCTGTTTTCCCATCTGTAAAATGGTGATAAAAATAGCACTTAGCCCCCAGTGTTATCGTGAGGATCAAATGACATGGTTGCTTTAAATAAAGTGCTTTGCAAGCCTGAGAGCGATATATAAATTGTGGCTATTGTCTTCCTCATCCCACAGTGTCCCTGGCACTGTGCTGAGCATACAGGGAGCTCTTAAATGCTTTTTCATTCACTCATTTGTTCATTTGATTTTTCAATACCAAAAAAAAGTAAATTTATCACCCACCATAAATGTAGCAGCAGACAATAAGGATGCTTTTATTTATACTGGATACTTAAAAAAATTCAGAGCTCTTTAGCTCTGCACTTTCAGTGACATGATTTGATACATCAAGAAGTGTTCAGTTGGAATGGGAAGGATGCTGAGCTTGGAGTTAACATCTAGGTTTAGATCCTGATTTTACACATGACCTTTTGAGGAGTCACTTCACTCTCACAACCTCTGGTAACTCATATCTGCTGGTTATGGGATCCTAATCAAATCCATTCACCTCTCACTGCCCTAAACAACTTAAGACTATAAACTGCCCAATGATATTGATCCCTATCAATGGGACTTCTTCTCTATACCAATGAAATCACTGTTTCAGTCCTCTCTCCCCCACTACAGATAAGATGAATAATAAAATTCTGACCCAAATAAATGAAATCCACAGATAATGCAAATATTGAATTTTAACAATAACTTTAACACAATGAATTAGCCATAATGTAGGAAAATGAAGGAACCACAAGAAGGAAGGAAAAAGCAAGAGGTCTGTAACAGGAATGTTGATCCAAATATACCATTAACCTTGGGCAAATCTCTTCATTTCTGTGGGTCTTAATTTCCTCATCTGAAAAATGAAGGGCTAGACTAAATGATCCCTAAGCTGAGGCAGTATGGCAGAGTAGAAGGAACACTGGATCTGGAAGTCAGAGGTTCTGGGTTCAAAGCCTGCCTTCAATGCCTAATACCTATGTGATCTTAGATAACTCAAAGGAGAAAATAATGGATGAAGCATTTTGCAAATATTAAAAAACTACATCACTGTTAACTATATTGATTTGTTACTAACCTCCCTCAGCTGTCCAAACTGTAAAGGGATCAGATGCCTCCTGGGGTCCCAACTTCTAGATCCCTTTCTAGCTCTGGTAGTTTATGATTCAAAGAATAATTAAGACTTGTTGCTATTGGTATTCACAATTCAAATATTAACATTCAGTTAAGTCAATTAATTTTTATCTCAAACTCTGGATTTTCTTTGATTCCCCCCCAAAAGTTCCATGGTTCAAAGATTAAAATTCTCAGATTATTCGCCAAACTTTATTTTACTATCATTTCAGCCTTTTGTTCTTCCTCCCCTTCTTCTTTGTATACTGTATATAATAGACACAATATATATACTATAATTATATATACTATATATAATATATACTATAATGTATATATACCATAAATGAATACCCCGCCTTTTTCTTAAAATCGAAGTTGCTAGCAGTCTCTTTGTATCTTTAAAATTTTGTACGTGAATATCACATTGTGGTGTGGAGATGAGTGCAAGTTTACCTTAAGATACCCCTAACCATGTGTGTCCCCCAAGGCTCCTTCCTGGTCTCTTCTTTTCCCCTCTCTCTCAACAATTTTCCCTTTAAGGATCTCCTCTTTTCCCATGGATTCAATTGTCATCTGTCTGCAGGTGACTCCCAAAGCTATGTTGTTGCTGTTTCAGTCGTGTCTGACTCCTTGGGACCCTTTTGGGGATTTTCATGGCAAAGATACTGGGGTGGTTTTCCATTTCCTTCTCCACTTCATTTTACAGATGAGGAAACTGAGGCAAACAGGGCTAAGGGACTTGCTCAGGGTCACATAGCTAGTGCCAGATTGGATTTGCACTCATGAACATGAGTCTTCCTAATTCCAAGCCCACAGTTCTATATCCTACTTCACGTAGCTGCCCCTTGTAGATCTGTACGTTTGTAGAATGTTTCTGAAACCTGAAAAATACAGCTGTTCCAATTAAAAAAAATTTTTTTTACAACAGTACTATAGCCTTGGGCCGAATTGGGCATGTACCTCCAAGCTGGAGTTGGATTTACAAATTCCCTAAACCAGGGCTATTGTAACACGTCTGTCTGTTTTCCCCTGCAGAACAATGACAAACTGAGGCAGCATCTCGCTGAAGCTATTTCTCGTTGCTGTATGTGGGGCAGGAATAGAATCGCCTTTGGAGAGCACAAAGCGGTGGCCCCATTAGTACGATACCTGAGATCAAAAGACACAAATGTTCACCGAGCCACAGCCCAGGCCCTATACCAGCTGTCAGAAGACGCCAACAATTGTATCACCATGCATGAGAATGGAGCAGTCAAGGTAAGGGACGGTCAGAGCATCCAAGAGCCATTTGAAATGGGAGCGAACTTTGGGTGATGCTAAATTTATCCTTAGAAATGTAATTTGAACATTCTGTTTTGTCCCCGCCTGGCAAACAGATGCAGATATTGTATTACTTCACGCAACAGATGTGTTACTGGAAAGTTGTCTGTAAATAAGATTTTTCTAAAATTAGTCCTGTTTTATACACACTAGAGGGTCTGGCTTGAGAAATGCCCTAAAATGCCTTCCAAGGTGGATGCTTTTGTAGAGTAATCACCTCCTTAATTGTATTTGTTTGAATCAAGGTGAGCCTGTAAAACCTTAATGCATAAAGAGTAACTGGAACTCTAAGTCTGTTTCATTGTTTATCTGGAACTAATTATTACAGCATTAAAACACAAATGCATAGAAAACACCAGGAGGAAGTAGGGAACATTGGAATGACCACTAGGTCTGGGTTCAAATTCTGCCTCCAAGTGTATTGCCCAAGTGACCTTGGGCAAGTCATTTTACTTGGATCTGAGATTCCTCATCTGTAAAATGTTGGCCAGATGGCCTCTGAGGTGATTTCCAACTCTATGTCTATTATCATATGATCTGATGCTCCCTACTGAAAGACTCGGCTGTCTTGGATTGGAATAAGTAGGGCATTAATAAATTAACCATTTACTATTAATCAGCAATTTAGTTAACTTTAAGATGCTTTTAAAATGAATTCAAAATACGAAGGAAATCTATTTTCTATATTCCATCATTAAAAAGAAAACAAACACAAAAATAAGATTTGTATTAATCTGCGGTCATTTTAATTCATTGTCCTTTTTTTTTTTACTTACAAAGAGACTTAATATCCTCCTTTTTATTTTTTAGTTTTCAACAAAGTTTATCCTTGCATTTTGAATAAGACTAGTCAGCGAACTTGCAGACAGGGATTGTTACTGTTACTACATGTGGGCTCTGAGATTTCTATAAATCAGAGGCCATCTAGTGCTATTGAATAGATGCTTTAATGGCTTGGAAAATGAAAAGTACCTTTATAGAGGCTGAATAGCTATTAAAAACTACACCATCACTTGTACTGAGGGGGAAAAGAGGTGGTTTGGTTTTTTTCCCCTTTGAAAGAACTCTTATAACTGATTTGTACTGACTTGTCTCCTTATGTAACAGAGACTCCTTTACAAAAATCTAATTCAGCAGCATAAGACATTATATGTGTGTGTGTATGTATGTATATATGTATGTATATATGTATATTTATACTATAAATGACTAGGGACTTGATCATCAGTTGATAGTTATTCAGTCTTAGTTATGCTGAGTATGAAATCTATAGCAGGAATCAGGAAATCATAATAAAAATGTTATTTTTACAATGACTTTCTCCTTGCTGCCC
This sequence comes from Pseudocheirus occidentalis, assembly GCA_028646575.1. Lineage (NCBI taxonomy): Eukaryota > Metazoa > Chordata > Mammalia > Diprotodontia > Pseudocheiridae > Pseudocheirus > Pseudocheirus occidentalis. The sequence continues at coordinate 52,443,160 of CM053597.1, forward strand.
CTCTCTCCCTTTCTTTATGTTTAGGGACCATTCTAGTTTATATAGGAATGGGGTGTTAATTTTTCCAAAATATAGGATCTGGTTTGCAATACTGTATTCAAAGTTGTATCATCCTTTCCATTATAAAAGTCAATTTTCACAAGTCTGCTATCTGGTCAAAATATTTTTTTACAGGTAAAAAACAACCAAACAAAAAACCTGACATAGTAAATCACTTTCAACTGTGGCTTGACTTAACCCCCCTCCCCACCAAATTTGATGAAGAAATGGAATAATCATTTTAAATTACTAAGGAGTGACCAAAAATGGAGGCATTTCTGTGGTGAGAAATGCATATTTAAGAATTAAATGTGGAATTCCCCAGCCCATGGCATAAAAGTATACCATCCCTTAAAAAATTTGTTTTAAATTAGCAAGAAAATTCAAAAGTCAAGTAGCTGTTAAATTTTGGAATTTCATTTTCAGTTCATTCACAGCAGTTTTAAATTCTCAAACTTCATAATGTTGTGAATGCCTCAGCTCGGTTCATATGTGTATCAACTGTAGCCATCAGTCAATTATTTGTTCTAACAGAGGGGAGGAGTGTTGTGGATAATCCAATTTGAAATATATGTATGCTTATACATATATATTCAACTTTTGAACCCATACTATTTGAAATTTAATATAGCGTGTTCTCCCCATTCACAGATTTGTGATTTGAAGTTTCTATATATTACATAGCTAGCATTTATATGATGCTTTGAGGTTTGCAAAGTGCTTTGTGTTTTTATTTTCACAACAACCCTGTGAGGTAAGTGCTACATTATCCCCATTTTACAGATGAGGATACCAAAGGCTCAGAGAAGTCAAGTGACTTGCTCAGGGTCACACAGCTAGTAAGTATCTCAGACAGGAATTATTTGTAATTCCAGACCCAGCGCTCTATCCACTGTGCCACCTACCTGCCTTTTTAGTAAATGTGACACCTATATTCCTTACTCTCTGGGCATCTCCAGGACATATACCACGTTTTTTGTTATCAGCCTAGAAAGTGCAGTAGATCTGTCTGGGAGTATTTAGTCCCTTCTAAGGGACATGATAGCTGTGTTCAAGTATTTGAAGGACTGTCATGTTCTGCTTGGCTCCAGAGGGCAGAGCTGGGAATGGAATTAGTAAAAAAAAAAAAAAAAAAAGAATGTGATTTGCAAAAGGCTAGAGTTAGGTTTGATGTAAGGAAAACCTTGTTAGTGCCTCTGTGTCCAAAATCGGAATGGGCTGCCTCAGGCACTATTGGCTTCTCCCTCAGACCACTCATTGGGAATATATTAGAGAGGATTCTTATTCAGGTGTGTATTGCATTAGACGTGAGCTGAGGCACTGAAGTTCTGTCATTGTTTAAATCCTGGCGAGTTGAATGTTTATACTTCTCTTAGAGATTATCCTTCACCTCTGTATTTCCCTTCCCATTCTATTGTTCTCTCTCTTGTTTCTTTGGTGATATTTGCCATTGTAGATTCTGGCTTTTCTTTTCTGCTCATTATTTTTGCTGTGCAGACCATAAATTCTTCTCTAATAATTCTTATTTCTCTTTTAAACCAGTCAAGAACAGAGTGTCATAGTACCACATTCCCCCCAAAATCTACACAGTCCTCTGTCTCATTAAATGTTGGACCTTTTCCCTTTATCTCAAAGTATTTATTCATAGATGCCTGACCTCATTTACTTGATCTGGAGGCCATATTTTCTCTGCACTTAATGTTTTCCCTGTTGATTTATATGCTTATATCCAAGGCTTTTGGGGCTTTCTTCTTTCTGAGATCTTTGGTAATTTCAGTCTTTTTCTGATAGTGGTTTCTTTGGGGGCTAGATGTCAAAGTGTCTCAGTCGCTTCCCACTCTAGGCAATTCACAGCATATCAGCCCAGGTCTCTGCCCACCATGACTTTTGGGTAGACAGAACTGACCCTACCTTGATACTGAATACTTTCTTTCAGGCTTAGTGGAATGCCACACAACCACTACATACACTATATCCTGTTGCATTCTCTCTGATCCTCAGTTCTCTGTCTAGGCATGAAAAGGTCAGACATGAAAAGTGCCATGTTAGCGCTATGGGGCTGATTTTTGTAGTCTGGGTTTAAGGCATAGTCTTTAAAAGAGAAATCTAGCTAGTAAACCCCAAAATATCTAGGTTGGTTTCAGCCTTCAAAATTTACCTTCCTTTGGGTAGATCACTACCTGGTAAGGTCATGATGTCCCTTGCAGAGAGAGGAGGACAGAGCACAGGAGAGGAGAGGAACTGAGTTGCCCAACTGAAACTTGGCCAGTTGGATTCTCAGTGGGCAGCTTGGACTACTCACAGGTTGTGGTTTGTCCTTCATGGAGGACCCTGACATCAAGAAGATGATGCCATGACTTGCAAATGAATTGGATTTAAGTGGGGAAGCACTGTGCAAAGTCACCAGCCTTGCTTTTGCCTCAGGAGCCATTCTTGTGGATTGGCCAACTATAGGTCCCTATCCAAGCACCACTTACTGGTTATTATTTGGGCTCTGAGTTAATGTAAATAGTAATTGTTTTACTTTTGGTCAGAAACCCTGAGGGTCTTCCCCTCCCAGTTTGATTTGTGTGTGTGTGTGTGTGTGTGTGTGTGTGTGTGTGTGTGACTAGCTGGTTCACTTCTTAAATAGTCCTTGGTTGACTGGTGTCCTTTCTCTAAGAGGACCAAAATGACATCAGTATGCTGGAGTCAAGTTTCAGTATGTCTGACTATGGCTAATCAGACCAATACATGCTCAGAATGCTCTGCCACAGGTCAGGCACAAATTATCCATGTGAACATTTGAGGAAGATTCTCAAATTTGCACCTCCTGCATTTCCTTTGAGCTATTTCAATTCTGCTTTGCTCACAGCTCCTTTTGCTGCACCTTCTCTGATGAGGACACAACATGCTGAGCAGTCCTATACCAATATCTCCCATGTCACACAATCAATTCCAAAGTTCTGAATGATCATTGCCTCTGTCAAAGTGAGAACTTGGAAGGACCTCACCTTAAAAAAAACCAAGTTCTCCCACTGCATTGTGGACCATCTCCAGTTGTTCTGATCTCTATCTGGCCACTGGACCCAGATGGCTCCAGAGGACAAAGTGAGGCTGGTACACAGCCCTCCATACTTAAATCCAATTCGTTTGTAAATCATGGCATCATCTTCCTGATGTCATGGTCCTCATCCAGAGCAAAGGACAAACCCCAATCACTGAGGCTTTGGGAGGGGCTCAAGTATTGAGCCTTATGGCTGGCTGGGGTCATGAGAGTGGAAGTAGAAAGGAGGAGATAGATTCGAGACAGATTATACAGAAAGCATTCATCGTTGTAGGATCCCCACCAGGAATCCTGGTGTCAAGGTCACCATGGTTCCAATTCCCAGCCTGGTGGGGATGTTGTGAAACTGAGAAAAGCAAATTTATTCAAACAGAAACAAACACCTGCAGGCCTATCTCTCAGAGCCTGGGTAAAAGATACGATCCGGGGAAGGAAGACCTTCCCCTCTGACCAGTTCAGTTTGTGGCACCCACATTGTGGGTGAACTGTCATTCTTACACTCTGTGCAGGACAGAACACGTAGACAGAAAGAAAGACAGAAAGAGAGTAACCCTTGAGGCCTATTCTGGATCGGTCAAACCACCCATGTGGTGGGAGATACAGATACAGAGTCCCTCCATCTTAGGAGACCTGGCTATACCCAGACAAGCTCCCTAAGGATCCCTCCAAACTGGGCATGCTCTAAAGACCCCTCTACAGCAGTATGAAATAAGACTGGAGAAAGAGGGTGGCAACAGATTATGGAGGGCATGTAATGGACTTTATTCATTAGGCAAGAGAACCATATTGCATGATTGTTAGAGGAGGAGTAACTGGATCAAATCATGCATAAGAAAAATTCATCAGGTAACGGTGTAAAGGATGAATGGAAGAGACCTGTTCTTCAGATGGTAGCTTATAATAGGCTTTTACTTCAGGTGGCTGAATAGTCTTCCAAGACGCCCTGCAATCACCAAGCAAAGCTTCCAAAGATCCCTGACTCCATTAACTCTTTCTGTACTTTTCTTCACCTTTCTTTTCTATGTCATGACCCTTCTACTCTGTTGCGTCATTTCCCTTTTTTATCTCTCAGTCCAGACTTCTAGACAAGTAGTTAGCCAGGACCAAGCAATATGGCTTCTGATTCATTAAGCAACCCAAGTCCTAATCTACATTCTGCTTCTTGTGGAGAATCCTAGATGTGTCTCACAGAGCTAGTGAGGGACTTTAATTAGGAGAGGGCAAAAGGAGATTAGGGTAGGGAATTGAGCAGGTTCTGGGAAGTTACAGCAATGGAAGAGAAATGCGGTCTTTGCCACAGAGGGATGGACACCTATTGCTTCTCCTAACAAAGTCATGAAAACCTCTTATGAATAACTTTAATGTAGATAATTGAATATTTAGTGATGTTTTGAAATGTCCTGTACTCTTCTGAAATGAGAAGTATTAACTACCCTACCTCTATCCCAGTTTCCCATATCTTTTATGTGATGCTAAAATCGGAAATCAGGTTTTCAAAACCAAAAATCAGATCACCTCCTTGACATAAAATGTTCCTCCTTCAAAATTTGATTAAGAAAACTTACATTCCTTGTTATTTGCACTCTCACATATATTGAAGGATGCGTGGCTACTATCTATGTATCTATTTGTCAATGGATCTATAGATCTATTCATCTCCATATCTACCATCTATGTGAATGCACACGTATGTATGTATAGTCATTCAGTACCATTGCATAGTCAGGATTACCAGAATTATAGTATTTGAAACTCAACTGAAACTATTAGGACAATTTATCTAGAAAAACTTTGTTTAATTTTTTTCTGATAAGAGAATCAATCAATAAGCACTTGCTTGTGCTTTCTTTGTATCTGGCAATGAGCTAAACTCTGAAAATACAAAGAAAATGCAAATAGAGTCTCTGCCCTCAAGGAGCTTACATTCTAATGGAGGAGAGGACTATATATAAAAATCAGAACATGTAAGATTAGAACAGGGTAAATGGGAGGTAGCCTTAGAGGTAATGACACCATAAAGACTGCCTTAAAACTTAGGACAATGGAATAATATAGATTTTAAAGATTCATTTCCATAGAAATCATGAAATTTTGTAATAATTTGTCATGTTGAAATTTTTAACCTAAATTCTATATTTTTACAAGATTGTGTCTTTTTCCATAGTTAATTTTAGTAACATGTTTTCTCAGAAACTTTATCATGCCAAGTTTCTCAAGTTGCCTCTTACATTGAACATCATAAGTTATGTGTGTGTGCTTCTCCTCTATCAACTTTCCTAAGACCTTTTCGTTTTTCTTCTTCCCCACCACCACCAGGTGGCACACATTCTATGTGCTGTACTCTGAACAGATGCCTAATTGTCACTTTTCAAATAGGAAGATCCTTAATCGGACAAGTTAACTTGATAATACGTATTCTAGTTTGAAACACTTCTACTTGATCAGCCTATTCACCCAGAAGAATTGGAGAGGTCTATAAAAGGTGAAAACCATAGGGAATGGAGCCCCCAATTTCAAGGAATTCTACCAACTCCCAGTTTTAGACTTATCTGGACTACTCATGATGGCAGTAATCAAAGACAGATGAGATTTGCTCACATAGATTGGAACATCCAGCTCCCTTTGTCTACGTTTGAATAAAGCCCCACAGACCCTTAACGTTTATGGGCCATCAACAACAATTTGATGACCTGCATGGAGCTAGTTGCAGGGTGCCCCACTATATGCTTCTATGGCTTCATTTTCTTAGGATTGGGCAGAATAATGGCTCAGGATGGCACTGAGGCAGAGGCACACATGTGGTCCTATATTCTTCTTGTATGTGTAGTTATATTCACATGTTTATAACTATCCAATAAACCCTTTAGGGGATCAGCCTAGAGTGAGGTTTTGTCTGTGTTCAGAGGGTCACAGAGACTGAGAACCAGAAGGAACCTTAAAGGTTATCTTGTCCAATACCCTCCTCTTACAGATGAAGAAATTGGAGCCCAGAGAGTTTAAGGGTCTTCCCCAGGGTCACATACCTAGTAAATGTCTGAGGTGGTATTTGAACTTTGTCTTCCTGACTCCGAATTTGACGCTCTCTCCACTAGACCTCTTGAAATCCCCAAACCTGGTCATTTTCAGCTATAAATCCATATCGAAAAAAGAGACTGACTATTCCACAGAGCCTGCGTTTTTCCTTCAAGTTGCTGAGAGCTCTTCTCAGTCAGATTCAGTCCTGGATAGAAGACCACTCTGGCTTACCAAATCTGGGATACTAATTGTGACAGTCTTGTTGGTACCCTCCCTAGCACTGAGGAGACTGAAACAGGAGATTCCAGCAATAAAAGTTATACTTCTTTGTGGTTAAAAAAGTGTGCCTAACACTGTGCCGAGATTGAGGGATATACATAGAAAAATGAGACTGTTCTTCCTTTCTCAGAGCTTATATTAAAATTTTTTCAAGTGTCTATTTTAAAAATTAATTTACCCCTCTTATCACCCTTCCCCCCAATTAAGTAAATTAAAAAGAAAACAAATCCCTTGATCCATAGCTATATATTCTGGCAAAACAATTCCTAGATTAGCCGTGTCTGAAAATGCATGTCTTTCTCATTTTAAATTCCTTATCTCTCTGTAAGGGTGTGGGTGGAATGTTTCATCTCCCTTCTTTTGGACTCATGCTTCATCAATGCATTGACCAGAGTTTTAAAGTCTTTCCAAGTTGTCTTCCTCCATAATATTTTTATCATTATAAAAATTATTCCCTTGGTTCTGCTCACCTCACTCTATATCAGCATGTAGAGGTCTCCCCAGTTTCCTCTGAAACCATGCATTTCATCATTTCTTATGACTTGGTAATATTCCATTACATTCATATATCATAATTTGTTTCATCATTCCTCTCATACCCCTTTAGAGCTACTGCAAATATGTCTGTACATATAGATCATTTTCCTCATCATTTCTTTGTGAGTATAGCTGTAGTGGTATGGTTGGGTCAAAGGATGCATATAGTTTGGTAACTTCTGGGGTATCAGGGAGCTTGCATTCTAATGGGGGATACGTCATATTGACAGACAAGTAAATAAAGGATGTATGCAAAACAGAATACCTTGTACTGTGAGGGTGGAACTGAAAGACATGGGAATAATGAAAAACCTTTTGAAGGAGGTGATTCTTGAGCTTCCAAGAAACAAGAGGTGAGAGGGAAAACATTCCAGGCATGGGGGACAACCTTCATAGGCAAAGGCATGGAGTGGAGAGATGGAATGTGGAGTATGGAGAATAGCAACTGGGCAGGTTTGATTGAAATGCAGAGTGTGTTTGTAAGGGGTGAGGGTGGGGGTGAAGAGTAATGCCTAATCGACCTCTAAAGCAGTGGTTCTCAACCTTCCTAATGCCGCGACCCTTTAATACAGTTCCTCATGTTTTGGTGACCCCCCCCAACCATAAAATTCTTTTCATTGCTACTTCATAACTATAATTTTGCTACTGTTATGAATTGTAACGTAACTATCTGATATGCAGGATGTATTTTCATTGTTACAAATTGAACATACTCCACAGGTTGAGAACCGCTGCAAGTCTAAAATTAAGTTGTTAAGTTGGAGCCAGATTCTGCAGAGCTTTGCTAATCCAAGTGGTTTGTTTTAACCCAGAGGTAATGGAGAGTCTCTGAAGCTTCTTGAGCA
>CM053597.1:52451420-52473249 GCA_028646575.1 Pseudocheirus occidentalis
TAGTACAATTCACTGCCGAGAGAGAAGGCATTTAGGTTTCATTCAGCACTCTTTCATTAGTCCCCACACAACTTTGAATAAATCATTTAATCTGATCACATCTCAGTTTCTCCTTCTGTTAAACGGGATTGAAAATAATAGTGATGACGTGATGGCAAGAACAGTGGGTGTAGAGTCAGAACACCTGGGCTAAAGTCCTATCTTCGTCATATACAATAGTGGACTTGACCACCTGGGTCTAGTTTCCTTGACATTGAATGTTTGGGGCCTTAAGTGGGATTCCATATGGAAAGCACCTTGTAAAATGTAAAAGGCTGTGTAAACATCACTTACTGTTGTCATTATCACCTGCTTCCAGAGACACCGTGAAAACAAAATAAAATCACTGTCCCCAGACTGTCCTCTCTATACCGAAAGGATGAGAGTAGATTTTGCATCACTTCATACTACCCATTTCTTTCCCCCGGATATTCTTTCCCCTAGCCAGAAAAGTGCTAGGTAGAAGGATCATGACCCATTTCCACTGAATGGCTCCCCTTTTCAACCAAGGCACAATAATTCCACTTTGGACTGAACATCAAGAGCGTGACATGGTACAGCCAAGCAAGAGAAAATTCCCCGAGTACTAGACGACCTTACACCGTCATTACCACCTTCATGGGCAGCAGGCACTGCACCAAAAAAAATGATTTTTGATGATGAAAATAGAACTGAAATATGTAAAAGTTATTTGAGTTCCTTAGGTTACAGTTTTAAATTATTTAAAGATTTTAAGCATGTGGATTTGGGAAAGAAGCTTTAATCACTGCAGTGAATTGGTTTTCTGTTTGCTATTCCAAGTTAATCCATTCTGAGATGGTCTTTGGCTGTGTGAAGACTTTTTTTCCCCCTCCTTTAAATTTTTCTGGTCTGGACCTGTGATTTCATCAGTGTAAGAAACTCCTCATCTATAGGCTCTTTCCACTGACTCAGACGAACTAGTCTGTAACTTATAGCCATAAAGAATTGCCTAGAGCACTGAAGGTTAATTATGATAATGATAGTTAGCATTTTATAACACACTAAGGTTCTTCAAAGGGCTCTACAACTGTGATCTCTTTGGGCCCTCACAACAACCCCTTTATTAGCCCCCTTTTGCAGATGGGGAAACTCAGGCATGAAAAGGTTAGGTGATTTACCAATGGTCATTCAGCTAGTAAGTATTCGAACCAGCTCTTCCTGACTCAAAGCTAGTATTCTCTCATTTGCACCAACGTGCTGCCTTTTCTTAATGGAAAGGGGCTTCATTCTATGCTCTCCCCCATGTTGGACACTCCAAATAAGTCATTTAACCTGATTACATCTCAACTTCCCATTCTGTAAAAGGGAAAAAAACATATGCTAGCAGTAACATAGTAGAATGAGTAATGAATCTATAGAGATTGAAAGACTTGCCTACCCTAGCACAGTTAATATGTGTCAGAGATAGGACTTGAACCCCCATCTTCCCGATTCTAAGGCTGACTGTAGTGACCACCATTTGCTTCCTTATTGATACTACTGAATTAGTACTAAGGATACTATTAATCACCTCTCTTCTTACCATGTTTGCCCTACAAAGGTAGGAGGGTAGATGATAGTTGCCAGGCAACAGTTGTATTCTAAGTGTTTCCAGCATGATAGAACCTGCTGGACCTTATAATCCATTGGCACAGCCTTTGACATTCCAAAGTCACCTCCATGTCATGATGGATCACCAGAGTAGGACTGTGTGGGAGAGCTTTCAAACACAAATGGTTAATTTAGAGCATCAAAATGAAGTCACTCTCAGTAAGAAGGAGCAAAGTCACTCATTGTGATCATTGATTTTTAAGTTATCTTCTCTCACAGCCTTTACTTATTCTAAGATGACTTACTCTTCAACCTTTGTGTCCTGGTTTCTAACCTTATTACTAAACAGGAATTGCTTTCTACAAATTTATCAGTGATCTGTTAATTGCAAAATCTCATGGTCTTCTCTCAGTCCTCAGCCTTCTTGACCAATCTGCTATACTATTGAACACCTTCTTCTCCTGTCTGTCTTCTCTCTGGGTTTTCACTATGCTATTTTCTGCTCCTATCTGTCTAACTGTTCCTTTTCAGTCTATTTTGCTGATTCATCATCTATATTATAACCCTTTAATATAGTTGTTTCCCAAGAGTCTGTGTTATCACTTCTATGCAGTCTCTCACCTGAATTTTGGTCCTTCAGTTGTCTGTTGGATATTTCAAAATAGATTTCCTAGAGATTTCTTATATTCAACGTTTCTAAAATTGAATTTATTGCCTTTCTCCCCAAACCTTTCCTTCTTCCAAATTTCCCTATTTCTATAGGGATGCCTTTCACTTTCTCTGTTTTATAACCTTGGCATTATTCTGGATTCCTCACTCTCTCACACATATCCAATAAGTTGCCAATCTGGATGTTTTTTATCTTTGCAACACCTCTTCAATCTTATTCTTCCTTCCACTGACACAGCTACCACTTTAGTTCACATCCTCATCACTTCTCGCTTGAATTTTTGCAATAGCCACCTAATTTGGTTTCTTTGCTCCAAGTCTCTCCCCAATCCTGTCTATCCTACACCAAAGTAATTTTCCTTAAGACAAGACCTAGCCATATGACTTGCTGATTTAATCAACCTTAGTGGCTTCCTACTGCCTCCAGTGTGGTATAATCTTAAATCCCTGCCTTCAAGTTAGTATCAATATATGTGCCAATATTTAATTCTAGATAGTGGCCCTATTTCTATAAAGTCCCAAGGGATGGTGAAGGCTGCTTCAGAAATGGTTATATAAGTGCCCTGATTATGATCAAACAATGGCATAACTAGTACCAACTCAGGGTCACATTCAGTTGAATGAAAGGAAATTAATCAAGTAGACTTCTGAAAACCTTGTTGTTGACAATGAAGTTGGCATGTGAAATAAAATGTTTCAAAGAGCTACATGCTGATTAAGCACTTATAAAAAGTAATATGTTAGATTGTATTTTTAAAGAAATAAAGAATACATTCTTTAAAATTGTTAACTAGGAAGGTTATCATTTGAACTTCATTGTGAAGGGCTAATGGACAACTTAAGTATGTATAAGTTTGATGATGAAACTATTGTCTCCATGGCAAGGGTGATGTGCATTTTTAAAACATTTTTTTCAAGGTTTAGTGCAGTTATTATATTGCCATGGTTTACTTTTGGGAAAAGTGCCCTTGGAACTGCCATAGGCTGCCAGCATCATTAGACTAATTTATTTGATACAATGAGTTGTCGGTTAAAATGCCACTGAGAGTCAGTGTTGCTATAGTGGCAAAATAATTGGGCTGTAGGGGGTTAAAAACATGTTTGAATGCCATTTTTTCCATTTAATTTTGTTTGCATCCTTGTGGCAAATCACTGAACCACTTGGAGCCTTAATATCCTTGTAATTTCTACCTGCAGATATTACAAGGTATAGTGGGAACAGCCCTGACTTAGAGGAGGTAAATTAAAATCTTAATTCCTCATCCTTTATTACCTTTATTATTTATTTGTTGTTTGTTTGTTTATCTATTTATCTGGCATAAGCCAAGTCACTTCTTCTCTCTAAGCTTCATTTTCTGTTTCTGTAAGATAAGGGGTGGAGCATGGACTGAATCTCCAAGGTCCCTGTCCAGCTCTAAACCTTTGGATCCTCTGATTCATTGAGTTGCATTAGGGAAGACATTATATTGTGATTGTTAGGATTAAATGAGAAAAGTATCAAAGACAAAGTATTGAAAGCTTATATTGAACTCAATTCACCAAGTATTTATTAAGCATCTACCATTTGCCGGGGGAGAATTCCACAACATGCTTCTGAATACAGAAGACCTGAATTCAGGCCCCACTTTTGTCACTTATTGGCTTTGTAGCCCTGGGCAATCCACTTAACCTTAATGCCCCAGAGGCTGCAAATTATAAAGCAGATTCTTTCATTGTGAGGAGTTCCCTATGCCAATGAAACTATAAGTCTGAATTTTTTTAAAGTACTAAACTACAAGCCTGGAAACCAAGACAATAACTTGCCTGAGGTCACTGAACTGGAAAAGAGCCAAGGTGGCATTTGCTAACTTCTACATATGATGGTAGTTGTGTGGATTTTGCTATGAAAGAGGGAAAAAGAAAAAAAAATCTCCTTAAGGATGTCAGTGTGTTTCTGTGGGACTCCAGTTGATTTCCACACAAACTTGGAGTTTATAAAGATTCAGGTAAAGGGAAAAGAGTGCTGACTTGGGAATATGTAACCCGACATGACTTTTCATACTCCTGCCACCAGTCAGTTCTTTGGCCTTTGGAAGGTCCCACTGTTGTACTGGACAGAGCATTGCATTGTTAGGCAGAGGGCTGAGTTTGTATCCCACTTATCCCACCTCTGCCAGTCACCCATACTGAACATAGGATATCATCATCATCATCATCATTATCCTTTTTATCATCACTAGATACTATTAGGTTAGATGTCAAAAGACCAGACATTTTTCTGACTATAAGCAGAATAATATGGTAGATTAGTTTCAATCAATTATTCACCATTAGCACCCCCTTGTGCTCAGTATGAGGTAAAGCCGATTCTAATGTAAGAAGCAGAACTATGGAATTATGGGGGGAAAGTTTTCCATATTAATGGTCTTTGTAGGTCAATACCTCTTTCATAAATCCTTGTCTGTGGCTAATAGTGTAGAAGTGCTGAGTCTGTCATACAATACCCCATTTGTTAACTTTTTATATTTTTACAGCAATATCTATTAGGGTCATTGCTTTGTCAACACTGAATATAGCATCTATTAAGCAAGAATGAGACATTATACAAGGCTCTATACAAACAGGTCTATCTTCTGCTAAACTTTACAAAACAGTTTGCCACATTTCATATGGGTAGCTAATAAATAGAAATGTATAATGACTAACAATAAGGAACTGCAGTTCCCGTAGCACATGAGGAAATTAATGTCCAGAGAATCTGAGTGGTAGTCAAACCTGTAGTCAGCACCTGAGGTCGAATTTGAACCCAGGTCTTCTGACTCTGGTACCAGTACCCTTTCCACATCACCATGTTATCTACTTTGGATGATATGAAGAGATGTGTGCATTTTTATAATCTAATGAAATCTAACTCTGATGCCTCATTGTGGTTTTCCCTTTACCTTAGTTTTCAAAAACCATTGGAGTTACGGCTTGGCAGGTTCTATTCCAGAGGAATGGATTTATATAAAGTCTGGTAGAGTTCTTTACATATGTCTTTTATCCAAGGATCATCCAATCAAATTCAGCAAATCAGTCACCTAGTAATTATTAAACACTTACTATGTGTTTGGTTTTTGTGTTAAGTGCCAGAGATACAAAGAAAGCAAAAACAAACCACCACTAATAATGGCAACAAAAAAACCACATATATGGCTCCTGTCCTCAGGGTGTTTATGGTTTAATAGGGAAGACCACATGCAAATACCTGTACATACAAGATACATACACAGTGCAAATGGAAGGTAATCTCAGAGGGAAGGAACTAACAGTGAGGGGCTAAAGAGGGGATGAGAAAGACCTACAAAAGGTAGAATTTGAATTGTGTTAAAGTCAGAGGAGCCAGAAGGGAGACAGTTATTGGGGACAGTTATTGTAAAGTCATGGAGTTGGGAGCCAAAATGGTGGAGTAGAAGCACAGACTTGGTGTGGGCTCCCCTCCAATCACTTCCAATACATGTAAAAAAATGACTCTAAACAAACGTTAGAGCTACAGAACCCACAAAGAGACAAAGAGAAACAAAACTTCTGCTGAAAGGAGTCTGGCAGGCTGACAGGAAGGATCTATCACACCAGGCTGGGAGCTGAGGGCATCCACATGTGAGCTGCATGGTTCCCAGCCCCAGGGTGGCCCTGAGCAGTGGTGGGCCTGACTTCAGGAGAGAGAATCACCAGCAGCTGTGGCTATTTCCAGAATTATCAACCCATAAGTGCCAAAAAAGAAAGTAAAAGGTCAGTGTGGAACTTTGTGGGGCCAGGGGGACCAAGAGCATGGTCTAGCCCCTGTCCCCAGGGTGAGAAGTGGCTGTGGCATGGCGGCTGTGTAGCCACCATTCCCTAGTTGTCTCAGGAGCTCCTGGTTTGCATATTGCAGAGGGACCAAGTGACCATTTAGAGGGTAATCACTCTTGCTTTAACCTGCTTGGATCTGGATCGCAGTCTTGGGTGGTGGTCCTGGTGTGTGTGACCAGTGAGCCAGAGAGCATGGGGGGCTGCAGAGAGGGCACCCAACTAATAGCTCCAGCAGCTGATTATGGACAAAGCTCTCTCCATTCTAGAAGCAGAGTTCTACTGTGGCAAAGAGCTCAAAAGTAAAGTAATTGATTGGCAAGATTAGCAAGCCCAGGAAATGTAATCAAACCATAGATTCCTTTTTTGGGGACAAAAAGGATCAAGGCACAGAGTGGGAGGAAGACAGCAAAGTTAGAACTCCTGCATCAAAAGCATCCAATAAAAATATGAATTGGTTACAGGCCATGGAGGAGCTCAAGAAGTATTTTGAAAATCAAGTAAGAGAAGTGGAAGAAAAATTGGGAAGAGAAATGAGAATGATGCAAGAAAATCATGAAATATAGGTCAACAGCTTGCTAAAGGAGACCCAAAAATACAATGAAGAAAATAACACCTTAAAAAATAGACTAACTCGAATGTCAAAAGAGGCTCAAAAAGCCACTGAGGAGAAGAATGCCTTAAAAAGTCAAATTTGCCAGATGGAAAAGGATTTTCAAAAACTCACTGAAGAGAATAACTCCTTTAAAATAAGACTAGAGCAATTGGAAGCTAATGACTTTATGAGAAATCAAGATACTGTAAAACAGATCCAAACAAATGAAAAAAAAATAGAAGGCAATGTGAAATATCTCATTGGAAAAACAACTGAACTGGAAAACAGATACAGGAGAGATAATTTAAAAATTATTGGACTACCTGAAAACCATGATAAAAAAAGAGTCTAGACATCATCTTGCAAGAAATTATCAAACAAAATTCCCCTGATATTCTAGAACCAAATGATAAAATAGAAATTGAAAGAATTCACTGATTCACTTGAAAAAGATCCTGAAAAGAAAACTCCTAGAATATTATAGTCAAATTCCAGAGTTCCCAGGTCAAGGAGAAAATACTGCAAGCAGTTAGGAAGCAACAATTTGAGTATGATGGAAACACAATCAGGATAACACAAGACCTAGCAGCTTCTACCTTAAGGGATCAAAGGGCTTGGAATATGACATTCTGGAGGTCAAAGGAGCTAGGACCAAAACCAAGAATCACCTACCCAGCAAAACTGAATATAATGCTACAAGGGAAAATATTGTCATTCAGTGAAATACAGGATTTTCAAGCATTCTTGATGAAAAAACCAGAGCTGAACAGAAAATTTGACTTTCAAATACAAGAAGCAAGAGAAGCATGAGAAGGTAAACAGGAAAAAGAAATCATAAGAAACCTATTAAATTTGAACTATTCACATTCCTACATGGAAAAAATGATCTTTGTGACTCATAGACTGCTTAATATGAGGATAGTTGAAGGGCACATATATGTGTATATATATGTATACATACATATATATGTATGTATAGGAGGGTGTATGTGTATATAAATATATATATATATATATATACACATATATATGAATGTGGGCTTATGTATGTTCATGCATACATAGACAGAGGGCACAGGATGAGTTTAATATGGAAGGACAATAGTTAAAAAATAAAATTAAGAGGTGAGAGAGGAATTTATTGGGAGAAGGAGAAAGGAGGAGATAGGTTAGGGTAAATTATCTCATATAAAAGAGGCAAGAGAAAACTGTTACAATGGAGGGGAAATACAGGAAGGTGAAAGGGAATGGAACAATCTTATTCTGATTGAATTTGGCTTAAGGAGGGAATAACACTCAATTGGGTATCTTACCTTACAGGAAAATAAGGGGATAGGGAATAGAAGAGGGGATGATAGAAGGGAGGGTAGATTGGGGGAGAGGGTAGTTAGAAGCAAACATTTTTTTAAAGGGATGGAGTCAAAGGAGAAAATGGAATAAGTGGGGGGCAGGATAGGATGGAGGGAAATGGAGTTGGTTTTCCACAATAAAACAATCATGAAAATGATTTGGGTAACTGTGCGTGTACAACCTACATTAAATTGCTTGTCTTCCCAGTGGGGGTGGGTGAGGAAGGAGGAAGGGAAAAAATCTGGAACTCAAAGTTTTAAAAACAAATGTTTAAAAAAGTGTGTGTTTTACATGCAACTGGGAAATAAGATGTTCAGGCACTGGGGTGTAGTTAGGGAGGTGATGGGGAGGATATAGGGGAGAATGGATTAGGGGAAGGGATATTCAGTGAGCTTGCTATTTTGGGGTTGGAGTAGGGGAAAGATGTGGAAAGAAAAAATGTAATTCAAGATCTTGTAGAAATTAATGTTGAGAACTAAAAATGAATGAATGCATGAATGAATGAATGGATGGATGGATGAATGAATAAAAGTCATGGAGTCAGGAGATAGAACCCAAAGAACATTAAGATCAATGTAGCCGAATCACAAAGTTCAAGGAGAAGAAGAAAATATAAGAGGACTTAGAAAGACAAGAAGTGCCCAAGTTATTAAGGGCTTTAGATGCCAAATAAAGGATTTTGCATTTGATCCTGGCAGTAATAGAGAGTTGCTGGAGTTTATTAATTGGGGCAATAGGGAGGGGAGTGGGCAACTTGATCAGACTCATGCTTTTAGAAAATCGCTTGAGCGTTTGAGTGGAGGATGGATAGAGTGGAGAGCCTTGAGGTAGGGAGGGCTATTGCAATGTGCTAAGTGTGTAGTGATGAGGGCTGTATGAAGGTGCTGAGTGTGTGAGTGGAGAGAAGAGGTCAGACGTGAGAAATGTGGAGGTAGAAATCATACAACATGGTAACAAATTGTATATGTGGTGTCATTATGAATGAGGAGTCATAGAGGAGCCAGAGAGACTGGAGGGATGGTGGTAGCCTCTACAGTAACTGAGAAGTTTGGAAGAAGGGAGGGTTTGGATGGGTTGGGGAAGATAATGAGTTTCTGTTTTGGACAAAGATGCCTATGGGACATTTAGCCCAAATGTCCAAAACTTGATGATGCAAGTCTGCAGGTTAGGAGAGAAAGTAGGGCTGGGTATATAGGTCAGAGAATTATCTGCACAGAAATGATAAATTAATCCCTGGGAAGTCATGAGTGAGGTCATGTAAGGGAAAAGAGAACTAGACCTAGGAGAAACCCTGGGGGGAGGGGGCACTCAGAATGGGTGGACACGATGTGGTGAGGATACCACAAAGGAGACTGAGAAGTAGTAGTCAGACAGATGGGAGGAGAACCAAGAAGGAGAGAGTGGCATCATGAAAAACTGGGGAGGAGAAGGTATCCAGAAGAACACGGTTGACCATGTCAAAGTTCAGAGGCTCACACTGAGGGGGCTGGCCACCCAAGGGAAAAAATGTTTTTGGCTTTAGATTGGCTATGATGCAGAAGAGATGAAATTGACCTCCATGGGTAGAGTACCCACGTAGATGAAGTAATTTATTCTTGGTCGCATTTAGCGCAGTGCCTGGCACAAAGTAGGTTCTCAGAGCATGTTTATTAACTGATTGATCTCTGCATTTTATAATGCATTTTATTATAAGTGCTAAAATGGTCAAAGGACCAGATTAACTGCTTAGCAGTTCTCATATGAGATTTAACTGACACGAAGGCTTACTGTTGCAAATAACATTTCCTATCTTTTGTTGGGATGCTAAATTTTATTATCATGTGTCATTCAAAAAACATATGCTACATTTTGCATCCTCTATTGCTTCCAGAATACTGTGGCTTATTTGTTAAAATTACAAATTCTTGCAGACAGCTTTGGCTAACTTTATTTTTCTTTATGAAAGAACCTCTTTCCTAAGTTGAGCTTTGTGAAGCAAATTGATGTAAATTACAAAATTTGGAAAGTAATTATTTATAATTTTAAGTGAAAGTATTCAAACCTGGCAATTGCCAACTGCTGGTATGGATTTAGCATTCTGAAACTCAAACAGAAAAACATTTGGCCCTTTTTCTTATAACATGATTGTGTGTAGGGTGCACTATTCACTCTTGACTAGAGTTTAAGAAAAGATGTCCTTTAAACATTTTAAATTTATGCAAAAACAGCCTTCATTCTATAGCCTATGGTGCAGATACCCTTACCAAGCATTTACATATTGGCTTTTGGATTTTCAACTTGGCAAATTACAGATTCCAACTTTTATAACTGTCACTGCTGGCTCCAAGTTTTAAGCTGAAAGTGCAAAATGTGGCTGGCAGAGGCACTAAGTGGAAGGTTGTCAGTTGCTATAAACTGGTTGCTGTTTGGAAATTAAGAAAGAAAGAAGGTACTGGATGGTATAAAAAGAAAAAAGTACCCCACAGGACTGACTGTCAGCTACACAGAGTCTGTCTGAACGTGGGCTGTTTACAAGCCAACAAGCCTATCCATCATGCTACACTCAGAAACTTCACAGAGACAGGCGGCAATGCCTCTCCTTGCATGTTTAGTTTAGTGGAGGAAGAATCCACAGAGAGGTAAAAAACGACAAGTCATCACAGTTTGACTTGTATAAAGAGCTGTCAGGTGTGAACATTTTGCTTCCTGAGTTGGTCTGAAGAATCCGGAAACTGCTGCCTTCTTACTTGCTGCTGTGTTACACCTTACTAGGAGGAGATTGCTTACATGGACCAAGAAAGTCACCATTATACCACAGCCACATGGAAAGGCCATGCCCAAATTAAAAAAAAAAGAATCTTGGGGTCAAAAATGGCTGGACTCCATGAAAATCATATTTCAAAATGAATTTTTTTCATTTTTCTAAAATTTTAACTATTCCACAGGTACCTGTGGAATATTTTGGATGGAGGGTAGGATTCTGAATGGGAGGATTCAGCAAGAAGGAAGGAGGGGGAAGAGGGGTAGACCAGCTTATCTTTGAGTTAACTGTGTGCTTTGTGAGAACCTCAAATTCAAAAAAGTTTGGATAACAGAACTTGAAGCTGGCATGAGGCTGCACTTGGCCCATGTTAAAGCATCTTTTGGTCTTATAAAAAGAAGCTTGTCCCACTAAGCTGTAGGTTTGTTGGAGCTGTTCAACAGTAGCTATGCCCTGCGGCTCTCTTAGTGATAAATGGACCATTTCAAATAAATGGAGTGGTAGCCAACTGTGCAGAAAGAATCATTTTCTCAAAAAAAAAAATTAGATATTTTTGAAGGGTGAAAAATGCACAAACAAAATATATTAAGCTGAAATGTATGCTGCTCTTTTTAATGGAAAAGATTGCTACATCTGGCAGATTCAGTAGGTGCTCCAGAAAAGCCAAGAGATCTGGCAGCATCCATAGATAGTTCCATCTTTCATCTATTTTTCCCCTTTTGTTTATCTAGCTTTAGAAAATGCAGGGAATGTCTTTTCCTTCCGACTTGGCATTTGGTCTAAACCACAGAAACACGCTTCGTGGCTTCTTGCAATTGTTTAGCTACCAGCAGAGCATTCCATCTTCAGACTTGGGGGTGAAATATACATGTATGTATTTTTTTAAAATTTGGCAAACATTAAAAAAGACTCTACAAAAATCATTTGTTCTTATCTTCTTGAGGAACCAAAAAAAATAAGTTTTCTTAATTGGCAGATATTGGGCTTAATACACAAAGGCAGGGTGCCAGGTCATTATTTTTGGCATTCAGATGACCCAAAATAGTTTCTTTGTATAAGAAGTTATTCACAGAAGCTCAATGTAAGAAATAATAATAATAATGGTATTCCAGACTTCATGAATAAGTAACTTTTGGCATTCAGCGAAAAAGTATCTTCTCTTTTCCCTTGAAATCTGCAACTCTGCTTCATACAAAAAGTAAACAGCACTTGGATTAGCACTTGAGAGTCTTTAAGGTACCCCAAATATGCATTCATTAATGTTGTCTTCTAAGTGCATTCCTGCTTTCTCTCTCTGTCTCTGTTTCTGTCTCTGTCTGTCTCTTTCTTTCTCTCTCTGTCTGTGTCTGTGTCTCTCTGTTTCTGTTTCTGTCTCTCTGTCTCTGCCTCTCTTTGTCTCTCCTGTGTCTGTTTCTGTCGCTCTGTCTCTGTCTCTCTCTGTCTCCATCTTTGTCTGTCTGTCTGTCTCTGTCTCTGTCTTTTGTCTGTCTCCCCACCTTTCTCTTGACACTCTCTTTCTGCAGGATCAATGAGTTTTTGTTTAAAAAATACTTTCAGATGCTTAGGCCTCAGCACCACCATATTTGCCTACTGATTTCTGTGGTGTGAAGGCCTTTGTTCAAAGCCTCTTTTGATACAAATTTAGAAGGGCAGGTGCTGAACAAGACTGCAGTATTTACCGGAGGAATTAGAATTTTGGGGTATATAAGTTCAGTGAGAACAACCACACTGGGGAGTCTGTAATAATCATGTATAAAGAGCTAGCAGAAGCATTATGACTAAGAAGTCAGAAGCCTTCATGTCTTCACCTTACTGCTCTTCTTCATTTCCTTAAGGTTTTAGAAAAATCACATAACTTTTAAATCTATTTCCTGTTCTTTAATGCTTAGGAAAATAATTGGTGTTCTTAACCTCTAGCTTCTCATAGACACTCAACAGGAATTTACTTGTAATCAGGACTATAAGTATAATTCTAGAACCTCAAGCTAAAATTTTAGAAAGATACTCCCTCCTTCATTTATCACTATAATAAAATGGTTTCTGTTTTAAAAGGGGATAATCTTTCATGAAAGCTAAGTGAAGGACGTGGTGCACTGGATAGAGCACTGGGTCTGGAGTCAGGAAGACCCGAGTTCAAATTTGACCACAAATACTTACTAGCTGTGTGGCTCTGGGAAAGTCACTTAACTTTGTTTGCTTCAGTTTCCTCATCTGTAAAATAAATCTGACCATAGACACTTACTAGCTGTGTGACCCTGGGCAAATCACTGAACCCTGTTTGCCACAGTTTCCTCATCTGTAAAATGAGCTGGAGAAGGAAATGGCAAACTACTCCAGTATCTTTGCCAGGAAAACCCCAAATGGGGTCATGAGGAGTTGAACAATAAAAACAAGGGATTGGACAGTATTTTAAACTAATTAAGCAAGAGCTCAATAATGGGCTAATTAAGTAAATTGATTGCATAATTAAGTAAAGAACTTCAAGATATGAATCATGTTTTCATCACTGCATAACTGGCAAACAGCTGGTGCTTTTACTTCACGTGGCTTCTTTTTTAAACTGGTTAAATTTCAGTAGAATTAATTTTGCAGGATTTTCCTTAGGACCATCACTTGGCAGTGAAGATTGCAGTCATCAAAGATTAAGCCCAGTTTTTCCCCCAATTCCATTTTGTCTGCAGAGAAGTACAAAGACTGTTTTAAAAATTACTCCCTCGGCCAAAGATGGAACCAGTTTTCAAGGTGCATGTTATGATCCTCTGGTGAAAGGTAACATGGCAGCATCACTATTCACCCTGAGCAGCATTGTCAGAATGGACCACAAAGTGAAATGCTGACATTTTCATTCTGAATATCAGAGGATAAAAGTTCCTGGTTTGTTTTAAATTGAAATTGTGTTGAAAATAAATTATACCTCTGATTGAGTATACTTTCTCAGAGCCAAGCTCTGCCCTCAGTTATGTTTGTACAAGTCTCGGAAGAGTCCTTGCCGTAGAGGTAATTTTGGTCTGGAAAAGGAATCTTAGGGCTGGACTTTACCAAAAATCTGTCTAACTCTCTTTTATAAAGGTTTTGTGAGTCTCCAATTAGGCTTTGGACTACTTACCCAATCTTGATTTAACTCAACTAGACTCTTCAAGCTTGGAACTTAAAATAAAATTGCAGAGTTGGGTTTTTTTTTTGTTTATTGTTGTTTTAAATTGAATCAATTCTCCCATGTTTCAGCATCATATTGAAATGTAGGCTCTGATAAGTATTCAATACAATTATACCCTAAAATGTCACCCTGGTGAAGGTTTAATAATTTCTACCACTATCACAGATTTTGATAAATTAAATGAAATCCTGAACATTATCATATCCCACAATAAAAAAGGAATATGAAGCTGATTTATAAAGCAGAAATTACGATCACTTACTCATACTTCTACAATGAATTCCTGCAAAGTTAACCCCTATTTTTATATTGGGTGAATTAATATTCTACTGGAGTCTCATAGGGCCTCAAGTAAACTCTGATCAATTTTTAAAAACTTAAGAAAATGAAGAATAATGTCCCAAAAGAACTTCATTCTCCTATATTTTTTAAATAGAAAAAACCTCAGGTGGGAGCCTACTTATTTTAAGAAAATATACGTTTTTTCCCCAGTCCTTCCACCCTTCCCCCTAGAATGCCATGTTTGAAGAATATTGGGTGTTTTGAAAGTTCTTTGTATAATGTCTTGAGCTCTTCAGGCAAAATGTGCTAACAAACTAAAAACACATTAATGTGAAGGACAGCATAAAGAGGCAGTGTATTTTATAAAACAGCTAGAGGTCTTAACACATAAAAAAGGTTAAAGAACCACTGAGGCTTAAATTTGCCTCGTCTCTGTGGCTGAGTCCTACATGGTAATGAATGATAAGTGGTTGCTCGCAATTGATTTAAGAACCCTCCAAAACTTAGCAAACCTATAAAGCAGTATGCTTCTTTTTTTTTTCTAATTTTGTTGATGAGATCATGGTTTTGTCCAAAATGTCAGTGATGAGTTACTTTCAGATATCAACCTCCGTGCAGTCTCAATAATGTATTTTAGTTGGATTTTCTAATCTAAGAGGTTATATCTCAAAAGCAAATGATATGGTGTGTGTGTGTGTATATAAATATATTGTGTATATAATAATTAAATTGTGTTTCTATCTCATCCTTGCTTCAATCACTTGATTTATTGAGTCAAGATGCATAGTGAGTGCTTAATAAATACTTTTTTGATTGATAGTATTCAGATCTCTGATATTAATCTGCATTGGTAGAGGATGTTCTCTCACATGGGAGCTCCCTACATCAATGAAATCAGAAGTCTGGTAAAAAAAATATTAAAGGTTCATATCCTATTTGTTTTTTCTATACCTGTTGGGGAGAATGGAAGATCCCAGGGTAGGTGTTTATATCATCTCAACTCATTTGTAATCTCAGATAATTCCCAAAAGCTCAGTTCGTAGGATTAAAGGACCAAAGGTTTCGAGCTTGAATGTCATTCAGGTCAACCACCTCATGTTATAGATACCCCAGCTAAGTTAGGTTAAGTGTTTTCTCTAAAATCTCACTGCTGGGGAGAATGAGTAGCTTACCTGTGAAAATTATAACATGGTCACTGAATTTGAAAGATAGGTCATCAAGCCCAACCCTTTGGAGATTAAAAAGAAAACCCAGACCTATAATTTCATTGGTGTAAGTAATACCACCAATGCAGTCAACAAATCATCCCTAACTGTGGGTCACTAATGACACAGATCCAGGAGAGGATTGTGATCTTCTTTTTCAGCCTGAAATAGTATTAGTGATGTCCCTCCATGCTGGGGTCCTAGTCTAAAGCCTCCAAGTTAAACAATACACACCCAAACACAAGTAATAGTAAGGTAGTAAGGATAGAGCACAACTCATGTGTGGACCGACCCAGGCAGTCAACAGAACAATGACTTTTTGCTACTCACAGACCCTGTTTTTGGGTTTTCTTTTCCCTCTCCTTCATTTGACTTGTCCTCTCTGAGGATCATAGATTTAGAGCTGGAAGTAACTTTAGAGGTTACTGAGTCCAGTCTTGCATTTTACAGATGAAGAAAACAAGACCCAGAGATGTGACTTGCCTAGGGTGACACAGATTGTTGTTGTTTAGTTGTTTTGGTTGTTTACTACTCTGTGACTTCATTTGGGGGTTTTCTTGGCAAATATATTGGAGTTGTCTGCTATTTCCCTCTCCAGTTAATTTTACAGATGAGGAAAGTGAGGCAAATAGGGTGAAGTAACTTACCCAGGGTCATACAGCTAGTAAGTGTCTGAGGCTGGATTTGATCTCAGTTTCTTTCCTGCAAGCCTAATGTTTATTAAATGCTTTTCCCTTTCCTGCCTCTCTGTCCCACATTGACTTCCCATCTAATTCAATCATCTGGGTCATATATTTGACACTTAACTTTATTTTGTCTTTTGTTATTCATTGTGTTAATCATGTTTCTCCAACTAGATTGTAAGCTCCTTGGAATCAGGGACCACATATTCTACTTTTTTTGGATCTCCCATGGTGTTGGACAGAGCCATGACTATAGATTTAATTCAAAGAAACCTTAAAAGCCATCAGTTCTCTAATAAATACTCTCAGTTCATACAAGAGAAAACTTGACACTTAGGTTAAATGACTTGCCCAAGGTCCGACAGGCAGAATGTGAAAGATCTAGGATTTGAACCCATATCCCCTGGCTCTAAAATCAGCCCTCTTTCCACCATTGCATGCTGTTTGGTTCAATGAATACTTGTTGAAAGTCGCTAGCACTGTCCCTGTAAGAGGAATGTGGATTTAAAGAAGCTGACCAAATTTGAACCAAAATGTGAACAAGATGAGGACCAAGAGGAAATTTTCTGAGCCCCTGGCCTTGGTGATGAGTAGAGGCAAAGTAGAAGGGGATGTATGGTTCAAGCTGACATTACAGACTAGAGTGAGTGACGAGCCTGGCTCCATCAAAATGCCTCACAGATGCCTGAGAAGATTCCCAAACAAATATGGTTAACAGGAAGAAATGAACACCAGGAGAGATGCTAATGCTGGCTTTCTGTCTCAGTCAGCAACCCCTTGAAAATCATCTCTCCAGAGAGAGAGAGAGAGAAAGGGAGGAAAGGACATAGATTCAAAACTCAGCTCCATCATGAACTGCGTGAGTTGCCAAAGCGACTCTCCTGGACCCCAGATCTGCCTCTGCATTCACTGATACTCAGTCAATTCCCTGTGACTCTGTTGCCTCTGAGCATAAACTCCCCTTGAGAAGCTGTCCACAACCTGGTCCCTTCCTTCCTTTCTGGTCTTCTGATACATCATACTCTTCCACACACTGAACAATCCATTCATACTGGCACACTCACTATACCTCACACTCCCTATTCCATCACCTGGAAGCAAGAAGGAAGACTTGAGTTTAAATCTGGCCTCTGACACTTGCTGGCTGTGTGACTCTGAGCAAGTCACTTAACCTCTCTGCCTTGAATTACTCAGCTGCAAAATGGGGATAATCATAGCAACAATAGGTATTGTGAGAATGAAATGAGATAACATTGTGTCTGGCACATATGACCAGGACAATGAAAAGGTCTAGAGACCATAGTGTATAATGGCTTCTTTCAAGTCCTAGGAAGTTTATCCTGTAGAGAATACATGGACACAAAAGGTATTTTCAAGGGCTGTCAGCTTCTTCATCTGTAAAATGAGCCGAAGAAGGAAATGACAAACCACTCCAGTATCTCTGCCCAGAAAACCTCAGTGGGGTTGCCAAGAGTCAGGGAATGAGGCATGATTGATCCTGTCAATCCATACTAAAGGGTATGTGGTAAGGCCTGTTGTAGCAACTTAGCAGCATATGGAAGTCCCGTGAAGAACTCCCTCTACCAGTGTAGACAGACACCTTCTCTCTGCCTCTTAATGTCACAAAGAGATACCTGAGTCACTAAGAAGTTATGGTCACATAGTCCATATGTGTCCAAAGGAAGACTCAAACCCAGGACTTTCTGACTCTAGGGCCAACTCTCTATCCATTATAACTTCTCATAGATTACTATGATCTCTTGGGGGAGAGCTCTCATTTGTGATGAATGTGCTGACAGTTCATTCACATAGCCCTTGATTACTACAACTGAAAGAGTTATCAGCTCTAAGAGAAAAATGCACTGAGACCTTGAAAGAAGACTTTAGTTGAGATGTGTGAAAGGATTTTTAATGGTTGAATCACTCTGGATTTGCAAGCACTGTTTTGTCATAGATGGTGAACTGGTTTAGGAAGGTGTCAAAGGTCCATCTGTGTGTCATGGGAGAGGAGAGGTGCATGTCTAGTGTTGGTCTATCTAAGGGGAAACCTGTAAAGGAGTACCTGTCCCTCCGTTAGTAAATAAACTAGTACAAATTTCTATTAGGGATAGCCAGGTGGTACGGTAGATTGAGTGCCAGGATGGAAGTCAGGAAGACTTAAGTCCAGCCTTAGACATGTTGTATCAGCAAACACCCTAGCATGCCCAGGGTGGCTGCTAGCACAGGTTCTTAGAACTGCTTTTCTAAAGGAAAGCAACTCAAAATGGGTTAAAAGTCTTATTTTAATCAATCAAACATATATCATTTACCTAGTTCAGGGGAAAAAGTCAGCACCCTGAACTTCAGAGAATATAAACAGAATACAAACACAGGTTACAAGCAGAAGTTACAAGCAAACAGAGAAACAGATCATCAGATGGGCTTCCAGCCATCTGACCATTACATCCATACCTATTCAGTTACCAGAGAGAGAGAAGCACCAACATCTGGGTTTTTCAAAGCTGGGGTGGGGGTAGGGGGGCTCAATGGCTTCCCAGAGTCTCATCTGGCCAAATCATACAACTCTTTCCAAAGTGAGACCTAAAGCAAAACCTCACATCGGGGCATATATAACCTTCTCCTGGATCAGAGAATGTCACAGCCCTCTTGACCCATGCCCAATCACAAAGTAATAAGGTGTGGGCATTTCTGAAAAACAGGCTTCCTGCCACAAGCTCCATTCAGCCTATTAGGGGACAGAGTATATTTTCAAATCAGGGAAGGTTCTCAGAGCCACTTAAGCCTATCAAAGAGCCTAGAGGCAGGGAAGATCTTCAGATTCCCATAACACATGTACTAGCTGTGTGACCCAGGGCAAGTCACTTAACATCTCTTTCTGTAAGATGAGGATAATAACAAAACTTGGGCATTTAGGTGATGCAGTGAATAGAGTGTCAGTCCTGGAGTCAGGAAGACTTATCTTCCTGAGTTCAAATCTGTGTCGCTCTAGCTGTGTGACTCTGGGCAAGTCACTTAACCCTGTTTGCCTCAATTTTCTCATCTGTAAAATGAACTGGAAAAGGAAATGGCAAACCACTCCAGTATCTTTGCCAAGAAAGCTCCAAAAGAGGTCACAATGAGTCAGACATGACTGAAAAACAACTGGATAGCAAAAGCAGCACTCTCCCCTCCTGGGATCATTGTGCAGATCAGATGAGATAATAATTGTAGAGGGCTTAGTGCAACACCTAATGTATAGCAGGTTTGTTAAGCTAGATTAAAGAGATGGCTTAACTCCTTAGAGCATCATAACTTGAGTCTGGAAGGGAGAACTTATTTGGGAGTATGAGGCAACTTCAGGACAGAACAAGCCGGGGCAGGATACTCCAGAGTGTAGACCTATATCCCACTACCTGCCCTCACCCAGGCAGCAATAGAGTATAGGCTTCTTGAGAGCAGGGATGCCTTTACCTAGCACAATGCAGTTGCTTGTTAGATTAGATTTCAGAGCTTTCCAGGCATGGCAGGGACAGACTATGCACACGTTGGGGCAGGAGATGGAATTTAAAACCAACCTGTCTGGGAATATAGAGTATGGGAAGCAGAATGTATTGGGATATAAGGATGGAAAGATATCTGGGTCCTTACATGGACTTTGTGCTCTATCCTAGGGACAGTAGGGAGCCATGGAATGGTTTAAGCAGAGGGATGACAGGGTCGAGCCTGTGCTTTAGGGAGATTATGTTGGCAGGTGTGAGAAGCATAGATTGGAAAGGGCAGAGACTGGAGGCATGGAGACCAATCAGGAGGATATCACTATGTCTAAATGAGAGACATCAAATGCCTGAATTAGGATGAAGACTGTGGGTGGAGAAAAGGGGATTGATCTGAGAGAAATAGAAGTACAATTGACAGGACTTGGAAACAGATTGGATATGGAGTGTGAGGCATAAGAAAGAATCAAGGATGACTCTGAACCAGGCTGAAGGGAATGGTTGTGCCCTCAACAGAAACAGAGAAGTTAGGAGCATGGGAACATATAGGGCAGAAGAGAATGAATGGACTTGGCTCTGTTTATGTTGAGTTTAAGAAGCTGAGACAATATACAGAAGATTGCTCTATCTAGCCATCTGTCCATTCATCCTCCCATCTCTCTGTCTCTCTGTCTGTCATTAATTGTATCACTGCATTAATTCCTGTCTTCCTTATTGCAAATTTATATCTCCACTCAGGTAGATTTAAAGTCATACCTCTCAATGTCTATCTACTTACCTATTCCTCTATCTCTCATTTGTCTACTTATATATGTCATCGATTCATCTATTTATCATTTATCTGTCCATCTAATTACCTAGCCATCTATCACTTATTTATATGTATCATTAATTAACCTATTTATCATTTATCTAGTATTGATCTGTTTATCATTTATTTATGTCATGTATTCATCCATTTATCATTTATCTCCTTACCTATCCATTTGTCATTTAGTTATCATTTATTTATATGTGTGTCATTTATTAATCTATTTCTCATTTATCTTTCTGTCTATCTACCTATCTATCCATCCATCTGTCCATCCATCCATCCATCCATCCATCCATCCGTCGGTCTAATTGAAAGTGGCCTCTGCCAGGGGAAAGCCAGAATGACCTGCCTCAGAATTATATCAATCTCCTTTTGTCAAACATCCAAGATGCTTTTTGTTCCTGTTATGGAAATACCCTTAAATCCTGAAATTATATAGTAAAAAAAAAAAAGAA
Organism: Pseudocheirus occidentalis; assembly: GCA_028646575.1. NCBI lineage: Eukaryota > Metazoa > Chordata > Mammalia > Diprotodontia > Pseudocheiridae > Pseudocheirus > Pseudocheirus occidentalis. The sequence goes on from CM053597.1 coordinate 52,472,241, forward strand.
CAAAAATATTACTTAGGTATTGCATCTTGATCTTAGAATACAGGGACAGGAAAAAATGTTTTTTATTTTCTGTTGTGGGTATAAAACTTGTTAAATGATAAAAGTTTGCCATAATATTCTCCGTCATTTTTAAAATCTTGAGAATATTAATTCAGTTAAGAATATGAGAAATGTAAGATAACGTTCATCTCTAAAAGACATTTCCTCTCTTATAGCCACTGAATATTTTTAGAGGAAAGAGCTAAGAAAATGTTGTTCTAAGTTGTGAACAATTAAAGAGATAAAATAAAGGAAAATAGATATTCAAAGGATGAGATGAAAAGAAGAGCAAAGGGAAGAGAGAGAACAAGCATTTACTAAGTACCTACTATGTATGCTCTAAGGGCTGTATAAAATCATCTCATTTGGTCTTCACCACCACCATGTGAGGAAGGTGCTATTGTTATCTCCACTTTTGATTTGAGGAAACTGAGGCACACAGAGGTTAAGTGCCAGCCCAGGATCATAATAGCAATTAAATGCCAGGATTTGAACTCTGGTCTTCTTGATTCTAAGCCCAGTGCGCTGTCCACTGTGCCACCTGCCGGCCAAGTGTTTACTGAACACCTACTTGTACAAGGCATTACATACACTGCACAACTGGTCAAACCAAGTGAAAAAAGCAACTTTGACCTGAAAATCTAATTCTAGCACTGGTACCATGGGCTTCTGATTGGTGTGAATTCATTATATTTAGACAAGTTAACAGGCTGCTCCCAGCTATCTGTATGCCACAAGGCTGGATACCAGCCATACCCTCCCCACTACCCATTTTTCTCTCTAGATCTAAAGACAGTAATCAGAGTAATACTACAATTCCTGGAAAAGACATGTCAGTCAACCACCCTGTTAGTCTGCTGACCAAAAACCCTTCTTGGCCACCATTTCCCTCTATGTGCTATCTTCCTTTTTAAAATGTAAGCTCCTAGCCACCCTAAGGAGGTGCCTCCTCTTGGGATGGCTAGGTGGT
>CM053597.1:52473749-52520427 GCA_028646575.1 Pseudocheirus occidentalis
GCGGGAATGGATCTTAGATGAAATAGAGGACTTCCAAGCATTCCTAATGAAAAGACCAGAGCTTCAGAGAAATTTTGAAGTTCAAACACAGGAGTGAAGAGAAACATCCAAAGGTTAAAATGAAGGAACATTGTAATAAAGGAACAAAACACAAGGATAAACCACTTTTGTTCTCATATGGAGAGATGATAGACAATGCCTTTGAAACCATCAGGGTTCATAAAGGGAGAACAATTGGACAAAGCCAGGAAGTGGTTCTGTTATGTCTTGGTGATTTAAGAAAAGAATGGAAAAAGAGCAGAAGAATAGACTAGGGGCAGGGTTGGGGAAAGGGAAAGGAAGGTTTAGGGGAAATTATCTTATGTAATCAGCATGCTCAAGTAGACATCTATATTAAAAAAGCACTTGGATAGGGAGGGAAGCAGCTGACACTTAAACCTTATTCCCATCTGAACTGGTCAAAAAAAAGGAAGAACATACACACAGAATTGGGTACAAAACCATATTTCACTTAACTGAGAAATAGGAGGGAAAGGAGAGAAGGGAACTGGGGGGAATAGTAGGGGGAAGGTAGATTAAGAAAGGGCTGGTAGGTGGCTCAGTGAATAGAGTACTGGTCTTGGAGCCAAGAAGATTCATCTTCCTGCATTAAAATTTGGTGTGATCCTGGGCAAAGTCACTTAACCCTCCTGCCTCAGTTTCTTCATCTGTAAAATGAGTTGGAGAAGGAAATGACAAATCACCCAAGTATCTTTGCCAAGAAAACCCCAAATGAGGTCATGAAGAGTATGACACAACAAAGATTAAGGGAAGGATTATTTCTAAACAAAAATCTAAGGACGTAAAAAATATATATATATATATATGACTCAGAAGTAGCAGAGTTTGGGAATCTGAGATGTCCATAAAATGGGGAATGTGGGTAAATAAATTATGGTATAGAAATGTGATGGAATACTATAATGCTGAACTCATCAATATGATGACCACCATTCCAGAGGGTTAATGGTGGAACATGCTACCCACCTCATAATAGAAAGGTGAAAGACTCACAATTCGGGAGACAAACATATTTTTTTTGGATACAGCTGATGTGGAAATTTGTTTTCATTGACTACATATGTTGGTAATGAGGGTGGTGGTGGGGGAAACCCATAGAAGGCACTGAAGAAGGGGGAAAAGAAGAGTTAATAAGGTTCAGAAATAAAGAGGCAGCAATCAGAAGTAGGGATAGAAATGAGAAAGCTATTGGAGGAGTAGAATCAATTAGGACTTCAATTTACTCTGTCTACCTACTGAATGAGATAGGAAATGTCCAAGCAAGAGAAAAAAACACCCAGGCACCTGGCAAAGCCCTTAATAATAGAAAGTTGTTTATGTTCCCAAAGCCTTCCAGTCATCATTAGCCGGTCAACTTTCACTTACAGTTTCATGTAAAAAACCATCTTCTAATCCTGTCCTTGATCTTCCTAGACACTGATGATTTGAAATTGTTTCAATCGCACGATTGCATTATGTTTAGCTTCTCAATTAATCTTTGGTTTTTTTCTCTCTCTGTCTCTCTCCCCCACCCCTTTCTTTTTGCCCTAGCTTTTACTGGATATGGTTGGTTCTCCTGATGAGGTGCTCCAAGAAGCTGCAGCTGGTTGCATCTCAAACATCCGCAGGCTGGCTCTCGCTACAGAGAAGGCAAAATATAGTTGAAGTCTGAACAGATTTTACTAGGTACTAAATTTTATGTGACACCGACCATGTGATTTCATGACCAGGCAGCATAAATAGGGAGGCATTTATTAGTAATTCTTTTAAAAAAAAAAAGAAGAAAAGAGAAAAAAAGGAAAAAAGGAAAGGCAAATGCTTAAATGAAAACTCACCAATTAAACATGCAAAGAGTGCTTTTTAATCTAAAAATTGCACGTATCTTTTTATTCCATTTAGTGTTTTTTCAGTATGTCATTAATAAAATATACCCCTGTTAAAAATCTATGATGATTTTCCCAGGAATTAGCCCCAACTTAAAAAAATTTCATTTCAGTGATGCTTTTATATTTCTGTGATTTAAATAAAGATGTGGCCTGCATTTCTTGCAGTTCTACAATGATTCATGAATGTCTTCAGAATTCCCTTTCAAACCTGTCTAATCAGTCTGTCATTATGGTCTTGTCTGTTTCATCACTCGAAATCCACAGGAGAGCGTTTGAATGCAGATGCACTGATTTCACATCTGGTATTGTATGAGTTTAGAGTATGCAGCTGAAACTGTAGAGATCATTTCAAGGTCATCCAAAATTTCTCCTAAATACTACCAAGCATCTAACAAGATGCCATATAATTGTAACTGTATCAGGTAATGCAAAACATGAACAAATAAGCAATGAGTAGTTATTTTTGTTTGAATTTTAGCAACATAAACAATTAAGAGTGCTGTGTTCCTTACAAGCATCCACCAATCCTTTTATTAAGATAATTAATTATTCTCATGTAACGATAGTGTATGACTCCACATAAAATTGGTTTGAATTTCTGAACCTGTTTTCAGCACACAGAGTACTTTTTAAAAAGTGGCCACAAAAGATTAATAGCATTTTACCAGATTATAGAAACATTAGAACCCATTTAAAGAATCCCATATGTAAACTCAGTGCACTAAATGTTTGGGAACTAACTGTACCCAGCAACTAATACCTAAAAAATTGCTTTGTACATATCAATTCAGGAAACAGACTTACAACACTGACGAGTCTCATTTATTGCTTTGAAGAGCAGGCAAGTAATTTTTATTGAATAATAGCAAGGACTGTGTATATTTGTCATAAGTTGGAGCAGATAATGTGCTTAATTGAATTAAAATGTAAACAATTTGTACAAATCAGGGGGGAAGATGAGGACAACTTCAACAAGATGAGTTAATAATACCAGTGGAATATATGATGAAAAGATATGAGGAGGTCTTTAAGAATTTCTGAGTGTTTGTAAAATAAAGTTGATTAATCCTCACAACTTGCAGATTGGTGATAAACGGGGGAAGTGCTAACCACAAAGTCTGGTCTTCAGAATTCAATATCATCATTAACAAAGATTTACAAATGTTCCAGCTTAGAATTAAGAGGTATGGGAAAGGCTTTTAAGGGGTTACCAGTTTTATCCTTCTGCCTTCATGTCAAGTCACATTGAGAATTATTTATTAAAATAATGTAATGCACTCTGCGAACTTCAACCATTCTAAAAGCTGAGAGTTTTAATGATATAAAATTGACTAGAACTCGGCAAATCAAGTATCATTCCATTTATAAGTGCCAAGGTTTTATGCAATTCTAATGTGAACATGGAGTCCTAACACATAGCATGATAAAAAAAAAAGTTTGTAATTCAGCAAGTGGAACCAATCTTTCTTGGCGAAACATTTATTTTCCAGAAAAGATTTAGCACCACCTTTATCTGTTTATTGACCAATTGCCTAGCACCTGGCCCTGAAAACCTCAGTCTAACTCTATTGATGCTATTTTTGTTAGCTGGTTGAGAGAGAAAATTCATTTGAGATGAAATGAACCCAGGCCTTTAATTTACAATAGCAGCTATGTAAAGTACCAAGCCCAACTTTGACTGATTTAATACTTTGAGGAGTTTGAGATGATGTAATTGTGAGTGCCCCTTCCATTGGTCCAGATTACAACTGATTCCTGGATTTTTTTCCTTTACAATTCTTTTTCAGACCCTACTCAAAATCCTATGTAGAGAACCTACCCATTATTTGGTAAGAAGCCTGCCTTGGGTCTTTGAACATTTCACTGGATGCCAACACGGCATTCATGCTATCTTTCTGTAAAAGTACACACGTGTTGTCATTTTGCAGTTGTGTTCACCTCTTCATGACCCCATTTGGGGTTTTCTTGGCCAGGATAATGGAGTGGGTTGTCATTTCCTTCTCCATCTCGTTTTACAGATGAGGAATTGAGGCAAAGGGAATTCAGTGACTTGTCCAGGGTCACACATATAGTAAGTAACGGAAGTCAGATTTGAACTCAGGAAGATGAGTCTTCCTGGCTCCAGACCTGGTACTCTATCCACACAGCCCATGTTTAATGAATGCGGGTTGTTTTCCTTTAAAATAATACCTCTTGAAGTCATGGATCATGGCAGCTGTCTTTCCACTCCCATTTCCAAAGATGAATGATTTTTATCAACTTGTAAAATCCGTCAACCAACAGAGACTCCAGCTTTATCTTTGCCATTATCAATGGTCTAATGATACAGGATCATAGATTTATAACTGGAAGGAACCTTAGAAGTAATCTAGATGGTGCAGTAGATAGAATGCTGGGCCTCGTGTAAAGAAGACTCATCTTCCTGAGTTCAAATCTGCCCTCAGACGCTTACTAGCTGCGTGACCCTGGGCAAGTCACTGCACCCTGTTTGCCCCAGTTTCCTCATCTGTAAAATGAGCTGGAGAAGGACATGCCGTACCACTCTAGTATCTTTGCCAAGAAAACCCCCAAAGGGGTCATAAAGAATCAGATATGACTAAAAAACAACTAGACAACAAAAATGCTTCCATGGCACCAAAACAAACCGAGGGAGAGTAAGTGACTTCCCCAGAGCAGGGGTGATAGATCGAGGACTTGAGCCCAGCTCTGGCACTTACCTCTGAGCCCCCGCCACTATCACATTCCTTCCAAGTTTTGTGGCCAAAAATAATTCATTGTCTGGGAGCCAAGCTTCCCATAACAAGCATCTCTGAATTTAACTGGACCACTTTTCAGGTGGTGGGTTTAAAGTTTGCCACCAAGTCTACATGTAGAGTCTTCCTGGGATGCTCAGACCTGCCAGAGTTTGTACGGCACCAACATGGTCTATGAAAAATGACTTCATCATTATGAAGCAAAAGATTAAATTTTAGTGGAGGATGATGTTTGTAGGATCATAGATCTGGAATGAGAACGGCCCTCTGAAGTCATGGAGTCCAGCCTCCAGTTTCTGTGGAGGAGGAATCTGAGGCTCACATAGGTTAAGTGACTTGCCCAAGGTCACATAGCTACTAAGCATCAGATTCAGAATTTGAGTCCAAATCCCCTCCATAGCCAGTACTCTTCCCACTATGTGTGCTAAAGAACTTTATGGGGCATTACTTATATAAATGCGTTTTAAAATAACTCACTGAGAAGGAAGTGTCAAAAAAACAGTGTTTTGGATCCAGTTGACAGGGAAATGGTGCTGTCCTTGCTAGACAAGGAAGCTAGAGGGATGAGCTAGCTTTGGGGATGGAAGTACTGGGGTGAGTCCAGAACGAGCAAGTTAGGAGGGGCAACTGGCATGTGTGTGTGTGTGTGTGTGTGTGTGCGCATGCGTGTGTGTGTGTGTAAGAGAGAGAGAGACAGACAGACAGACAGAGACAGAGACAGAGAGAAACAGAGAAAGACAGAGAGAAAGAGAAACAGAGACAGAGAAAAAGACACAGAGAGAGACACAGAGGGAGAGATCAGTTTAGTCTTGGAAAATTGAGTTTAAGGTTACATTGAAATATAAGTGGAGATGTCCAGTAGACATTTAGAGGTCTGAGGGTTAGAGTGGGTGAAGGATCCATGATCCATATGTAATGAATGAAGATGTAAGACTCTAGTGTTAGTACTCTGTATTTTTAAAGATTTATGTACTCTATATTTTAAATATTATAAAGTTTCCATTCATTTCAACAGCCATTTTCTGAGCACATACTTTTTGCTAGGGCAAGGGTGAAGAACCTGCAGCCTCGAGGCCACATGCAGCACTCTAGGTCCTCAAGTGTGGCCCTTTGACTGAATCCAGTATATCTGAATATTCCCTTCTGTAAAATTTGGATTCAGTCAAAGGGCTGCACTTGAGGACCTAGAGAGCCGCATGTGACCTCAAGGCCACAGGTTCCCTACCCCTGTGCTAAACATTTTGCTGGGTGCTGGAGATTTAAAAAAAAAAATGAGGATGAAAAATAGTCTCTTGTCCAAAAAGAGCTTACATTCTATTGGGCTGGCATGACATGTAACAGAATTAAATAAATACAAAATAACTATAAAACGTCCAAAGTAATTTCAAGGAGGAAAAAAATACTAATAATTGGCAGTATCAGTAAAAAAAAAAACAAAAACAGTGAAAAAGGTATCGGATGAGCTGTTTTTGACAGATGCTAAGGATTCTACCAAGCCAGAGGTGGAGGAAGCATATTCTAGACATGAGAGACCCATTTGTGAAAATCCATGGGGTCAAAAGATGGAGCTGCATATATGGAAAATAGCAAGGAAGCCAATTTTGTTGATCTGGAGAGCCCAGGAGTGTCAGTGATGTGCCTGACTGCAAAGGGCTTTGAGACCCTTATTGAAATACTTGTATTTTTATTCTTAGAGGTAATAGGAAACAATTGACATTTTTGAGTAGGAATGAGACACGGTCATATCCATGCTTTAGGAATATTGGTTTCTTGGCCTTGAGAGGCCAGATGGAAAAGGGAAGAGACTGGAAGCAGAGAGACCAGTAAGGGCTGTGAATGAGCCCTTTAGTTTCAGCACTTCCTCCAGTGACAGGATAGCTTTATCATTGTGCTTATAGATAGTAGAGTGATACAAGATCATCAATTTAGAGCTGAGGGGTCTTAGATGTTACCTACTCTAATGCCCTCATTTACAGAAGAGGAAGTTCAGTGACTTGTAAATTCACGTAAATGATACATGGAACTCAGATCCTCTGACTACAAATCCAGTTCTCATTCCAACAGACTCTACTACATCATCCAAATGAGAGAAGAGCAGGACCTGAATTAGGATAGAGGCTGTGTGAGTGGAGAAAAGGTGATGGGAGCAGAGAGATGCTTTGGAGGCAAGATTGACAAGACTTGGCAACTGATTTGAAGTGGAGGTTGAAAGAGGGGGACATGGAAATTATTGATTATAATTACTTATATAGCAACTGATAGTAAAAGAAGGAACAAAGATCAGATGTGAAAACAAAGAATCAGTGCCTCCTAATCCAGCTAAGATTAATTTTTCAAAATAGGAAGAAATAGGGAGAAAATTCAAAATAGGAAGGAAAAAAAAGCATTTCTGTATCTAAATTTTAAGTTACTATTATATTAAAGTTAGTGTTTTCAAAAAATCTCCAGTTGTTCTTAGATTCTAAACATTTCCTGGAATTTAGCTGAGGGGATAGTGGAAAGAAGGGAGGAGGGGAGTTGTCACCAAAAACATATTGTTCTTCATGGAAGGAACTAGGCATTTTCATTTTTATCTTCAACAAATTCATAGATCCAAGAATATCAATGTCCCCCTTCAAGGAAACCAGGAAGAATCCTCTTCGAAAGATTCAGAGCAAATTGGTATGAAGATAATCTTGCATACCGCTTGCCAAGAATGGAAAAAAGAATCTTAACCTCCAGGAATTTGTTGGTAGCTTTTTAAAATGGAACATAGTAGCTTAGTAGAATGTGATTAGGTCAACAAGGTCTGTCTTTTGTTAAGTTCTTTTAGAAGTATGCTAGTTTATTGGATTTTATTCCATTAATTTTATGCTTATTTTTAATGAAATGGCATGGCAGAAAATAATGATCTGATTAGCAGAGGTTTCCAAGCCAATGAAAGCACCTGTAGCAGCCAAGGAACATACATATGGAGGACAGCACCATTTCTTCATCCATCCCATTACTAGCCCAGGCATATTTTTTCAATTATTATTATTTTTTATTTCCACTGTTTGGTGTCAGGACTGTGTGCATGGATATTGTGTACTGTGTGTATCATCTTGTCCTGCTTGGGACTGGGGGCCTTAAAATTAATTCCATATACGTTGAGGGCAGCTCTGGAAGCTCTCAGACTTTGTTATTCCCCAAGATATCCAGGGATTCATGAACTTGTGCTCCTTTAAACCACAGATCTTACTCTAGCAGCTGCTATTTTGGCTTACTAGTTCAGGGAGGGAGAGTTCTCTTTTTTCTGTTTGAGTTTTTATTTTCTTTAAAAAAGTTTTAAAACATTTTTATTTAAAGTTTTCAGTTCCAAATTCTATCCCTCCCTCCTGCCCTCTTCTCCTACCTCCCTGACATGATAAACAATCAAATATAGATGATACATATGCAACTATGTAAAAACATTTCCATATTAGTCACTTCATACAAGAAGACATGAATGAAATACAAAAATGAAAGAAAGTGAAAAATAGTGCGTTTCAGTCTATTCAATCATTATCAGTTCTTTTTCTGGAGATGGATAGTATGCTTCATTGTTAATCCTTTATGATTGTCTTCAATCACTATATTGCTGAGAATAGATAAGTCATTCATAGATCTTCATCAAACAATGTTGCTGTTACTGTGTATAACCTTCTCCTGGTTCTGTTCACTACACCATGCATCAGTTCATGTAAGTCTTCCCAGGTTTTTCTGAAATCATCCTGCTTGTCATTGCTTACAGCACAATAATATTCCATTACAATCATATATCACAGCTTGTTTAGCCTTTCCCCATTAGATAGGCATCCCTTTGATTTCCATTTCTCAGCCACCACAAAAAGATATTTTTGTACAAAGAGGTCCCTTTCCCTTCTTTTTGGATGTCTTTGGGACGTAGACCTAGCAGTGGTATTGCTAGATCAGAGGGCATGCAGTTTTATAGCCCTTTGAGCATAGTTCCAAGTTATTCTCCCGAATGAATGGATCCGTTCACAACTCCACCAGCAGTGCATTAGTGTCCCAGTTTTCCCACATCCAGAGGGAGAATTCATTAAGTAGCCCTTAGTGCTGCCCACTCTTTCCCCTTGAATATGTGCTCTAAGGCTTCCTGGCACTTTCTGAGAGGATCAGGGACCAGCCAAGCCAGCTAGTTTGTCAAGTTTCCCCTTACAAAACCCACTTCTGGAGCTGATCAGCAGCATGTAGCCAACATTCCTTTTCTGTAGCCAGGATAACAAGTCCATAAAAGTAACTCTTGTGTTTCCATAGCCTTGTTAGGTTCTTGTTAGGTTCATTGAAATGGGAAGAGTGAACCTGGATGACTGGGATTGGGGACACAAGATGGACTATCTGATCACTCCAATAAATTACAATGTCACTATATAATTGTCTTAAGAATTTTTTTCCGGGTCTAAAAACTGTATTGTCTGGCATTTCACATAGGCGTGTATATGTGGAGCTGGAAGGGCCCTCAGAAGTGATTCAGTCCGATCCCGTCATTTGTTGTTGTTCAGCTCTTTCAGTTGTGTCTGACTCTTTGTGACTCCATTTGTTTGTTTTTGCGAAGATTTTGGAGTGGTTTGCCATTTCGTTCTATAGTTAATTTTACAGATAAGAAAACTGAGGCAGACAGGGTGAAGTGACTTGCCCAGGGTCTCACAGTAAGTGTCTGAGGCCAGATTTGAACTCAAATGTCTTCCTGACTCCAGGCCCAACACTCTATCTACTGCTCTACCTAGCTGCTCCCTTCATTTTACGGATGAAGAAACCAGGCTCAAAGAGGTTAAATGACTTCTTATGATCACAAAAAAGCAAACTGGGATTTGAACCCAGGTCCTCTAAATGCAAATCTAGAATTCATAAAAGAGTATTGCATAAAACTGAGAAATAAGAATGCAGTATAGTGAGAGGTTCTGTTGTCCACAAAGATCCAAAACCTGCACAATTGGATCACTTTTTGTCTTTCTGTTGCAGAAAGGATTTAAACAATCTATAAAGAAAATGTTCTATATTTAATGATGGGAAGAATTGATGATTGATTAAGCTATTCTGAAGGGCTTTGAAAATGTTATAGGTACAATTCCCCATGGGATCCTATATGCCTTCTTTAAGTCTATGAGTCTATAAAAAAGTACATCAAGATCTCATTCCAGGAATATCTCACCATTTATGTCATCAAGCTAATCAGTGCCCACTGAGTGCTTGGTGACAGAAAGTGAATTTCATTTGCTAAAGCTGTAGAAAAGCCTTTTAAGGCAAGTATTAACCTTGTCCTTCAATTACCAGCTCTATTATTATTTACATCAAATAAAATGGTTGACAGGATAATCTAACACTAATAGGTTTTTATGAGAATTACAATGGCTAATGAATATGCATCACCTTCCAAAAATGAATAATTGCCTTTCATAATGCTATTTGTTAAAGTCTTTTAACTGGAGCAGCTAGGTAGTGCAGTGGAAAGAGCTCCAGGCCTGGAGTCGGGAAGACTCATCTTCCTGAATTCAAATCTGACCTCAGACACTCATAGCTGTGTGACCCTGAGTAAGTCACTTCACCCTGTTTGCCTCAATTTCTTCATCTGTAAAATTAGCTGGAGAAGGAAATGGCAAATCACTCAGATATCTTTGCCAAGAAAACCCCAAATGGGGTCACAAAGAGTTGGATATGATTGAAAATGATTGAACAACAACAAAAAGTCTTTTTCTCTCTACCATATGCTACACAAATCATTCCTTAGGCCACCACACTTCATGCTTATCCAGTAGATCCTGTTTGGGGTCCTCTTTTCTTCCCTTTCTATATTCTCTTACTTGGCCTCTTATGGGTTCAATGATCGTCTCTGCCGTGATGAGGCATCTAGCCTCTCAGATCTTTGTCTGCATATTCTCTCTCCTGAGTTCTAGTCTCATATCACCCTTTGTCTCTTGGATATTTCCAATGCCTCTCAGATCTTTATGTCTGCATATTCTCTCTCCTGAGTTCTAGTCTCATATCACCCTTTGTCTCTTGGATATTTCCAATAGAACATCCCAAAGGTATCTCAAATCTAACATGTCCAAAAGAGAACTCATTATATTTCTACCCACACCTGTCCATCTTCTGAATTTTCCTATTTCTATCTAGGAAACCACTATCCTTCTAGTCATCCAGGTTCCAAACCTCAGGGTTGTCCTTGACTCCTCCCTTTCATTCACTCTGTTTATCAGTCATTTGCCAAATCTTGTTACTTCTGTCTCTACAACACCATGCACATTTGTCCCCTTCTCTAAACTCATAATCATGACTTTAATTAATTTTTTATGATATCTATTACAAAATTTATGATATCTATTGCAAAAATGAATTGACAGTTACAATATTCTCCTAATTTCTCTCTCCTGCTACAAGTTTCTTCCCACTTTAATGCGTAATCCACACAGATGCCAAAGTGATTTTCCTGAAGTGCAGGTCTGACTGTTTCACCTCATCTATTTCATAAACTCCAGTGACTCCCTAATACTTCCAGGATCCATTTAAAACTCATCTCTACATCACACTCTCTTGCCTTTCCAGTCTTGGTACATTCTATTCTCCTCTACTCTCTATGGTCTAATCATAATGATTGTCTTTCTATTCCTCAAACAATATATTTCATCTGTATCTTGGCATCGATTGTCCCCAGTGCCTGGATGCCCTCCCTCTTCACCTTTCTTTCTTGGAATCTTGGATTTAACTAATGTGTCACCACCTGCATAGCTTTTCTGTCCCCCCAGATACTAAGGCCTTCCCCTTTCCAAGGTTACCTTAAATATATTTGTGTATCTTTTGTATGTAGCTACATACATTTATACCAACTAGTCTTATTCTCAGACCTACAGAAGACTGGGCAGACTGTCTGGAAACTAACCAGAGGGGAGGAGGGAAAGGAGGAAGAAGAGAAAGAAAGAAAATGTAAAGGGGGATTAATAATAGGTCCTGTCTCCAAGAGTTGTTAGGTTAAAATGAGATATTTGTTAAGAGTTTTGCAAATCTTAAAGAGCTATATAAATGTTAGGTATTACTATCACCACCCCCACCGATACCATCCCCACCATCCCCACCATCATTGTCAATCATTTTAGATGTGCACACTTTCTTCCCATTCAAATACTCTTTGAGAGCAAGAGTTCTTTTGCTTCTGTCTTTTGGTATCTAACACTTAGCATAGAGCCTGGCAAATAGCAGAAATGCTTATTGATTGATTAAGTAACCTAAAAGCTGTTTGCTCACTCAGATCGTCAATATCTCCCCACTTTTCTATCTGCCATGACAGTACTAAAAAGATTTCAAAGAAAATCAGAGAAAAGTTCAATGGGCTCAGGAAGGATATCAGTATTAGGCAAATGTTTCTACTTCAGATATTTTTACTGTATTTGGGGAAAAGAACTATTTCTGATTCTCCAGTTTCTGTGCCATTCATTAGTGCTCAAGTTCTGTGATTTCCAAACTCTCTATTTAATGCCAAATAAGTGAATCCATAAGACTAGGAAATTTAAAGCTAGGGTTCATGAACTTAACTTTAATTTTTTTTAAACTATTTCATTATAATTTGTTTCCTTTGTAATTTCATGTCTTTATTTTATGTATTTACCATTTTATTGCAGAAAAGGGTCCATAGGCTTCACTAGTTTGCCACTCTAGAACACTTCTCCCTCCCCATTTGCATAAGTTACAACAGTACAAAAATCTGGATTTCTGGCCTCTTTTTCCTCCTGTTCTTCTGTTTCATTTTCCTTTAATTGTTCTGTTGTGTCTTCTTTTCACTTCCCCCTCCCTTAACCTACCATTTGTTTTTCTTCTTTAATTCAAAGCTCCAAATCACTTTTCCAGCTTTTGCTCCCCCCCCTTCTTTTGGCAAATGTTCATTGCATTTCCACCTTTTAAAATACTCTGTGCTCTTTAATGGTAACAAATATGAAAACTTAGGCTGACATTTCACTATGTTGCCTGTGCATCATTGTCAAGGCTGATGTGAAATCACTCAACAGCTGGAATCTTTCACCTCCTGGTACATATATTTCCTAACTGAATCTTGAAGAAACCGTGAATGGAAAACTCCTTGTTCCATCTGTCACCATACAAGGATGCTTTTACTTTACATTCTGTGGTAGCAGAATGGCTTGCCTGACGAAAGATATCCTCTAGGAATTATGTAATTAGTTGATGATGATGTTCAGAGTTAATATTTGTCAGAAGGGTCCAACTCTATTTCATATTTTTCCCTATGTCTGATATGCATGCAGAAATATAGACTTTTGAGTTTGACGACTTCTGGACCTGTCTGATCCAACTGCACAGGAATCCTCACCACAACATCTCTAGCAAGATGGTCCTTGAGCCTTTGCTCCAATGCTTCCATTGTTGAGAGCCTCATTGCTTTACAACACAGCCCATTCCTTCCATTTGGGGATACTTATACTCATTAGAAAGTTCTTCATTATGCTGAGCTAAACCCACCTCCTTCAATTTCTGCCCATTAATATCTGAAGGAAGAAGGAAGGAAACAAATATTTATTAAGTACCTGCTGTGTTAGGGGCAATACACTGAACATTTTGCAGATATCTCATTTGATTTTCACAACAGCTTTGGGCCATAGGTGTCATTATTGCCCCTGTCTTACAGTTGAGTAAACTGTGGCAGACAGAGGTTGGGACTTGCCTAGGGTCACATAGCAAGCCAGTGTCTGAAGCCATATTTGAGTTCAGGTCTTCATGATACCAGGTCTACTACTTTATCCATTGTACGACCTTCCTCTGAAGCTACATAAAATCAATTATTCTTCCACATGATGGCCTTTTATTAAGTGCTTTAAGATGTTGTTCATATGCCCCCTACATTTTCTCTTCTTTAGGCTAAAAGTCAAGTCTTGTTATTATCCTGATTGGCCTTCTATGAACACGTCCACAATGTCCTTAAAATATGGTAGCCCTAACTACATACAGTACTTTAGATATTGTTTGGTCAGGATAGAGTAGAATAAGATTATCATCATCTTCTATCTGGATACTCCACTTCTCTAACATAGACTGAAATCAATCACATTAGATTTCCTTGAGTTTTACATTACCCTGCTTGCTTATATTAAACTTATATTGGACTACAAGTCTTCTTCAAGTGAATGGCAGTCTAACTGATTCCCATCCTTTAATTGTGCAATTCATACTTTTTTCATAGGAAATTTCTTTTTTTGTAAATAAGTGTTTTATTTTTTTCTATTACATGTAATCATAATTTTCAACATTTATTTTCATAAGATTTTGTGTTCCAAATTTTTCTCCATTCTCTCCCACCTCCCCAAGATGGCAAGCAGTCTGATATAGGTTATACATGTGCAATCATAGAAACATATTTCCATATTAGTCATGTTGTGAAAGAAGAAACAGGACAAAAGGGAAAAGCCACAAAAACCAAAAAAAAAAAAAAGTGAAAATAGTCTGCTTCCATCTGCATTCAGCCTCCGTCGTTCTTTCTTTGGATGCAGATGGCATTTTCCATCATGAATCTTTTGGAATTGTCTTGCATCATTGTATTGCTAAGAAGAGCTAAGTTAATCATAGTTGATCTTCACACAATGTTGCAGTTCATACTTTTAACCCAATGTAATATATAGTACTTATCCATCTCCAATTTTGCTTGTTTGATTTGAAGGTTAATGATACATCCCAATGATTTCATTGATGTATGGAAGCTCCTGGTGTGGAAAAGCCCTTCCTTGACTCAAGTTCTTGGTCATTTACAGTCTTAGAGAGTTGCTGGGACAGTAAAACATTAAGTTTCTTACCTTTTATGTTTATGTTTATGTTAGAGTCACATGGGGAGCCCAAGTCTTCTTGACTCCAAAACTATGCTCAAACTCAAAATGAAGCCCACAGGCTTATAGTTTGCCCACTCCATTCTCTTGTATTTTTTGAAAATTAAGATATTTGCTCTTCTCCACTGTTCTAGCTCCTCATTTCCAGGTAGTAATCAATTGTGAGGCACTGGAGACACTGGTACAGGATTGTCCACATCAAAGAAGGTGCTGTGTTCTATGAGCAAAGAGGAATTGCAGTAGCTCAAAAAATATGCGTGATACAGAAATTTAGTCTTCTCCATTCCAAATGTTCATATGGACTACTTGTGCCTGACCTTCAGTAGAGCCTTTCAAGTTTGTATTGGTCTGAGCAGTCATCATTGGACACACTGCACCTTGACCCCAACATACTGATGTCATTTTGGTCCCCTTCAAGAATGAAGGACAAACAGTACTCCACAATATTTCATAGATATTGACCTGTTCATCTACCATATCTATTCTTTCAGTACCTGAAGATAAATGCGTAAAGTAACTTGAACTCATCAAAGATGCCCTCCTTACATGATTTTATTATTATCTTATTTTGCTTTATCGGTTTTATTATTTATATCACTTGGATATTAATTTCCAATTGACCATTTTTTGTTCTATCCCTCGTAATCCAAAGGTTATGCTCCCTGGCAAAGAAAATAGAATCAAAATAAGAGGGTAAGCTTTGCCTTCTCTATGCCATCAGTTATCATTATCTTTCCTATGCCAATCAGGATTCTCTTTCAAATCTTTTTTCTTCTTTGGTTTCACATTAAAATCCTTCTTTATTATTTTTAAACCAAATGCTTGTTGATTTTTAAAGAGGCATTCAATTCAGAAAATAAAGACTCCCCTCAAATAAAAACTGCCCCAGGAATAAATCAAAATTATACATGGTTTTATGGCATCTGAATACAGAGATCATTTTCTTCAACAATCTGCTGAATAGAGGAATCATGAAGGCATGAAATATGGAGTGTATGTTCACTTATGTCTGCCATTTTTCACTGAGGATGCCCTTCTCAGAATCCAATCAGAGGCAGAACATCAATATAGATGGCAAGGTTCTCCAAATGTTCCTATACAAAGATGACATTTCATCCCATCCTGGAACACTACAAAACCTCCTCAGTAAAATCCATATTAATTTAAATGAAATCATTTTAACAATCCATGCTAGAAAAATAATATGGATAAAGAATGTATTTTATTTTTTTAAAAAACAATGTATTTTATACAGATTATGAGAAGTAATTGGCCAAATTAGGTTGGTTTAGCATAAATATGTTTCTTGAGACAGCTAGGTGGCATAGTAATTAGAGTGTTGGTCTAGAACTAGAAAGATCTGAATTCAAATCAGGCCTCATTAAATTACTAGATGTGACTCTGGGCAAGTCCCTTAACCTCTTCCTCAGTTTCCTCAACAGTAAAATGAGAGCAATAACAGCACCTACTTCTCAGAATTGTGAAGAACAAATGAGATAATATTTGTAAAGCAAATATTTGTAAAGGCACAAAGTAGACACTATGTAAATGCTAGCAAGATAGCTAGTAGTAGTAGTAGATGCTAAGTCCATCCATCCATCCATCTGTCCGTCCATCCATCTGTCCTTCCATCCTTCCGTTCGTTTGTCTGTCCATCTGTCCTTCCGTCCGTCCATTCGCCTGTCCGCCCACCTGCCCACCCATCTACCCATCTATCTGTCTGTCTGTCTTCTATCTATCTATCTATCTATCTATCTATCTATCTATCTATCTATCTATCTATCTATCTGTGTGTCCAGAATTCTATCCACTCTCTACTTTACTACTCTGTGCAGAGCTGAAAGACCTTACTAATGCCCTCCCAAAGAATGAAATGGACCTTCCAAAGTGCCCAACTGATACCCATGAGAGTCATTTATCCATATGTATATGTGTATGTACGTATGTATGAATGTATATATTATAGTCTAAATCAGCCATACCCATGTGTAGGGTGTGTTAAACACACACAATCTCTCTATACATATATATTATACACAAGTGTATATATGTACATTCTTACACATGGAAACTATGGTCAGACATCACAGAATTGAGGAGGAGATCATACTGGATTACAGATCTCCAGATATATATAACTAATATAACTCACTTTTAGTTACAATTTGCAGTTACAAACCCATTTCATATACAATATGGCACTCTGCCTTCACAACAAGATAGTAATCATTGTGCCAATACATGCATTTTCCATATGAAAAAAGTGAAGCCTTAGAACAGCAAAATGATTTTTCTAGTATGGGAAATCTGGGACTTGAACCCAGGACTCTGAAATGCAGGGCTCCTCCTACTCTGCATTTTGTTAGAACATTTTGGCTAAGAGATTTCTCTTATTTTATGTTATGGTTTTATGGACATGGTCAAGGGCATTTCCTCTGCTTTTTCTCTGAGTGGTGCCAAGTAATCAGCCATTTTGCCTTAGTGATTTTTCCGCCTTTGGCCAGATATCTCAGATTCCTGCAGTTTCTATTGGCAGGGTATATGTTGTATCCAAATTTACGTGAGTTCCAGTGTAATTCATCTGTTTGATCTCCTCCTACGAAGACTGTATTCAATTGTATTTTGGGTGCAGATTGCCTGTTTTTTAATCTGACTCTTCACTTCTGGGCCAAAGAGGGGAAGTCTGGGAAATTCCACTCAGCAGGCATTAGAGGCTTCTAGGTACACTCACAAGAATCTCTCTACCAGGGAGGTCTGGCTTTGGTGTATCACAACAATTTCACAGTCACAGACAATACCCTCATGGTTTTTTACAGTCAATTATTTTAAAACCAGGTGAGACACATTTCTTCAGTTTGTAAATGACTCCCGTGGGTCTAAATTGGGCATTCCATTTCATACTTTGGGGACATGAGGAGGGTCTTTCAACTCTGCACTCAGTAGTACCAGACTTGGAGGTAGAAACAAACCTACCTCCCACCCTTAATTGTTGTGGTGGGGGAAGGGATGTGTATGGGGGAGTTAAGGGGGATGTTCCTCAGACTCTGACCCTGGCTCCTCATCTATAAAATGTGGCTAGTAATAGCACCTCTTTCGTGGGGTTATGTGGAGAATCAAAAGAAAATGTATTAAAGCACTTTGAAAACCTTAATGCATGATAGAAAAGAACTAAGTTGCTGTTGTTTTAAAAACTGAACCTGCGATTTCATTTGTATGAAGGGCTCCAGGTTCTACCAGTTCAGACCAGCAGCTGCTCTGCTTCTACCCGGAGCCCTACGGGGCTGTAATATGTCCAGGGTCCCATATGTACCAGTGCAGGTATCACAGGCAGGACCTGAATCTAGCCCTCCTTATTCTGAGGCCAGTTCTCTATCCACTAATTCATTATACACTAATATGGTTCCTGAGCCTCTTCTTCCTGCTTCTCCTCCTTCAGGTCTTCTCTTCTCCTTCACCTATTCCTTCTCTTATCCTTCACCTATTGCTTCTCTTTCCCCCTTCTTCTTCATCTCCTCCTTCCCCTCCTTTTCCTTCAGATTTTCTCTCTTCTTCCTTTCCCTCCATCTCTTCTTGTTTCTCTTTCCCCCTTCTTCCTCATCTCGTCTTCTCCTCTTCTTCCTTCAGATCTTCTCTTCCTTTCCATCCATCTCTTCTTGCTTCTCTTTCCCTGTTCTTCATCTCCTCCTTTCTCTCCTCTTCCTTCAGATCCTCTCTCCTCTTCCTTTTCCCTCCATCTCTTCTTGCTTCTCCTTCCCCTTCTTCCTCATCTCTTCTTCCCTTCCTCTTCTCCCAGATCTTTTTCCTCCATCTCTTATTGCTTCTCTTTCCCTGTTCTTCATCTCCTCTTTCCCCGTTCTTCATCTCCTCTTTCCCCTTCTCTTCCTTCAGATCCTCTCTCCTCTTCCTTTTCCCTCCATCTCTTCTTGCTTTTCTTTTCCCTTTCTTTCTCACTTCCTCCTGTTGCTCTTCTCCTCTTCCTGCTACTCAGCCTCTTCATTTTCTCTCATGTCTTCTTTTACTTCTTCTTCCTCCTGCTCCTTTTCCTCTCCTCCTAATTCTTGTCCTCCTCCTGCTCCTTCTCTCACCCCTCTTCTTCCTTCTCTTTCCCTTCTTTTCTTCCTCCCTCTTTCTCTTCCTTTTCTTTTTCTCCTGTCCTTCCTCCCTTCCAGCTTCTGATTACTTGACCCAGTCTTCTGCAGGCATGAGAACTAGACTGGTTCACATGATTGAAGCAGTCCAACCCCAGACCCGGGGAGAACCGGAGATGCTAGCATAACCAAACTCTTTAGTCTGGAAATTAAGTCCTGTGGTTAGTACTGTGCTTTCCATTGCCTCTGGAAAAGCTTCTCTTTCCAGTTTATTCCCTTGCATCTGCAAAGAAATCCTAGTCTGAGACACACCTTTTTCTTGCTGTAACTTGAATGTCAATCCAGGGGGAGGACCCCATGACTAGCTCTGGTAATTCCCTCCAAACGAACCGGGTTTTTTAAATTTTTTTTAACCTTGATGATATTTTATAAGCCTCAGTTGCCAGGTGTAAATAATTAAGGGATCTTTGCAATTGCTTTTTGTTACTTAAAGCAATAAACAGCTGCTGACAAGGATTTAAAACAGAAGGCGAGTTAACACATCTCAATAGCTAAGGCCCATTTTGTTTGGGATATTCCCTTAACTGTAGAGATTATAGCTTAAAATAACAAATTGTAGGGTTAAAAGGAGGTAAGGCAAGGTTTCTTGTCTTCTCTTGTGAGTTTTGGGGAAGTGGAGACCATCTGGTTCACCCAGAGAGACTTGCCAGGTAACATCCCCAGGGACTTTTTGGTACTTGTGTCCTTGTAGTTCCTGCTGACCGTGCTCAGTTCTCACCCAATTGTTGGATACATTTTTTTTTCTTATTTTGTTGATGTTTGTACAGAAATCATTGTAACAGGAAGAATGATTCTTACTTCTGGTATTTGACCAAGCCTGTGGGGCTGAGAGCTGGTTTTGGTTCCTACACATCTGGGTTCTGGAAGAATAAGAGGGCTTGTAGGGCGTCCTAACAGCAATGGAAAAAGTTTCACCCCTGAAGCTTTTATCCAGCATCCCAGACTCTCAGGAAAATGCCACCCAGGCTTTCCAGGACTCCTAATAACTGAAATGGTGACCCTAGGAATCAAGATAGTAAGGAGGAGCAAAAGACCCAACTGTGAAAACCTGGGAAATTACTTTTCAGAGACCAATAGTGAAGAAGGATTAAGAGAATTTATGTGTTAAATAAAGGACCTGTAAGGGCTAGATAATGAAAAGTTCAATTTCTGCCCTATTCAACCCAGGTAGGAACTCAAAAGACGTCCAACTCATTTCTTGAGGGAAATATAGAGAAAAGGGTGTCTGTTTCTTTCCTCTTCTGTACATGTTTGGGGGGAGCAGGAGGGGAAGAGCCTCATAGTAAAATAGTGGAGAGGTAACACAGAAATGAGTTGTGTCTGAAGTCTGTTAAGTTGAAAGACAATAATTCAATTCAATAAATACTTATTAAGTACCTGCTATGTAAGTAAAATACTGTTCTGAGCACCTGGGTGGCTGGATGGGGAGTATAAAGAGCTTAAAGGGCCAGTCTCACTGTTAATGTTGGAATTGGTTTTTGCCTGTCTATGTGTAAATGTTTCAAGGACTTTTTTTTTTAAAGGGAGAATGGTGAGAGGGTGTGGAGGAAAAAAAATTTAATAGAAGAAAAATAAGAAAAAGTGGCCATTGAAGCATCTTTTTTTATTTTAAAAATGTAAAGAAGTAAACAGAAGGAAGGCCAGAAAGAACAGGCAAACTGGGCATTTTTGAAAGCTGCAAGCTAAACAACTAATATATTTAAGGAAGGTGAACATAATAGAGATGTATAGCTCATAAAAAATTCTTTTTCTTTTCTACTGTGTATGTGAAAATGCCTATTTTGTGTGGTGTTTATTAAGTTTAGAATAAAAAAATTTTAACTATATTCCCTGCCCCAAATATGCATAGACCTACATTCTATTAGAGATAAAAGCATCATATGACCTGAACACATAAGTATAATGCAAATACAGAATAAAGTTTGACTGGCTGTTATGTAATTTAAAGCTATAGACAGCCCACATGGGGCATGTGTAGATGTCTGATCTGGGATCAAACCCATTCAGTCTCTAAGGGAGAGAGTAATTTTGTTCTTTGTGACAAGCAGAAGGAGGGCCGTGCTTGGTCTTCCAGGCACCTGACTGGGCAAGGTAGGCAGGATCCAAGACCACTGTAGCTCAGTCACTTCTCCCTCACTCTCCTTTATCCAAGAAGAGTACTTTGCTAGAATTATTCCCACCACATATCAAATATCTGTAGTCTAGTGATACACTAGTGGGTCAGGATAAAATACACTTCATGATTGTTTCCAATTACTTCTCCCTGTATGGTCATCTGCTGAGAGAATGGGCTAAGGGGTACAATTGGAGGCTTTCAGAGAGGAAAGTTATAGCCAGTGTGAAGAGTGAGGTCAAGAGACCATATGAGATAAAAGAATGGCCATGCATTAGTACAGCCCACTTGAGATTAGATGGCATGAATTAGTAGTGGTCCAGTCCACACAATTTCTTGGCCTCCAACTGCATTCATTGACTTGAGAGCAAGAACCAAGAAGGAAATTAAGGGTGGGCTTGGGAGTGAGGGTTAAAGATGAGTAGGGCACGAATAGTGAAAGGACAAGGGAACAAAGGCTGAAGAGTAGAGGATGGTGTGGTATTGAACTGTTTTTAGCTGTATAACCAAGGCTATGGAGAGAGAAGAGTAAAGGCAGAATGGGGGAGATAGACTGTAAGAACAGGGAGGAGAGAAGGGTTAGCATGAGGGAAGAAATGGAGGGAAGTCAAGGTCAGGGATCTTTGATCAGGCAAGATCAGGGGTGGGGAAGCTGCAGCCTTGAAGCCACATGTGGCCCTCTAGTCCTAAAGCGCAGTCCTTTGACTGAATCCCAACAAATGCCCTCAGTGAAAGGATCTGTTCTTAAAACTTGGACTCAGTCAAAAGGCTGCACCCAAGGACCTAGAAGGCCACATGTGGCCTCAAGGCTGCAGATTCCCCACCCCTGGACAAGATAATGGAAGTTTCAGATCTTGGAGATGGAGCTGTTCCATGTGGTGGGGGCCTGAGCTGTGATTGATATGGAGTATTTAGGGAAACAATAGGAGTTAGCATATTGATTGATTTAGCACAGTGGTTCTCAACCTTCCTACTGCCACCATACTTTAATACTGATATGTGGGTATATCTGCATGTGTGTGGACCCACCTGGAGATGGATAGAGGAGCAGTGTCTTGGTTTCTAAAACCATTGGAAATATGTGTTTTCCAGTGGTCTTAAGTGACTCCTGCGACCCCTGTGAAAGGGTTGCCCAACACCCAAAGGGTTCACAACTCACAGGTTGAGGTCTGCTGATTAGGAGGTCATGCCATAAAAAGGGCTAAGAAGCCAACAAGAAGGGTGGGCTCTGCAGTAGGAAGGAATAATGGGAAACAGATATTGAATCCACTGATGAAGAAAGAAGGACAAGGACGTTAGGAGATAACAACTTCAAGCATCTACATGGGGTATTATACTCAGGTCAGGCTAACAGCTGGTCAACAAGTTTTTGCCAGGTTTGGATGGCTAGGTGGCGCCATAGTGCACAGAGTGCTGGATCTGGAGTTGGAAGACTCATCTAGCTGAGTTCAAATTTGACCTTAGTCACTGACTAGCTGTGTGACCTTGGGCAAGTCACTTAACCCTCAGTTTCCTTATCTGTGAAATGAGCTGGAGAAGGAAATGCCAAACCATTCCAATGTCCTTACCAGTAAAGCCCCCAAATGGGGTTGTTAAATAGAGACAGCTAAAAGACTAAACAATAACAAAAAGCCAGGTATTGTGACGTGCGGAGAATACACATACAAGTAGAAAGCCAATCCCTGCCCTCAAAAGTCTTATGTTCTAGTGGGAAAAATCAACACACAAAAGGAGGGTGCAAAAGGCTAGGAGAAGGAACATAGTCCAGAGGGCACTCTGGAGAGGAACAGGTCAGGAGTTCACCTCAAATGGAGGCTCTGGGCCGAGAGGCAGGTGCAGGAGTATGCTAGTAAATGTAGGGGAGAATGCATGCATCACACTTAAGTTTAATCTGCATTATTTGTATGCATTACACACTTTTAAGTTTAATCTGCATTATTTGTGTGCATTGCACACTTTTAAATTTAATCTGAATTAGTAGTGTTTTCTACATCACTTAAGTCTAGATAATCAATAAATCAATCAAGTCCTCGTTTGTAGCATTAGCTGATTTCCAAGATGCAAATCCTGCCACAGAAAATTTAACAATCGGCTCTTGGGAGCCTATATGAGCAAGCTCCAGCACACCGAGGCCACAAAGGCAGCAGGTCCTTCCAGCGTGTGGATTCCAGGACTGGACAAAGGTTTCAGGATAAAGAGCTGAGGCATGATAGTTCAAAGTACAGCCTAGAGAGATAATTTCAGGTGGAATACAATTCAGAGAATGAAAATACACTTAGAGATAATGGATGGAAAAGGGCCTGGGAGTGTTTGTGTGAAAAAAAAGTCCTCTTCCTGGCTATGTGCAGCAGAGGAGCACAAGAGAAGGTAAAGCAAGCATTGGAGAAGGTCACAAGGGGATGACGCACCCTGCAGGAAGAGGTGGGAGGATGGGCAAATTTGGCACAGAAAAGGAAAGGTCACAGTGTGGAGCTTTATTAACACACACACACACACACACACACACACATGCGCACGCGCGTTTTCTCCCCCCTCCCCCCCAGGTCCTGGTCCTGTATGATGTTGGCATTCTGCAGTTAGTTCTTAAATGAAATAAATGAGTGAGTCTAATGCATTCCCCACCTACCATCCCTCACCCTAAAAGTTACAAAGAACCCACTGAGGAAAAAGCAGCTTGTGCTCCAACATATGATGTCAAGGACCCGGAGGTACTACCCAGAGAGAAGTCATCAGATGGACAAGAGAGAAGTCATGGAAAGTGGTAACTTCCTGCAGAGGGGTCCTGAGACACCCTGACATGAAGAATAGAAGGGCATACTGCCTTCCTAGACTATGTGTGTTAAAGATATAACAGAGCCTGCAAAGATTTATCAAACCCAACAGTACAAACCATTAAAATCACCAAGAGTGATTAGTGATTCCTTCTCATTTTTTCTCCACTTGTGTGTATAGATGGCCAATCTCTTTTGAGGACACCCTGTGGGATCCAGGGGCTTAATAGCAGCCTGATGCCATCTCCAAAAGGGGGAGGAGTATCTGGAGAAACTCCCAAAGCCTAGCCTAGTCAAACAGATTTCACTTTAGTCAAAATGGATTTTCTGAATGTCTTTGCCATATTTTCCTACCACTGAAATACCTTCCTGCCTATCTTTATCTTTCAAAAGCTTATCTATCCTTAGAGCCTAGGGAAAATGCCACAGCAGCCATGAATTCCCACACTGATATTGATCTGTCCTTCATTGAAATTCTGATACCACCTTGTTTGTACCTCTCAGATAACATTACATCTTGACCTGTGTTCTAGCTGTGTTGGTAACAGGTTACTTTCCCCATTGGTTCTCCCTAAGTATCTTCATATTCCATTTACCACACCCCCAGGTTCTAGCCTTGCATGAAGTTGAACTTCAGCAGTTAGTTCTTAAATGAAATGAATGATTGAGTCAAATGCATTCCCCACCTACCGTCCCTCACCCTAAAAGTTTCATATAGCCAATAGGGCACTTGGCTCGGAGTCAAAAAGAGTTGGTTCAAATTCATATCCAGATAATTATTTAGCTGTGATCCTGGGCAAATCATATGAGTGCTTTATGCCTCTGTAAAATGAGGGGCAAGAGTCACTGGCCTCTATGGCCCCTTAAGTCCAGGATTCCTTAATTCTCTATAGGTTTTTCCTGCTCCTACTGTCGGTTTTCCTAAAGTTGGGAAGATGGTTCATCCTCCCTTGGGCAATTGCTCAGCTGTGTTTTCCTTTGTTTTATTGTAGCTCCAATTTGAGTTGTAAACGTGTTCTGCCATTTCTCCTTTTCATCTTCACTCCAGATTTATGATCAACACAGAATTTAGCCATCAACTTTTCTTTTTGTGATACCCAAGCAGAATTGTGTTGCTGTTACATGTGCTCCCAGACAGTATCATACCACTGAAACTTTTCCAGAATGTTCCTTTGGACTTTCTTTATTTGATTACAGCACACACACTAATAGTCAACCATTGTGACAATGAATTGCTGGTGAAAAAGTGATAAGCTACAGACTCAAGGGAGATAGGGACTGGAAGTGTTATTTCTTTGTTATAGGGAAGTCTCAGATGCTAACGTCCTCTACTGATGCAGGTCTGTTCTTTCTCTACAACTGAACAGTCTTCTAAGGATGTTCTAGAGAATGGAAAGGTTAATAAACTTGACCAATATGTGTCAGAAGTGGGGCTTCAGGACGTCCTGCCTCCAAGTATCCATTACACCAGTGGCACCAAACTCAAAAAGAAATGAGGGCCCCTACATGGTAAAGATCCCTGTGGGCTGCACATTGCTTTGGAAAATGACAAATGAACATTATCTGTGTTCTATTGTATTTTCTTGTATTTTTTTTTACATATTTCCCAATTACATTTGAATCTGGTACAGGCCATACTTAGGACCCCTGACCTCTTTGACACCTTTAAACTACGACACTCTGCCTATCAAGCTATGAAGTCAAACTATCAAGTAACTTTTAAATTATTTTGAGGATAATTATTTGATAGTGAAGTTATCAAGGAAAAGTTGTTAAAGACGCTCAGAGAGAGAGAGAGAGACGATTCTCACTGGAAGTGACGCCAAGAAGCCAACATTCAAGTTTCTAAAGAAAGGAAGTAGACAAGAAAATTCACTCCAGAAAACAGAAGATTTCCACAAGCTTAGGGCCTAAGCCCAGGAAAAGAAAGTCTGCAGACAAAGGAGTCCCTGCAAATTAAATGCTTTTTAAACAAAGAGTGCTTTGGTCCCAGAAATAAACTCAGCATGGGAAGAATAGAAAGGTAACTAGATGCCAGGCTGGCCAAAGAGAAAACTAGACAGAGACCTGAGAGGCAAATAGGAAAACCACCAGAAGTGGAAATTTGGCCAGGTCAGAAGGGAGAAGTACAAAACAAGAGCACAATGCCCCAGGGACTACATCAAGGGTACTGAAGCAAGACGAGATAAAAGTTCCAGGGCCATCAAAGGGAAGATGAAGAAAATCATTCTGACTGAGAAAATGGAGGAGCAAGATAAACTCCACACCTTCTCAAAAGTTTGGGAAGAAAACTGAAAATCAGTCATTTCAGAAATCAAAGGCTAAAACCTTTTGTTGTGATGAAAAACATGGTTGTGATCAGATTAAGATCTCTGCCTATTATGAGAAAGTGGGAAGTCAAACTAAAAAAAAGGCAAAGAAGTCATTAAAGAGTAATTAAGCTATTGGGAAATGTGTATATATATGTATATATATATATATATGTACATATATATAAAATCAGAAACGATTGATTATACCCATTAGCCGCTTGCTTTGAGAAACAATGTACAAGTCTCTGAAGAAGAAAACATGGGGGTGGGGTAGGGAATGTTGCACCACACTTCCATGTACATATATATTTATGTATTTTAGAGGCACAGAATTTTTGAGTTAGAAGCTTAACGAACATTGAATTGAATCAATTCTTTAAAAATATTTTCTTGAGAATCAGACACTGAATATCAGCACAACCAATTCTGTTTGCTTAATAGGTAATTATTTTTAAATGATCTAATTTCAACACATAAAGGATCATGGCAACTTTTTAGGCACTCCAGCTCCCCATCAAGGCTTTGTCTATTTATTCTCATTTATTTTTCTTTTTGTACGGCCATAGTTCATACTTTATTCCCTTGTCAGCTTTTCCCCCCTTTGCAATATTTTATAAAGGTTAATCCTTTGTTATTATATAAACAATATTCAACAATACAGTCCTGTGTTAATCACACATATTTGTCTGAAATGCAATGTAGAATTATAGCATCCTATTGAATTAATGTAGCACAGTTGATTTCATTGTTTCTCTATCATTGAACATTTAGGTTGCTTCTTGTTGGTTTTTGTTCGTTTGTAATTATGTAAAATGCTACAAGGAAAATATCTTTGGCTTTTTATATTGTCTCTGAATGTTTTACTAACAAAAGAATTTGGGGATCAAGAACCACAAATTCCTAGATTTGAAAGGTCTTTTGAAGATTTTCTAACCCACCCACCCTCACAGTGCCATGTCATCCAGCCTCTGTTGGCATACCACCAGTAATAAGACAATCATTACTATGATATCTACTAATTGATCCTACCCTTGCCCTCCAGAATGTGGTCAATCATTCAACTAGCATTTAATAAAAATTTGAGGGGCAGCTAGGTGATACAGTGAATAGAGGACTGGCCTGAGTTCAAATCCAGCCTCAGACACTTGATACTTATTAGCTGTGTGACCTTAGGCAAGTCACTTAACCCCAATTGCCTTGCCTTTCCCCTTAAAAAAAAGCATTTGCTATGTACAAGGTAATGTGCTACACCCTATTCTAATGGGTAAGAAAACATAAAAACAACAATGTTCAAATAAGATATACAGGATAAATTGGTGGTTGTCCAGTCATTTCAATCATGTCTGACTCTTTGTGACCCTATTTGGAGTTTTCTTGGGAAAGATACTGGAGTGGTTTGCCATTTCCTTCTTCAGCTCATTTTATAGATGTAGGAACTGAGGAAAACAGGGTGAAGTGAGAGATATTATAAATTAGAAAATGTATATATTAGAAACAATAGAATCTGACAACCAATTGGATATGGATAGTGAAGAAGAATGAATCCACAGTATAACCCCCTTTCCATTTGACAACCTTTCAAATATTTGAAGATAATGACTATTATGCCTTTTCTTTGAAACAATGTAAATGAAAGAATTGCATCACAGTGTAAATGAAATTCTGTGCAACTGCAATGGCCAAGTTTGGCCCTAAAGAATTTGAGTTTGGAACTCTATATTTGAGAAGGCACACGTCTCCTTTTTTGTTGTTGTTGTTGTTGCAGAAAGGAGGGACTCTGGGTGTGGAACACCCTACAGAATGTTGAACTTGGTTGATGTGTCATCTATTTTTTTCTAAACTGCTTTGTTATCTTTTTTCTTCTTTGTTATAAGAGATGACTCTCTAGGATAACTATGGGAAATGTAGGTCATATAAAAACAAAGAATAGCCATAAACATTTTTTTGAAAAAAAAACTAGTTCTCCGGTGTTTTCAAAATTATATGGCCTGCAAAATGGATTTCTTTTGTGTACTCAGTAGACAAGCTACTCCTCCTATCTTCATTTTCTTTATCCCCATTGCCATTATTGCATGTAGTGGTTCCACAGTCATTGTTGTTGAAAATAGTTTGTTTCAAAAATGCTAAAGGATCTAGTCCATTTTCCATCAGTTTGTTACCATTTATAAGTGCTCTAAGGATGATTTCATTCAATTGAGTTTTATGGGGAGTTTTATGTAAATTTGTTTCTCCTTCTATTGCATCTTGCTGTTTCATTAGTCAGTCCAGCTCATAACCTACCAGCCATCTTCACAAAGTTTTGTAAACGATTGCATTCTTAACAGATGTTTTCCTTGACTTCCATGAATCTCCAGTCACAAGATTAAGCATTTGGTGACTGGGGAAGTTTCTGAGCTCGTTTGGCCTCTTTGTTGTGGCAATTACTTTATACTGATCACATTTCTATGGGATCATTGATTTTATAGAATCATAGCTCCTGGAAGAAAGCTCTGAGAGCATCTGTCCAATCTCCTCATTTTCAAGGGGACATGATGATAGCACGCATTGACATTTCTTGTTTGTCCCCATATTGTTTGATATCATCATTTATTTGAATAAACGAGGTTGGAGCTCTTGAAATCGCTTGCAATGTTTTCTGGGTGTGCCTCACCAGCCGCCAACTGGAGTGAAACTAGAGAGCCGCCGCTGACTGATCTGGGAAACATAAACACTAAGTATTTACTGACCCCGATGCTCTGGGAGAGCTCCATATTGCCTCTCTCACCCACTACTAAGCTTCCCAGCCTTTGGAGTGCTAGGTCATGGAAACAGTTACCACCAGGTCTGCTTTGACCTCTTGCTTAGCTATCGAGGACTCTGGAGGATGGGGCTCCTGATCAACTGGTCCTTTCTCCAACCTACTATCTAGCAAGCTCTCATTTCATGCTCCGCTTTTTCTGATGGCTCAGAATCTTCATTTTCTGAGGCAGAAGTCCTTTTCCTTTGATGTCCCTGCCAATGCTCTCTTCTCTATTGACTCAGCTCCAACTCTCAATAATCCATATATTCCTCTCCTTTCTTGTTCCCTTATGCCCTTTGACACCTGCATATTGCATTTAGCGAACTCCCCTTCATCCTAAATTTCTTCATTTCGTACTCTTTATATCTTCTAGCACTCATAAAAGCCTAGCTTCATATAGAAGATGCTAATTGCATGATCAACCCTCTCAAATACTATATATTCCTTTTCTCGTGGCCCCTGATACTCTGAATATGTGCCTACATCTCAGGAAAAGGAGTAAATCTGTCCTTCACTCTTCACTGCTACTTCCAGATTATTATATCACCAACAACACAGTAACTCCTCCTTCTTTAAGGCTCACTTGCTCTATCTGTACCTCCCATTCCAGCTCTACATTGCTTACCCTACTGTTTCATGAGTCCAAACAGCTTATCGTTCTAGGTCATTCTCCTTCCATTTTCAAGGAGTTCAGCATCTAGTTGAACAGCCTTCCCTTCTGTTCTAATCCCTGTCCTCAAACTTGGGGACTTTCAAATGCATAATGAGACCCCTGTCAAAGCTCTGACCTCCCAACTGATTGACTTCTTCAGCTCCCCTAGCTTACATCTCCACTCCACTTCAGCCACCACTGAGATGGTCACAACTTTGATCTCACCTTCACCTATAACTCTTCTATCTCCACCATCTTGAACTCTGAAATCCCTCTCCAATCATAACCTCCTATGCTTCCATCTCTCTTTTCAGCTCTGGCACCCCTTCCTGTTCTACCAATCTATCTTTAGACTAATTTTCCTCCCTCAGTTCAAGCACATGGTAGTCGTAGAAGGCATTTAATAAATATTTGTAGAATTAAATTGAATAATTAATTCAGTATTAAAGATTCTCCTTATCTAATATGCGTGATCTGCATTTTATTTTTTAGATGAACCCACCAAACACCAGCTAAAATAGAAAGATTTATATAACAGCAATGGCCACTTAAGCACTAACAAACTGTTCTCGTTGGAGCAAATCTTCTTAGGAGAATTTAAAATCATCAGCCTCTGTCTTACTGAAGAACTCCCACAGGGCTGTTTGTTGGCCTTTCAACCTGGAGCCAGACACTCCCTATATGCACATTTCCCAGTCATAACATTGATATTGATAGGAAAAGGACACCAGGGCCTTTTACATCATCAAAGGACTCAACTGCTTCTACATCAGTTGGGAAAAGTTTTCTGTCTCTCCTTTCCTCATGGGTTTTTTAGCTTCCTGATGAATTCATGAGACCTCTACCAGATCCCTTCTGCTGCTCATATGGCTGTTAGCATATTAAGTGACAATTTTACATAAACTCCCAAGCCAGTGATATCTGACTTCACTATTTATTCCATTATGTCTCAGAGAAGTAGTCTTTCTGCCCTTATCAGACTGACCATCAGAAAAGATTTTTCCACTACTCTCTCTTCCTGTGTATTTTTTTTCTGCAAAAATGAAATCTTGCCAACAATTGCAAACAAGGTCATTTTTATCATGAACTGTGTCACCAGCTGGGAATCCTTGCTCATTGGCAACCTCCTCAAGGCAACATCATGTGCACAAAAGAACTTTGGGCCTCAGTTCTAGTCAGGAGTCCATGGTTAGACTGGTATTGCCAATAGTAGCTGTGTGACCTAGGGCAAATTACTTAACTTCTCTGGATTTGTTCCCACATTCTTCAAATGAAGGTATTGGAGTATAGTAAACTTTTTGTGTGTCAAGAATGCCTTTGACAATCTGGAAAATGATTTTAAATACATAAAACAATACAAGGATTACAAAGCACATTAATTATATTAAAATATAGTTATCAAGATATTTTAAAAATAAATTTCATGAACCCTCTGGTTATAGCCCCAGAGAAAATGATCTCTAAAGTCAATTCCATCTATGATTCTATGAGTTTCTAGCTCACCACCTATAGATTTTAAAACATCATGATAAAAAAAAGTGAATAAAAAGAAGCAGAAGTAAAATGTTTCCTGCATAAGGCAACTTGGGCAAATATACAACATACAGTTCATTGCAAAAATAGAAACCATGGTGATTTTTTTATGGATATATTCAGATTGAGCTGTAAGTCTTTCAGAGAGACAAGACATTTTCCTATCAGTTAAATGAGCATGATAATAATTTCCTATGTTTTGAGAAAATGAGTGGAACAATTTGAACTCCTGTTAGTTGAAGCAGACTGTAAAATAGTAAATTGCTATTTTTACTGCAATAAACTTCTTTCTATGGAAACTTTTTTAAAAGACACAAAATTTTTCACAAATGGTCCCAGATGTCAAAGACTGACCTTATACCTGATCGCATCGATTTCCTCTTTCTGTCTAGGTGGTCTATAGTATCCTCTAATGATAAATACATAAAATGAAGCACATTTTTGCCTCTTTTGGTGCTATCCTAGGATTCACAAATTCGTGTATTGAGTCTGTGGGCTAAGAGAAAGAATGGGCTCTTCATGAACACATTCCACAATAGTCATTTCATTTTGGTTGGCTAATTCAACATTGGCTCTCCAGGACCCCCATTATATAACCTGGGATTTCCACATTGTTTTTGACAGCAAAGTTTAACAAAAATAAGTTATAAATGCTGATAAAATTGAAAACACATGATGTGGAATTGAAAGGATTTAGTGATGAAAACATTGTCTGATTTTGTGGTAATTAAATCTTGAAATAGGTTTCTTTTTGAACAAGCAAACAGTTCTAAGTATCTGGCTATGCACCAGCATTTTGCAAGCTTCAAAAGATCATGTTGCTCCATCTTTCTCCTATAGTATGCCCACAGCTGTGCTGTGAAATTGATGCAGTAAACATTAAACTCTTATTTCCAACCATGGGTTGGTTACAGGATCCAATAAGCAGCCTCCGTGAGTCTCTGGCTCTAACATCCAGATACCAAGCACAGCTCTGTTGTCTGGAAGAAAAAATAGCAAGTCTTTGGAAGCCATGGAATGTTGCAATAGATGCTCTGCTTTGCTCATTCCAACGAGACGAGACTTTGGAATCTCTCTGACCTCCTTCCTTTATCTTCTAATGTTGTGAGAGAGTTCAGCTACATCAGTTCCTGAGACTGGCATCTATTCTCTATCTGGTCAATGGCTGGCTCCCAAGAAGGCAAGAAGAAAACCAAAAACCTAACAAAAAGCTTTCTAAAATATCTAGGTGACTGTATTATCTTCTGTCTTTCCTGCAAAGTTACTTTATTTGGATATATGTGGAGAAAAGATAATAAGGACTATGCAGTTAGATGGGAATTCAGTAGCCAAAAACTTTGGATGGAAAGGTTGCAGGAAGGAGGGCCAAAGGGGCTGGGGGAGCAAAAGCCATGGAACAGGACCTGTCAACCTTTCATCTGGCATGTGCCAGAGAGTGTGAAATCATATTCTACTACAGTGCAACTCACTGGGACAATGTCTTAACTGAATTTTGTACCTCCTTCCCACATAATATGGGGCTCTACACACGGTAGGTACTTAATAAATGTGAACTCTTGTCAGTTTACTAGCCCCTGCTCCCTAATGGTTCTATTTCCTCTAAAAGCAACTACCTAATCCTATTAATTAGCTCTAACAAGCTTAACAATAAAGTAGTTTTAATAAAAACTTAGAAAGTGGAGTCAATTTCCACTTTTGAAAATGTCCAATGTTTAAATTTCTCTGAAGATATTAGCATTGTGAAAGAATGAGCCTGACCTGACTGACTTTGTAATAAAATAGCAAAACTGTTTTCCTCTTAAGTTACCCAGGTTAGCCATCAATAGCCTGTTTGGAGGTTCTTGGGGGTATAAAAGAATATTCTTTGTAGCCAAATAACTATTTAGATAGCTTTACTTCTGTAATTTCTCATTTCAGCAATTAATGTGGAGATGTTGGCCTATCTAAAGGGTGAACCATGGAATCGTTAAGTTCTAAATGACATGATGTAATATGTAAAGTAATTAAAATGAATGCACAGGCTATGGTATCACTAGTGTGTAGAAAATCCAGAAACCTTACAACCCCCACAATCCTATTCAGCAATCTTGTCTGTTTTTCTCCTGGTCTCTCCAGCCTTCTCTTTAATCCTGTTTATCTCCCTAGAAACCAAAACAAAAAACCTCTTAGACTTGCCTTTTCTCCTTCAACACCCCCAAATTTGTGCTGGCTCTTGAACTGAGTAACCAGATACATTTTTGTTACATTGTAAAAAAATGTTATGAACTGACAAAGGTGCCTTGATATGATCTCAGTACCTGGGGAAATCACAACTTTGTTTTGGAATTTTGGAACCTTACCGACTTGTTGCCCCATGAATGTTGAAACTATTCTTTCTTTTGATCATATTACTAACTGAAACAAAGAAAACAAGAAACCTCCTCTTCCTACCGATCACCACCTTTTCTGAAGTTTAGCTGGCACACAGAAGGTATGAATTTGCAAAACTGGCTTGGAGAAAAAAAATAATACTTATATTTTGAAAGACTCATGATTTTGTTAGTATCAACACTCCCTTTGCCAGTGCAGATTACAGCTCTTCTTTCCCTCTTCTTCCTGGGCAATTATTGTCTTGTCTTCCTATGAGTCTTCTGTAGAAGATCTACCCAATATTGGTTTTTTGAGGGCACCACTGCATCCCTGAGGTCTTATGTGCTCTTGTGTTCTCACTTCATTAATTCTTCCCTTTGACTGGTCATACCCATCCTCCATAATGTCTTTAATGTTACTTTTTTGCACAAAAATCTTCATTGATGACATGCATCTGGGATCATGATATTCAGATTCTTAGCATCATTAAAGTCAGTTAAAAAATGGACATAAGATGAAGCAAGGGCAAGTAATAGTAGACACACACACACACACACACACACACACACACCATGAACCTATAGGAATGTTATCAAGAAAACTAAAGGTCAAAATAAGCTGAGGTTGGAGAGGAATTCAAGGAATAATTATAGCTCCTTATGGATTGCGAAGTATTTAGTATACATCTCAATTTTATAGAGGAGAAAACAGGCTCAGTAAGGTAATGTGATATAAACATGAGGACACAGCTAGTAAGTATGAGAGATAGAATTCAAACCAGGCTCTTTCTGATTCCAAATCCAGTGTTCCTTTAAAAAGCGTTTTTTGGGTTTTTTTGTTTGTTTTTTGTTTTTTTTTTTACTGGTTTGGGGAGCAAGATGGTGATCCAAAAAAGGATTGTACCATTGCATAGTAAAGATATGACAAGGACAATGGATAAGAAAGAGAAGTCAGAACTGCTTCAATCTGTCTGCTTCTGTTTTATCTAGCAAGGAAAATGATCTTTAGGGAAAAGAAAGCAAAAATGATTAGCAAGGACTTGAAATAAAAGATAAACGATAGTAACTGGCTGCTCTCAATGAATTCAAGGCACTGAGCCCAGATGAACTAACTATATTGCAAGACATCAAATAAACTTGTGGATGGGATGGCTAAATTGCTGTCAGCTATCTCTGAAAAAAATCATGTTGTATGAGACGGGTCCTGCAAATCTGGAGACAAGTCAATGTCCTGATCCTGAAGGATGTGGGAGCTGGGAACTTCTTCAAATTATAGGCTGGTGAGTTTGACTTCCATTCCTGGTGAAATTCTAGAATGTATTATTACTGGATTAGAAAGGGAAAGCATGATCATGATGAGCCAAAAAAGGACAAGCCTTAAGAAGAAACCATGCCGGACTAATCTCCTTTTTCCCTTTTGATGGATTATGAGATTGGCAGATCAGGGGAATGCTATAGACATATTTTATTTGAAATTTTTCACAGCACTGGGCAAAGATTCTAATGAAATACTTGCAGAGAAGATGAAGAGATGTGGGCTGAATGATATTGTAGTATTCCTCCACCCTTATCCAATAACAAGGCAATCAGTGGGTCGTTCCAGAAACTACGGGTACAGGCTGAGAACTGATGCAGACTGAAGCTTCTTTATTTTGGACTCAGAAGTTCCAGGTCATTTTCACAGAGCCATGGATTGGTTGCCAGAGAAATAGAGAAAAAGCAAAGGGGCCGTAGGCAGAAAAAGAATCCAGCTCAGAAGTGTACATAGATACCACGAGTCTCAAGGAGTGAGTAAAGAGATGTTGTCTAGGTTGAAACAGAATTTTCCATCTCTACTAGAACCTGACAGAGTCCCAGATAATTTGCCAAACTCATCATCATGTGAGAAGGAGAATTTGTTTTTATCATTGTTGTTGTTTTTGTTATTTGCATGCCCAGGCATGTGAAGCTTGCCTCTGGCTTCCAGTATTTCCTAAATGAGCTTCAGAGCTGGACAGCTCCCTGCTGGCACCAGTGTTACCATGGTGGCTTGGGGTGGGGAGTGAGGGGGACAAATATCCACCCCTAAACTATGGCAAATAGGTTGTACAGTTAGATTCAAAACCAAGTGAATAAATAATTGACTAATGTATCACTATCAACCTGAGTGGTCTCTAATGGAGTGTGACATGGTCCTGTTTTGTTCAACATTTTTCTCATAACTTGGATAAAGGCAATAATGTGTGCTTATCAAATTTATGAATGGTAAATTTCAGAGAACTACCTCACTCCTTGGTTAACAGAATCATCATGGCAAGAGATTACAACAGGAGGGAATGATGAGCTGAACTGCATAAGATGAAATTAGCAAATGTAAAGTTGTATATTTTGGGTTCAAAAAATCAACTACATAAGAATAGATTTGAATAGTCATGCAAAGTTTATTTTTTTAGATTGTAAAGTCAACATTTGACAATAATATAAAATAACCAAAATCTTAAACTGTATCAATATACCTTCTGCACTCTGCCCTGGTAAGATCATAGGTAGGATGTTGTGATTAGTTAGTTTAGGAAATTAATTGCATTGGGGTCTAACAGTTTATGAGATTTCAGAAAATTAAATGACTCCATAGGAGCATGACATGAAAAGTGAAGGAATAAAAATAATGTGAGGATTAATTGAAGGAACAGGAGGGGTTTAGTCTGGAGAAGACACAGAAGGGACATTATTTCTGTCTTCACATATTTTGAATGATTGTCATGTGGAATAATAATAATAATAATAATAATAACAAATAGCTAGCATTTATATAATGTTTTTTAAGGTTCACAAACTTTATCCCATTTGATCTTCCCAACAACCCAAGGAGGTATATGCTACTATTTTCACCATTTTACAGATGAGTAAAGCGAGGCAGACAGAGATTAAGCAAATTGCCCAGAATCACACAGCTAGCAAAGGTGTGAAGCAGGATTTGAAATCAAATCTTCCTAACTCCAGCTCTAGTCTTCTCTCTGCTGCACCAGACTTGTTTTGTATGGCCGTAGAAGATAGAGCTAAGGGCCAGGAATGAAAGTTTTAAATAAACTGCTTTCATCTCAGTGACAGGAAACACTTCCTAATAAGAAGAACTATCCCAAAGTGGAATGGATAGGCTTAACATCATCTTCCATGAGTTCCTGGCACCCTGATGTGTAGGCACTGAAGTTATGATGGAAGTGTTTACTAAGCATAGCTGCTGGAAAATACAGCTCAGAGAAGCGGGGGGTTTGTGTCTAATCTTATAGAGTTGAACTGGATGGTTGCTAAGACCCCTTCAACTCTAAAATTTGAATATGCAAAGATAATATAATCATAAGCCATGAATAAGTAGAAAAGTAAAAAAAAAAGTTCCCCCTTGTTTTTTTTTCCCCCACCCAGAAGTTAAGTTACTCTCTTCCATAATTAAAAGAGGTCAATTGCAATATACCTGCTTAGCTCTTTTAGATCTGGAAGTAATCTTAGAAATCATTGCCAGGAGTGGCTAGGTGGTGCAGAGCAACTGGCCCTGGAGTCAGGAGGACCTGAGTTCAAATCTGGCATCAGTCACTTCACACACACACACACACACACACACACACACACACACACACACACCAGCTGTGTGACCTTGGACAAGTCATTTAACCCCAATTGCCCTACCTTCCCCCCCTCCAAAAAAAAACAAATTAAAAAAAATCATTTCCAATAAACCCCTCATTTCACAGATATAGAAACCAAAGTCCAAGAAGTAAAATTGTTTGTCCAAGGTCACACAGCTTCTTAGGTAAAAATTTAAGGCTAGAACCCATTTCCTTATTCTGTTTCATGTTCCTTTTATTCTATCATATTGCCTACTCACCTTACTGAAATGGCCCAAGGGAACCTAAGCCCTTGGCTCAAGACCAAAACTGGTGCCTCCTTAGTACTCAGTGGTCCTGGAGCCCCTCCCTGTAGGGGGAGAGGGTGGAGAGGGGTGGACATTGTCAAGCTCCTCCCAGATCCTCTACCATGTAAGGAGGGCACCCCGGGAATCCACCTCATCATTTCCCACCTGATTACTCTTCCTGACTTCATGATCTTTTGAAACTCATTCTGCAAGATGAAACTCTCACCTCCTTAGATCTCTTCCCACCCTGACTATGCCTCCTAATTAGGATCCCAGTGGGATCAAGTCCCTCTGCCCACCCCCATCTATTGTGGTTGTTGCCAGTTGCTCATTTGTGTCTAACTCTTCATGATATCAGGCCCTTCTATCCTCTGTTATCTCCCAAAGTCTGTCCAAGTTTCCATGATGCTGTCCATCCATCTCATCCTCTGTCACCCCCTTTTCCTTTTGTCTTCAATCTTTTCCAACCTCAAGGTCTTTTCCAATGAATCCTGTTTTCTCATTGTGTGACCAAAGTATTTAAGCTTCAACTTCAGTATTTGACCTTCCAGTGAACAGCCTGAATTAATTTCTTTAAGTTTCGGCTGATTTGACCTCCTTGCTACCCAAGGGACTCTCAGAAGTCTTCAGTACCACAATTCAAAATCGCTGATTGTGTGGCACTCAACTTTCCTTATAGTCCAACTCTCACAGCTATACATTGCTACTGGAAAAACCATAATTTTGACTACATAGAGCTTTGATGGCAAGGTGATATCTCTTCCTGACTTCAGGCTGAACCCTCTATTCACTGCACCACCTAGCGGCCCGTCCCCCGTCCCTGCTTTTCAACTTCTTTTTATGTTTTCTTCCCCCATTTGATTATGGGTTCCTAAAGGCAGGGACTTACACCTTACTTTGTCCCTAGCACTTAGCACAGAGCCTGACATATAGTAGGTACTTTAGTAAAAGTTTATTGACTGCTTCTGACTCAAGACCCAAAGAAGGCTACTTGGTCATCCTATTGTTTGGTCACTTAAATAGATCCAGACCTTGTCTTACCATCTTCCAAGGAAAATTAATCTTTACCCATGAAGCTCTGCATTCAAACCTCCCTCTGATATATACTATGTGAGCTTCAACAAGCCACTCATCCACTCCGTGCTCTAGACAACTCTAACTATAAGCTGCAGAGAAGGTGTTGACCTGAAATAGTGCAGGAATTTTCTCACTCTAGGATAGTTTCCTATAGCAGCAAAATTATAAGACCAGTCTCTATATTAACAAAATAATAAATTTTAAAAATATATTCTTTTTTCAGAATTTATTTATTTTTAGTTTTTAACATTCATTTCCACAAGATTTTGAGTTCCAAATTTTCTCCTCATCTCTTCCCTACCCCCCACCCCAGGATGGCAAGCATACCGATTACTCATTCCCCTAGTCTGCCTTCTCATATATCCCCTCCCGTCCTTCCCCCTTAGCCTCTTCCCCCTTACTTTCTTGAGGGGCAAGATGGATTTTTATGCCCCATTGCCTGCATATCTTATTTCCCAGCTGCATGTAGCAACAACAACAACAAAAATATTCTGCCAACAATAGTACATTGTCATTCTGATCTTTATTTTGAGGACAATTGTGGTATGGCTACCAATAACATCAAAGGCCTAGTAATTTTTCTAAGAGAGAAGACCTAGCTTCAAAAAGTGCCTTTGACTTCATGGTTGTGTCTAGCAAATCACCTAACCTCCAAGGGTGCTAGTCAACTTCCTGAGAGTCAAAGTATAAAGATGGTGTGAGTCTGCATTGGTAGAGGGAGTTTTCCTATCTGGGTGTTCCCTGGCCAAATGAAATCAAAAGTCCTATTCCTATCCCTATTTTAAGATCATATCAACAGTCAATTCATTCCACTTTGCCATATTTGTATCTTTTAAAAAATAATAATATTGATCCCCTAACTGTTTTTGAATGATTGCAGGATGTTCAACCATATGCAATTTTGGAAGTGCATTAATCAAATCATTTAATTCCTGGGAAAGTTTTTTTGATGTTACATTTTTGCTGTTGATGTTGCATTTTGATGTTTCGTAACAAATTAAAGTGTTCCACAAAAGTAGCAAGGCCAGTATTTATCTCAGCCACTGTCTTCACACCAGGTTGCTATAAACATCTTGAATGCTTGAATTGATTTTAAAGAAACTAGGTCATTTAAAAAAAAACTCAGAAAGTAAGATGATATTGTTGGGCTGCGAATGTTTCAGACTTGGATTTATTTGACCTAAATATGTAGAATACAGCAATCCTTGGTTTTGCTTCCCTTCCCCTTTACAAATCACTGGTGGTTTACTTTGGTCAGCTCATCCAGAGAATAAAATTTTAGATCTCTCTACCCATTCTAGGGAGCATCATATTAGCACTCCAGGAAAGGAGGTGTAAGAAATGGTACCTCTTTTCTTTGTCTTTGTAAAAGGAAAAGAGGAAAACCCATTCAACTTGTCTAGATGAATATTAAAAAATATTGTTATCCTGTCACAAATCTGGATGAAAAAGCCTGTGATTTTATCAAGGCTGCCATGGTGCAAGTAAAACTGGATCTTCTTTCTCCGCCCCTCCCCCACTCCTTCACATCCTCACAACAAACTCTCTTGCCCGTGTTGAAGCAACTACTATTGACACCTGCAAGGTCATCTGGGAGGGTTGTGCGCTATCTGAAAAAGTTCCAAACTTGCAAGAAAATAGTGAACTCCCTGATTTAGAAATGTCAAGGTCTCAAACAGATGGATTTACAGGGTACCTTCCAGTTTCAGTGAATTCCTTGATTCTTTTTCAAATCTTTTTTTTTTAATCTTGGAACCCCAAACAGGAAGGCCTCTTTTCTTAACATCCTGCTCTTTTGGTCATGCGTCCTTCAAACATCTCTAAGGAGATCAGGATTCTAGAGATGGATGCCTGTTAGTTTCAGGCTGAAATTCCTCAGGGCTAGTGTCCTTGATCCCTCCAGGGTTTTGCAATGACCTTGGGACTTGTGGAGGACCTGCCTTTTACTGACGAATTTAGATTTGTAAGAAAAGGAGAAGACTGAACTGGAAAAGGCAGACACAACAGTAGAGGGCACCTATCACAGGAGCATCAGTACCATCATTCAGGATGGAAATTGTGTGGGCCAATCATATGTGAGTCACATGATCATGATTTTTTCACTTCTGAAATCTGTTTGGATTGAGATGCGGCCTGGTGATTTTTTTCATTTCTTTCCCTTCTTCATCACTATCTCTTTCTCTCTAGAGAAGTCAAGTCTGGGTCTATAAATTTAGTATTTCCAATGGATGGTGTAGAAGAGGTTTATGTTCATTCCTAAACATTTATCTTTCTGTATTTAATGTTTACTTTCTCTTATAGGCTGGTAAATGTGATCCAAAGTGTTAACCGTACAAACTAACATTGGTCAAATGTAAAGGAGAGACGTGTTTGGGAGTTCCTAGGATAATAGAAAGAGTTTTAAAACTGTTACATTTTGTTAAAGCATGATTACTGACTGGGGGCTCATTAAGGAGTTAATGATTCATTTTTATAATTTACCAATCACTGAACAAGCATCTATTAAAGGCAGAGAGAATATTTTTAATCAGGGCTTCTCTTGGTGAATAATCCAACCACAATTAGCTAACTGGCTAGCCTGGCATTGAGGTAAGCATTCATTATTTTTTTCCACGGGACTGGTTTGAAAGGAAACCACTTCTCCAAAGGAGAAGGGAGGAAGTAGCTAAAGAGATAAACATGCTCAAGGTGGAGCAGTAACTCAGCTCACAAAAATGTAAGGACAAGTAAGAGTGACTAATGTCCCTGACTGCCTGCTCTCCAGCTCAGCACCGTAGCCGCCTGCCATACATTACACTAAGCCATCAGTCTTTCCTCCCTGCGTGTGGAGTGATTGTGGCCCTCCAGAAGTATTGAGAGAGAGATAAGGGGGAGCAGCAAGGAAGTGTTCATACAAAAGGCAGTCAGCAGGACATGATGGTGGCACCTTCAGAGATGCTTCTGAAACAAAGAAGAGAACCAGAAAAGAGGAGTTAGGAAAGAGAGCAGAAGCAAAGGGCAGAAATGGAAGAACAGTAAGGAGTGATCATGATGGTATAGTAACAGTGCCCCTCCTTGCCCAAACCCCTGTGTGTCCTTGCTGTATGGCGACATCAGATTCTGAGGCAATTGATTTAAAGGGGGTGAGGTGGGGACTAAATGAAACTTTTGAGGAGAGATGGGGGAATGAAGCTGCACGAGGGAATCTTATACATTCTTACTCAGTAGCTAGGTGGAGCAGTGAATGGTAGAGGTGTAGGCCTAGAGTCAGGAAGACCTGAGTTCAAAGCCCAAATCAGATGCTTACTAACTGTGTGAACATGGATAAGTCACTTAACCTGTATTTGCCTCAGTCTTCTTGACTGTAAAATGGGGATAACCACAGAACCTATTTTTCAGGGTTCTATTAAGGAGATAATATTTGTAAAAAGCACTTTAGCACAGTCCCTGGCACATAGTATATGCAATCTAAATGCTTATTTCCTTCCCTTTCCTATTTTCCCCTTCCCTACCCTTCCTTCTGCCTGGCTGTGTGAACCAGTATTGTTAGGGCAGAGATGCAAATCAAATGAGTCACTTGAAAGCCACCTGGAACTCAGAAGTACAGGAGCTGCTACCTCCCTGTGAAATCAGGACCCAGAGTAACCTACCTCCATAGCTACACCATTCTCAAGGACACACATGAAGGTTCTTCCAGTTTTCTAGGACACAAAAGCCTAGGCACTGACCTATTGCAGAAGTTTTGTGTTGAATGGAAAAACTTGGGTAGTGGCTCTTGCCAGCTCCTTACTGGGAGCTACCCAGAACTGATCTCCCAGGGCTGAAAGCAGCCTGGTCTGGGCAACATTGGGTTGGTAGATATTTACTTATTGTGATTTAATACTCCGATTAAAATTGTATACAATATCTTTTATAAATGACTTAACAGAAATTCAGCAGGGCAAGGGGAAAGAGGGAGCTTTTGCTAGGAAGATAGAGACTCTCATCATGGGCTGATTGGATGATCCACACCAAATCTTAGACCAATGTTGGGAACTGGGCTGCTGCCCACAAAGGAGGTAGAGACACGAGACGTCTAATAGTAGCTCCCTGAGAACAAAAGTCTGA
The DNA here is from genome assembly GCA_028646575.1 of Pseudocheirus occidentalis. NCBI lineage: Eukaryota > Metazoa > Chordata > Mammalia > Diprotodontia > Pseudocheiridae > Pseudocheirus > Pseudocheirus occidentalis. The sequence goes on from CM053597.1 coordinate 52,515,978, forward strand.
AAGAGTCACAAAGAACTGGGCTGATACTCCAGCGCAGGCCTGCAGAGCCTGCTCAGCACCGTAGCCGCCTGCCATACATTACACTAAGCCATCAGTCTTTCCTCCCTGCGTGTGGAGTGATTGTGGCCCTCCAGAAGTATTGAGAGATAGATAAGGGGGAGCAGCAATACTCCCCTATGGGGAATTTGTGGCCCACAGGCTGGATTTTGGGCAGTCCCCTGAAAAATATCCTCTACATTTTGGGGGAGCTGCCCAGAACCCTTTGGTATGCCACAAGCAGTCCACAAGCCAAAGGTTGTGCAGGCCTGCTCCTGAGTGATTTTGGAGGTGAGTGCTTAGTTAACACCCAATTTTTGCAATTGTAGGAAGTTAAAGGACCCATAACCCCCAGCACCATCACCATGTATAACAAGGTTTAGAGGTCAGGTATGGCAGGGTTACAAATGGTCAACCAACCTCATTGGTTGGTCATTCTCCCAGGGTGCCGCTCTAATCATCCACATATTTAATCTCACCATCCTATACTCTAGGATAATCCAAGAGTACATTTGGATATTAACTCCTAAAATTTCAACATATCTCTAAGTAAGTTAATTAAGCTCAGTGCTCCCACCTCAGTACATCAACTTTATTTATTGACAAACTAGAGAAATCTCTTTTTTTAAAAAAGTTATCATATGTCATTATACATTAAGTCCCTTAACCTCTTGGGATTAAATAAACACTAAAGCTGTTGAATATGTAATTTATTATCGGTGAAATGAATAATAAAAACAAGTAATTCTTTTCTCTAGTTTAGCTGTGAGAAAGCACAGACACCTCGAATTCTCTCTGTAAGTATAGATGACTTTTTTTTACTTCTGAGAACATATTCTCACACCATTAGGTTCATTCAGGGTAACAAATAAGGTCTCTTCACAAAGATCCTCTTCATTCTTTTTGTAAGCTAAGGCTTCTGATTGTTTCACAAAAAAAAAGACTTCTCCATCTTCTTTGTCTCTGTTCTTTCTCAGAATCTCTACAATCCTTATAGTAAAACTTTATTTTCAGCTTCTCTAAACTCTCACTCTTAAAAACAATATCTCTCCACACTCACTCCTCATAAAATAATGTTTCTTCATAAAAAATAACAGTTAAGAGTTCCAATAAGAATGAAATTTGTCTTCATTTTTCTGTTTTCTCCTCGCAGATCAAAATTAAACCCACACTCTCTAACTCCATAGGGAGAAACACCATGTAGAGTGACATCTATAGCTAAAACTCCAAGCTTCTCTGCTAAAGAGATACTAACATTTTTTATAGCTTCAGTGAAAGAGGCTTTTGAACAGGCCAGGGTTGCATTGGAATGGACACTGGTCACAGACTTTAAAACTTCCAATAAGTTTTAAGGTTTACAAAGTACTTTATATAAATCATCACATGCAATGCTTCCAAAACCCTTCTGTGGTAGGCAACGTATGTATTATTATTATCCATTTTTACTTGCCCAAGGTCGTATTGTGTCAGAGTGGCAAACCAAAGTATAATTTTTTCAAAAGACATGGGAGACACTGGCACAAAGACTGCTCTGCATGGCATGTCCACACCAGAAAAGGTGCTGTGCTCTATGAGCAAAGCAGAATTGGAACAGCCCAAAGGAAATGCAAGATGCACAGATTTGGAGAATCCACCCCAAATGTTCACACGGACTATTTATGCCCAATCTGTATGGTAGAGCATTCCAAGCTCTTATTGGTCTAATCAGCCACAGTTGGACACACTGAAAAGTGACTTTAACACAGTGATGTCATTTTGGTCCTCTCAGAGAAAGAAGGACAACAACCAACCCACCATTTTGGGGGCAGTTCTGACTAGTTGACTGCAGAGCCCATGACTTTCCCATGCAGTCTGAATGCTTTGATATAAACTGATTCATGGGCTTTGGAAGCTCACAATTGGAATCTCCTTTAAGTATGACCAGGGTTCACCATTTGGTCATTAGGTTTATCTTTTTTAATTTTCTTTTTCTCTGGGCTTTGTTTTCTTCGTCTGAATAACACAATGAGAGAGGGCTGTACTCATTTGCCTCTTAAACCCATTCCATCTTTATTTTTTAAGATTTAATTATTTTTGCTTTTTGGAGGGGGGAGGATGGCAGGGCAATTGGAATTAAGTGACTTGCCCAAAGTCACACGGCTGGATTTGAACTCAGGTCTCCTGACTCCAGGGCCAGTGCTCTATTCACTGTGCCACATAGCCCCCCTGTCCTTTTCACTTTTTACACCACATTTTGTGTTCAGCTATGCTCATAGATGGCATTGAAGAATAGAAGGCACAAATTCAGTTATATGTATTTTTTCTAAATTGAGAAATTCTTTGCATCTATTATTGAACTCTATATTTTCTTCTAATCCAATCCAATCCAACAATTATTTAGAAACAGTTCCTATATGCAAAGCACAGTGCTAGGCTCTCAGATTACAAAGACAAAAATGAAACCATCCCCAAATTCAGGGAATTTACATTCTTCTGGAAGAATGCCACAGGTGAACAGATGAGTAAAGGAAGTAGGAGGTAGGAGCACTCATAACTGAGGGGATCAGCAAACATGTCCCATAGAAGACTGCATACGACCTGAACCTTGAATAACCCTAATGATTATAAGAGGCAAAGAGGAGAAGAGGGAATGCATGGTAGACATAGTACAGAGCCTGAGAAAGCACATGGAGACGGAAGACAAAGCGCTGAGTTTGGGAAGCAGTAAACAGTTCAGTTAAGCCTGAACAGGGATTCCGAACCTTTTATAAGTCTCTGAGCCCCTTTGGCAGTCTGGTAGGGAAGGGGATGGAGAAGAGCAGAGAAGGAAACAAGCCTTTATGAGGCATTTTCTGTGTGCCAGACACTGCTAAGTGCTTCTTAAAATATTGTCAAATCTGATCCTCACAACAACCCTATGAGGTAGATACTATTATGATCATCCTTAGTTTACAGCTGAAGAAACAGACAAACAAAAGTTAAGTGACTTTCCCAGAGTCACACAGCTAGTAAATCTCTTAGGCAGGATTTGAATTCAGTTTTTCTTACTTCAAGCCCATCATTCTATCCACCACACCATTAACTGGCACATGTGGACCTTTTCTAAGAATGATGCTTTTAAACACATAAAGTAAAATACATAGGATTACAAATTGTTGTGTTTGTTCTTTGTTCTCAAAGAGGACCATGACATCAGGGAATGATGACATGACTTGCAGTCAACTTTGATTTGAGAGCGGGAGGTCACCAGCCTCACCTTCTCCTCCAGAGCCATCTGGGTCCAGTGGCCAGATATGCATGAGGATGACTGGAGATGGCCCAGGATGCAATGGGGGACCTGGCCCTTTTAGGCTAAGGTCTTCTAAGGTTTTCACTTTGAGTGAGGTAGTTCCCATTCACCAAATAGGTCTCTTTAAGAACTGAGTCAAAGAATATTCAAATAGAGCTATGGAAATAATTTTCGAAATAAGAATCTTTGGGCAAAAAATCTAAGTAAAAGTGTATGGAGAGGAGTAATTACAATAAATCTAGATGTTTAGGCTAGAGGCAGATGTGAAGAATTTTATATGCCAGACTGGGGAATTTTTATTTTATCTGACAGGCAATGGGGATCCCCTGAAGATCCTTAAGTAGGACCATGATATGGTCAGACTTCTGCTTTAGAAAGATTGCTTTGATGGCCATGTGAAGTATGGTTTGGATCAGTGGAGACCGTTGGCTCAGAGTCCAGTTAGGATACTATTGCGTTATCCCATATGAGGCATGATAAGGGTCCGAATGAAAATGGCAGCTGTAGGATGCTCTCAGAAAAACATGGAAAGACTTACATAAATTGATGCAAAAAATGAAATGAGCAGAACCAGAACATTATATACAGTAACAGCAATATTGTATGATGATCTATTATGAATAACTTAGCTATTCTCAGCAATACAACAATCTAAGACAATGTGGGATGTATGGTGAAAGGTGCTATTCATCTCCAGGAAAAGAACTAATAGAGCCTGAATGCAGGTCAAAGATTCTTTTTCTTTACCTTTTTTCCCTTGGGGTTTTTTAATCTGTGTTTTCTTTTACAGAATGACTTACATGGATATGTGTTTTGCATGGCTATACATGTATGACCCATGTCAAATTGTTTGCCTTCTCAATAGGAGGTGAGGAGGGAAGAAGAGAATTTGGAATTCAAAATTTGAGGAAAAAAAAGAATGTTACCCCATTTACAGTTACTGTAGACATCACAAAATATTTGGGAATCTACCTGCCAAAACAAACCCAGTACCTTTATGAACACAATTACAAAGCACTTTTCACACAAATAAAATCAGATCTAACTAATTGTAAAAATATCAATTGCTCATGGCTGGGTCGAGCTTATGTAATAAAAATGACAATTTTACCTAAATTAAATTACATATTTAGTGCCATACCAATC
>CM053597.1:52520927-52587153 GCA_028646575.1 Pseudocheirus occidentalis
AACTGAATCTTGTAACCTAAAAGTAAACAAACAAGTCAATAAAATAAAATAAAATAAATCATCCTGCCTCTTCACCTCTACCTCTCAGCATCCCCACTTTTCTTCTGAGCTCAGCAGGGAAACTACCTTCTATGGGAAGGCTTTCCTGATTCCCCCTCGCTGCTAGTATCTTCTCCCCTATAATTACAGGGTGTTTATTTCTTTACAGATTTTGTTTTTATGCCTAATTGTGCACTTTGTCCTCCATTAGAATGTAAGCCTACCGAGGGAAAGTACTGTTTCGTTTTTGTCTTTCCATTTCTGGCACGTAGAAGGTATGTAATGAATGCCTGTTGACTGATTGCTTTGAAGAACTGGACTATAAAATTTAGTGGGGAGGGGACACGAAATTCAAACAGTAGTAGGCATGAGATGGGGCAGGACCTGAAGGGCAGCTAGCTGGCTGACAGAATTGCTTGAACCTTCAGATTTTGATGAACATGGCCCCAGGAGGAAACAGAGCATTAGTCAGCACTCAAGAGGGCACCAAACCATTGCTCTTTCAAATCTATGACAAGAGACTTCATGCTTGGTGGCAGAGATTTCAATCTAATACTCCAAACTCATGAGCAGCTGCAAAGTCTCTAGGAACCCTCTGTGTATAGACTAGAATGGGAGGAGTGCTACCATGCCTCCATGTCAAAACCAGGTCCTGCCTACTGGGGCAAATATCCTGGCTTTGGGAGTGATTTCTACCTGGATACAGTTAAACGTAGTGACAACTCAGGGAATATCACACTAAGATAATCCACAAAAGGATTTAACTCTTTAATTCATTTATTCATTCATTGATAAAAATTTATTCATACAGCAGTAAGCATTTGGTAAATGCTTGCCATGTGCAAAGCACAAATCTGTTTTAGTATCTAGAATACAAGTAAATGCTAGATAAAAGTAGGACATTGACTACTTCAGCTCCCCCATTGGCTCTTTTAAGGAAATTGCTCATATAACTGTTAACATTTTATACACCATAAGCCAGGTTCTTATTATATATAACTCAGTGAGAAACGAGAGTATGGGAACAGTCGAGGACAACAGCAAAATAAAAGAAGTTATTAACTTGACGTGTTCTGATGACCAAAAAGAAAGACTAGTATATTGGATAGAGGCATGTATACCCCTACCCCATACTTCCCGGGGGAGTTGAGAAGATCTCCTTTCTTAATTCCAGGTTCCATAAGGGTACTATTCTCCCCCAGATCTCCAACATACACCCTTGTGAAGACATAATAGAGAGAAATAATTGTGGTGAGTTTCTGAATTGGAATCTACCCCTTGCCCCACCATTATCATAACAATTCCTTTATACATATCACAGAGCAGTCTTGGATTCCAATAGACCCAATCACAATCCAAGGCCATTTTTTAGACTATTATCTATGGAATTAGCGCCAAGCCTGCCATGGTACTCCTAACAGAAATAAGAATTTCAGAGCAAAAATATTGTCCTGAGACCAGTGTCTCTGACTTTGAAAAAATTTTAGTTCAGCTGTGCTATTATCATGAACAAATCTGGCCCTGATAGATAAAGCATCTATTCAATGATGATGATGGCCAGGAACTGTGTATGCTGAGTGCTGTGGGTACAAATACAAGCCAGGGAGCAAGTCAAAACCTGTCCTTAAGGAGCTTACGTTCTAATCAGGAGAGTAAATAATATGTAAGAAAGAGAAAATGGAAGGGAGGGAGGGAAGGAAGGGTACCTATGACAGGGCAAGTCAGGAGGAAAGAAGGAGGAGGGAGACAAAGAGAGACATACAGACAGAGAGACTGGGTATGAATGAGGTAAAACATGGCTGAGATCTTTCCTAAAATGGGGATTCCAAGGAGGGACTCCCAGGGAGGAGAGAAGAGCCATGAGCTCAAAAGGTAGGGCTTGAGTTCAAGTCTACCTGGCTCCAAGGCCAGCTATCTATCTACACCACATTGCTTCTTAGAATTATTATATTGAGAATATTTAAAATAGGACTTAAGAAAGCTTGTAATGAGAGACACCTCCATTTCCCTGTTTATTTGTTCACCATCAGACACTGATTAATCATTTACTAAATGCAAAGGACTGTGCTAAGTATGAAGAATGGTTTGGGGGAGGGGCATAAAAAGATTAAAGGTATAAAGGTATAAAAAAGTTTTTTTAAAGGTATACAAAGATAAAAAGATCCTTTCACTTAAGGAATTCACAGTTTAGTAGGAGAAACAATTCACATAAGAGAAGAAATACAATAAAAGGCAATATTTCCTGATTCTAAGAACTCACAAAATACTAAGGCATTCAAGATAGTAGACAATTTCTTCACCAAGGTGAGAAACTGAGGGTATGAAATATTGTATATACCATTCAATGACGGATTGGTTAGTTGGTTTGGATACATTGCTTTCCCCCTCCCCCCCTGTCTTTTTATTCCTAGGGTGGGGGGAGGAAAGGATATGTTGGGAAAGGAATGTGATATAAAAATTTTAAATACCACTCTTTTTTGGGGGAAAGAAAACACTTTGATCAGTTATTATTTAGGCATTTATATATTTTCCTCTGGGAAAAATCTTTTTAGGAAAAAATATCTATTTTACTTGGCAATATTTGTCTTTGCTAAAAACTATTACCACTATTTACAACATGGCAGAACTAATCATTGAGAGAATAGCAGAATCTGAGGGTCGGAAGAGTCTTCCATAATCAATTAGCCCAATCCACACCTGACTGAGAATCTCCCCGACAACATCTCCAACAACTCCAACATCCAACCTTTGCCTGAAGACTTCTCCTGAGGAATACACTCCTTCCTCTGATAGCTCATTTCATTTTCAGATAGTGCTAATTGTCTTCTTATGTGCTAAGATATGATTTCTTAAAAGTAAAAAAAATGAAGAATTCATCGCCAAATTTTCTACATTGCTTCATAGAAAAGTAAGAATTTAAAAATTATATTTTAAAACATTAAATGATTTTTGAAACATGTAATTGTTAAAAAGTTTTTCTTTTTATATCAGGTCTTTGTGGTTTTTATCCCTTTGCCTCTATTGGTGTTTTCTTGGGCTAAACACAAGCTTTATTCCTTCCATTCCTTAACCTTTCATATACTTGAAGACAGCTGATTCAGTGATACCCACAAAAAAGAGAAACCTCTGACATTCAGAAGGAAATCACCATTTTCATTAGGATAAATTGGAGTAGACTTCAGAATCAAGTCACCCTCCCCTCCCAATTGAAATACTTATTACAATAACCCACTGTCACAAGATCTGTGTTCTCTGTTTGGAAAATAAACATCACAGGGCTGCCTCAACATTTCAGACACAGCTGGCGGCCTTTGTGTGAGTCAAGGAGTTTGAGTCTTTATTTTTCCTTTGGGAAAATAAGGTGACAAATCGTAATCCACAAGAGTTTATCAAAAACAAATTATCCCAATCTAATAGGTTCTTTCTTGGGTAGGATAACAAGCTTTGGAAACTGGAGTCAATTTAGTGTCTGCTGCCCTTAGCAAAATATTTGATCCAATTCTGCATAAAGAGGAAAGTAGGTTATTTCATTACACATTTCCATAATAAATGTGTGAGATTTTACAAAGCTTCTATAAACATCCCTCTGGAGGTAGCCCAGAGTTTCATGACCTTTCAAAAGAGTAGACAGAACTTTGATGTTTAAAACGACAAGGGTCCATGATTTCACCACTCCTTCCACTGATGCAGGTAACAATCCCTCTAACTTAATAGCATATCTTTGAATTTTGGGTGACTAAAAAATAAGTTTATTATCTTGGGCCTTCCTGTTGGTGAGTCTTTCCAAACTGAGCTGGTCATCAGAAAAGACACAGAACCCAGCCTGGACCCAGGAGGTAGAACTGTTAAACATAAATCCTGTAAATCATGACGAGTTACAACTAAGCATGATTGGTAATAACTGAGAATTAAATTGCGAAACAGTATTAACATTGCTTTGCAAGTACCACTTGGAGAAGCTATCTCCTTGGCTTACTAATCACACCTCCTTCATTATTTTTGAAACAAAGAATTTGTTAAAGACAAGCACCTGGACACTTAACATCCCATGTAATTTGGCACAACCACGGGTGGAGAGCCAATGAAGGGTCTAAAAAGAGAGCCCCAAAGCACACGCTTCAGAAGATGAGGGGCCTAAGGCTGGTATCTCTTGAAGTACAACGTGGTGGTGTTCTTAATTTCTCTAGTTTATAGTAAATTCTTCAGTACTTCAACAATCTTCACTGATGGATGACCGTAACTGAATTCCAAGGTGATACAAAATGAAAAACATAGTCAACTGTTGGTACCACTTCAAGAAAAGGGCTGGAACTCATCTCACGGTAATTGGGAAAGTTGCTCATTTTGGCAATGCATGGTTCATGCAAGGGTGATTCAGGGGTGTGTTTTTGTGTGTGTGTGAGTGTGTGTGTGTGTGTGTGTGTGTGTGACTGTGTATATGTGAGTGAGAAAAAGTGTGATATAATAGTTAGAGGAACAGTTCTGGGGTTAGGAAGGCAGGGAGGGACTCAAGTCCTCTCTCTGACACATACCAGTTGTATGACCTTGGTTAGAAAAGTCTCTAAGACTGTAAGTTAAGTTAAAGATAAGGTAGCAATCTGCATGGATGGAAGGAATCGCTACACTGGGAGTTTCCTTCGTGTTGTTTAGTTGTTTTCAGTAGAGATACTGGAGTGATTTGCTATTTCCTTCTCAAGCTCATTTTACAGATGAGGAAACTGAGGCAAACAGGATGAAGTAAGTTGCCCAGTGGCACACAACTAGCATGTGTCTGAGGCTGGATTTGAACTCAGGAAGATGAGTCTTCCTGACTCCAGGCCCTGGGCTCTATGTACTATGGTGCCACCTAGCTGTAGGGAGCATAGGGAATTTCCTATATTGAAGAAATTACCAGTCCATACTTTCTGTCTCGGTCTCTCCCTCTCCCTCAAAATATAGATGGAAGAGAAGGGAAGAATTGGATATGGGGGTGGAGGAGGAAATGGGAGAAAGAACAAGAAAGAAGCATTGTGGCATAGGGGACAGAGAGTTGGTTTTGATTTTTGGAAGACCTGTGTTCAAGTTCTGCTTCTAACACATATTGGCTGAGTGACTTTGAGCTGGTTACTCAATCTCTCCATCCCTAGTCCTTCACAACAAGGTACAGAAAAAGTGCTGATCTCCATTGTGAATAAGGAGTTTCCTTATTGAGAGTTCCTTTTATTAATGAAATCATAGGTCCAGTTTATCTATCTATTTATCCATCTATCCATCTATCCATCCATCTATCTATCTATCTATCTATCTATCTATCTATCTATCTATCTATCTATCAATCATCTCTCTATGTATCCATACCCATATATACATATCTGCATAATAAGTTATATTGTACATATACCCGCATATTAGCTATACTATAAAATATATATTCCATGGTAAGGGCATTTCTTTTCTGCTATCATATACACACATATATCACATACATATATACATATGTAGATGTATACATATATCATATACACACATATCATATGCATGCATATATATATATTATATTCATATATCTCCTACTCATATATGTGTACATAATATACACATATCTCAAAATGCATCTATCACTTACATGCATATATATGTCTGTGTATTTTATCAGAGAGGGGTGTGTGTGTGTGTGTGTGTGTGTGTGTGTGTGTGTGTGTGTGTGTATCAGCAAAAAAGCCCTCAGTGAGAATATTGAGGAATCCCACTTATTGTTCTGAGATAGACAAACCAAAACCAGATGAACACTGGCAAAGGAGGGGAAAAAGTAAGTATAACACAGAGATTAGAATATACTGAAAACAAACTCTTGAGGAGCAATTTCATGGAAATTTAGATACAAAGGAACGGGAGGCTCATGTGACTTAAGTCTATTTTCAAGCCAAGAAATAACAACAGAGGTTTTGTGACTATCACATGGTTAACAAATAAGACACCTTAAGAACAAAAAAAAAAAGGGAATTCCAAGTCCCATATTTTATTTATTAAAAGTTACTTGTTGATTCTAAGGCAGGAACTGTGCACTTAATTTACTTTTTACAACAGCGGTTCTCCACCACTGCTCCTTGTCTTTTCTCCCCCATCCCACACCTTGTGTTGATTTTGAAGACAAATAAATAACATGTTAACAATAAATAACATATGTTGACCAGGATTTAAAAAAATAAACAAAAGGAAAAAAGGCAGAACAAGGCCAAAAGAAATGTGGGGTGGGGATGGGAAGGGAGGGAGGGAGGAGAAAACGAGAGCAACCTCAAGAAAAATAAAGTTTGCATAAGAAGCAGCCCAAGCCAAATTTTTACCCCCAGACGCTTTATTGGCACCTCTGGGACTCTGGGATAGACTAGATGCTACATTATGGCCAGCAGTTTATTAGGATGGAACCCTCCCGTTCCATCCTCCCCACATATCCTCTCTGCATAAAAATGAAGTAGCAATGGGGGATGTGTGCTGGTTAGAACCCTGCATGCAAGTGCTGCATTTAAAACCTTGGTGCATGCTTCACTCCCCCTTCCCTGCCATTCTCTCTCTCTCCCTGTATGTCTGTCTGTCTCTCTCTCTCTCTCTTCTCTCCCTGTCTCTCTGGGTGTCTCTGCTATCTCTGCCTCTCTGTGTCTGTTTCTCTCTATATATCTTGCTCGGTTTCTCTGTCTTTGTCTGTCCCATACATGTACACACACACACACATGCACCAACCTAAATTTTCTACATGGGAAACAGAATTGCGATACACTGTCAGAGAGGAAATCAGTGACAAAGCTGGGGATTTACATGCCCTGGATGGCCATTTCCAACTGCTTCTGTAACCCCTTAGACTCAATTTCCAGGTCAGGATATAATTTCCCACAAAGAATTAGGAATTCTCTGCACCAGGACCCCAGTGTCATACGGTTCCATTCTATGTGATTTGGGGTGTATACACCATTTTGTTCACTTTCGATTCATGTCCATTCTCTTTATCTCACATTTAGGTATTCATAGGGCACTAAGGTTGGAATTTATAAAAAAGTGAATCATTTGCCCATTATATGATGGGCATCTTACATAACATAAAAGGTAAGATGAGGAGCCCTGTCCAAGGAACTCACATGCTAAATTGGGCATACTGTGGAGTTAAAAAACCTATCTCTAAGGAACGGGACCATCTTCTCTACCACTGTTGTGTGAAGCTTGGGATTATGATGATTAGAATCAAAAGGCAGGCTCTAAAGTACAGATTCCTAACATGTTTTGTGTCATGGACCCCTTTGGCAGTTTGGTGAAAACTATGGACTCTTTCTCAGAGTAAAGTTTTTAAATGCACCAGATAAAATACTTGGGATTACAGTGGAATTGTACGGGTTGTCCCAAAAGTCTTAGTGCAGTTTTAACCTTAAAAGCACGTGTGTGTGTGTGTGTGTGTATAAGAGCTAGCATTTACATATCACTTTAAGGCTGGCAAAATGCTTTACACATATTATGTCACTTGATTTTCACAATAACCCTGTGTGGTTGGTGTCATTTTTATTTCCATTTCACAGATGAGAAAACTGGGGCTAGGAGAGGTTACATGACTAGTCCAGGGCCATACAACTAACTACTTAGCAAGTGCGCACTCAGACTTTCCCAAATCGATGTCCAATACTTTATCCACTGTGCCAGCTGGCCATCTCTATTGAAATAGTTATCAAAAAACAGACAAACTTCCCCCCACCAAAAAAAAAAATAGTCAAAGGCCCTAAATTAAGAATTCCTGCTCTATCAGGAGGCATTTTTCAATTTAATAAAATTGTACAAAGATTTTTAAAATGCCTGAATAAGCCCTATGTTAGGAGGTAAGGGTGACGGAAAGTTTAGATAATAATATAGTTTATTATTATTATTATTATTATTATTATTATTATCATTGTTATTACAGTTTTGTAAGTGAAAAAATCCTACATAATTATGATATTTGATAATACATAAAGGCATTAGAGAAATAAAGACAAAATAAGGAAATGAGGGAAAGGGCCTTTGTTGACTGGGAGACTGGCGAACGAAGAGGAGTAAAAGGAGATTCTGGGAACAGGGAGCAAGCAGGCTAACCAAAGGCATAGAAATGAGAATGTGAAGGGGTTTGGGAGACGGGCAGAGAACAGATCAGTTTGTCTAGAGAACAGAAGATATTCAACAAAATTAGACAAGATGAGGCTAGATGGGGGAAAAGAGTAACTAGGCTGGAGAAGGCTTTGAGCCATATTGTGGAGGGCCTTGAATGCCAGACAAAGGAGTCTGGACTTTATTTCGGAACATAGGAGTAATCTGAGCAGATTGTTGCATAAGCAAGATTGTTATGGTAGTAATATTTTTCTCTCATTGTCAAATTATAAACACAAGGTCAGAGACAGAATGTTAGGGTCTTAGAATCCTTGGAAATCTTAGTAAATCATATAACTCCCTAATTTTACAAATAAGGGAAACCAAGGTTCAGAGAAGTAAAATGATTTGCCCAAGTTTAGGCAGATAATTATTTAGTGGCAGAGCCCAAACTCAAAGCCAGGTCTTTTGACATACAGTCCAGAACTTTTTTCCTAGTTTATCCCATTTAGCTGTCTTAAGTAGGCTTTTATGAAGGTCCTTGCAAAAAAAAAAAAGAGGAGAAAAAAAAGAAATTTTTCAAGAGGATCACTTAGCAAGTGATTATAGGCAGAATCTTATGTAAAAGGAGAAGCATCCTTCCAGGAGAAAATAAATTATATGTGTTGGAAGGAAGTAAAGAAAGATGGTGGAAGGAGATGAGAGAGGGGTGGGACTCAGGGTAGCAGTGAAGAGCCTTGAAGAGGAAGATAAATTTAATTAAAAAGCCATACTGGTATAAATAAGTAGAAGAAGAATTGTTCAAAGTGGGCCCTGTCTGAGAGAAAGTAAGACTTTTTAAGCATGGACATTTCAAACCAAATGAAGCAAAGAGGGGCAAGAATCAGGAGGAATCTATCCAAAGATTCCAACTCATGAGCTGAGGATGCTTAGGGGACCCTGTGGGTATTGCAATGCAATGTATTCATTAAGTGACTGTATAATAAGTAAGAGGTGGCTAAATGTCACAGCAGAGAGAATGCTGGGCCTGTAGACAGGAAGATTCATCTTCCCGAGTTCAGATCTGGCCTCAGAAACTTACTGTCTGTGTGACCCTGGGCAACTCACTTCATCCTGTTTGCCTCGATTTCCTCATCTGTAAAATGAGGTGGAGAAGGAAATTATAAGTCACTCCAGTATCTTTGCTGAGAAAACCCCAAATAGGGTCAAGAAGAGTTGGACGCAACTTAAAAAATGAGTAAACATAGTAAGTAAATATACCGTCCGTAGACAGAATTGTTGATTTCTCGCATATGTGAGTGCATTGTCCAAATGTTCACAGATCCTATTGTGATCCTACAAATTCATTACTGAGTTGAGTAGTCTTTTGTCATATACTTTTTGATGTTCAAGCTCAAAAAGGTTGAAACCCATTAGGCTAGAATTAAAGTCAGCGTTCATAGCCCATACAATAAGGTACAATAAAATGGAAAAAGCACGAACATGGAGTCATAAGGCCTGAATTCAAGATTGTATCAACTAGGACAAATCACTTCACTTCCCGTGCCTCAGTTTCCTTATCTGTAAAATATCAATTTGGACTACATGCCTTCTAAGGCCCTTTCTCACTCTGGATCCATGATTTTAGTTCCTGAGGAGGTGGCTGGTCCTATTTCTCACTTTATTCATGTGGAAATTCAAGGTGGAGACCACACCAACTTCAGGAGAGGCAGCCGACTCTTCAAATGCCAAGGCCTGATTCATTACGGCCTCCATATGCCTTCTGCCAAGCCTGGCCCTAGTTCCCCACTGGTTTGTTCCTAATCCATACTAATTGTGGAGGGTAGCCATTGCTTAATTTTCCTTCTCCAAAATTGCAGTGGTTCTTCCACAGATAATACAACAGACTTTCAATGGCTTTTGAGTAATTCCTTTGAAGTTAATCAAAAAATGTGGGATTGTTTTGTGTTACTGAGCCATCCAAACTAGACTGCTTATGATCCCAAATATTGTGTCTATGAGAGCTCTAGACACAGAAACAGAGCATACAACAAAACCTTCAGGGTTGCAGAATTTGGAGGGAACAGGCTGAACCACTCATTGTCTGAACCCTATGAAGCTTTGGGGTGGTATCTCAAGCAAGAGCAAGGACGAACAGACAGACCCTCATACCCTGGGTCTCAGTGACATCATTTCCTATGCAATTCACTCTTAACGGGATTTTGATGAGGGGACGGCAGCATAACTATAAGCTATGTTTGGGTTTCATACTTGATCTCTAGCAACGCTCAAGAGAACAAATTTATTACTTTGAGTTGCTTGAAGAAAAAAGTTAAATGTGAAGATTTTAGCTGAACAGCAATATGGAATTCCAGTTTGATCAGTTCATAATTCTTAATTTTATGGCCTCACCCTTTCTGTCTCAATCATGTGGCCATTTTGACCTTATCTTGGTAGACAGTGTGAGATGTTGATCTATGCCTGGTTGTGGCCTTCTTATTTTCCAGTTTTCCAAGCAATTTTTCTCAAACAGTGAATTCTTATCACAATCCATAATTCTTATCACAATTTTAGAAGCTGCTTTTTTTCTGCCCCCTAGTTACAAACAGGAACCCCTTGGATTTATCTAGATGCCATCTTTTTTTTCCCTTACAAGAATAATATTTTAGCTCATGTATATTACCTAATAATCTTAGTCATTTTCATCAGTTTGAAATTACTCCAGAAAATCTGTTAATTCTGGACACTAGCATTCTCTTCTCACTGGGAGGAATAAACCATTTCCCCTGGTTTTCTGGGATCTTGGGAATGAAGGTGCTTTGTCAGGCAAAGTGTTATCACTCCCCCAACCCCAGGCTGGTGGTGAGTCAGAGCTAATTTGGCATTCCACAGAGTTAAACCAAGCTCCTTCCTGGGAAAAGAGCCGGTTTGTCCAAATGAAGTAAAGGATAGATTCTGGGTGTCAAGTGGAAATGGAGCTCTCAGGCTAACTGATCCCATTCAGGGAATACTTGGCATCCAATGTTTCACTAGTCTTGGCATTCTTAAGAATCAACTCAATGAATCACAATTCCAGAGAGTTGTTCAATCTGCCCTAACTCACCAAAGAAGCTACTTTTAGAACAAGGCAAAAATATACAGTGGTTATTACCTAGCATAGTCATGAGCCACATTCACTACCATCATTAGAACTGGCAATACCAACTGACAGCAGAGCTTGGGTTAGAGATAGCTTTCAATAGGCACCACAAGCCATCATTCATCAATGCAATATTTGGAAGTAAATGGAGGTGGAGAGATTTTGGGGCCACTTTCACCTATCCAGTATGGAAATGAGTCAGTCAGCCTTAAAGAAATGACTTAATGTTAGCAAGGTTTCCAGAGTCAATTTCCATGCTTTGCACTTAGAGGTGCTGGTAGAATGTAAGCTCCTTGAGGGCAGGAACTGGGTTTTTGTTTCTTCCTTTCAAACCCCAGCACTTACCACTAAGCCTTGTATGGGCAGGGGCTTGATAAATACTTACTTATAAATAAATAAATAAATTACTTACCATAGGGTTTCCTTGCTGAACATCTCCCCATTGCAAAATGGATGATGGTATGGGATTCATTTCATTTGAAATTGCAATAAAGTCCAAATTCACACCTGTAGGTTAACCTGTGCAGGGGCCTAAATCTCTGCACAATGTTGACTCAGGGTTGGACCTCCTACTGTAAATCCAACCCTGAGCCAACATTGTGCAGAGATTTGGGCCCCTGCATCTGCTTTGTTAAAACCCTCCAACTTCTCCTCTGTTTTATAATTCTTTCTTTCCATATTCAAAGGAGAATAATGTGCCATATGTAGTCCAGTATAGGTGCTTATTGTAAAGTGTAAGAGAAATAACATGTCAGATTTTATTCATTTTCATTCCAGTTTGTTAGGATAATGAAAATATTAAAAAGAGATTAAGGCTAGCTCCCTTTAAGGTAAGGAAACTAATATGTGTGCAGAGTAAAATGCAAAATGTTTTCTAAGCGAGTCATTATATGGTAAATCTTAGGTATTAGGAAACTGAATCAATTACCTAGGATAAAGATAAGTGGGTAGATGGAAATGGGGGCAGCTAAGTGGCTTAGTGGATAGAGTGCCTAACCTGGAGTCAGAAAGACTCCTCTTCCTGAGTTCAAATCCAACTTCAGACACTTCCTAGCTGGGTGACCCTAGGAAAAGTCACTGAACCCTGTTTGCCTCAGTGTCCTCATCTGTAAAATGATCTGGAGAAGGAAATGGCCAACTACTCCAGTACCTTTGCCAAGAAAACCCCAAATAGTGTTGAGAAGAGTTGGACACAAGAAAAATGGTGCAGTGGATAGAGTGCTAGTCTTAGAATCAGGAAGACCTGAATTCATATCTAGCCTCAGAAATTCATAAGCTGTGTGACCCTGAGCAAGTGTCTTAACCTCCCTCAGTCTCAGTTTCATCACCCACAACGAGGAGCTAAAACTAGCATTTATCTAACAGGTGGGAATAAAATGAGATGACATCTATAAAGTGCATGGCAAACCTTAAGGCACTATCTAAAGATTGGCTATTATTATTAAAAGACTACATCCATATACAAAGCATATTTAGAATTAGCCCTCAAGCCTCCCACTCATCATCCAGTTTCCCACTCCTGTACTCTTGGCCACATGACTTGCTAGTTCTGGAATACTTTGTCCCTACCATCTATCTGCTGCTATTGAAATCTTACTTATCTTTCAAGACCCAGATCAAATGCCACTTGCTCTAGGAGGCCTCCCCAGATCCCCCTGGGTAGAAGCAGCCTTTCATTTCTCCAAACAACAGGAAATACCCTCTTCTGCGTTTTTTCAAGTGTAGCATGCTATAGTGGGAAAGACCCTGGATTTGAAGTCAGAAAATCTTGTTTCAAGTCCCAGCCTGGCCACTTAATAGTCAGAAAATGACTAAGCAATAACTTCTTTAAGTCTCAGTTTCCCCATCTGAAAAATTGGAGTAACAATCCTCCTGTTCTGTGACCCCTCTAAGCTGTCTTGAAGAAGGTTCTTTGTACACACAAAAATGGTTCTGTGAAGGTGAGTTACCATTATACTTCTGTTCTTCGGGAACTGTGTCTTCATCAGTGTGGACTCTCTCTGTTAATGGGGATGGCAACCCCCGATGCCTTAGTAAATGGTTTTTTGTGAGCTGCTGTGGCAGAAACATTTTTCAACCAACAGTGATTCTTGGGATGAGCCTCTCCTGACTAAGTTAGTATTTCTTGACAGGCACCCTGTCTATCACCAAGCCTGTGCTTAAAGGCTTCTCAGTGTCTTAGAGCCTGCCAGAGCTTGTACATAGACTTTGAGAAGCAAGGATTCTCAATGAGGCATAGGAAGGAGGGCTTCAGCAGACATTTCTTTGCTTCAGTTGATTTGGAATGCCACTGGTAAAAACAACCTTATGCTACCCCAGACTTGCCCACTTGGCAATCCTCTCCTGTCCCACCCCACCCCTCCCCATTCAAGCTCCTTTAGCTGGGATGTAGCTTTAATTATATCCTTCTTAGAATTAAAGTTACTTGCTATATGGCATATCCCTTCTAGACTGTAAATTCCATAAGGAGAAGTGTGAACACCCTCCTTCCTCACCTCTTAGAATTCCCAGCTGATTTCAGAGTTCAAATGCCTGAGAATTCCTTGATCCTCCCAGTGCCTATTCCCTTCAATTACCTTCTATTTATTTTTAAAATAGCATATTTTAAAAATATATTTAAAAAAGAGAAAATGCTGCTTCCATTGATAGAAATATAAGCTCCTCAAGCGGCTAGGTGGCGCCATAGTAGATAAAGTGCTGAGCCTGGAATCAGGGAGACTCACCTTTCTGAGTTCAAATGTAGCCTTAGACACTTACTAATTAGTGTGACCTTAGGCAACCCTCATTACCCTGTTTGCCTCAGTTTTCTCATCTGTAAAATGAGCTGGAGAAGGAAATGGCAAACCACTCCAGTATCTCTGCCACGAAAGACCCAAAGCGGGTCATGAAGAGTTGGATGCAAATGAAATGACTGAACAACAACAGCTTCATATGGAACTTTAAATTTTAAAATTTCTAGACTATGTCCTCTTTGTAATCTCTTCTCCTACCCTATCCTCAACCTCAATTCAAATTTCGTTTACTAGGAGGCATGTTTAATTTTACTCTCTTTATAACTAAAGTAATTTGTACCATGTCACATCCATTCATGTTCCAAGTATGAATGCATTTCTCTGTCATCTCAAACTTTTAGAATACTTTCAGCAAGCTTTTATATACATGATATTATCTGATTTTATAAGATAGGTGCTATACAAGGGCATTCTTTCCACTGTAGCAGAGAGGAAACCAGTGTGCCTAGGATCACAGAAAACATAATTGTTGGAAACAAGATTTTAATCCAGACAGGTCTCTCCAGGGATTTTCCCCCATTATTCCATATTGATTCTGTTCTACTGTTATTAACATTTTAATGGATTGTCTGTAAGAAAAAATATGCAAAACACAGTAGTGTTCTAGCAAAAATATTTGGAGAGGTTTTGGTACTCTCTACTTAAAACATTCCTTTTGCAAGTGGAAATTTAGTGGCAAATAGGCAAGCAGGGAGGGGGTTCCTATAAGAATGAACTGCAAAACAAAAAAAAAGACTATTGTATGATCCTAATTACAGAGCACTATTTCAGTTCATACTCAAAGTTCTAAATCTTTTGCCATATGCTCAGCTAATATAATTCAAACTGTGATTTTTTAGACGTAGTGTGAAATACCAAAGGCCTGAAAGATGAATTATTTTGAAATCTTTGTATTAGTCACACACTTGAATACATTTTGAGATATATTCCCAGAGGAAATGTACACACCAAAGAGGATGGGGGGTGGCAGCCAGTGAAAGCTGGGGGGTAAAGAAAAGGGAGAGAAATGATTCATGTAAATGAGTAGAAAATGGCAGAGGCTCTAAGGGGAGATGAGGGGTGAGGAACCTGCAACCTCAAGGCCACATGTGACTCTCTAGGTCCTCAAGTGTGGCCCTTTTCCTGAATCCAAACGTGAAGTTTTGGGGTTCCAAATGGAGACAGACGACTGTAAAGTAGACATTTTCAGGCAAATCTCCACTATTATGTTTTTACCAAAAATCTCAACTCATCTCATTTTTTTTACATGAAAAGTTTTAACCACAAAATACCATTTTAAAGAACAGATCCTTAAAAGTGAACCACCAGCAATTCAAAAAGAATTGTTTATGGATAAGTACCTGAAAAAATACAATAAATAAAACCATTTTAAGAGGATCTTTTAAAAAGCAGTGGAGCAACTAATAATAATTTCACTTGGAAATCCCAAAACAAATCAATATATAAAGTTGATTTTCCCTTTTCAGATCCAATGCCACTTTAGGGAGAAGTCACACAGAAGTATTATGTAGATAGTGCCATATTTTAATTTGTTGAAATGGCCTGGGAGTAGCAAGAAAGAAGTCTTTCAGAAAGAAACCTCATGTAGTTAGGGTTGGAATATTGAAGTGGTTCTGGCATCCCTAACCCCGATTCCCCAGGAAAACAACAGCAATCCTTTAGAAGGGATGCTCTTGGTAAGGCGCGTGTATATACTTCATTTGTCTTGCATCTAGAAATTAGAACAAGCTCCTAATCAACACTTGTTAATTTGAAACAAAAAGAATTCTCTCTTTCATTGAAAGCAGATTGCACTGAAGGAAAAAAAAAAAAAGACACCCCTCTCCAAGGTCATATGCTCTGAGCTTTGGCAGAGTTCAAAAAAACCTTTGGTCCAACTTGCTTATATTCAGCTGTGTTTACTTAGACTTAACTTGACAAAGTCTGCCTCTGATTATACATAGCAGTCATCTGCCCACAGATAAATAGATATTACACAAACTTTTGGAGGGAGTGACATTTGGCTACCATAATTTTTGGAATAATTTACTATGCACCCTCAACTTAAGACACCAAAATGATTCATAAGATGTTTTTTGAGATCCAAACATAAATATTTCCATTTAGCCAAGTGAGCGGTCTTTATGACCTTTATGGATCTGGGGTGATTTACCAACAAATAAATGGTGGCTGGATAGCATTGGAGCACTTGGTTTATAATAGATGGTTTAGGGGCAGTATTTCTTTCAGCCTTTCCAATCACCTGCATGACCATCAAGGTTTCAAGGAATTTTTGTTAAAAAAAAAAGTCACTTAAAGAATTAGCTTTCCATCGGTTTTAGCAACAAGCCTGGGGCGGGGTGATGGGGGAATGTCCGTATAAGAAGAGTTAACTCAATTATTTCCAGAGACCACATCTCTGAGTGATGTATACTCCATCAGTAGAAAGCAAGAACTCAGGGTTTGGACTTGATAGCTTAAACATCAAGAAGAAGAATTTTCACTTTGGAGTTTGGGAACCGCTTGGGCTAGAATGGGGCTGTGCCTGATTTCCTGAGAGCCATTTCTGGTGCATTCTGGTTATTTTTCTGGCTGTTATATTTACACAATGAAAAATGGACATGCTCTGTCTGCTCCTCTGGACCATGGAGTCAAAACGAAGTCAGTTTGCTGTTTGTTCTGGAAGTATTATATTCCTTCTTCTCCTCTCAATTACTCATTTGAATTTATAAATCTGGGACTCCTGTATGTAAAAGTGCCCTCCCATTGAAACAACCATCTTTCCCTTGCTGCCTCCTGGGCTTTATTACTGAATTAGCTTAGGAACCAACTCTTTGAGTTGGGATGGTGGTTTGTCATGGGAGCCACAATGTCTCTAGGTGCCAGATTCCTCTGTTAGTTCTGGCTATGTCTTTAAGCTGGTTAGTTATTTCTGACTGATTCATCTCATGCTTTCTATTTTGGCTTTTATTGTAGCTCACCAGACCCACTGTGAGAGGCTCATTCTAAGACGGGCTTAATTCAAGCCAAAAGATAGCTACCGATTGAACCATCTTCAATTTGGCCAAAGTTGATTGACTAGTTACTTAGGTACTAAGCAATGCTTTTTAAAAGTGTTTCCCTAGAAGGGGCTGCTCACCATTGAAGAAAGAACAAATGTATCTTATTGGCACATTCAGCCATCACTTGTTTCCTCTCATTATATTTTGAATCACCAAAAGGACATTTTTTAAAAAATGGAATGCGTTTTTGAATGTGTGTGGCTGTAAGGTCAACAAACAGATTCATGCCATGTGGAAGAACCCATTGCATTTTCCTCTTTATCCTAGTCTCTACAGAGAGAATACATTAAGGTCTCATTAGTTTTTGATGCAAAACTGCATCCACAGTCATTCCAGCGGGAGCAA
The DNA here is from genome assembly GCA_028646575.1 of Pseudocheirus occidentalis. NCBI lineage: Eukaryota > Metazoa > Chordata > Mammalia > Diprotodontia > Pseudocheiridae > Pseudocheirus > Pseudocheirus occidentalis. The sequence goes on from CM053597.1 coordinate 52,538,342, forward strand.
ATTCCTCTGAATCGAAGCACAGTCAAAGAAACTGGATCCAGGAAAAATGAGGCGGTTCAGAAAACTCAGCAGCCCAGCCACATGACAGAGCCAGAGGCATCTCCAAAGCCCGCCAAACAGAGCAATGCTGCTGTTGCTGCTGCTAGAAAAAAAAATACCTTTCACAGCTTGATCCTCGAGCCCTGGGGCTCCCATGCAAATGAGGAAAAGAAGCTGACCCCTGACACCCGCCAGACTGCCACTGGCTCCCCCACCCTACCCCCAAACCTTCCCAGAGAGTCTATTTTTTCAAGTGACAAGCCTGCACTTTTCTTTAAAACTGTACCTTTGCTGACCAAAATAATGAACCCCCTTGGGTTTGTTGGGTAAAATCATTGAGTGCTCAATTTAGAGCAAAGGAAAATTAGATTTTCACTTATCTGATGAGATAGTCAACCCAAACACCCCTCCCTGGGCACAAAAGTGACCAGGCACTCTACATCTAGGGTATAATTCAGTATAACAAGGGTTAAGAAAGGCGGAAGGCTATATATCCTTGTAAGCCATTCTGTGAGACATGGAATCTCACTTGGGAAAAAGAAAGTTAGTGGATGACTGACCCTTAGGAAATGTATGGGATTGGTTTGGATAGTTCTATGACTGACTCAAACTCATACAGACTTCTCAATTCTAACCAAAAAAAGAAAGAGAAAAAAAGGAGGGGTGACAGGGCAGGGTAGGGAGGGTGGGTGGAATTTCCTAACAAAAGATTCTTGAAAATTTTCCTCTTTTTTCTGGTCTTGCTTTTCCCAGAACTGAAGCAACTTGGAACAACCCATTAGTAGCACTTTCTTCCAGCTCCAATCAGGAAGTGCTAAGGTACACAAAACATTTTTTTTCATTTCATTTCTTACAAGAAAGCAACCAACGCTTTCCCGAGGCTTCCAAAAAGGTTCAGGATTGGAGTATGTTTTGGGTAAATGTCAGTCAGGTGGTGGATGTTGTTTTTCCCCAAAAAGTAACTCACCCATCCCTCAAAAAAAAAAAAAATCCCCAAACCAAAAAACCCAAGAGCTGACTTTCTCTTCCAAGGATGTGAAAAGAGCCCTGTACTGAGAATCTGGAGACCTGGATTCTTGTCTTGATTCTGCCACTAATTAGGGTGGGAAAGTCACTTAATTGCCACCAATTTCCTCACTTGTAAAGTGAAAGGTTTGGAGCAACTGATATACAAGATCTTTGCCAACACTAAGTTTTGGGAGGGGACATCTCATACCCAGATTACAGAGGTTATTAACCTCTTTGTGACATAGAGTGAATACTATGGATCCTTTTTCAGAGCAAAAATTTTAAACACATAAAATAAAATACATAATATTACAAAGGAAATCAATTATTTTTAAATACAGTTCCCAAGAAATACATATATTTTAAAACCCCCAATGAATTCATGGACCCCGGGTAAGGACTATCTACCATAGAAAAAGCGCCCAACAATTTTAAAATGCCTGAAAGAGTTCTGTAGGGGGAAAAAAAGGTGGTCTTGTTCACTAACTGATAGGAAAACAGGTACCTTCATAATTTCACTAGGTAATGATTAAAATTGCTTGTGCACATGTCCACCTTATCCTACTCGAGGCTTGTCACATGTGCAGACATAGCAGGCCTAGAGCAGAGGGATCAAACATTTAGTCCAGGACAATTCTGAGGAGTCAGAACCAGATTAAAATGAAATTGGGAAATATTTAACAAACTAAAGAAAAATACAGTAAAACATAGATAATATTAATTTGTGGTCTTTTAAGTCCATAAGTCATCTTCTGGGATCCTTACAAAAGATTTAGCGGTATGATATGAAGAATACATAATGTTCTTTTAACCCAAAAGTATCTCTTCCACTAGCTTGTCACAGTGCCTCAGATTTCCAGCATAATAGTCATTTCTTCGGCTTAAAGAACTGGGTTTACAAAAGGCGCTTATTAAAATGTGCCTACGTGTCCCCCATTAAAGTTCTCCTCTGATCTCAGAGTTCAAGCTCTAGCAAGTCCCTCTAAGTTACAAAGGCTACAAGTACAGGGCCATTGATGGACCTTGCATCTGTGACCCAAGAAGCAGCATGGTGAAATTCCAAGGCCAAATGCAGAAGATCAGTCACCATGTAAAGAGTGTTTTTAGCCCCAGCAGCCCATGAAGAGGGTATCCTATGCTGTAGAAGGGGCTGTGAGCTCCCTCAGTGGAGGACATATCACACGAAAGAAATCAGAGAATCTTGGAATACTGATGCCAATACGTCAGTCCTTATAGTCCTAATAAGCCAGGACTTATGTTGAGTGTCTGAGAGTTAGCTCTTGAAGAAAATAGAAAGAAGGCTTCTGGGGCAGCTACATGGTACAATGAATAGAGCACCTGAGTTCAAATTTGGCTCAGACACTTACTAGCTATGTGAGACCCTAGGCAAGTCACTTAATCCCAACGGCGCCCCCTCCCCATAAAGGGTTCTGATTATCCTGTAGGGACAAAGGAAAGCACCTGGGTATGGTGGGTTACCTGGGAATGGCACCAAAGTGGGAGGTCCTGCCCAGTTGGTAGGCACATGAGGGCTACCAGTGCTGGGAAAAAGGGAAAACAAAGAGCAGCTTCACCTGCTCTGTAGTTTTTGCCAAGGGCCAGCTGTGATTCCAGTCCACATTTCTGGGCCCTCTGTAGCATTCCCTTCCCACAAGACTTCTCTTTCATGGGTACTAGGTATAGTAGAAGTCTGTGGCATTCTGAGTTTGCAAAATCTGCTTAGGAAGTTTTAAATTACCAAAATAAAACATTAAAATACAACAAAATTGAAATACCTCTCTAACCTACACTGAATGCCCCACGTTAGCCATTTGCATGTTCAGGAGAAATTTAGTTTAAAAAATATGTTTTTCCAACTAAATGAAGGTTTATATCTTGTACACAAAAATCATTCTGTTTGAAAGCATGGAGTGATTCATGCTCTGGTACCTACAGTCTCCCAAGGAGAATTAAAAATGAGAATTATTTAGAAATTAGTACTTTTCTAGGATACCAAAATATAGATCGAGTCAGTCCAAATGTTGCATCCCATAGGTGGGAAGCCTAGTGATACTTGGGAAAGCTGTCCCCTTCCCTCCAGCGGATCCCCCTCCCCCCTCCCCCACCCCTGCCATTGCCATGGTGGGTAATTTTGTCGTTTCTTTCCTTGAAGAAGGCAGAGAAAAATTTACCTTCCAACTCCTTTCCTGACCATTTGGAGACAGAGGAGAAAAAGTGTGACTGAAAGGTAAGAGTGATGTAGGAGGCACCAGTTCTGAGTCCCAGGTCTTTTTCTGACACTAACAAGGCCAGGTGGTTTTCCTTGAAGTCAGTCACCCTCTCTTGGCATCCCTAAAATGGAGGACTGGAGGAGACAATCTCTAAAATTCTATGACACTCTGGTTTGTAGAAAGGAAAGTCAGATAATCTTTGAGTTTTCACTCACATTTTATGGAAAGAAAAGGGAAGACAATATTCTCTGTAGATCTTTAAGCCCCATCCTTTCTCTAATTTGAGTTTAATTCACCAGGAGGTAAATCAAATGATCTTCAACAAATGTTCCCCAAAGTTTTAAAGGTCTGGGTCCTGACCTATGTCTTCTAGAGACAGCTAGATGGGGTGGGGCAGAGATTCTCCAACTTTTTGATCTCAGGACCCCTTTATACTCTTAAAAATCAGGACACCCCACTGAGGGGTTTTGTTTATCAATCAATCAATAAACATTTATTAAGGGCCTATTATGTACAAAGTCCTGTGCCTAAGCACTGGGGATACAAAAAAAAGGCAAAGGATAGTCCCTGTCCTTAAGGAGCTTACAATCTAATGGGGGAAGACAACATACTTGTTAGATACAAAGCAAGTTATACACCAGATAAATAGGAAATAATTAAAAGAGAGAAGGCCCTGGAATTAAGAGGGGTTGGGGAAGGCTTTCTGTAGAAGGTGGGATTTTAGTTGGGATATTTTTTTTTTAAGTCAGGGAAGTCAGAAATCAGAGAGGAAGAAGGAGAGCCTTCCAGGTATGGAAGAAAGTATTCAATTAAAGCGTCTTAGAATTATAATGAAAATAGACCCATTTTAAGGGTCTAGGGGACCCTTTGGAGTCTCTGGACCACAATTTAAGAACCAATGGTTTAGAGGATAGAATGTTGGATATGAAGTTGGGAGTTCGAATCCTGCCTTGGATAGTTCACAACTGTATGATCCTGGACAAGTCATTTAACCTGTCTCAGTTTCCTTATCTGTAAGATGGGGATAATAATAGTTCCTACCTCCTAGGGCTATTATGAGAATCAAATGAGCTAATCTATATAAAGCACTTTAAAATTATTAGAGGATTATATAAACATTATCATCATCATCTTCATTATCACCATTATTCTGAACCACTCAGAAAAGATAAACTTGGCCTCCAGTATATACTGATCCCTGCCAGCTAAAGTGATAATAGCTAAGCAAGGTCAGCTGGAGATGTGGTCACCATGTCACATACTAGAACACTAGGAAGTTAGAGCAAGGTCTCTGGAAGGACCTATGCATCATTGGATAAGAGGAATCAGGGGACTCCTTCCCTCTCTGTCCCTAATATCTAGCCACAGAGAACTCTTTCTTCCTCTGTCTCTTGCCTTCTTCATCACCAATATGTAGTAAGAAAATGGCTTTTTTAAATTCTCTTTTGGAACCCTACCATTGAAAGAAAAATAGAGGCAGAATGGAGATGTCCTGACACTTGGTGGGAACCATAGGTGATTTATTTAAGTTCCAAAGTAATAGAAATTATCTGCTCTAGCTCTCGGGTTCTAGGGATTACCTCCTCTGTGTAGAAGAGCCAACCAGAGCTCTCGACAATCCTTTGGAAAGTCAAGGTTTAAGGATGGGCATACATAGATTTCTGAACTTCTCCTTCATTATTGGAGATCCAAGTACCTGAGCCAGTAGGTGTAACAGTAATCAATTTAGCAGATATTTAGCCTTTAGTAACTTAGGGCTAAGTATGGAAGGTGAGAGCTCTGCCTCCTGTTGAGAGGGTGTGAACTCCCCTGTTGCTGGCATAGCAGAAGGGGGTTGGCTGAGACAGGCCAGTGTGTATATAAGATGAGTTCTAGAGACAGAGAGACAGAATTGGGAATCTTCCTCCTGGTGGGTCCTGGTGGAAGAAGTAGGATTGTCCCAGCATCTGGAATCTGGGTTGCTGGAGGATCTGGTGAAGGCTGCCTGGAAGGCTGAGAGAGGGCCTGCCTGGAAGGGCTGCCTGGAAGGCCTCCTGGAAGACTGCCTGGAAGGCTGAGATTCCTTCTGGGTCCTAGGGCCAGCTGAACTGCTGGAAGACTGAAGAAGCATGACCAGATAAGACTTTGTTCATGGCCTGGCTGATCCTTGAGTTCCAGGAAAGAGAAGGGTTTGAAGATGTGCTGGACCCTGTGAACTTTGGTGTGTGCCAGGGACTGCCCAGAGGACTGGACAAGGACCTGGGAGCTGTCTGCCCCTGAATCCAGGTGACTTTTTGGTGAATTCAGAAGGGAGCTAGGACCATGGAAGGGGGTGCAGGGAATCTGAGAGACCACCCTGAGTCAAGATGAAGAAAAGGCCTCTCCTTGAATGTTGAATGAGTTTACTAGACACCAAGGCGTGGAGGGTTTGTGTAATTTTCTAATGATTGTATCTTGTGACTAATGATACTTAGTGACTGATTGCTAGATGCGTGATTAATTAAGATTGCCCCATGAGTGGAAGATCAATTATTGTGTTGTGAATTGATTGAATAATTAAATAAGGAGGGTTTCCCCATTAGGGAAACAAGATGATTATTCTTTTGTTCCTTGTTCTAAATACTGTGGCCACTGTAGTGAAAACTGTGTGGCCATTCTAATGTTAAACTGTTATGAACACTATATTGTGATTTTCTGTGTTAAGATGTAATGTTGTAAATATTATATTATGATTTGTTGTGAATGTTTGCCTTAATTTGTAATGGAATAAATGGAGTGTTCACTATACTGTGTAATCCGAACCTTAAAAGCTGTTCAGAGTAGCATTCTTTTGGGAATCTGCTTGTGCATGGTGTTACAGGAGGGCACTAGATTTTAATTCTGATTACAAATTAAAGATATTTTTCTCACTCCCAGGGAGAGATGGTTAAATGGAGTCCCAACTCTGGGCCCAAGGTTCATTAGGCAAGGTGTCTATATTCTGTTATCAGTAAACAACAACTGACCCCAATACATGCTCTACTCCAATAGCACAAGCAAAGAAACAGCCTGATGCTACTGACTCCACACATATGTGGGCAATATCACATGGGCTTGTCCCAGCCCACTTCCTGTGACGCATGTTTTTGTCTTTTTTCTTATCAGAGAAGGTTGTCCTAGATTTTTACTCTTTTTCAAAATTTCCCTACACACAGTAGGTGCTCAATGAATGATTGTTGATAACTGACTAATTTTTTCCTCATACACTCTCCCACCCAAAATGGTGGAAGATTAGTTCTGTTCAGTAGTAGACCAGATAGACATTTTATCCACAGGAAAAGACTGAGGGAGAAGGGGTAGAGGAGCCACATGTTGCCATGAAGGTCATTTTCCCACCTCCAGGGAGAACAAGGCAAACTATCCTCAACAGGAGAAGCTATCTTTTTTGTTGGGGTCTTCAGAGATGGAGAGATAACTGTTTCCTTCAGTACCTCTTTCAATAAAGTCTTCCTTCAGTTAATAAACTCTCTATACTCCAAATTCCAGAGTCCGATCCTGAAATAAATAAAATGAAACTTCATCTCAAACTAATAGTCTTCTTTTTTCCCTCTCAGGCAGTCCCACTTTTACCAATGCTTCAAAAGTGTCCTTTCTCCAAATCCAAATTTACCTACTTTCCTACAATTAGATTATTCTTTTCCATTAGTTTTTATCTCTTCTGTCTTCCTGTTCCCCTCATTCCTACTTTCTTATTACACCTAGCATTCTCTTTCTCTCTGTCTCTGTCTCTCTGACTCTCCCCCCTTCTCTCTCCCTCTGCCACTCTTTCTCTTGATAGCTATCCATGTATCCTGGCTATTACATTTTTTCCTATACTATTTAGCTCCATTTCTCTAACCTTTGGTCTTCTTGCCTCTCACCAGCCCATCTTTGAGAGGAAACAGTAGATTATATTTAGTACAGTTTCTCTGTGAATATTGAAATTCCAGGACAGACAGCCTCTTTTCAGGGAAAAAAAATTAGTAGAATCACTTATCATATCTCTTTTTAGTGGTTAAAATAAAGATACAGGTGCTTTACTTTGACTTCTCAAAGAATTCACAAACGCTGATACATGAACCCTTTATGGAATGAGGTAATATTACAATAAAGGAAAACTTACCCTGTTCTTTTACTATTTTGAGATTTTGTTGCAATAAATATTGTTTCTATTGTTGACTGTTCACTGGAGTTTAGAAATATTAATGCTAATAGAACAAAGTTTTGGTTGCAATAGCATTTGTTTTATGGAACCTGACCCTTCTCCCCATTTTATAGAAATTGGACAGATCAGTTGAGGTTCCACATCTAGCCAATGGTTTGTATTTGCTGTTTCTGGCTCCTGGTCCCAGACAAAGACCATCAGGCTCTAATTCTTCCTATTGCTGCTGACACACGGGCCTGTAGAATGCTAGTTCTGAAAGTCATTAATTCTAGCCGGCTCCCCAAGTGCCATGGAGCCTTCAACAAGAATCATAAACCAAATACGGACTTGTAATGAGATCCACACTGCATCGATACTTTGAGAAGAAGCTGGATGGACAGGAATGTGGAATTTTTCTTATACTGGCCACAATAAATTAGGGATGGGCAAATTCTGATTCAAATAAAGTAAGTCTAAACTTTCACCTCCTTCTCCCCCCACCAATGAAACCAACTCAGGACTGAAGCTCTGGTGAGAATCACGAGTCATTCTCTGTAAATGCTCTCCCTTCACATGTTTGGGTAGCTTTGTAATCCCCACCTGGAGAAGCAGTATGGTTCAGTGGTCTAAGCCACAGACTAAGCATTGTTGGACTGTGAACTTTACTCCCTCTCTTCCTTCATCCAGCACTGAGGCCAATTTGCCTCATCCATTTAAATCAGTGTTCACTGTAGTAAACACAGGTGGTATTTCTGAATGGAAAGAGTTCAGAGGTGAGGAATCAAGGGCCTGGTTGTTCTCATGTGTGCCTCCTGAGAGTTCTTCACTAGCTCAGCACTTCCTTCCTTGGGCTTGCAGGGGCCAGGCAAGGTGGTAATAATATATTAAAAAGGAATAGAAGATGATCATCTCTCCATGTTGGTTCAGTATTACACTAGACTGCATCTGATGAGCATTTGGAGGTGAGGGTTGTTGCAATGGAGTCCCTCTGTGGAACTCTTGATTATTGAAATGACCCCATGGCTCTGTTCTCTAGGGTTGAAGCTCCCATGCTATCAACCAGGGCTTTATATTACTTCAGGGATGACAGATTTCCCTTCTCTCTACTCCACTCTCAACTCCATGTATGTGGGAAAAATTACTGAAGCTAAAGAAAATTCTTTGCTACAAATATCTTTGATAAAAATCTGATAGCCAAGATATATTAGGAATTAATACAAATATATAAGGACTAGAGTTATTCACCAATAGAGAATAATCAATGGATATGAACAGAAAGATGTCTAAAGAAGATATACAAGCTACGAGCTTGTCTCTGGAGCTGACATTTTTTGAGTCACTGGATGAGCATGTAGAGATTATTTTCTACAGGAAGACAGTGATAGACTTGACCCTGTTTTTCATTGCTACATCAAAAGGTGGGATTCACATGTTAGCTGATTCCAGGCAAGTCCCAAACTAAAAACACTAGGGTACCCCTGGAAGAACTGAAAGCATAATGTTCCCTTCATGGGAGCCACAGATCTTCATAAACACCCTCTCTGAAATCACAGAAAAGGTTACTGAGGAAAGAAGTGATATGTCTGGAGAGAGGGAATATCCAATAGCATTTGAGGAAAGTACTTGATGGTCAGTCCCCCATACTACGCTGGTGGACAAGATAGAAACTGTGGGCTAGAGAAATGGGGTCAAACTCAATTGGATATGCCATATATATAAGGATCCCTGTGTTGCACTGTGAACTCAGAAAATCACATATTAACATTCTTCTATTGTATTTTTATTTAGTTCATTAAAATTTTGCCAATTACATTTTAATAAGGTTCCTGCTGTACTCTGGCTAGATGACAGCATAGTTAGGTGGATTCTGAACCAATATAGTGGCTAGATCCAAAAGGTGGCTATTCATTTGTCAATGTCAACTTGAAGGGAGGTCTCTCATGAAGTTCTCCGAGGCTCTCTCCTTAACTTGACCTGTTTCATGTGTTTCTAAATGATTTGGAATGAGGGCATGCCTCATAAATTTTTAGTAACAGGAAGTTGCAGGTGACACAAGATCCAAAAAGATGTCGAGAGACCACAATGATGGACCAAATTTAAGAAAATAAAATTTACTAGAAATAAATGTCAAGTTTTACAGCTGAGTTAAAAAAATATATTTTCAAGGTATAAGATGTGGGTGGTGTGGTTAGACAATAGTTCTTGAGAAAAAGACCTGGGTATTTTGTGGATTTCAAGGTCAATATGAGTCAGTATTGTGAAATGGTCATCAAAAAAGTTAAGATTAAACCAGGCTGCAGTAAGATATGCATGATGTCCAGGATAAGAATATTCTTGCCATATTCTGTCCCAGCCAGACCACATTTGGAATACTGTGATCAATTCTGGGTGTTACACTGACAAGCTAGAGTTCATCCAGAGGAAGGCAACCAAAAACCTGGGAGAACTGGTGACCGCTATGACATGTCAGGATCTGTTAAAGGAGCAAGAGCTATTTAGCCAGGGAAAGAGAGGGCTTAGAAATGATTATCTGTCTTCAGGTTATCTGGAGGCTCGCAATAATGAAAAGGGCTGGGTTCGTTTGAGACCGCTCCAGAGAGCAAAAGTGAATGGAAGCTGAAGACAGGCAAATTTAGATTTGCTGTAAAGACAAGACTCCTACTAAGTAGAAAGGTCCATGGGTCAAATGGGCCATGTTATCTGATAGGTCTTCAAGGAGAGGTTGGATGATCACCTGGTAGGGTGAGCTGAAGGGTGGGGGGCAGGCAGGGCGGGGAAGACTAGATGATCTGTGGGATCCCTTCCAACTCTGATATTCTATCATCCTGTTTACTACTGGGTTTGAACTAGAGAATTCATTTTTTTAAAAACCTTCCTTTCCTAAAATCATAAACCTAATGTCTATGCCAAAGAGGTTCAAACAAACATTTTTCTAGATCATTTGAGCTTCACTTATTTTTCTAATAAATGTACCATAAAGGCAAGAATTTTGTAATGAGAAGCGTAGACAAGGAAATTTTCTTTAAATTGCTGGGTACCATAAATGGAACATTTCCTGATTAGCTAGGTCAATGGGATGGGATGATATATTCATTGACCTAGAATCCTTAGGTACAGAGAGATTTTCATGTCAGATGCCTCCTTTCTGAAATAATCCTTGAAGAGCTAGCTTTGTCACTCAACATCAGTCTTCCCAGGAAGAGTAATGGACTTAAGGTGCCTTCTGTGCTAGGCAGAGATCCCATAGGGTTCACAGATTCCAATGGATGAAAATGCCTAGCAGGTGTGAAACATTTACCAAGAGTAGGAGTGGGGAGGAGAGCAATGAACCAGGAGTTGAGAGAGCTGGATTCTTTTCCTCTTTCTGCTGTGTAACTGCTTCCTAATCAATAACCAATCACTCAACTAATAAGCATTTATCAGGGGCAGCCAGGTGGCACAGTGGATAGAGCACCGGTTCTGGAGTAGGGAGGACCTGAGTTCAAATCTGACCTCAGACGTTTAACATTTACTAGCTGTGTTACCCTGGGCAAGTCACTTAATCCCAACTGCCTTTGCAAAGAAATAAAAAAAAAAACCAAGTATTTATCAAGCACTTCTTATGTGAGGTACCTGTCAACCTATCTGAGCAAAGGTAGGCTAAAATCATAATTAATTATTTCATAGGTACATGGCATAAAGGATAAGACCAGAGAGATATATGACCAGAAAAAAGAGTGGAGTGGTCCAATGATAAAAATGAAGGGATAATGGTCCTTTGGTTGAAAGATCTCTAGAAGAAAGCATTCGGAATTTTAGATGGGTATTGTAGGAAGAGAAGGGAAGGGAAGGGAAGAAGCACGTATATAGTGCCTATTGTGTGCTGGGTATTGTGCTAAGTGTTATATTGCTTCATTTGATCCTTACAACAACCTTGAAATGTAGGTGCTATTATTATCTTCTTTTTTCACATTTGAGGAAACTGAGGCTGAAAGCGGTTTAGTGACTTGCCCAACATCATGTCATCAGTGGATAGAGCATCAGCCCTGGAGTCAGGAGGACTGAGTTAAAATCCAGCCTCAGACACTTCCTAACTGTGACCCTGGGCAAGTCACTTTACTCTGCCTCAGTTTCCTCATCTGTAAAATGAGCTGGAGAAGGATATGGCAAACCATTCCAGTATCTGTGCCAAGATAACCCCCAAAATGGGGTCCCAGAGAGTTGGACACATCTGAAATGACTCAACAACCCCTCCTCCTCTTCCCGACTCCAGCCCAGTGTTCCCTCTGGCACCTAGCTACCACCATGTGCCTAGCCCCATGAATGAGTTGTAATCCAGGACTGTGGGAATGGAGCACCCATAGAGATCACACTTTGAAGAGTTCTTTTGAGGATTGAACAAGACAACAGACGTGAATGCCCTTGAAAAGTGAAAGTACTATTCAAACGATAGGCATTTTTATTCTATTACAGAACTGGCAGGGAAAGATTTCCTACTCTACCATCATATTAGGTATTAAAAAAAAAATAACGTAAGCATGGATATTCTCCAGTTTCTATCATAAAGAATTCATGTCCTGGGTGACTCCATCTTCAAAGGTGGCTGGTGGCTGTGCATCCAGCTCTCACATTCTCCCTTTGCTTTGCACCTTCCCCCCCCCCCCCGCTTTTGCCTTGTAGCTTGGAATGCTGGAACCAAGCACCCCAGTTCCGAGCAAGGGTCTAGCAGGCGCAACCGAGAGAGAGAGAGACACCGCCTGATTTTTTTCTATGCATGGCAACATGCATGACATTCGATCTTATACAGGGATTAAGTCATTCATGAAGAAGGACCAAAAGGAGGTCCAGCTCCAAAAAAACAACCAGCCTCGCTGGTACGACTTTCACAGTCTCTGCTGCCACAGCTACAATTTGTAGACTGTCTGGCAAAAGGAGGGCTCTCGCTGCAGGCTCTGTGGTTTAAATAAAATGTATCTACAGCAGCTTGGATCCATGTTTAAAAATGTTCCATGTTATTTTAGTCCAAGGACAAGCTTTTAAAATTAAAAGAAAACTTTGGCTTTAATTATGGATTCAAAGTGAAAGTTGTTTTAAAAGAATGTGTTTTTGAGTAGCACAGAGACAAAGTCTCTGAAATGTGCAATTTCTCCTTCTCCTACTACCAACCTAAGACAATAGTCTTCATAAGTATTTAAAGGTCAGAGACTGGGCGAATAGCATCCAAGTCAGACCATTTGTGGGCTCTTGTGTTTTTTTTTAACCACCAGTCAGTTCATGGGCTCAGCATTCTATTTTCCAGTGATTTCATTTCTATTTCATGATTGGGATTTTAACCCGCATTCTTACTCATCCAAAGAGGAGCCCTAAGCCAGCAGCTTAACTTGGCATGTCCCACTTTGAGAGCCTCATATACAAATAGTTAGACTTACCAAATGTTGCTGTTACTTTTGTAATGTTTGCTTCACATTTCATGCTCTAAAAGGATTCACCAATTCGCTTGATGATTGCCCTGTTGGGTTTTGTTGAAAAATGTCGTAACTTACATAAAAAATTGGGGAATGTTAGTAAGAAGAAGGGGGTTTTTATAGTGCTTTACATGGGGTACCTCACTGAAGATGGTAGTACTTGTATTATTTCCATTTTAGAATTGAAGAGACTGAGACTCAGAGGGTCTGACTTGAATAGAATCACGGAGCTAATAAGAATCAGGTGGGATTTGAATCCAGTTCTTAAGTATAAGTCTGACACACCATCCACTATACATAAAAAGCATGAATTTACATGACAGCACCAGGGGTACACCTGGGCAGCTAAGTGGTGCCATAATGCACAGAGTGCTGGGCTTGGAGTAAGACTCATCTTCCTGAGTTCAAATCCATCTTCAGATACTTATTAGCTGTGTGACCTTGGACAAGTCACTTGACCCTGTTTGCCTCAGTTTCTTCATCTATAAAATGATCTGGCAAAAGAAATGGCAAACCACTTGAGAATCTTTGCCAAGAAAACTCCAAATGGGGTCATGAAGAGTGGGTCATGACTGAAACAACCAAATAGTAACCTTACGGTATAATGTCTCAGGTCTACAATCAAGAGTTTCAACAAGACCTGGCCCATACCCCACCCCACCTCCAGACTTTAGGTTTGTTCTCTTGGAAAAACCAATTACATGAGTGAGACTGACTCCTACTGGTGTAGGTAGATGCGGTCCATGGAAGCAGTATGTGCTACCACTGATACCTTTTTCTTTTCTTTTTTTTTTTTTTTTTTGCAACTTCAGTCTCATCTTCATTCTCTCTCTTCATATATCCACCAAATACTGTTGCTTATCTTCACAATACCTCTCACATGCACCCCCTCCTCACCACTCACACAGCAACCACCCACTTAGTCTCTGTCCATATCAGCTCTCACCTGCACTCTTTTAAGGGTCTGGTCTTCCTGTCTAGTCTCTCCCCAATTAGTTTCCTACTTGACCTAGGAACTACTCCTACCTTTCTCTGCTAAGTGAAAATGTACCCTAAAAGGGGCAATCACCTCCCCATTCAAATAATCACCCCTCCACCCAGCGAGTTTCCCTTCTGTGGTTCTCTATACACTGGCAGAGATGCATGTCTCTTTCTATGTTACTTCATGAAGGTCCTTATATTCATCACTTCAATCACAAATATATTCTACATTCCTTGGTGTCGGTGACCCTTCATCTTTTTGGGGCCCCAAGAAGAAAGGGGATTTCTTAAGTCATCAACCTTTTTTCCCCAACATGCCAAAATCAAGAATTTTAGGTTGGGGATGCCTAGGCTAGGATACTGGTTTAGGTTGGCCAACACACATGAAGCATCATCAACTTTTTAGAAATGTGGTGTGAAGCTGTTGGCCTGTGTTCTTGGAGGGCTATGGAGAGAGACAGAGACAGAGACAGAGAGACAGTGAGAGACTGAGACAGAGAGAGACAAAGAGAGAGAGACAGAGACAAAGAGAGAAGAGAAGAGAAGAGAAGAGAAGAGAAGAGAAGAGAAGAGAAGAGAAGAGAAGAGAAGAGAAGAGAAGAGAAGAGAAGAGAAGAGAAGAGAGGAGGGGAGGGGAGGGGAGGGGAGGGGAGGAGAGGAGAGGAGAGGAGAGGAGAGGAGAGGAGAGGAGGAAGTATAAGACTGATGTTAAGATTAGAACTGCCAGGAGAAGGAAAGGAGCAGCACCAGGAAAGACCTCCCATTAAAAATATCTTTAACTCAGTCCACTATTTACGGAATCAATTAGGTTCTAAGGTTCCTATTTAAAAGGCAACAACAACAACAAAGAATTACTGATGGGTAACCCTATCAGCTATTCACACCTTAGTATGAATTTCTTTACTAAGGTTAATTTCCTGCAATAATCTGTACTAAATGATTAAGAGACTAGAGTTTAGATTAGGGCAAAGGAAGAATATCTTTTCAGGAGGTCTATGTAAAGTATCGTCTTGGAGATTTTTGAAAGCCAGAAGCATGAAACCAAATGAGTAGCTAGGAGTTGGGGAAAGCATAGCCAGGAGATAAGATCAGAGGGACAAAAGGGTACCAAAGACAGAACATTCATATCTGCTAAGGAAGACTGAGAATAGCCTATCCTGTTGCCTATGGCACACATGGCGTAGAGTTGCCTTATACACGCTGTAATTTAATGGAAATGAAAGGTTGAAGGAAAAGTGGAAAAAAAAAGTTTTAAGGATAGTAAGGTTTATTGTATTTGACTCAATTCAATCTGAAATGAGAATGGATACAGACCTCTGTGTTGATTTATGTAAATAATTATGCAAATATAGCTAACTCTTTATTATATTGGATTACCAAGTACCTAATTATGGGATTAGGGAGCTAAGGCATAGGAAATACTTTCTCTTTTTTCGAGTATTTGGTATGGAAAGATAAGGCTACCGATGGCACTCATTATCTCAGTCTGTTGGAATTTGAGGTAGATAAGACCAAAACAAAGCCTGCGAAAAGACCTTTTCCCACACAGCTGGAAGACTGTTTGATTTGTGATTGTATTCACTTTCAGAGTCAGTTGCTTTTGCAACTCCCTTAGATCCTGGTTCTGCCTGACCCTCT
This sequence comes from Pseudocheirus occidentalis, assembly GCA_028646575.1. Lineage (NCBI taxonomy): Eukaryota > Metazoa > Chordata > Mammalia > Diprotodontia > Pseudocheiridae > Pseudocheirus > Pseudocheirus occidentalis. The sequence goes on from CM053597.1 coordinate 52,553,803, forward strand.
AACTCAAAAGAGCCCCCATCTCCATCCTTGATGGCTTCACACAAGCCAGCCTTGCTCATTGGATTCCATAAACAATTTCATGCCCATGCTCAGGGATGGGAGGTGGTGGGGGTGGGGGAAATCCAAGTTTAATGGGAGATTTAAAAACAAGATAGACAACTCTCATACAAATCAGGATGTTCTGAATGCCTATAAGGAAGGTTCAAAATGTTAAGAACTGAGGCAAATTAAATTATTCCCACCTTGGGAGCAGAATGGAGGAAGCCCCGGGAATGTAACAGGATTTAGTGAATGGAGCCCTGGTTTTGGAGCCAGGAAATATCTGCATGGAAATCCTAGCTTCAGTGCTCATTACTAATGTGGCGTGCTTTAAGCATCACTGCTCTCACTTGCCAAACGGAGAGAATAATGCCCACAGCTCCAAATTTATAGAGATTTGTTGTTTTTCAGTCATGTCTGACTCTTTGTGGCCCCATTTGGGATTTTGTTGATAGAGTGATTTGTCATTTCCTTCTCCAGCTCATTTTACAGAAGAGGAAACTCAGGCAAACTGGGTGAAGTGACTTGCCCAGGGTCACATGGAAAGTGTCTGAGGCTCGATTTGAACTCCTGACTCCTGGCAGGTGCTCTGTGCATTACGGCACCCTTGTAAGAGATAGGATCATAAATTTATATCTAGAAGAGATATTAGAGCCCATTCAGTCCAATTCCCTCATTTTACAGAGGCAGAAACTGAAACCCAGAGGTGTTGCTGACTTACTCAAGGTCAAACAGAGATGAAATTCTAACCCAGCTCTTCTGATTCCCAATCCAGCATGCTTCCACCATATACTCTGCTGCCCCTATATACCAGCTACCATTATTTATGGTGGAGGCAGCACCAGAGAGAGCCCTGAAAGGACAGGAAAGATTTCAGCTGCTGAAGAAAACGGAGGAAGTTGATCCAGGAGCTCCAAAGATGGTGGAGTCTGTGGAATGATGGACTCGTGGAAACAGGAGGTGACTGAATCTGGAGCAGAGTGTGGAGCTGAGTGGTGTTAGATGAAGCTGGAAAGGAGGAGACTGGGCCAATCATTGAATGCCAGACTGTTATGGGAATCTGAAGATCTTCCCTGCCTCTAGGCCCTTTGATAGGCTTAAGTGACTCTGAGAATCTTCCCTGATTTGAAAACATACTCTGCCCCCTAATAGGCTGAATGTGGTCACATGGAGCCTGTGGCAGGAGGTTTGCTTTTCAGGATACCCTCGCCTTATTACTTTGTGATTGGACCATGGGTCAAGAGGGCTGTGATATTCTCTGATCCAGGAGAAGGCTATATATACACCTTGATGTGAGCTTTTGTTTGGGGGCTTGCTTTGGAGAAAGTTGTGTGATTTGTCCAGATGAGACAGCGGTTGAGCCCCCCAGCTTTGAAAACACACATGCTGGTGCTTCCCTCTCTGGTAACAGACTACATATGGATGTAATGGTCAGACAGCTGGAGGCCCGTCTGCTGATCTGTTTCTTTGTCTGCCTGTAACTTCTGTTTGTATTCTCTGAAGTTCAGGGTGCTGACTTTTCCCCCTGAACTAGGTAAATGATATATGTTTGATTAAAGTAAGATTGTTAACCCATTTTGAGTTGCTTTCCTTTAGAAAAGCAGATCTAAGAATTTGTGCTAGCAGCCACCCTGGGCATGCTAGGATGCTTGCTGCTACACAGACTACAACAACTGGACTTTTATTCAGCGGGCATCGGGAAGCCCCTAAAAGTTTTTTAATAGTGATGGACAAGGGCAGTGTATGACCTGACCAGAGCTGCATTTTAAATGAGTAGGGAGAAAGGAGGCAGAACAAATAATAGTTAAGGGGCATGAAGATGAGGATGGAGGAATCTAAAATAATAAACATTATCTCTCAAGAATATAAGCTTCTTTGGGGGAGAAAAGATGCAATCTGGATTAAGTGACTTGCCCACAGTCACACAGCTAGTAAGTACCTGAGGCTGGATTTGAACTCAGGTCCTCCTGACTCCAGGGCCAGTGCTCTATCCACTGTACTACCTAGAATTTCAGCTTCTTGAGAGAAGAGACTGCTTTTCTTCATCTTTGAATCCTTAACACCTCCAATATAACTGGTGCATTTGATTTAACCCATTTGAGATCCATAAAATCTCTGTGAGGTACATAGCACAGATATTATTATCCCTATTTTTCAGATAAGGAAACTGAGGCTCAGAGTGGTTAAGAGATTTTCCCATGATCACACAGTATCAGAGTTAGGATTTAGACCCAGGTATCCCTAACTCCAAAATCAACACTGCTTCAATGCTTCCAAATTTCAAGCCTGGATGGTTAAGAATTTAGTGATAAAATTGACATATCTAGGAATACCTGAAGGAGAAGCCAGATCTGGAGTTGAAGATCAGGAAAGGAGTCAAGATAGAAAACAGAGTTAGAATTCATTGGTCTGATGCAGAGAGAAGGAAGGTTTAAAAAAAAAACAACCATGGAGAATGCCCATATAAGAGGGACTGTATCTATCTGATTAGCCCAGTGTTTGGGGTTGACTCTGCCCATGAGGCTGAGATCACAGGAGAAGAACCAGAGTTCAGGCCAGAACTGTAAACAATCTGAGGGATGGTAAGGATCCCCTAGGCCACTACATGGAAGAGCCCCTGGGAAAGCTCAACATGCCTGAGTCACTCTGTCAGAAAAAGACCACCAGGAACAAAAGTACCTTCCCTGCCTTCTGGGAGTGTGACCATTAACAGACTGACAATTCTCACCATATCCTCCACTGCCATGAATCAACACCAGGCCCCAAGTCTGAGCTCCTCCCTCTCTCCCCCAAATTCCAGGTTCTGTTGGACCTAGATAACAACCCTCATAAAACCCACCAGGCTTTACTGGTTTTGCCCAGTGCTGTGTACCACAAGGGTTCCAGTGAACCTGACCTGTTTTCATCTTCATGATTGCCTTCTTTATCATAAATAAAGAAAGCACTTAGCATGGTGCCTAGCACATAGAAGGTACTTAATGTTTATTGAATTGAATTAAAAATATCTCTTTGATAAATCTGGCTTACTATACTGTCTTGTTGTTTTCTCTTGCACTGAACTGTGGGAATCCTGAACTTTACTAGACCTATATTCTGATATATACCCATAGAGGGCACAACCATTTGATGAATTTCAAGGAATTCAAGACAGAAAAGGGAGAATTCAATGGAATCTCTCCCCATACTTGGCCTGCCATTCATTCTGCTCCAAGGACATACTTATGAGTTTATGAAGACCAGTTGGAGTTCCATTTACTGGCCAGTCATAAGGAGGGAGCAATTGGAAAGCAGAGTGACCAGGTGCAGAACTACAAGTAAAGAAGCAGCATCTGAAGGCTGCTCCAGTTCCTAAATTCTCATCTAATTGTGCCTTGACTCTTTAGTAGGGAAAACAGATTGAGATGTTTATTCGTCCCTCATTTAATGCCATGGTCGCTAACTCTAATACTGCAGAAAAGTCCATTATAAATGTCAGCTCTCTCTGACCTCCTCCCTCCAGGAGCTCCCAAATTACTGTATATTTATTCTGCAAACATTTGTTTTCCCCGAAAAATGCAAGCTGTTGGAGGACCAGGATTGCTTCTTTTTATCTCAGTATCCTTAGATTTTCATTTTTGAGCATTTCTTATCTCTCCTGTGCTGACTTCCCTAATTTTAGTTCTAAGGATTCTGTTGACATCAGCCTTTCCTGGAATCGAAGGTGCAGGTCGGACCAAGCCTAGATTTTCTCTGCTTTATCACAGATTTGAGGAGGGAGCCGTCACTTGCCCCTGGGGTTCTCATCATTTCTGGAATGAAATAATCACTAAGATGAATCAAGGAGGGATTAGCTACTCAGCTTTTGGGAGAAAGCCAGGCTTATGATGTAGATTCTAACAGCAAAATCACTTCTGCTTTCCTCTCCACTGATCTTCACCTATTCTACTATTCTCTCCTTACCCCTCTGGGTTCTGGACAAATTCAGAGCTTAATAAATATTGCAATTGTTCAGTCATATCCAACTCCCCCATTTAGGGTTTTCTTGGCAGAAATACCAGAGTGGTTGTCCATTACCTTTTCTAGTTCATTTTACAAATAAGGAAGCTGAAGCAAACAGGGTGAAATGACTTGCCCAGGGTCACACAGCTAGAAAGCATATGATGCCAGATTTGAACCCAGGTCTTTCTGACTCCAGGCTCTGTGCACTATCCACTGTACTGCCTAGCTGCCTTTTAATAACTATTGGTGATAGGCAAATGTTATTAAGACCCTTGATGATTAAAAAAGTTCACAGCCCTCGGTTGTTATTCACTTATTTATTTACACTCTATTTATTATTTAAATGCCCACCTAGTTTCCTCTCCAATATATTTGCCTGGGGCAAATGAAAAGCTGCCAAAGAACTGGGAAACTCTTGCTGCCCTGGGATGATGGTCAGAAATAGTCTGAAAATCATTACTGTCTAAGCAACCACTTTTCCACATGTTCCTATGCTAGAAAAGCAAGTTACTTTGAAATATCATTCCCCAAGGAAAGAGGGAAAACCCAGAGAAAAGTGATTTTCAGGCCCATGTTAGATGGAGCCAAAGGAGTATGGCCCTGAATTCCATCAACTGAGCCACAAATGGATCCAGAGTCTGACTAAAGGGAGGAAAAAGGGAGACCAAAAGAAAAAAAAAAAGTGGTAGGTAAAAGAGTATTATGGCAATAAGAACGATATTTTAATAATTTGCAACAATGAGTTTAAATACACAAATTTAGGCTAGGCCTTTTGACCTACTTTCCCACCTCTGGGCTTTTGCATGGGCTCTCATACATGCCTTTCCATGCTTTCATTCCTCAACCCTGCCTGCTGGAATCCCTCCCTCCCTTTAAAGGTTCAGCTCAAGCGCCACCTACTACTGGAGGCCTTTCCTGGTTCTGCCACTTATAAATGATTCCCCCTTTCTCTGTATATATTTTGCTTATAATTCTTTATCCCCGGGTGTATTGTTTTCCCCAGTACAATGAAAGCTTTTGATACAGAGAGCTGTTGGATAACAAATACTCATTGAATCCAATTGCACATGAATATCATAGCGCCTTCGAACAAGAACATTCCTTGTTTTCATAGTATCTTTCAAATCTGCAGCCCAAGTTTTAATTCACCTTGATTTGTAGCACAAGCTAGAAATTACTGAAGCAACTTTCAGTTAAAAGGAGAAGAAAATAGCAGTGTAGCATTTGCTATTTAATGCCCCATTAATCGATAATTTAACTTGGGGGGAAAAGTTGGCAAAAAGGAATGGAATTCTTTAGCTCCTTGTTTTTACTGAAAAAAAAAAATAAATCCCCACAGTACTCCCTTAAACAAAGAACTTGACTTTTCCATTGGAAAGACAAAAAGAAAATCGAAGTCTAGCATGTCCTGCCACATACTTAACTACACCGTAAAATACCATGTACTTGGAGTCTAGTCATATTTCAGAAGTGTAGTATTTATTAGTTTCTCCAGTGCCAAGTTCCACTATTATCATATTATTATAACTATAGTGTATTTTTACTAACTAAATTATATATAGCCCTTTAAGCACTAAGTTGGAAAGGCTTCATCACCATAAGGTGTCACGTATGTGTGACATACAATCTATCACAGGTTTTTTTGCTCTAGGTAAGCAATTACTATATGTTTCTAATCTTGAAGCATTTTACCTTGTTATTCATTATTTAATGCTGATTCTGAATGCGTCCCTTATGTGTGCCAAATATGATAAAAGGGGACATTTCAAAATCCTAGTCAACGCACAGCTTCTTTGCCCACCCCTTTTTTAAAAAAGAAAATACAAGAGGTACCATCCTCTGTAAAAAAAAAATAGTAAAAATCCACATTCATTTTAAACTTGAAATACAACCTAAACTTTCATTTATTATCCCTCTGTTATTACAAGGGATGTCACAAGAATGCAGAGGTCTATCTGTTTATATTTGTAGATACTGATGATCTCAGTCATATGAATACTTGAAAATATTATAAAGACAGGGAAGAAATACATGCTGGCTGGGGAAAATATTAAAGTCAATGGTATTTTTAATAATAGAAATAGAGCTAACTTAAATGGAATTATAAAGGCACTCAAATTATGATTCTTGTAAAATACTTATTTTGTTTCCATGGGGGGAGGAAAAACTTTGAATAGGATCTAATTAAATACTTAATCTAATTAAATACTTAATACTTTATATTACTGTCTTAATTATTCAAGAATTAACCTCATCACAAATTAGGTATCTCTGAATGGATTTTATAGCCTAGAAATAAAATAAAGAGGGAAAACTGAAAGAAAAATACAAATCTGGATCTCAGGTTAAAACATTTGGGGGTATTAATCCTCCTACATATATACACACACACTCCACCTTACCAAAAAAGCTTTTGCTCTTATATCAAAAACTGGGTTCATAAAATACATTCAGTTACACTGTAAGTTCTTTTTCACTAATTCTATATATCTCAGTTTTTCCTTTTGGAAAATGAAAATAGTGAAACTGACATAGTTGTTAATCATAGAGACTTTAAGGCTGAACATTATATAGTAAAACTTAATCAAAACCCAATTAATTAGAATCCTGATTTAACTCAGTTTTTTTAAAAACTATAATCAGCTTTTCAAAGAAATCAATGAGCGAGCAAGTATTTCTTGGGCAACGAGGAAGTACTCAGTTGCAAAGCCAGGGCCGGCAAAAGATAACAAGTCATGCAGCTTCTTTCTATCCAGGCCTTATTCAAATAGATAACTTTCAGATTCTAACCTAGGGTCAGTACCAGGGTTTTTTGTTTTGTTTTGTCAGGTTTTTTTTTTTTCTTTTTACCAGGACAGCATATAGTCGGAATTACCCAGAAGCTTGGAAAGATTCTAGATCACTGGAGAAAGTTTTGGTTAAGTTCACTGCATCGTACTTGGGAAAATGGACTAACACATTTCAGAAAGAGTTTCAGCAACTTAGGATGAACCAAAAAGGGATCTCCGCTTAACCCTTTGCTAACCAGAAATTCAATGTCTATGGCCAAACATTCCAGTTTATCAAGACTTTAATAGGACTCGATTTTCTTCAACGCAAACCTTAAGTCCTTTTAATGTAGAGTGACTCTTTAAGATTAATTTATTAAGAATAGGAGACTTTTCCTTATTTATTTATCTATGAAGAAATTCCACGGGCCCTATATGTAAGAAGTCTCTTGGCTACAGTATTTCATTTGCTTTTATAAAATTGCTGTTTGTCTTTTAAAGGGGTTCTATTTCCTTACCTCTACCCACCCCACCCTACCCCAACCCCCAACCCCCACAAATGGAAAAGGTTTAAAAATTGGGCATATATAGCACTAGTCTCCAAAGTAGAGCATATAAAAGATGATCCCTAGGGAAGAAGCATTAGAATTTATATTTCTATTTATTTTGAAAATATCAGAACTTGCATTCATATTTTTCACCTAAAATATAAGGAAAAATTAGCTTTGCTATTATTGAATATGAAGATTGGTACCAACACTCTCATTTAGTCCATATGTGAGATGGTCATGCCATTTACAATATGAAAGGAATCCTGTGGGAAGAATAGGAGTTCCGTAACATGGGGAGGTTGAGGGAGGGGGCCTCACAGTGGAGTTATTCATCACTCATTCATTCACTTTCACTTTATTGTGATGTACTGCAGCCCAAGTAAATGGTTTCTGTGGTTTATATTATTGAGTTTTAACCAAACTAAGCCTCACAAAATGGACAAGTGACCTAAAAAGACTTCTATAAACCATGGATTGGAGAAAATACTGATAATATGAGCATAAAGGAACAAGAACAAGAAAATAGCAATGCAATTACTTACTCTTAATATAAGCTCTTCCTCAGCCATACTATGTGAAAAATATGATGACAATCTATGTCAGGGTTCCTAACCTGAAGGCTGTGAATTCAGCCTTTAAAAAAATATTTTAACAATTATATTTCAATTTAATCAGGTTCATTTGGAATCCTATGCATTTTTTTTAATGCAACAAAGAACATTATCCTGAGAAGGGTTCCATAGGTCTCATCAGGGATCCATGACACACAAAAAAAGTGAAGAACCCTTCAACTAGTTAGATCTGGGAAAATATTGGCTCAAAATATTTAAAATTTTAAGGAGATCATTTGAAATACATATTTGCATGTTAATGATAACCTGGCTCCAAGTATCTGTTATACTTGGGATACTAGCTTGAGATATTAGCTAACAGCAGGAACACTTTGCAAGTAACAAAACACTTTAAAACCCAATGTTTTGTTGCCAAAAAATATTATAAATGTGTCGAGTATAAAAACTGACAACTGCATACTCAAAAAGTTTGGAAACAATATTTTCTAACTTATTTATAAATGAGCATTTTCAGTGGATTCTGGACAACTTATTAAAAAAAATTTTAACAATGCAACCTCTTCTGATCAGTTTGTGAGAAGAATTAAATTACCATCAGAGAAGAGAGAAATTTACTGGCCAAATTTCAACAAAAAGCTTTGCATAATTGGTGGAGAGGATTGAAAAATACATATTGTGACTGAGTAAGTATACCCAATTATAGACCTCTTTTACTGAGATCTGTGTCCTTTGTGTGCTGTCTTTTCAGCTATGACAGCCATTATAAAAACAAATATGGAGACAAATTGAACTTCAAGCCAGACCATTGAATGGCCATATTACAAAGTGTTAAAAAAAAAACACTTTTTCTCAAAAATAATGAAGCATATTTGATCACAGGTTTACTAAAATTGTTACTTAATATTATTCACTGAAAATATAAATATTTTAGATAATGTAAAATGCAATGAAATATTTTTAAAATATTGTTTATTTTGTCTTTATATCAACTGTTTAAATATCTGTTTATATATTTTTAGTATACCTAATATATCAATATAGTAGTAATATATACAATTTATAGGGATAGATACTAGACCTATGATATCATTGGTTCAGGGAACCTCCTAGATAATGTAACTCTCTCTATAGTTGTGTAGGACAATAATGTCTCTGCAACTTGTTGCCTTAGACTAGGGTGGCTTAGGGCACTGATTTGTCCAGGGTCACACATAAATTAAATAAATATACGTATATTGGGAATGTATGTTCAAAAAAACTTTTTTTTTTTAGCTACTTGAGGTATACAGTTAAAGAAGTTTGAAGACCACAGATCTAAAGCATAAAATATAAAAGCTTCCCTTCAATATTATTCCATACCTGATCACCACTGGACCTGAAGTCAGGAAGACCTGAGTCCAAATCTAGCCTCAGACACCAGCTGTGTGATCCTGGGCAAGTCACTTAACCTCTGGCTGTCTAGGTTTTCTCATCCATAAAATGAATGGGTTGGACTAGTAATCTAAGTCCCTTCCAGTCTTAAATCTATGGTCCTACAAAAGAGAAGGGAATAATATTTATATAGTACTTATTATGTGGGGGGCACTGTGCTAAAATTATTATCTCATTTTATGCTCACAACTCTGGGAGGTAGGTGTGATTATTGTGTCCGTTTTACAGATGAAGTGATTGATTCCATGCCTTGCTCAAGGTTACATAGCTACTAAATGTCAGAGGTGGGACTTAGGTCTTCCTGACTTCAACCCAGGACTTTCTCCACAGTTCCGTCTATCTACTTCACTCAAAAGATTTCCCTGAAGTGTCTTCATACGATTCTGAGTTCCTCTGTTGAAGGCTTTCTCATATTAGAACTAAATGAATTAATTTAATCCTAGTAGAAATTGCTGATCCCTTTTTAAAAAATAGATAGCCTCAGCCTTTATAGATAGATAGATAGAGATAGCCTCAGTTTCCTCAACTGTAAAACCTCTAAGGTCTTTTCTAACTCAAAAAATTCTATGATTTTTTTTCTTTTTGAAAAAGATAGTGTTGCAGTCACCAGGATGCCATTGCAGAGTCCCAAACATACTATCAGCCAAGAGCAAAGTCAGTGCAAAGCAAAATTCTATCCACACCAGGTAGCAGTTTTCCTTTAGCGATCCTCCTTTTACTTAAACATAAAAGTTTTTACTGATATTTTCTGTTTCTTATAACATCACAGTCTCCCATGTTCCCCCCTCCCACCCCGCCCCCTTACTTTTCTGTCTCCTAGAGAGCCATTTCATATTATAAATTGTATTTTTTTTAGATAATAGTTTTTTTTTAAATCAGCACAACGGTTGGATACATTGAAAAAGTCTGAAAGCAGGTACAATATGTAACACCTGTGGACCTTCCACCTCCACAAAGTGCTAGTAGGTTGGGGGTGTCTTTTAATCTTCATCTGAGTCTCACTCGAGCTTTATAATTTTGTTACATTTACTTTTGGACTTTGGGGTGTGTCACTGTCTTTTCCATTTACATTGTTGCAGTTATGATATATGTTGTTTTCTTGGCTCTGCTCATTTCACTTGAATCAGTTCATAAAGCTCTTTCCACACTTCTTTGCATTCATCACATACATCATTTCTTACAGCACAGTACTATTCTATTACATTCATTTACTATGATTTGTTTAGCCATTCCCCAATTGATGGGTATTTACTGTTTCCAATTCTTAGTTATCACAAGAAGTGTTGCTATAAATCCTTCAGAGTACATGGGAACTTTTTTCTTATTGGTTACTTCTTCAGAGTATAAGCCTGAAGTCTTTGGTTGAACATTTTAGTCATTTTCTTTTCATAATTCCAAATATTTTCCAAAATGACTGTGCTGTTTCACAATTCCACAAACAATGGATTAATGTGCCTATCTTTCCACACACATCCCCAACACTGACTGTCGCCATTGTTGATCATTTTTGCCAATTTGTAGGGTGTGAAGTAAAACTTGAGGATTGTTTTGAATTTGCATTTCTGTTATTATTAGTTATTTGGAGTATTTTTCAGGTGGTTGTGAATACTTTGCAGTTCTTTTGAGAAATTTATTCATATCCTTTGATGATTTATCTATTAAGGAATGGATAGGTATGCATATGTGTGTATGTATATATATGTGTGTGTGTGTGTATACACACACACATATAGTTTATGTATCTCAGAGACCAAAGTCTCATCTACAAATGGAGAAATTAGATACAAAGGGTTTTCCTATTTAACTACTTCCTTTCTTATTCTAGATGCATTAATATTTTCTGGCAGAAACTTTTCAGTTTCAATGATCAAAATATATTTATCTTTTTTAATTGCCTCTATCTCTTGTTTGGTTAGGAATACATCTCTTACCCATAGCTGTGAGAGATGTATGATCTGTTTCTCTTGATCTGAAATAACATAATATGTAATAATAAGGTCATGTATCCATTTAGAATTTTCTGTGGTGTGTGGTATAAGTGGTTGATCTAAGCCTCATTTCTGCCAGAGTGCTTTGCAGTTTAGACAGCAATTTTTATCAAATAGGGAGTTTTTTAAAGTAACTTATTACTTAATATCAATTTATTTAATTACCTAATAGTAATCAATAGTAATAGTAATGACTAGTAATACTAAATATTAACTATATTGAAGTTTTCTACTTTATGAAACACTGTTACTGAGTTTTATTCTTTCTGAATCTCCCTTGTCTAGTGTGTCCCATTCATCCTTCTACTTTTTAGCCAGTACCAGATGGTTTTGATGACTGTTGCTTTATAATACAGTTTGAGGTCTGGAAGTGCCATTCCTCATTACTTCTTTTCATTATTTCCCTTGATATTCTAGATCTTTTGTTTTTTCAAATGAATTTTGTTATTATATTATCAAGTTCTTTCAAGTATCCCCTTGGTAATTTGATTGGTACAACATTAAAAGTATAGGCTAATTTTTATAGAATTGTCATTTTATTATGTTGGCATGGTTTATCCATGAGCGCTGAATATTCTTCTAGCTATTTATAATTTTAAAAACATTTTTTAAGGCGTGCTTTCTAATTGAATCTAGTCAAGTCTTTTGTATGCTTTGGGAGGTTAAACCTTAGATATTTAATGCATTTTGTTAGTTATTTGGAAAGGATTTTCCCTTTATATTATTGCTTCTTGTGTTTTGTTATTATGTGGAAATGCTGTCGATTTTTGAAGATTTATTTTGAAGCCTGCAACTTTGCTGAAGCTACTAATTTTCTCAGTTATTATCTCTGCTGATTCTGTGATGGTTTTTTTTTTTAATGAACCATCATATCAACTATCTTTATTTGATAGTTTTATCTCCTCTTTACCTATTTTTATTCTTTTAATTCCTTTCTCTTCTCTCATTGCTATTGCTAGCATATACATTAAATAGTAGTGGAGAAAGTAGATAGTCTTATTTCAATCTATATTTATTGCAAAGGGTTCTAGTTTATCACCCATTGTATATGATCCTTGCTTTTGGTTTTAGATAGATTTTTTTAATGATATTTTTAAAAAGTTCCTCTATTCGTATATTTTGTAGGGTTTTTAGCATAAAAGTGCTTTACTCTGTCAAAGGCTTTTTCTTCATCTACTGAGATGATCGTGTATGTGGTTTTGGATGTTTTGGTTTTTAATAAGATTAATTATCTTGATTATTTTCCTAATGTTGAACCATCTCCACTTTTCTGGTATAAGTCCCAGTTGATCACAATGAATTATTTCTTGGATAAATCACTGAAGTATGTTTCATAGGATTTTGTTTAAAATTTTTGAATCAATGTTGATTAATGAAATTGACCTATAGTTTTCTTTCTGTTTTCTCTTTCCCTGGTTTAGGTTTTAGACTATACTTGTCCCATAAAAGAATTCTAGGATGGGTCTTTCTCAATTTTTTAGAATAATTTGTGAAGTATGGGACTCAAAATTGTGATAGAATTCTCCTAGAATCCTATCATTTTATTTTCTTATGGGTAATTTTACTTTTGGTTGCCACTTCTGCTCTGTTGTGGCATTTTTGATGCTGCACTCAGCCACAGGCCTTACTGGTACCCTGTTCCCTCTCCTCAGAATTTCTAAGTCTGGTATCTCAGAACCCGCCTTATCAATCAGCAGAACTCTATATTGGAGAGAATCCTGGCCTTGAAGTCAGATGAGATCTAATTTTTCCTAACTTTGACTACTACTAATATCAACAACAACAATAAATTTCATTGTCATTATTTTTCAGTGATCTGATAGAATATGAGCTTACTTCCTAATACTGCTATTCAACTATAAAATGCCCTTATTTTATCCTGTAGAATGTTGAATAATAGCAGAATAGCAAATTGCACCAGGACTGTTTTTTTTTCTGAACTCTGTTGAAAAATAGGAGAAGAATCATGTAACAATGAGAGCAATCATCATCATAATAACACTATACTAAATACTCACAATCTCAAAAATTTTTTTACTTGCAACTAGGAAATAAGCTATACAGGCACTGGGGTATAGAAATGCATCTTGCCCTGCTAGTGAGTTAGGAGGGATAGGGGAAGATATAAGAGAGAACAGATTGGGAGTATTCAGTAGGCTCGCTATCTTGGGGTGGAGAGTGGAGGAAAGACAAGGAGAAAATTTGTAATTCAAAATATTGTGGAAATGAATGTTGAAAACTAAAATAAATAAATAAAAGATTCAAATGCTCATATCTCCAACCTACATGAAATGAAAAGTTTTCAAAACATAATGAAGTAGACTAAGAACCCAAAACTATATAGGAAGTTGTCCTGTCCATTCCTGAAGATGCTTTTAGTGATCCAACAGGAAATGAGTTTAAATGCTAATACTTTCATTCAGTTACAAAAAGCAATCATTTTGTTTGCCCGGGTAATTGTCCACAGAACACTAACCACGACAGAAAATTTCCAGCATAAATGACTTATCCCAGAACTCTTTCTATCCACACTCTAGCAAAAAGGACAAGAATGAGATGATAACAATGATGGTAACTCACACTTAATGAAATGCTTCAAACTTCACAAAGCACACAAAAAACTCACAACAATCTTTTGAAGTAGATATTACAATGATCCCCATTATATAGATGAGAAAACTGAGGACCACAAAGTATAGGTGATTGACTCAAGGTCACACAGCCAGTAAGTTTGCAAAGTGGGATTCAAATTCAGGCCCTCCTGCCTCCAGGTTCAGCAGACTGTCTACTGCACCATGCTGCCTCCCATTTACTTAGCTTTGCAACTATGAGTAGCCCATTTATAACTGCTCAGAGGTCAATTTTCCTCTTCTATAAACTAACACTAGTGTATTTTAACTGTGACAATGCCAGCCTTTGCCTGCCTCCATTCATAGACTCACAGAATGTTCAAGGTGGAAGGAAGATTAGGCCTAAAGAGGTTCTATGACTTAAGCCAAGATCTCTTTGCCTTTTAGTGGCAGAATGAGGAGGGGGTTCCCAAGCTAGGCACTCCATGCACCACCATATGCTGCCTCATACATCTAATCAAATTGTTATTTCGGGGCAAGTTGGCAGGCACAACACACTGGGGCAGGTGTGGGGCCTTTCATTGTCACATTACATGACAGGAGCCACCCTATCAGACCCACATGCAGGGTTAGCCCTGACTGGGATTATCCCAGGGCATAGCTTCCTCATTTGTCCCCTTATATCGTGTTTTGGGGCAGATGGGAGTTCTTGGTCTCTTTGCTGAATTTTCTCCCCATCTTGTCCCCTCTGTACGCCCCTAAGCCTCTTAGCTCAATACTTGAGAGAGGGGATGTGTTAGTTGGATTTGACTGCATGTTTCTTTAATAATAATTTATGTAGGAGTAGCTAGGTGGTACAGTGAATAGAGTACGGGCCCTGGAGTTAGGAGGACCTGAATTCAAATCTGACCTCAGACACTTAACACAAAACTAGCCGTGTAACCTTGGGCAAGTCACTTAACCCAGTTGCCCTACCTTCCCCCTCTAAAAAAAAAAAAATTATGTAGCACCTTTTAGCTTTTAAAGCATTTTATATGCACTTTCTCAATTAAACCCTCACAACAGCATAACTTCTACTCGTATTACTAACTCCACAAATGAGTTTCAAGAAAATTAAATGATTTTTGCCCATGATCATGTGGGTAGGAAGAGTTAGAACAGGCCTTGAAACAGCTCTTACTGACTCCAGATCCACTGATTCACTAAAGAACTCTGGAATTCTGTCTTCAGCATTTTTAAGGTCAGAACCTTTTATTTCCCCCCATCTCCTGTACTTTCATTGGCATAAGAAACTCCTGATAAGGAAAGCCTTTTTACCAAGGTAGACCAGCAAGTCCTCTGAAACTTAGGATCTTAGAGGTTGACCTGGGGGCAATAAGGGGTGAAGGGCCTTTTACTGAGTCACACAACCATAGTCATTGGCAGAGTTTGCCTCTAGGCCTTGCTGGGTGTAAGGTACCTGGTTCTCTTTCTACTGTACTACACTGCCTCTCATAGTTAGAAACTAATTTCTGGAAATAAGACAATTCTGGTAGAATTTTAACCTGTGAAAGTAACTAAGATTATTCTTGACAATGAAAATTTTATGACATAAAGATTGCAGACTGTACACCTAAGTTTGAACTAATACAAGAAAATGGACTCATTTAGTTTTTTTCTGAATAGATACAGGAGAAAGGCCATCACTGTTCTAAAACGAAGGAGAGATTAATTGCAATTGTTATCCTTGAATCAAAATAATTATAATTTATAGACATATTCTCTTCCCCTTATAGAGTACAAGTTCTGAGAGGGAAGGGATTGTTTCATTTTCACTTTTATACCCCCGATGTCTACAAGAGTTCCTAGCACTCAGTGGGCTCTTTATATAATACTGTAAGATTAACTGATTGGTTGGCTGCTTGATCATTTCACTCAAGGGACAGAAAAGTGAGAGAAATGCAAGCACCCTGAATTTAGCATTCCCTATAGGAAACCATCTGACTTCAGCATCTTATGGAGAGTGGAAAAAAAATGCCTGCATAATCTGGTAAAATCATAATGACCAACCTTTTGATGTTTGATGCCAAGTTTTTGACCTTTGCTGAGTGAGAGGGATGGTTTGCTAACCAAAACATCAATGTTTCAATTGCTTTAATAGCTACTGTATAACATTCCCATCGCTTCTCCAAATGAACACTCAGAGGCTTGGGGTCTATTTTTCCAATCCTTGGATGGTTCCCTTCTCACTATATTTGGGGGTATGTAGGGAGAGAAAGCATTATTCCTGAGAGGAGCTCAAAAATGTTTCAAATTTCTGGTGAGAAACAGATAAACGAAGGTTTCTGAATGAAAATAAATATTTTAGCGACACAGAGATTTTTCTTTTCAAGGATTTTTAACAGGACCAAAATAACCTCTCTAGAACAGGAAGAGACCTCCACACAGACAAAGTTTTTTTTTCTTCAGTCCAGCTGGAGGGACTGAGAGACTAAAAGGGAAATAATGAGAAGAAAGAACGAAAGAACAGTGATGAGCAAGAGAACAATGGAGGAGGGAAAGCAACTCATCCCTCTGCCTCATGTGCAGCCCAGCTAAGCCTGTCAGGAGTCAGAGTGCAAGCAGCACTAATAGTGCAGGCAGCTAACTGTGCTCTGCTGAGACATCCCTGCAAATGGACTTGGCCCAAGGTTCCACCCTGGCTGGAGATTTTACATTTAGAAGTGTAAGACATAGTAACATTTAAGGAATTCTGGATCCTGCCAACCAGCCATCCTCTCTCTCTTGGCCATGTGACAGATGGGCCAGAATCCTGCCATGCCTTCTACGCATCTGCTGTATGCATCAGGGGAGAAGCAGGAGCAAGCAACCCGAGAGCTTGGCCCTTAGGAGAGGGGCAGATTTTAGGGTCATCATGACACTTCCAGCAGGACGGGGCAACCTGACTTCAAATGGTTCTGCTATATTAGGAGATGGATCTGTCCATCCCAAGCTAAGGCTCTGGCTAGGAGAAGGAACTTTCCAATAATCAGGTGAAACACTAGAAAACCAAAACGTGTTTTCTGGATACGCTACTTTTTAATTGCTTTTTTTTTTGGTTTGCTTTTGCCCATCGCTCCTCCTTTTCTTTATGATCACATCTGTTATTTTAGTTTATTTTTCCACATTATATTGAAATGGTTCTTTTTAAAAACCATTATTTTGCACTCAGCATGACTCTTCATTTTCTTTAAACCTTATACAAAGGGGCAGTATAGTACAGTGGACAGAGGGCCAGGCTTCAAGTCAGGAAGACCTCGGTTCAAATCCTGCCTCTCACAAATACTAGCTATGTGATCCAATGTATGGCGAAGGAAAGACCCACACCAAGACTAACAAAACCACAGATTTTTCCTATATTTAAGAAAGTCAAATCAACCATCTATCCTAAATATACAAAATAAGCACATGTATTTTCTATGTGAGTAGTCACTTGCTTTGACCATCTTATCCACGTTACCAGAATTCAGTGGGGATGAGTCACTTTTGAACCACTGGTCTGTTAATATTGGAAGTCAGTGTATGATATCCTTAAAATAGCCCTGTTCTGCCTGTCTAGGTGGGTGTCAAGGCCTGGTTATAGACCTGGGAGACAAAGGAGGCCTGGGCAAAAATACTTAAGAGTAAAATAGCTCCCAACTTCCATAAATGTGCATATGATAGTTTTAAACACAATATTTAGTCCCAGGCATAAGACAGACATAACATCACTGATGTTTTGGAGTTGGTTTTTTTTTTTAATCCCTTTCTGATGATAACCTAGAGGCTTCTTGGTCAGTGGATGGGAGACTCTCAACTTTTCAGAATAGAAGCAAGCAAAAGTTCAAGGTTTAAGAACCCAAAGGGGACTTGGTGATAGTCTTGCCCAATGCCCCCATCTCATAGATGAGGGAATGGAAGCCCAGAAAAGGTAAGGGATTTCACCAGAGCCTTATGGGAAGTAAAATAAGAGAGCCCAAGGCCTCTGGGAGGAATCCAGTGATCTTTCAACTGTATCACGCTCCCTCCTTAGTAGGACAAAAGGATTTGTTCTCCTGGTGTTAAGCTCAACTATCAGGAATATTAATATGTTTGCCAAACTGAATGGAATTCTCCAAACCATCTTTATTTCCCTTTTTTTAACCAATGGGAAATCCTCCGGAACTGTGTCTCTCTTACAGACTACAGACAGATTGGAGCCACACCTTACACCTTGCAAGAACTTTTCAGCTCTAAGAACAAAACAAAGGAATGACAAAGAAGCCCACATGCCCCCTAGCCAAACTCTTAAAATTTCAATTATTCTGAAGTTATGAATCAAACAGAAAAGCACCCAAAGCACTCATTTCTTTTTGGGGGGGAAGGGGTAAGGCAGGGCAATTGGGGTTAAGTGACTTGCCCAAGGTCACACGGCTAGTAAGTGTTAAGTGTCTGAAGCCGGATTTGAACTTAGGTCCTCCTGACTCCAGAGCTGGCACTGTGCCCCCTAGCCGCCCCCCAAAATCACTAATTTCTACAAGCAAAGCAGTATTATGTATCAGAGAATAAGATCATATATCTGCCCAATTAAGAAATCAGTATCTCAAAACAACCATCATAAAATTATAATATAATATGTATTATATGTGATTATAAACCATCTCCATCAGTTTACTCATCTGTCAAATGACAGGCTTGGTCAAAATGATTTCAGAAGTCCTTTTAAACTCATGTTCTGTGGGTCTATGATTCTAATGACTTTTTCAGTATCATCGGACTAAGAGAATTTAGGCACCAATGCTATTATTAAGGAAGGAGAGGACTGGAAAAGAAGGAGTTTTTATTCAGCTGTCATTTAAACATAACACACTTCATATAAACAACTATTATGGAATTTGTCAAGTCTTATTTTTAAAAATGGACAAATTAATGAAAACTGTCCCTCCCCCCCCCTTTGCTTCCTTAAGACTTGGGCTAAGGCAATTATAAATTATATCATTTCCAATAGTAAACAAAAACACAAGTTTCCATAATTTAAAAATATAAAAACTCTGGTCTGGAATGAGACTTGGATTTTTCCTGGGTAAGAGTATTTTCACATCTACAAGACCAATTTTCACCTAGAGAAATTCTTATTTAATTTTAGAAACAACGTGGGGAGACAGAGAGGAAAAAACAGCTAGAAACTAAATAAAGAATACATACTCCCATGACCAAGGAAGAGAATGCCTCGCTGTTTTCACTGACAGGGAAAAACGCTTTCACAGAGTTTCTGTTCCCAGGCAGAGGACGTCTTTGAAGAGTTTATTTGGTCACATCTTGGTGTAGCGGGTTTACAAAACTAACTCAATTCAGTGTTACTGGGAGTTACCCACTTAAATGTCCTACACACAGAAGGAGAATAAACCCCTTTCTGTGCCAGCTTTGCACTTGGCTTGAATTTTTACGACTGACTTAGAAGCCCTAGGGAATGAAAAAGTCTCTTAATGGAAACACTGACACAGTCTTAAATATAGTGGCATGAACGGCCCCACTATAAAACTGCACAAGGGATGTGGCCTCTGCAGAAGGCGTTGAAATGCACAGAATTTATCAGAAAATCGCCAACAATTGTTTTACTCATATACAACAGCCAAACTGTGAAGACTAGAAGGCAGAGAAACATAATCACTGTTTAAACATTTCTAAGCACTTGCTTTTTTTTCTCTCAGAAAAATGCAAAGTTTTGTAGGTTCCTTATCCCTTCATATTTACTGCCTTGATCCAGCCTTGGGTCCAGTCACTCTTGTCATGCTGCTTTAACATATATAATCTCTCAAAGGCCAGGGACAATTTTTCAACATTACCCAGAAGAATCAGAGTCCATTTTCCTATGAGACCAGAACATGTGTATACGACTTTTAAAATGTCCTGAAATAGGATGCAGAATATTAGAAATTATCAGCTAGTTGGGAAAGCCAAGCTCTGGAAGACTCGTGAGCTTTTACTGTGGTCTTTCTGAGTTTTTGCTTGGATTTTGCTGGGGGTTTTAGAGATTTATCTTACTTTTATAATTTTCTTTCTTGAATTAACTTATCTATCACTGCACTTGGTTTTGGAGACAAGCTTACTTTCATTTCCTAAACACTAGGCTTTTTATATCACTTGTGATTTTTTTGTCTGCCTGGATACTTGAATGATGCATTGTTTATCTGATTAACACAATGTCTACCCATCAGTCCAGATGACCAATGATCTCCCTAAAGAGGTGTGAGACTCGAGGTGCAGAATTTTTTTGCACATGGCCAATCTGGGAATCTATTCTGTGTGAATATGCATATTTGCTAATTTCCTTTTTTTTTCATGGGGAGGAGGTGAGAGAAAATACATTTTTGCTAATTGAAAAAAAATTTACTTCATTGCCCCTGAAAATGTATCATTTAAATACATCACTACATTTTAATTTTTTATTTTTTTCCTTCTTTGCTTTTAAATCATGCTTTAGAATTATCTAAGGCCCTTTTCTTGTCATATACCCATAGCATATAGTAAAATACTTGAATCCAAAGAAGAAGCAGACAGACACAGGTCTCTGGAGTCCATCTGTCTACACAACAGACCTGAGATCCCTTCAACATCTATTTTGCTTTCACTACACTGACTTCCTGAGCACCATGTAAAGAAAAGAAAAGGCTAAAGAAGCAGCATCATAATCAGAAAGGTGCTTAGAAACACACTGTATACGTTTTCTAAACTGAGCTACCTTTGAGCTTGGATATCTCTGTGAGCTAAGTAGGGGCTTTGTCTGGGGTGGGCCCATGTTTCCTCAGTGGAACCCTTCTGTCACTGTCAGACTGTGCTAAGCCACACAGTAAGTACAGGGGGTGAATGGTTATCTTTCAATAAGCCTGCAAAAGTTCTTAATGAAATTTGTATTCCTGTTCTAATTTCCTTTGCTATTAATCTACTCTGAATTGCATATAGAATGATGGAGGGAATTCATGTAAATTTCATGTAAATTCATGTAAGCTCCATGAAGAAAATGCTGTTTTCTAGAAGTGAATAATTGTGATGGAATCCTGTGCTGTGAACTCTGGAATGAATTTAACTATAAACACCACTACCTTTCTCTTGTTCAGATCAAAGGACTATAGATTTAGAGCTAGGAAGCCCCTTCAAGACCACCAACATCAACAACATCATTGCTTCACACTTACTAAAAGATCAGAATGTTCACAGTCTTATTTGGCACGCTACACGACTCAACTCTATTCGACTTAACTCTTCATACTTCCCTAGGAACACCCTACTTATCCAGAGGAAAGATTTCTGGCAACCTCAACCACCTAGAATAAAGCCCTGAACCAGAAATAAAACAGGAAAAAAAGACCTCTAGGGTCATTCCTGCCTTCATTTGTTCAATAACTGCTCATCACTCAGGATTTAGTGCTGGAAAAAACCATAGAGATCACCCAGTCTTCTAAACAGTTACCGTGTATAAAGCACTGTAGGAAACACAAAACTGAATAAGGTGCAGTGACCTATTCGTGGAGCTTACTATAACACAAAATGAGAAAAATCACCATAATACAAGATAGAAGGTGAAATATAAGAAAGGTTCAAAGCAAGCGTTAGGGGAGCTCAGACGACCAGAAATACTTGCAGCTGAGGGGAGAGGAAGGAACCAGAGAAGGGATCAGAGAAACAGTTGTGTCTGATTTCAGTCTTTAAGCATGACTAGACTTTGCACAGGTGGCAATTGAGAATGGTATTCCGATGGAATAAATAAGATAAGGAAAGATACAGAGATAACAGAACATGATGGCAATGTTCAGGAAATGCCAGTTTGACTGACATAAAGGATAGAAGTTGAGGATGAAAAGATCATTTGGTATCAGATCATGGATGAGCCTTGAATGCCAGGATAAGGGGCAAAGGCTTGGTTAGATAAGCTGAGGGTTTTTGAACAGGGGTGATATGGTTAGAGCAGTGTCTTAGGAAGATTATAGAGCAATGATCTGTGGCTACTGTGAGGCTAAAAATGATATTTGGGTAAATTTGTGTGTAAGACTAAGTTTATTGATCTATAAGCTTGGAACAAAAGACTGGAAGCAATAAAGGTTCATGGATCCTAGAAGTTAAAATACTGAGATGTAATGGCTAAGCAAGGGAAGAGAAATCCAAGGCAGCAGAACCAGACTTAAGAAGTGAATGGCTAGATAACAGAGGATATCACTATTTCCTGGTTCCATGAGTGATTGATGTGTCATAATGATGACCCAGGTTCATCAAGGAAAGGTTAGATTATGTTCAGCATACTCATCATGGCGTCTCTGCCTTATACTGGCTCTGTGACTCTGGGCAAATCACCTAACTTTTCAGCACCCTGGCCAACTCTCTAAAGGGCAGGTTAGATCTGTCAAGATAATGAGAATTTCTTATCAAAAAGAGTTATCTAAAGAGTTACCTAAGCCAATGAAATCATAGGTGTAGTCCAAAAATTACTCTAGTATCCGCAAAATGCTAAGAGATCTTGTAGAAGTATATTGGTTGACCCTCTGTGGTGGATTTTGGGAAGAACATGGACTAGCATTGCATAGGATGGATGCATAGATGAGTTGTAATTCACATACCTGGAAGGAGCATCTACATAGACACATTGATGCATTATAGAAGCAGAGGAATGTGAAGCCCATTTCATAGAAACCATGGAAATGGGTTCCTATGAAAAAGATTTGGTGTTTAAAGGGTAAATTTCCATTATCTGGAAAATTAAATTAGGTGGAACACATCATTCATGAATGAGCAGGAGTTGTACTCCATATATGGAACCAAAGACTATGACAATTTTCATGGTGTTCCTTAAATATAACTAGCCAGGCCAGCTTTTGAGGATTTTATTCTACTCTACTAAGGAGCCAACCAGTAATTTTCATGCCTAGAATGGAATGTCTGAGAATTCAAATAGAGAATACTCAATTCTTTCACTAAAAATAAGGGTGCACAATACATGTAGGGATCATGAATTGAGAGAACAGTATTTGAGGGTTAACTCTCAAAAGAAAGTTCTGGGACATACAATACTTACCATCTTTAGTAACTAGCTATGGAAGCCACTCTTGCATTCCATGATGGTCTACCTAGTTTTGAACAAGTGAAATACATCTATAATCTATATCTATATCCATATCTATATCTATACCTATACCTATATCTATATCTACATCTACATCTACATCTACATCTATGTCTATCTATATGCAGAGAGAGATCAAGAGAGAGGAAGTGTATAAATACATATATAAAGAGATACATTATGAAATGAGAATTCATTTTACAAAAGAATTAACCATAGAATTTCTTCCAATAGTTCAACTGGTACACTTCAAAAAGCTTTAATTTCCAAAAAAACACATAATTTATACACTTCAGAAAATTCCCAACTAATCAACCAAATTGTGTTCCAAAAGTTTGTGTGTAAGTGATTTATTGGGAACTTAGAAAGTATTCCCTTTTAGAAACAACATTATAAGTGGTATAATACCATCTCTAAATTAGCTTATTTAGATATTTATATGCCTGACCTATGTGTTAATGGTCTTGATGTAAGTCCCTGGTCCTGAGAGATGGGGGTGGGGCATACATGCCAAAAGAGAGGAGAACTGGAGGGAGGAGACTAGAAAAAAGGAAAAGAAGTTGGGAGAGGGAAAGAGAGAAAGGGAGGCAATGGCAGACAAAGAAAAGGATAGGAGGAAGAGATGATGGAAGAGAAAAAGAAAAAGAGGAAGAATTTCTTTTCTGATACAAGATTGGTGCTAGGCATGGTTTTGAAATAAGCCTTCTCTATTAGATAGCCTCGTATCTCATGCCTTCCTATGATTCTCTCTCCAGGCTTCAGTGTCCTGATATTGCCCAAGTCTCTAACTGTAGAACTTTACCCAGTCTTGCCCTACCCAGCTCCCTAAGCCCAAACCAAATTACTACTGGCTCAGGGCCCATCTGTTCTTTGCTCCAGCCCCAGAGGATTAGTTGGCTGTTCTCTTTCCCAAGGCCAAACCCTCTAATTGTGCCCTTGATCTCATTCCTTTCCATCTCACTGGAAACTTGCCCCATAGATAATTTCCTCTTCACCTTCAGTTTCCTGCTCCTTCTTTGCTGCTCATAAACATATCCAGCCCTCCCCATTCTTCAGTAAGACCATTTGGCCTTGCCATACCCTCGAGTTACCTTCTTATATCTCTCTTATCTTTCACTACGGACCTCCTAAGAACAAGTCTTGGTATTCATTGCCTTAACTTCTACAACAAATAATTTCTCAGCCCCTTGTGATCTGGCTTCCAAACCTTCCATTCTACAGAAATTGTTCTCTCAAAGGTTACAAAGCCCTCTTAACTGCTTAATCTTTTCCCAGTCCTCCTACCTGACCTCTGTTTGATGTTGTGGGTCACCAACCTCCTCCAGCGGTGGAATCACTTCCCCAAAATGTGTAGCGGGTGGCAGTCATTTGGTAAGTTGCTTTCTTAGGGCAACTAAGTAGTACAGTAGATAGAGTGCTGGGCCTGGAGTCAGGAAGACCTGAGTTAAAATAGTCTCAAACACTTACTAGCTGTGTGACCCTGGGCAAATCACTTGACCCTGTTTGCCTCAGTTTCCTCATCTCTAAAAACGAGCTGGAAAAGGAAATAGCAAACCACTCTATCTTTGCCAAGAAAACCTCAAATGCGGTCATGAAAAGTCAGATGCATGAAATGATTGAACAACAATCCTGTTTGCATTGAATCAGAATCGTCTCTGTGTCATAAATATTTAGAGACTGAAGTAACAACACATCCTCTCTGAGTTGGTTACAAAGTTCCATTTTCTTCCTCATCAAGGCTCATTCATCCTTTTGCTTTCAAAACTTATAGTAAGTTTTTCCTCAACAGTTCATATCCTTCAGACTTCCCTTTCACAGGTGAAAGAGATAGAAGTCCAGTTTTCAAGGTAAGCCAAATTTCAGTGTAAAGCAGTGTAAAAGAGGACTGGTCAGTGCAGCCCCAGTTCCTGAAGCATACACGGTGTTCTGGGTGCTGAATGGTCACCTGGAGCCTTAGGGAACATGCTTTTCAGAAATGCAGAACAATGTGAGATGGAGGGGCCCTATTGCCTGATTCAGAATACTCACAGGCATTCTCTAACAGTTTCTCCCTGCTGACCCAGAACTAAGTGTCCATGCAAAAGTCATCAGTTAGAGAACTCAAGCTTTCTCGTTCCCTGGTGGCCAGCGAGGCATGAGCTGCTATAAGCCTCTGGGTAGGGAGAAAGTACCATTGGTTGGCTCTCTTCTCCTGGATTGACGTGTGCCTTGAAGACATGGTGCTTTAGTTTCTTTTGTCTCTGTTGGTTTACTCTTTTCTGCTTGTGGGTCAATAAGCGTCAATTATGAAGCAAACCAGGACTTGTCCTTGTGAATTTCAAAAGTTCAAAGGAACTATGAGAGGATCAATGATGGTTATCCATGACAGAGACTGCCACAGCTACCAGAGTCAAGTGGAATGAGGCTCCAGAACAGCACCCAAGGAAATACTTGTGAGATCCAGCTCAGCACTGAATACACTCATAAGAGACACTATGTCCTATCAACCAGGGGCTACCTGGTCCAGTTGTCATACAATAGCTGGAAGTGAATTTGGATGAGCAAATTGTTAAGTAGCAAACAAATTAAATCTGAGCCCACTCTCCCCATGGACTGAGATGTAGAGAACAGAACATACCCCCATTCTGGGGGAACATTTTTATTTTAGGGTCCTACCATATGTTTTCAGTAAATATACCTTTGTTAAAGCTAACTACTGTCAGTTGGTTAGTTGATATTGAGAAAGCAAATGATCAAATTCATATTGGGAAGATACTAACAGAAACTTGCAATTGATATGAGAGGACTGAGGGCTGGTAAACAATAGCCTTAGGAGAACTCCACAACTCCTCACTGTAGAATTTTGAAAGGAGATAGAGAAATATGGAACTTGACTTACCAATGGTGTTGGGATTGGGAAAGAGTGAGCCCACACAGACAGACAGAGTGTGTATATATGTAACACGTAAGTTTATAGACACACGTGTGTATATAAATAAGATCATGTTTATGTATGTGAATTTATGTATATGTATGCATGTGTGTGTACATGTGCATGTGTATATATGTATGTATGTGTGTGTGTTTGAGATATATAGTAAGCTAATCTTTGTAAATGATGCAGTCCTTGGCCTTAGCTGGTTCTCAGATGGGCTGGAAATAGTTCATTCCCCAGCCAAAGTAAAGCAGGGCCAGTGGAATCTCCTAGATCTATGTATCCTATGAGGAATGTGGGTGGGACTCTGTCTTTGGAGGATGGAACCTGGAGAGGTCTGTTTTTGTGTAAACTTAAATCTATCCTTATCTAGTCATCTTTTGGGAAAGGGACCCCACCCAGGGATTATAGAGTAAATTTTCAAGTTTGGTTGCAGCCTGAAAAGTTCACTTGGGCTCCTTGGCTATACAGACCTGTAATCAGCTTTTCGTGGGATAACCAATTCTTCTTACATCTGAAAATTATAATTTGATAATCTGACATCACGAAAGTGGCTTGTAATGTTTCTGGACAATAACCAGAGCCTGCCTGTTACATGGGCATTTGGCAAACTTCAATTTGGATGATTTCATCCAAAACAAAATGCTGAGTGAATATATTTCCTTTATTTTTAGAAATACAGTTGTGCAATTATCTTCTTAATTCTAACCACTTCTAATTGTAGATGTTG
Source organism: Pseudocheirus occidentalis (assembly GCA_028646575.1). Taxonomy (NCBI): domain Eukaryota; kingdom Metazoa; phylum Chordata; class Mammalia; order Diprotodontia; family Pseudocheiridae; genus Pseudocheirus; species Pseudocheirus occidentalis. The sequence continues at coordinate 52,580,435 of CM053597.1, forward strand.
TTCTCATAAATGTTTCAAACTTCAGACCTACAGGCAACTCACAGGAAAAAAATAATTTTCTCCTGCACTGGTAGGTTCCAGTAACATCTCCAATTAAGATTATAGTCTTGGGCTACAGTTCTCTCTCTCTGTCTCTCTGTCTTTCTGTCTCTCTCTGTCTCTCTGTCTCGCTGTCTCTCTCTCTCTGTCTCTGTCTCTGTCTCTCTCTGTCTCTGTCTCACTGTCTTTGTCTCTTTTTCTCTGTCTCTGTCTCACTGTCTTTCTCTCTGTCTCTGTCTCTCTGTCTCTCTCCCCTCCGTCCCCTCTCCAGGAAGTCAATTTTTTTAAATTACCAAAACAAATGAAGTAATAGTACATGGGAAGTGAGAGAATACTGGAATGAGAGTCAGAAGGTGTGGGTTGGACCTAATCCTGGAATCACATTTAGATGAGTCACTTCCCTTCTCTAAATTCTGTTTTTGTCACCTGAAAAAGTAGGATAATAACACCTGCTCTGTCTACTTCCTAGGATTCTTACAAGAATGAAATGAGACCCTAGAATTGAACCTGATAAAAACACCTAGGTAGGGTAATTGGGGTTAAGTGACTTGCCCAAGGTCACACAGCTAATAAGTGTTAAGTGTCTGAGGCCACATTTGAACTCAGGTCCTCCTGACTCCAGGGCCGGTGCTCTATTCACTGCACCACCTAGCCGCCCCTCAGTCCCTTAATTTTAAAGGTGAGGAAACTGAGGCCCAGAGAGGTTGTGATTCGCCCAACTTCGATCAGACAATAAACATTTATTAAGTACCTACTATGTGCCGATCAATCAAAAACATTTCTTATGCTCTAGGGATTCAAAAAGAGAGAAAAGACAGTTCCTACCCTCAAGGAGTTCACAATCTAATGGGGAACAATAAGTAAAAAATATGTATAAACGTCCTAGACATAGCAAGTATTAGAACTTAGACTTCACCAAGGTCTTTTGACTCCATACCACATGCTCTTTGTGCCAAGGTTGGGTCAAAGGCTGGGGAATGACATATGTCAAATTCTTGGTGAACCTTGAAGGCCTAAGTAAATGTGAGCTTTTATGGCGAACTCATTTAATTCTAAGAAGGCAGTAATACAGGAAATATTGCTCCCATTTTACAGATGAGAAAACAGAGACTCAGAGAAGTGAAGTCCCTTGTGCGAAGCTGGTAAGTCCTAGAGGCAGGATTCTACCCCAAGTCTCACCTAGCTCCACGTCTACCATTCATCATTACACTCTGCAAAGCTGTGTTAGTGTCTCAGGGTTATTGAGACCCTAGATTTGCAGGATTTTTGTGCAAGAGTGAGAAGGAAATCAAAAGGATTTCTAACCAAGCCATATGTAGGAAGGAAAGCCACCATACTTCTTTTAAAAACTTACCCAGGGTAAGGGGCACCTTGGGTAATCCTGTAGGATCTACAACAGATAGCTTCCTTACATTGTCTCCATGAGAAGCAGTTCTCCAAGGTTCTGATATGAAATCAATGAATTAATCAACAAACATTTGTTAAGTGCCTCCTCCTCTGCGCAGGTACTGGCAATACAAAGTCAAAAATGGTACAACCAGGTCCTCAAGGAGCTTATATTCTGTGAGTCTGAAGCTTCAGAAGCAGATCTTAGAGTACTGGAGCAGGAAATTTTTTTCTTCCACAACAGCAAAACTGAATTACACATGTGCAGGGGGAAATAAGTTTTTATGTCTAAGCTGCTTTCTCTCAGCTTGTGTAACTAAAAATGCTTTGATTTAAAAATAAAACTTGGCTAATAATTAGCTCATAATATGGACCAAATGCATTTGGAATGTTTGGGGCAGGGGTGGGGGGAGCCAAACCTTAAATGACCTAGACATTTAACTTTGAAAAGTAGTCCCAAATGCATGCACATTTGTGCCTAATGTTCTTAAGGGTTTATACTTTACTACCTCTGAAAATAGCATGCTTTTCCCAAACAGTAAGCATACTGGGCAAATGATGTAATGATTGGTCTTTTTTTTTTTTTTTAAAGAAACTAAAACTATGGAATGTCAGAGCTGGGAGAAACTTTGGAGATCTAGGCCATGGGTCCTAAGCCCTTTTGTGTCATGGGACCCTTTGGCAGTCTGGCAGGGCCTATGGACCTCTTCTAAGAATCATGTTTTTTCAGTGCATAAAATAAAATATATAGTTTTTCAGGGGAAAACAATATATTGGATTATACTTATTGAAATAAAAAGAGAAGATCATGAACCCCAGATTAAGAAGCCCTGAATTAGTCTGATTCTCTCCTTCACCTGGCTCATTTAGTACCATCGTAGGACGCTCAGATTTAGGTTTTCTAATTCTAAATTCAGCGCTAACTAAACAATTAAATGGAAACCCTAGTATTCAGAATGGAAAATTGATTTCCAGGTAAAATACCTAAAAAGTGAGGAAGTGAGACTTAGAATCTTTTGCAAAGTTAAATTGACCTATCCAACCAATCCTCCAAAAAAACACTGAACATAAATGTTTATATATATATATGTGTGTGTGTATGTGTATTTACTAAGCCTAAGAACTATATATAAATATATATATATACATATATGTATGTATACACACGAACATATACTTTTTTCTTGTAAGGTTTGGAAGTATACATGAGTATGTATGTATATATGCATACTGGTTTGGAAGTACGTATGTATGTGTATATACACTGGATATACATACCACATACACATATACTTCTAAGTCAGCATCCATCCGTGTCACTCTACCTTTACTCACCCCTATTTTCATCTCCTCCATGCCTCTAAGGCAGACTCTGCCTTTACCATTTTCAGATGTAGGGCTCTGACTACATTCCCTGTAACACAAACCCCAAGCCCCATTTTATAAATGTCCTCTAAAATGAAGCTTCTCTAAAAACTCAGGGGTCAGGGTAAAAACATTTTTTTAATTACCATTGCTTATTTTTTCTCTATCTGAAAGTTGATTTCATTCATTATTTCAGTTTTTCCCACGGTGCCCTACTCAAAGGCTTCATTCTGCCCATCTCAGACCTTCTTCTGCTACTCATGTCTGGTTTCTATTTGTCTTGAATACAAGTTGCAGGGAAGGTGCATTATCTGTATTTGTAGGGTCTTTCCTTACCCGGGAGTTCCCTATACCAGTGATATTATAGGACTAGTCTCCATTTCCATTCTCTTTCTTGTGCTGCAATCAATTGATGCCTGGCTTAGGAGCTAGGTGACCCTAAGCAAGTCACTTTAACCTTCTTAAGCTCAGATCGTCCATCTACAGAGTAGAGATAATACCCATAATCCTTAGCTTATAGGGCATGCAAAGTACTTTGTAAATCCTCAGCACTGGATAAGTGCAATTACTATCATCATTGACTAATACAACACAGATAACAAGTAGCAAAACAAGGACAGTTTTTCCCACTATATGACTTTCTTCAGAGCTCCCTGTTCATAAAGGCCAATGTGAACCCAACTCTCCAAAAAGCACATCTTCATTAAATGAAAAAGTTCACCTGTATCTCATTAGAGAGTTACCAGTCTTATAATTTATCTCTGTTTGAGGCACACACACACACACACACACACACACACACACGATAAGGACAGTAGCAAGAGTCATACCTGCATAGAAAATTTGGGCACCATTTAAATTCTGGTCAAAATAGGCAGCCGAAAAAAACCAAAATGCACCCACTTACCTGTTCGATAGACAAAGTTGCCTTCAGTTTCTGATGATGATGGAGACACCAGCTCCTCCTCAAATTCATTGGAACTGAATGACCCTGAATGGTTTCTCTGTCTCGTTTTTCCCATCATCGCTGCATTTGTGGCCATGACGTGTCGCAAAGAGTCATTAAGGTACCGGTTCAACAAGCTACTCTTGTATTTGGGGGGTGACACGTAGTCCTCATTGGGGACAGGCTCTGGTCTCACTCCAGTTTTGATCACAGAGTTCTCTGTTTTAATGACTGCATGGTGCACTGGGTTATTATACCCTGATTCATTCACGTGGTTTCTTGGGGGATTTTCTCCATCTGAGGGAGGCAAAAAGTTCTGAGTAGTAAACTGCAGGTAGTAAAACATGGGTGCTTTTACCTAACTATTCAATTGTGAGGTGTAATGCTTAGAGACATATAAAGGTCAACTCCTGAAAAACAGTAGAGAACTTCTCTTTGTGTTTAGAACTTAAAGTTAAACATTTCAGAAAGAAGACCTCTAATCAACACAATGACCAAACAAGATTCCAATGGATATAATGATATGTGCTATGCCCATTCTGACAGAAAGCTGAAGGACTCAGGGGGTAGAATGATGTACATATATACCAACACATACATACATACTCATGTATTTGGACATGGTCAGTAAGGGAATTTGGTTTGCTTGATAATGCGTCTATTTTTATTTTTTGCTTTTTGGAGGGGGGTAGGCAGTGCAATTGGGGTTAAGTGACTTGCCCAAGGTCACAAAGCTAGTAAGTGTTAAGTGTCTGAGGCTGGATTTGAACTCAGGTACTCCTGACTGCAAGACCAGTGCTCTATTCACTGTGCCATCTAACTGCCCCAATAATGCATATTTATCATAAAGGTTCCCCCACCCCCTGAATAGGATAAGTGAGAGAAAGAAAAAAAAAGATTTTTTAAAAATTGAAATAAATAAAATTATTTTTTAAAATAAGTTGAATCTTTTGCTAAAACGAAAGCAGAGAGTTTGTTTATATGTCTCTCATCCATCCCCCCCATGTTAATTCAATTTTAATGGCTTTTTCAGAGGGTGTTATTCTGACACATAACTCCTTAAACAAGGGGAAAATGTAACAAATCTGTTGGTCACTTATAACATTACAACAGCAAAGTTACCTCATGCAATAAAAAAGAACCAATATGGCACCAATAGGTCTTATGGGACCGATCACTAACTTGTTAAAAACAATTAAAAATCAAGGTAACCTTCTAAACCTCGGAGCAAATAAAAACAATAAAAAATCTAACAAACCTTCAGAACATGAGTCATCACTGCTCACACTCAGTCTTTCTGCATTTCCTTGTACATATTTGTTGTAGAGTTTTATTCGCAAAGCCCAGCTCAGATCTGGTTGCCTGACGGTATTTTTAAGGCGACGTCTTGCATTAGCAAACCAGTTTGACACCTAAAAAACAAATAAAATTTCTCCTTCCATAAAATTTTAAAACATTTCCCTCTAATACCTGTATTTTTTTTTTTACAAGGGAAAGGTGGTTATCCAACAGTCAGCACAAAATAGTGGAAACAACTTTAGATGAGGAATTAGGAAAGACTTAGGTTCACAACCCATCTCTGACCCTCAGTAGTTATGTACAAGTAAATCAACTTCTCTGAACCTTAACTTCCTCATATCTAAAATGGGACTAATAATCCCTATAGCACATTTCTCCCGTAACAACAAAGGATCAATCAGAGAGCAATTCAAGTGCTGAGACTGCGGTGAGACTTGAGTGAAGTCAACAGGTAGCATAGATCTGGGGGAGGAATATCATTAATTCAGTTTGGGTCATGTTGATTTGATGGGAATGGGATGATGACAATATCCAGGTGGAGACATACAGCAGACAGTTTAAGTTTTGAGCTCAGGAGAAAGGTCAAGGTTGGAAATACAGATTTGAGACTTATCTACACCTTGTTCATAATTAAGCCTTTTATTAAAAAATTTATTTAAAAATTAAAAAAAATTATTCATAATTATCTACATGCTGTTCATAGTTGTCTTTTATTTAAAAATTTATTTAAAACAATTTTAAAATTATTTATAATTAATGCTATAGGAGTGGAAGAGGTTGATATGGTAGAGAATACTGAGTGGAAAAAAGAAGAGGGATGGGAAAAGAAGTTTGGGGAAAGACTGTGTTAAGGGGATATAGTGAAAGAAAGGAGCAGAAGCAATTTAGAAATATAGAAGAACCATAGTAATGTAGGGTCACAGAAGTTAAGAGAACAGAGAAATATGAAATGGAAGGAAGCCCACATAGTCATTCAATACTTAAGGAAGTGAATCAAATAAAGCTATGTGGTGCAGTGCATAGAGCACTGGACCTGGGGTCAGGAAGACCTGAGTTCGACTCCAGCCTCAAGCACTTACTGGCCCTGTGACCCCAGGGGAATACCATCTGATCTCTACCTGCCTCAGTTTCCTTAACTGTAAGATGGGGATAATCCTAACACTTCCCTCACAGAGTATTAAATAGAATTATATTAAATTAGGATTAAATAGAATAATCTGTAAAGATCTCAGTCCAGTACCTAGCAGACAGCAGGCACTTAATAAATACTTGTTCCTTTCCTCTATCCCATAGTTAAATTCCTTTAAAAACTTAACAAAGCCTTTGGCACGAGTCACAATTATAGTCAGTATTTCTCTGAACTACAAAGCTCATTTGTGGGATTCTCAACAGGCCAAGTATTCTTTCCCTACCCATAGTTCTAAAACCTCTTCAGCTTCACTTATTTCTTCATGGTGTGACCTTTTATATTTAGGTCAAGTATTCATTTGCAGCTTATGGTGGTGTATGGTGTACAATGCTCATCTAAACCCAATTTCTCCCATCTTGCTTTCTGGTTTTGCTAGCATTTCTTACAGGACTCTGAAGAGCATAGAATATCCTTTTAGGCTGAAAGTTAAGCCTCTCCTAAGCAAGTGGGTGATAGCAAAGAAATTAGGAGGCTGTTGGGTTTTGTTTTTTTTTT
>CM053597.1:52587653-52618559 GCA_028646575.1 Pseudocheirus occidentalis
GAGCGGGTCTGTAGAAGCCATCTCCCATGTCAAAAGTAAATGAGCTATTAGGGCTGTCTCTTCTGCCAAATAGTTAGGAAGCATTACTTCTTGGAAGGGGAAGGGGAGCCCAGAACAGTTAAATGCTCAATATTTTACTCTTTACCTCTTTCCCCTCCCCTTTAGGAGGTAACCAGGGTTATGTGACTTGCCTGGGGTCTTGCAGCTGGTAAGTGTCTGAGGTTGGATTTGAGGTCCTCCTGACTCTAGGGTTGGTGCTCAATCTGCTGCTCCCCCTAGTTGCCCCTCAGACACTTGCTAGCTGTGTGACCCTGGGCAAGTCACTTAACCCTGTTTGCCTCAATTTCCTCATCTGTAAGATGAGCTGGAGAAGGAAATGGCAAATCCCTCAGTATCTCTGCCAAGAAAACCCCAAACAGGGTCACAAAGAGTCAGGCAGTACTGAAAAATTACTGAACAACAACTGCCTTCTGACCCTTTTCCTATTCAGTCTCAAACACCACTTTAGAGGCCACTAGTGGTGCAGTGGACAGAGTGTGGGGCCTCAGCTCAGGAAGACCTGAGTTCAAATCCAGCCTCAGATACTTACTGGTTGTGTGATGATCCTGACTGAACAAGGCATTTAATTTTTGCATACCTCAGTTTTTTTAACTGTGGAATCGGGACAATAATAGCACATGCCTTGTTGGATTATCGTGAGGATCAAATGAGATTAAAATTTGTAGAAAACGCTTAACATGGTGCCTGGTCCATAGTAGGTGGTATACAAATGCTTGCTCCCTCCCTCCCCACTTTAAAATTCATCTACTGTAGGCATGTCAGCCTGATTTTCTTTTTTTTTTTTAATTAAAAAATTTTTTTTAACTTTTTTTTTTTTTTGCTTTTTGGTTAAGTGACTTGCCCAAAGTCCCACAGCTAGGTTTTTTTTGTGCGTTAAGTGTCTGAAGCCAGAGTTGAACTCAGATCCTCCTGACTCCAGGGCCGGTGCTCTATTCACTGCACCACCTAGCCACCCCTCAGCCTGATTTTCAATGCTCCAAACCCTACACTGGCTCCCAGTTAACTTCTGGGCACAACCTGGGAATCAGAAAAGGAATAAGATAGTGGTCCCCCTTCCAGGATTATCTGGGCAGCCTTGTCCAAATGATTAAGGTTTCTGGACTTCAATTTCTTCCTCTGGAAAATCAGACATTTGCACTAGATGACCTTTTTGACTCTAACGTCGTCTGACCCATGAATGTTGTTCAAACTCCACAGGACTCAGATCAGTCAAGCGTCTTTGAGCAATTAGCCCTACCCAATCTTTACTCCCAACCGCCACCGTTCCCTCTTACAATATATCCATTTCATGCTCCACCATTCTACCTCTCAAAAAGACTGCAAACCATCTCCTTCATTTTGGTCAAACCGATCCCCTCCTATCAGTCACAGATCAATCGAATCTCTACTCTTCGGTCCTGTACTAAGCAGAATGAAAATCAGACACCTTAAATCTCTCTCAAAACAACAGCTACCTATGTAGGTGTGTAGAATTATGTGTGTATTACACACAGAGAAACATATATGTGTGTAAACACATATATATACCAAAATATACATATGAATACCTACGTGTCTATAGATATACACATAGACCTACATATATATATATCTATAGGCACGCACATAGATACACACACATGTCCATAGACATAATCTATATATGGATGTAGTCTATAATACATAGAAAACATATGTCTATGTCTGTAGACATATGTCAAATATGTATGTTACATATCTATATCTACCTGTGTATATACACCTATGAGCCTATAACTTATTCAGTTAAAGAGACAGTATGGTATAGACTTATTTTGCCTGGTGCCAGAGGAAAAAATTAAAATCCATGGATATAAACAACTTCAGGCTCAATGGAAAGAGAACTCCACCCTTCCTGAAATCTCCCCCCAAATCCCTCCTCCAAAAAAATTTCCCAACAATTAAACTATCCAAACGTAGAATGGCTGCCCCCAAAGAGAATGTGTTTCTCTTTCTTAGAAGAATTCAAATGAAAGCCAGATGACCTACTGTTGAGTATATTGAGAGGGGGGATCCTTTTTCAGGTAAAGGCTGCACTAAATGGGCTGAGGCCTGTTCCAACACCAAGCTTCTATGACTTTGTGATTGGAAAAAGTGATGGATTAGGAGTCAAGCAACTCAGCTTTATTTCCCAACCCTACTACTTACCAGCCAATTAATCTCCCAAAGCCATATTTTTCTCATCTCCACAGGTATGCTGAACAGATGATTTCTCTGCTCTCTAGTACCTTCTGGTTCTAATATGCTATAAATTGAGCCCTATTACAACTTCCATTACAACAAAAATGTATGTAGAAAGAAATGTAATACTGTAATGTAATGTGTCATTCATGTCATACAATGTTCAATGCAACATAATTCCAACATACTCTAATACTCTTGATGGATCTGTGAACTTTATGTGATTATTCCCTCCAATGGTGAAGCTCTAGACCATCCATTCATGTCCTTCCCAAATAGCTTCCAGTCATGTCTCCCACATATTCATCAAATGGAGGTTTACGGAGCATGCTTGGAGCTGTCTCCAAGTTCTCTTCAGGTGATGTGAACACCATAGACTTTCATTGACTGTCCTCTGATCTTGCTTCATGACCAACACTTTTATTTTCATTTATAATTTTTTTTCTGATGACATGCCTTACACACCACAACTCCTGTGTGATTCCCAATTTGCAATGAATTGCAGCCTGCATCACCTTCGTGATTCTCAACTTCTTCAACTCATTCTCAACTCAACTCATTCTCAATTCATCTTCAGAGACTAGAGCATCCTACGGCTCACAGCCATATATAACATCTCTAGATGATAGACTTTAGGTGGCACAGTGGATAGAGTGCTAGGTCTGGAGGCATGAAGACTTGATCTCAGTTCTGGCCTCAGAACGTTATTAGCTGTGTGACCCAGAGCAAGCTACATAACCTCTGTCTCAACAATAAAATGGGGATAATTATAGCATAACAACCTCCCCTCCCTGGGGTTATCGTAAGGCTCAAATGAGATAATATTTGTATACCAACTAGCATAATGCCTGGCACAAGGTAGGAAATCAATAAATGCTCCCTTTCTTGTTTTAAAATATTTTAAAGCATTGGTTATAAAAAGATGGACCCCTTATGTTTCAGGAAGAAGTTCTGGGTCATTAAAAACACTAAACAATTTCCCAAAGGTACTCCAGTTCTTCCTGTTCAATTCTGACCCACCTCATTGTTCCAGCATAAAGTAATTCTAACAACACCTTGAAATTTATTGGAATGGTGTTTAACATTCTTTGTTTATCAGCATTATTTCTGTTCTTTTTTTCTTTTGGCATATCCAACGAGGCATGTCTTTTTATGTTCTGTTACATATTCCCTAAAAAGTAATGTGGCATAGCAGATAGAGAACAGGTCTTGGACATTCATTCAAGAATGAATGAATGAATGAATGAAAAGGTCTTCATTAATGAAAAAAATTATTTATCATGTGCAAAGAAGCACCAGGCTGAGTGCTAACCATACAGATAGAAAAGATAGTCTCTGTTCTCAAGGAGCTCCCATTGTCATGGAGGGAGACAACATAAGAAGGTGGCTTCAGGGACAAGTCCAGTGGAAAAGCCCAGTGGAAAAACCCAGTGGTCTTTTGAACACAATGGCAAAACAGATAGTAATGAATCTTTTTTAGTGCCGTTCCTATTGATGAAATAACATCTAGGGAACTATTTGGTAATGCCAAGGATTTGGATTGTAAGAATCTCCACTGTAGAACTGAGACGAAAAAGGCTGTTTCAAATCTGACTGTTTGGGGGTGTGGTAGGTGCTCAGGACAGAGCCATCTTGGGAACAAAGCCGAGATTCAAAAGGCATTTATTAAGCATCTCTGAGGTCCGGGACAGTGGGCTTCAGTGACATTTGGGGAATTGTACAGAGATGCCCAAGGCTGGAGTTCGGCAAATACTCATTTTCTAAGAGAGGAAGAAGCTAAGTATTGCAAACAAGACATCAATTAAGCTCCACCCTAATACTTGACCTAACTCTGGAACAAATTCTTTTTTTTTTTTTTTTTTTTATTTTTTTATTTTTTTAATTTTATTTTATTATTATTTTTTTTAAAGTTAACTTGTTTGTTCACTTTTAGGTTACAAGATTCTGTGGAACAAATTCTTAAAGGAATAGTTTTTGAGAACTTGGAGCAGTGATCATTAGGAGGCATGAAGGTTAAGGACAAAGCCATGCCAAGCTAAACTCATGGCCATTTGTGATGATTGCATTATACATGATTTCAGGAATCAAACTCTCAATTCTCATTTTATAAACATATGGCCAAGTAGGCAAGACACATGAATTCTCTGAGCCTCAGTTTCCTCATCTGTAAATGGGTAGAGTTAACACTTATAAGGCACCTCAGAGGCTATCTAGTCCAACCCCTGTGTGGTACATACAGTTGAGAATACTAAGACAGTAGAGTGACTTGCCCAAGGTCATATAATTTGTACGCACTGGGGGTGGTATTTGAATGCTGGTCCCTGAATGTGAAGTCAGTATCCTTTTCCATGTAGTATATTTCCCACCTCACAGGGCTGTTGTCAGCATCAAATTAATTAATGGATTCAAAAACTTGTGTTAAGCCTATACTTATAAGTACCTTCCTAGGTACCATGATAAGGCAATGAGATTCAGTAATGTTAGTCAAGCATTTATAAACCATAAAAGTACCAGATTGACAAGTCAAAGGAATGACAATATCTGGATTTCAGCAAGAAATCTGACAAAGCCCTTCTCGACTGAGACAACTAAGGGGCATAGTAAAGTATTAGAATTGGAGTCAGAAAGGTCTGAGTTCCAATCCAGCTTCAGACACTTCTCAGTTCTGGGTAAATTACTTACCCGCTCTCAGACTCAGTTTCTTCATCTGTGACATGGGGGTAATAATAGCATTTGCTTCACAGGATTATTGTTGGGGGGAACAAAGGAATCAACATGTAAAGTGCTTTGTAAACCTTAAAAGCACTTTGTTATTTTGTTGTTCAGTCACTATCTGACTCCTGGTGACTTCATTTGGGGTTTTCTTGGCAAAGATGCTGGAATAGTTTGCCATTTCCTTCCCTAGCTCATTTGACAGATGAGAAAACTGAGGCAAATGGGGTTAAGTGACTTGCCCAGGGTCACACAGCTAGTGTCCAAGGCTGGATTTGAACTCAAGAAGATGAGTCTTCCTGACTGCAAACCCAGCATTCTATCTACTGCATCACCTAGCTACCCCAAAGCACTATATGAATATTAGCTATTATGAATATCTTGGGGGCGGCTAGGTGGCACAGTGAATAGAGCACTGGCCTTGGAGTCAGGAGGACCTGAGTTCAAATCTGGCCTCAGACACTTAACACTTACTGGCCGTGTGACCTTGGGCAAGTCACTTAACCCCAACTGCCCAATCTTTCCCCTCCAAAAAAAAAAAGTAAAAAAAAAAAGCAAAAAATATCTTGGTGGACAGTATGGAGAAATGTGGCTCAGCTCAATGAGGTACATTCAGAACCAGATGAATAACAAGACCCAGAATTATTCATTAAGAGGATCAATCTCATGCCATCCATCCCAAGGGAAAGAACTGATGGTGTTTGAATACACATCGAAGCATTTTTTCTTACTTTCTTTATTTTTCTTGAGTTTTTTTTGGTCTGTGTTTTCATTTACAACATGACTATTATAGATATATTTTGCGTGACTACGCATGTATGACCTATATTGAATTGCCTGCCTTCTAGATGAGGGGAGGTAGGGAGGAAGGAAGGGAGAGAAATTGAAACTCAAAAGTTTTAAAAACAAATGTTAAAAATTGTTTTTACATATAATTAGGGAAAAATAATTTTTTATTAATAATAAGATCAGTCTCAACCTGAAGGAAGAGCCTTAGTAGGGGTGTTTTGAGATTTCCTCCTTGATTCTAATGGATTTAACATTTCTATCAATGAACTGCGAGAAATAAGATGGCATATTTATCAAATTTTCAAATGACATGAAATTGGCAAAGGTAACTAGCACACCAGATAATAAAATGGAGATTCTTCAAAGATCTGAACAGCCTAGAAATGTAGGCAGAATCTAATAAAGGTGAAATTGAACTCGACTCAAACACACAAGACATTATTTCCTGGAACATATGTAAAGTCGGGCAATTATATGAAAAATAATCAATTGTATCAAATGAGGTAGGAAGGTTTTGGCTTAACTACGATTCACACACACACACACACACACACACACACACATAGACACACTCACACACAAATCTTCAATGTTCTAATTGACTCCAAGGTAAATGTGAGTCAAAAGTGTGACATGGCAACCAGAATAACTAATATAATCTGAGAATGAATTCACAGAGTTATTGTGTCCAGAATAAGGAAGGTAATACTCCCACTGTATTTTTGTCCTTGAGTATTGCGTTAACTTCTGGGCAGCACATTTTAAAGGAATTGGCGGGGTTAGTCTTATCATGCATCCAAAGGCAACAAAAAACATCATTTCATGGGAAATTTGGTCATCTTGAATTGTGGTGTTCAGGATAAGCATTTGCAAAAATACCACCAAGAAACCAATTGCACTTTAATACCCCTATCTGTGGCAGAACAGCAGGATGCAAAATAATTCTCTTAAGAACTTACAAAACATTCCAATCTAAACTGACATATACTTTGATACTCGGCGTTTTCAAGGCAAAAGTAGGTAAAGAAAAGCAGGCCGACTATATTGGAAAATATGGTTCAGGAATAAGAAATGAGAAAGGCCAAAAGTTCTTAGTCTACACCAGAGCCTCATGCCTATATGACATGAATATTTTCTTTGGAAAGACATTACAAATAGGCAATGAGATGGAAGAGAATGGATAGAATTCCCTTTGGGAAACTACAGTTCTTTCAATGACCACCAGATTTTCCTTTTTCTTAAAGACCCTTAATTTTTAGCTCTATTCTTCTAGTGATAAGATACAGTAAGTCATGGCATTCCACAGATTCCAGAGAACTGAAGTTTAGGATTACCCAAAGGGTAAATGAAGAAGCTCATGAGAGCAGGCTGCCATGAACTACAAATGAGGAATTACATAGGAGAAGTGGGGAAAAGAGAAACATATGGTCAGAAAAGGTGAGCCAGTGACACAGAGAATGGAGGAACAAGTGATCAAAAGGCACATAATGTCCAAAGACCTTGATGAAGCCCCCACAATGATTGGGCCTCCAGTGATCAATTTATTGGAGAATATGGACAAGAGTCTCAAAGGTCAAGAGTTCCAGGGGTGGTTGAATTGCAACCTGCAGTAGTGAAGTGAGTATCCATATCAGTGAGATCACAGATACATTAACCAATGGACTGAAATATTTAAGTACATCCAAGATATTATTCCCAGGAATAACATCAAGCTTTGGTCATAGATAAAAAAACATACACATTAACAGCACAGAATTGGAACATTTAGCTTAAGTTTCATTCACATGAAAATGACTAAGTAACTGCGAGGTCAATGTGAATCAAAATTATCACTTGGAAACCAAAAAAAGTTTTCATGATCTTCAACTGCTTTCATGAAAGAAGTATCCAGAATGAATGAGGAGATAATCCTACCATGTATTTCCTCGGTCAGGTTACATCTGGAGTAAGGCTTTGCCTTAGTCAAACTACATTTGAAATATGGCATCTGGGAGGGGTGAGCCTAACAAGGCAGTGCTCTGTGGTCCTGTTCATTCATGTTTCACGTTGGGAAGAAACGAGGTTCTCAAAGGTCATTTAGTAGTTAACAAAGGAGGTTTACTTAGCCTAAATACAGAGAGGATATTCAACAAGGGGACTCTCGCATTTAGCTTGGGTAGACATATGGTCTTCTTCACATGCTTACATCTGGTCAGAAGGGCAGAGTGTAGTAACTTGTGGTCTTGGGACATCTGTCAAGTCTAAAGGGTCTTAACCTCCTTTGGGTGGGTGTTTTTATGCCCTTAGGTGACCAGGAAACCTGAGGTCAAGAGAGGCATGGTAAGAGTCTTGGCCCTTTGCCAATCAAGTTCTAGGGAAATGGCAACCTTTTTAGGGAAAAATTAGCATGCACCTAGCAGGATAGAGGAGAACCTAGTAGATACTGACTGGATTACAATGTTCAAACTTGGATACATACTTTAAAATATGTCACCAAGCTGCTACATATCAACTCAAAGACAACCAGTGGACTTCAAGACAAATTATACAAGACCTGGTTGAGGGAACTAGGATATTTAGCCACACAAAAGACTACTTTTGGCAATGGGAGCATGGGTAACCACAGCATTGAAATATACAATGTGATGGGAAGCCGGATTAGATTTATTTTGGGGGCTCCAGAAGAAATGGTGTAAATTGCAGAAAAGCAATTTTTAACTCAATGTAAAGATGAACTTCCTATCAACTAGAGCTATTTTTAAAAATGGACAGCCTTGAGAGTTCATGAATCCTTTATTCCCAGAGGCATTCAAAAGCAAAAGCTAGGTGAACTCATCAAGAATGCTGGAGAGGGAATTTATGCTTCAGACCGACATTAGGTAACTGATCTTTAAGAGCCTTTGAACTCTAAGTCTTTGTGAGTCTAATACAGATACAAAAGGGATGTTTCCAAACTGATTTCACAAGACTATTTGAAGTTTAATCTCTTAATATGCTCAAAATGTCAACTTAGTCAATATTTTATTATCTGAAATTCTGAGTGGACCCCATCTGGGGTTTAAAACATCTGTGGTGTTTAATCCAAGATGCAAACAGTTGACCAAGAGGCAGTTAACTAAAGTAGAAAAATAAAACTTTCACATATAGAGTTTCTACTAAAGAAAGAAAACTTTACCAGTTTAATGATAGTAAAAATACTGGTTCAAACTTTTTACCTAGAACTTAACACAGGGACTCCTTCAGTGTATCATTATGATTTTCCTTAAAGCCTTTTTTAAAATATGTAACAGGGCTCCAGAGGGAGTCTAGCGGTCTTTGAATTGGCATTTTCAAGTCAAACTTGTAGTTTACAAAACCCTGTATTTTATAGTGACAGCTTAGAAGTCCCAGACTTTAGCTGGCAAAGAAAGCTAGGTAATTTTCATGCTACTCTAATGGGTCGTCTTTGCATCCATCATATTGACATGGTAATCATTGCAGTAAACCTAACGAGTTAGCTTGGAAATTGTCCATTTTACAATACACTAAAACTAACAAACTTATTGTAGATTATTCGGCTGAAATATTTATCACGGGACTTCCATACAATAGCAGAAAACTCTAAATTTATGTGTGGAGTAATGCAAATAGGTTGATTTGGGCTTTAGTGAAATATTTTACCAGTTACCATGAAGCCTACAAATTGCTGGCTCAATGGCAGGCATAGAGAAGAAACCAAAATGGGGCAGAGTGAAGGGTAAAACTTGAATCCAATCAGGTCCCTTTAACTAGAATTGTTACATGGATATGTCCTTAGCTTACTGAAAAGGTAGCAGCAGCTACTCTTCTGAATTCATTCTAACATTTTGAACTTTCTAACAAAAAGGAAAGAATTACAGCATTCTATTTTTGAGATATGATCTTGGACCCTGTAAGCACTTTAGGATCATTAGAAAAAATCAAGGAATCTCAAAAATTGGGGGTTCACAGTCCACCTTCCTATGTGTTAGAGTAATTTAATTTCTGTCCAAAGACACATTCATAAAAATACTGAGATCCTTAGACTCTTTCTATCTCTCTCAAAAGAGTTCTTCAAGCCCAATTTTTTGCACATTGCTGATCAAGAAGAACTAAGAATTCTTTAAAAAAAAAAAGACAAATTAACTAATTTCCACCCTTTGAGAGCTATCCTTATCTAAACTTGTATATTATGAAAATCTCAGCCCCATATACTTATGATCCTGAGTAAAGTAAAAGCAAATCAATTTTACTCTGTAGAATGGCTAGTATTATTTTCTTTTGCAAGGGAAATTCTTTCGCTGTCTCTTTTTACTCACACATATATACACAGGAATGCTTAAATCTAATTAAATAGTAAAACTAAGAAATAAAAAGATTCCAGACTAGTAATGCAAATGAAAGTATAACAAATACATGACCAATTAGGTCAGTCTGCTGATTTTAATGGGAGGAATAAAATGGAGAAACATGTTAATTGAGATGTTTAGGTCTGTTTTTGTTTTGTTGGGAGAGTATAGGTTTTGGTTTATTATCTTACTACTATCAGAGAGAAAGGCAGGCTGGCATTATGGATAGGAGCCTGACCTCAGAGTTAGTTATCTGCCTAAGTTCAAATACAACCTCTGACACACACCTGCTGTGAGGCCTTAGGCAAGCCACTTAATTTCTCAGTGGACCTAGACAATTCAGTAATTCACTAAGTTATACAACCGCCTGTTGTGGTAGAGGGAGTTTCTTTGCTGAGGAGTTCTTTACATAAATGATGTCAAAATCAAATAGAAAGGGGCGGCTAGGTGGTGCAGTGAATAGAGCACTGGTCCTGGAGTCAGGAGGACCTGAGTTCAAATCCGACCTCAGACACTTAACACAAAAACTAGCCGTGTGACCTTGGGCAAGTCACTTAACCCCAAATATCCTCCAAAAAGAAAAAAAAAACAAATAGAAAAGGGGCGACTAACTGTACCTATGGATTCCTGCCCACTGCATATTGAGAGTTTTAAAATGTATTATTATCTATGTTTTATTGCATTTGAATTTACTTGGTTCAATATTTCCCAATTACACTTAAACTGGTCTGAGCTGCACTTGACTATATATTGTGGGCCATGTGCACCCCTAACAGGAAGTTTGACATGTCTATTTTATATAATGATGTCACAGATTCAGACCCTCTCCCCTAAAAACCCAATAACCAAGTACAAAAAGTCATTATCAGAATGAAATTAAGGTAATAATAGCATGTCTCCCAGGATTGTCATGAGTATTTAGTGGGATAAGACATAGAAAGTAAATAAGTGTCCCCTACTCTAATTATTATTAATCTTCTTCCATCTAAGTTTGGGGCTCTCTCTTGGTAACTTCTAGGGCGAGAAGGAATCCACTTGAAAAATTATTATCATTATTATCCAAGAGTAGATAAAATAGAACAGACCACTCCTTCTAAAGCTTGGGAATTTGAAATTGCTACCTTGAAAGACCCATTCAAAAGGAAACTTTAAATGTAAAAGGAAGTATCAAAATACATGACATTCTACAAGGCAATTATGCGAAAAAATGAACGGGTAACTGCACAGCTGGCTTATATAATATATCATGTTGCTATAGAATGACAAGACAGTAGAGTTGTGGAGATAAGAAAAACTTCTTTGGAGATAGATATTCATATATGCTATATATACATATAGATAACATGCACATATATAGATGTATACACATATGTATATATGTTTATATGTACATGTTTTTGTATATACACATATAGATACGTATATGTGTGTATCTGTATATATGCATATGTATCTATATATGCACATATAAAGATCTCTATATAGGCATATATATATATATATATATATATATATATATATATATAAATCTCTACATACTTCCACAGATTAGGAAGATAACAAAAATCATTTACATTTGTCCCTCTTTGCTATTAAGAGGCAAAAGTCTTCATATGTTACTGACAATGATACCATCAATAAAACACTGCATTTGCAATACCTGAGAATGTTTTAAAATGGGGACATCATGAGTCAGATTCACTCAGTTCATAACAGACACTTTGGAAAATCACTTTAGGAGTAAAATTACTCTTAGAGTAAAGCTCTTTAAGATTATTGAGAAAGAAAGAAAAATGCTAAATATAAACTCATTTACTTACTGAGAGACCTCCATGTCCTCTGTAAATTGGTCTCTGATTTACAGGAATCATAGTGTTGGCTTCATTGCCCCCTGCACTACAAAGTACTTAAGTGATAGATCTCCATTTCTCGATTCAAGATCTGCTTTGGTTGCCCAGACTATGTATTATGTATTTTCTTTGTGCTGATGTCTGCGGAGCCTGTATTAGAAGAGCTGTACCCAGATGATGTCAGTTTGGTTTAGACAGAGAGCCTGTCAGTTATTGTAACTCAAACTTTTATTTTGCCCACTTCAAAACTCCCGAAACCAACTATATTAAACACACAATTTGTATATTATGAAACAGGTATTATTTATTGCCATAAATCATGATTTCTGCTTCATTTAGAAGCCCATGTGAGATATTCTGTGGCTCCCTCCATTTCGGTGCCAATTTTGATTTATTGGGGCTTACATGTAAGAGAAATAAAAATGAACATCTTGAATGGAAAGGATTTTTCCTATAAATTAGCTATCATGACATCTATCTGAAAAAATGCTTGTAATGTGGATTTGAACCACCACATATGTGTGTCAAATTATTTTTACTCCTGATTAAAATGACAAATGCTTTGATTTCAGCTCCAATCAAAATATTTGACTGGGCCAACCAAACTTAAATATCCTTGCTAATAACAAATTGTAGCTTTAGTCACTGCTGAATTTTTTTAAAGGCTAAATAAAAACATAAGTTTTCTTCGTTTATAGCTTGAAAAATATACCAAATGTTGAAATATGACTTTATACAAAGTATTTTTGTGTGTTTGGCTTAAACCAGTGAAAATAAACCAATGTACTGTTCCCACCACTGTCTAGCACCCAGACATCTCTAAAAGCAACTGTACTCTCAAAATAAATGGCACCTGTCATGCTAATATTTGGTCATTTGGGTTTGTTTTCAGAAGCTGAGTAATTTTCTGATTTGAATAATTTATTAAGAAACTGAAAAAGTCTAATGAAATTTATTCATACATACATCTTGTGATCTGAACCTTTATTAATGTTCTCATCCAACACTTATACAAAACACTACCAAAAATACATTCTTGCTAAAAGACAGCACTGCAAATGACCTTTTTTGCCCAGTTGTATTCAGAAAATACTGTTTCATAACTCTGAAGAAAAAAGAGTACAAAATAGGACCTATGTCAGACTTCTGAATTTTCTTATGATTATTCCTAAATACTTTAAAATGTTACCTTGCACTTATCCTAGACTTATTTCAGGCATTTTAATCATTCCATTTCTACTAGAAACCCAATGATTTAGGGACTTCCCTAGTGTTCACAGGTGCAAGGCAGTCCTCTTTCTGAGATATGTTACCTGTCTTTTTCATTATATCTCTCCTTTCTCTTACTTTGATTATTTTTAACAAAGTTCATGGTCCCATCATCATTGGAAAAGAAAGACATTTCTACCACTTTCTGAATATGACAAGGTTAGTCAGACGCACGAAGGGGAGTGTTAACAATCCTCCTTCCCCCCAAAACAAAGCAGATTCTCATAGGAAACTTAAGTCTAGAAGCTCTTCTGCCCCCTGACCCCTCCCCACAACACACACACACACACACACACACACACAAATTCTATAAACCAACTTCAGACCTGCCATATGTGCCCAACTTGATGGGAAGTGATCATTCAGAAAATGTTCTACTGTATTACATAACCTTCATTGAAGGGTTCTAAAGTTAGGAATTCTTCTGTATCAGGTTATTTCTACACATGGTACATTTTTATTACACACCTATATAAAGATCACTGTCACCCCTCCCCCCCACTTCTCCTCACCCTTCTTTCCATGCCTGTAAATATATATGAAATAGTCTTGATTCTGGATTTCTCATGAGGGGCGCTATAAAACCACAAGCCCAGAAATCCTTCTTCTCCATACCACCCCCCAACAAACAACAACAACAACAAAACCCACTGCTGAAAAACAACTCAACTGTGATTCCTTAAGGTCTGTATTATATTTTCACATGTTTTATCTCATTCCACTCTTGCAAAAACCCTGTGAGGTCCATGGGGCAGGTGGAATCTTCCCAGTTTTACACATGAGGAAACTGATAATACAAAGAAGTAAAATTGATTTGCCCAATGTTTACAGAATACTAAAGAGACAGGAACTGAGTTCTCCTGATTCTCTCCTTGTCCAGTGTTCTTTGCATTAATTCATACGGGGGTCTGTACAACTTCTAAGTTACATTTTCATAAATTAGCCTTCCATGGGATACCTGAGAAACGCAAACTTTCCATTTACAATTGAGAGTAGGCCCATGGATTTCTCTGTACTGGAACAGGGGTGAAACAAGAATCAGGTGAAAAGATGTCTTGGATATAAGACTGTGGATGCAGTGTGGTACAATGGAAAGAACACAGACTCTGGAGTTACAGGTTACAGGACCTGGGTTCAAAACGTGCCCCTGCCACTTACTAACTGGGTGACCTCTGGGCAACTCAAATGAGGAAATTGGACAAGACAGTCTTTGAGGTCCCTCCCAGCTTTACATTTTTAATCCAAGTCTTCCTCTCGGCTGATGCTTTTTTTAGATGCCCTCAAACTACTGAAAAACCTTTCTCCTTGCTACAGACCCCTACAGTTCTTCTCTTTCCCTCTAGGAAAGAAGACCAAGGCAGCTGCTTCAAATGGCCTTATTTTTTAAAAGCTGATCTTGCCTTAAATGAAATGACTGCTGTGGTCATAGGATTACTGGTTCAAAAGTTCCTTAAAGGCCAACCTTCTCCTTTTACAGGGGAGGAAACTGAAGCAGAGAATGGAAAAGACCTGCCCAAGCTACACAATTAGTAAGGATGGAATTTGAATCCAGGTCTTCAGACTCCAAATCTAAGGAGCTTGCTCTTAAACCAGGCTGACTCATCTCTTGGCACAGGCAGAAAATTAGGGGCCCAAGTAAGCCCTGGTTTACCTGCACCAAGGTCATCTGGGAGCCTAGGGCCAAGAGGATTTTCTCGGTCTTGGTGGGGTATGGATTGTCCCGATGCTTGTAAAGCCACTGTTTGAGGGGCCTCGCCATGTCCTGGAGGGCCTGCCGCTTGTGTCTCACCTTCCCTCCGTTCTGCCGAGCCCTGGGAAAACCGAAAACCGGAGAGGAGATGCAGGGTTGATCCGTACAGCATGACAAATCATTCGAAACCCTATTAAGTTCCTTCCCCTGTCCAGATACCCTGCCTCCTCTCTGCAGAAAGGGCTGGAAAGGGAAGGGCCGCATAGCCCACTCCTCCTCCTACCCCCTTCCTGGATGTCTAATCCCAATGCCCTGGGGCAGAGCCTGTCCATTAGAAGGAGTTGGTCCTTTCCCAAGTAGGCACCCAGACTTTGGGATTAGTTAGCCTTGCAGAGAGATCAGCTGGCAACAGCAGCCTTCAACAGACAGATAGAAACAGGAAGAAAATGCTGGGGTAGCTGTAGAATCACAGTGTCAGATCACTGAGAACCAAAGAGCATGGAAGTAAAAAGATAAATGAGGGTGGGGGCAGGAGAGGCGAAGGGCAGTTAATTAATACCTTTTATGGAGGAAGGGGAGATCTCAAGCGTCTGTTACAGTGTGCTTGCATATGTGTGTCCTCAAATATTTAGGTTCTTAAGGTGGGAAAGGAGTGTGTGTGTGTGTGTGTGTGTGTGTGTGTGAGAGAGAGAGAGAGAGAGAGACAGAGAGACAGAGACAGAGACAAAGACAGAGACAGAGAGACAGAGACAGAGAGAGAGACAGAGAGAGACAGAGACAGAGAGACAGAGAGTGATCGGAGGGAGAGGAGGGATGTGGAGGGGCCTGCATTTGACTACCCAGCTGCATCGTGGTCCTGCTTGCCAACCACAGTCTCCCAAGCAGCCCCCCGGGGGAGTAAGAGTTACTGGGCCTAGGGCCTTCGCTGGTTCCTTGGATTTTCCTTAGGGAACCCAGACTTTAGTATCCGAGGTTTCTCTCATCCGAATTGACTCCATAAGTTTACAGGAAAGAACAACGCTATTCCCAAGCTTGCGCAACAGAAATATGATATGCAGAAACTGGGAGAAAATAAAAGCGTAGCGGGGCTGGTACCCCAGGCCAGGCTTGCTCTCGGCTCTGAGGTGGGGAGGTAAGCATGCACTGGGTAGTAATGGGGAGTTTAGCAGCCAACAGAGCTGCAGATTTTAGGGGAGGAGGAGCGGATGGTGGAGGAAGGGCCTCGTTGAAAGAAACACATCTGGGGGAACAGGAGACCAGAAGAAGCAAAGGCGACCCAGCAATGTTTCCAATAAAACGCCTGTTAAGGCTGGAAGCCGCCGGCAGAGAGCAGGCGAAGGGTGGCTGTGCTGCCCCACAGCCCCGGGAGGTGTCGCCCGCGGGCCGCCCGGAGCCTCCGGCTGCAGTCTCGGGATTGTCGCCTGCTTCGCGGCCCCTTTGGGTTTCTGCCTTTTAAAAGACTTCATTTGAAATCTAATTCCGTCGGAATCGGCGGGTAATAAACTTCTGATGAAACTTAACCTCGAGTCTCCTGAGCAACAACGCCGCGAAGCGTAGGAGCTGCTACAACTGTGAAGGTGCCAGGGAAAGGAAAGCGCGCACATGCCCCACATTAACCCAGCTGGCCGGGCGCTAAACCCTATTAGGCTTCTGTCCGTGCCTCTGTCCCTCTCTCGGGAACGTCTGATCCGTTCTAAACCCCCGAGAACCTCCCCTCAGCCTCCGCCCACCCTCCCTTCCCCCACAGCAGCCCCTTCACTGGAGCTCCAGTGCGGTCTCCGGCGGCACGCGTTTCCTTCCATCCCAAGGCTGCCCTTCCTTCTGCGCTGCTAGGCTTGCCCACAGCTGGCCAGATGCTCTGCAGAAGTTTGTGCTTAAAAGGGATGCGCTCCAGGGAGTCATGCTGTGCAAAAATCCTTAGCTTACAGGAGGGGAAGGAAGGAAGGAAGGAAGGAAGGAAGGAAGGAAGGAAGGAAGGAAGGAAGGAAGGAAGGAAGGAAGGAAGGGAGGGAGGGAGGGAGGGAGGCAGGGAGGGAGGAAGGAAGGAAGAGAAAGAAAGAAAGAAAGAAAGAAAGAAAGAAAGAAAGAAAGAAAGAAAGAAAGAAAGAAAGAAAGAAAGAAAGAAAGAAAGAAAGAAAGAAAGGAGAGAGGAAGGAAGGAATGAAAGAAAGGAGAGAGGAAGGAAGGAATGAAAGAAGGAAGGAAGGAAAGCCATAACTGAAACTTAAAAAAAAAACTCTCTTCAGAAAAAATCAGTCAGAGATTCCCCGGTAGTCCAATCAAAGCCGAAAAAAGAATTCTCAGAGATGCGACAAAGAAAGCTTTCCCCGGGCTCGGGGCCCTGGCTTTGTTTTCGGAATGCAGTTCAGCGGTTCCCAGTCTTGCTTCTAGGATGCTCAGCCGCAACTGAGCTGGGAAGGGGAATGCGGGATTTAGGGTTTGTGGAATCTCTAAATTAGAACTATTTATGAGATTAGGATGGACCAGGGTAGAAAGTAAATGAGGTTAGAAGCTGACCCTGTCTTGAGAAGCAGATGGTGAAAACCTTAAAATGTCAAGCGCAGGGCCCCAGAGATGAGAACCAAGTAGTTCAAATCACTGACGGACAGAAACACACTTCCACGCTCTTTCACCAGACAATTTCTTTTTCTTTCTTTCTTTCTTTCTTTCTTTCTTTCTTTCTTTCTTTCTTTCTTTCTTTCTTTCTTTCTTTCTTTCTTTCTTTCTTTCTTTCTTTCTTTCTTTCTTTCTTTCTTCCTTTCTCTCTCTCTCTCTCTCTCTCACACACACACACACACACACACACAACATTTGCTTTTCCATTACATAAGGATGGGACCTAGTGGAAGGGGATAGGGGACATACCCTGTCCTCCTGTGTCTGAGACTGAGGTTATCTTTGATTGATGGGCTGTCAGGGATGACCACCTCCGGGTGGTGGTGGTGGGCCCCATCCAGGACCCCGCTATAGGATCGACCACCTCGCTCCCTGTCCTTGGAGCCGCTGTCCTCGAAAAGCACTTGGCTACTGAGCTTGTTGAAGACGATGGTGTTCATGGTCCAAGCTGGGAGGCCGTCGCTTTGCGGCCGCAGAGACTAGGAGACGTGCAGTTTGGAAGTCCAGACGACTCGATTTCTGCGGAGAAGAAGGCGCATCGGGTTACTCGAGGAAACAGCTCACATCCCAGCGAGTCCCCAGGGCTGAGAGAGGGATTTCGAGGCTAGCTTGGCCCAGAGATCTGGCTCGGAAGAGTCTGGGACTGGGGGTGGGGGTGGGAGTAAGGGGCGGAGGGAGGTGGAAAAACGTTACGAATAGACAGCATCGCACCTGGACTGGGGGGCGGGGGAACCTGGCTTGTCAGGCCATCCCCGGATCATCGCCCCCCTTTTGGGGGGCAAACTTCCCCTACTGGGCTACTGACCATGCCTATTACGGTTTTTCTTGAGATCACCCAGCAAGTAGGATGAACAGCTGCCCATAGACACCCTCCCCACCACCCCCAGTCTTTCTCCAAGGATTCGGTGGGAGCATCAGGGAAAAATTTAGAGTGCACCGCTCCATGGTGGGGGGAGGGGGTTGGTTTAGATTTTAGAAAAAAGCCAACCTCTCCAGTGGTTTCATTCTGAGGAAAACACACTGCGGAAGATTGGGGGGGGGGGGGAGGGAACCAAAAGACGGGATAGGCAGAGGCTGTTACCTCAGTCTCCCCTAGTTTAGACCCGGCATTCCCGAGGAAGTTAAAGTGGAGGCTGCATTTGGGAGGACCGAATCACGAGAATCAATAACCTAAAGAATAAGGTGACCGACCAGGATTGGAGGGTTTTTATTGTGTCCTAATTCTAGATGTTTTTAGGCACAAACTCCACACTGGACTCGATTCTGGACTAAGAAATCAGGGCCGAGGACTGAAGTTGAAGGATAAAGAATGATAGACTCTAGACCTGGAAAGTAGAGTCAGTCAGGGTTGAGCCAAAGTCCCCTCTGCATCTCTTTAGGCAGTGCCCAGAAAATTCTGCCAAATCCTCTTTTCCTCTAGATAGTCAATCCCCAGGGTCCTCCACACTGTATCAGCCCCTATTTCTTCACCCCATCCCCCGACTCTCTCTGACTCTTTGTCTCTCTCTTTGTCTCTGTCTGTGTCTCTGTCTGTCTCTCTGTCTCTCTGTGTCTCTTTGTCTCTGTCTCTCTCTGTCTCTCTCTCTGTGTCTCTCTGTCTCTGTCTCTGTGTCTCTCTGTCTCTGTCTCTGTCTCTCTCTGTCTCTCTGTCTCTGTCTCTGTCTCTCTGTCTCTGTCTCTGTCTCTGTCTCTCTGTCTCTCTGTCTCTGTCTGTCTTTCTCTCTGTCTGTCTGTCTGTCTCTCTGTCTGTCTGTCTGTCTGTCTTTTTGTCTCTCCAGCCCCAGATTTAAGATCTTTGGGGGAAATAGAGGAGCCTAGCCAGCTGCTTGCCTACCAATAAGCCATTCAGTGGAACCGGGTTCCCACTTCCTAGATTTCTTACCCCTGGGCACCCGGTTAGCATTTCAAAGGCTGCAGACGTGATGAGGGGAAGAAGGAGTCCAGGGAGCTTGCTCCACGGGCAGTCCCAGCCCCACCTTTGCCTTTCTTCCTCTCCTCTCTCTCCCAAGCTTAGAGCTGCAGCCACCTCCCCGTTTCCCCCTCCCCCACCCCCCAAGCAGGCAGACCCGCTGCTTGTTGGCTCAAGCTGCAGCCTGGTGAAAACAGAAACAGACCGCCACGCTCACCTCCGAGGGGCGTGATGTTTTGTCTGCAGCTAGCATGCATTTGACCGCCACCAGGGAAACGTTAGGGAAAGTTTCTCATTGCCCAACCTTGAGCTGTATTATTGAACGTCGGCTTGCGGCTGGTCCCTTTCGCCACCCCCTCCTCCCCTCTTACAGCCCTCCTTCCCCAGAGTCTCTGGGCATCTCTTGTTTCATAAAATCAGCCCCCACCCCCTTTCCTGTAGTGGCTGAGGCTGCCTTAGATGTTGCCTTGGCGCTCGTCCTCCCCCCTGCGTTTATACGCGCGTGTGCGCGCACACACGCGCGCACACACACACGCACACATACACACACACACTCACACACACTCGCCCACCGTCTCCCGGCCCATCACCCAAACCACAGCTGCTGCAGCAGCCCTTCTAGGGTATTTAGGGCTCTGCATACAGAAATTTAAAAGATGGCCACTGTCAATATTTGTAAGGAGGTAATTCAGACGGTAAGCTTGGCTGCACGGTAAAATACAGCATGACTTGATGTCTGAGTCTTAGAGGAGGAGACAGGTACATCACTCTGTAACTGAGTGTGTGTGTGTGTGTGTGTGTGTGTGTGTGTGTGTGTGTGTGTTAGAGACAGAGAGACAGAGAGAGAGAGAGAGGATATATGTCTGAAAGAAAGTCACATCCTCAGATTTTCCACGATTTGCTGCCTCTGCGCTACAAGCTGCTTCTTTCTCCCTCTCTCCCCCTCCCCGCTCTACCCCTCACTCCCTCACCCCCAGCGCTCCGGGATTAGCAAGAAAAATTCTCAATTTTAAAAACAACAACAACAACAACAATAACACACACACAGGTCTCTGCACTCACTACTACCTGGTGGGGGCTGGGTTTGGCGTTTTGATGGTGGGTGTGTTTATTCCCATTTACTAAGGAAGCCAGCCTGGAGGTGCAGGTGAGGATGGAGGTGGAGGCTGCAGGGTTGGGGGTTGGGGGAGTGATTGAGAAAAAAAGTGAAAGGGTAACTCTTGAGGTCCCGAAGCAAAGGGACGCGTAAGCTAGCTGCCTCGGTGACTGCCAGCTCCCAGTTTAAATGCCCACTGGGGTCTCCTGGGACTGAACGGCTGCGCTCCACGCCAAGCCCCCTGCCGGATTTCCAGGTAGTTTATTGCAGTCGCTCCAGGTACTCTTACTCGTTCACCTGAACCCTGGATTTGGGTCGCAGAGCTCGCGGCTATTCGCTCCCGTAGGAGTTACCATGGAACATGAAGCTGCCATCAGACAGTAAACTCGACTTCCCCTACCCACCGACCTCCACGTCTCCCCGACACTGCCTCGGCTTTCAGGCTACAGAGTGGCGGACTTGGGTCCACGCCCGGCCAGAGCTCTAAGGGGCGCGTGGACAGACCTTGTCAGACGCAGCTACTTTGTCCCGCAAGGGCTGAGCGGACAGCGGCGTCGGCCCGCGGCTGCCCCAGCCCTGGCCGGCCCTCCAGCCTAGCGCTTGCTGCGAGGCGCGAGGAAGGGAGGAAGGCCGGGCTGGGGTGCGGGGTGCCCTCCACTCACCTTCTCAGTCCGGCGTCACGCACTGGCTGCTCCCCAGCCCGCTCTCCAGCCAAAGCCGGCCACAGCAGCCGAACCGGTTTAGGGGAGAACCGCTACTCCCCTACCTTCACCCCAACCTCAGGGAGGTACCTGTTGCCGCGGGATCCAGTGGCTCTCTTCCGCGGGTGATAATCCAGTTTGGTTGCTATGCCCGTTCCCATCCCCACCACATGTTTTCTATGCATAGATCCCGGGCGCTAACCACACGAACCGCGTCCGCCTCCGCGCTTTATTTACCAAGCGGGCTGTGCGAGGCCCCGGAACATGGATAGAAAGACCTTCTCATGTTTCTCAGCTGCGGAGCTCAGCTCATGAACATCCTGCCATTGCGGAATCCACCTTCCCGGGCGGCGCCGAGGGGAGGACGCTCGGCCACACAGTAGAGGCGATTGTTAACTCCCTCTGATATTGTCTGCCGCCTACGGGGCCAGCTTTCTTTCTGGTTGAGAGAGGGGCGCCGGCATGGGTTTCCCCGCAGCCCCTAGAGGACCCTAGCGCAGGTTACTTAACTCAGAGGAAGAATACCCATCCATGCCCTACTCCCAAATCAAGCGAAGTTAATACTTATCGTCTTCTTGAAGAATTCAGATCATTATTCGTGGGCCCTGGGTACAGGCCTTCTAAAGAGACGGGGAGCTCACTACCATACCGAGGGGCCCCCGAAGATTCCACCGATGCCACGACCTACAGAACAAATTTTAGCCAAGGGCATCTAGTGATATTTCCTTTCGGGGATTTCTTTGCGTCGAGAGATGGGTTTTGTTTAAATGTCTAATGTGCACTAGTAGGAAGAAAGGGAAAAGGACGGGGGCGACATGGAATGAGAGAGAGGACACTGTCACCAGAGAATAAGTGCCCTTCGGCCGGCTAAGGGCACAACCCGCACATCCCTGTGCGTTTTGTCACCCAAGAACCTCCAGAGAATCGGGCTGTGTATTTATCTCCCCAGGGACACCGATACTGTTTAGCACCAGTGACTATGCTGCTCTCGTCAGGCCCTCCCGCAGTCTGACGGGCAGTCAATGTCATTCCCAGGCTGCCTGCGCTAAAAGAGCTACGAAAAGTGGGGTTTGCTAGCACTTGTGTCTGAGTGAATAAGAGACTGTCGGGAAACGTCTCAGGGAGAGGAAGAAGAGAAAGTCTGTGGAGATGTGGGTGTCATTCAAGCGTCAGCCAGGCAGGGCCATTGGACCAGATTGCGGATTAGTTCCTTAAAATAATAACGACATTGATATAAGGGTTCAGAGCTCATAAAGATTTTCACATAGAAAACCGCATTTGACCCTCACAATAACCCGCTGAGGGAGAAGCTGCCAGAGGAAGGATGCCTGTTTTATAGATGCGGCGGACACTGAGGTTCGGAAAGGTTTTCACACAGCTAGGAAGCGTCAGAAGAAAGATTTGAGCCTAGGTTTTCCTCACTGAAGGTTCTGCAGCAAGCCACGCTGCCCACGCTTCTCGAAGGAAACAGGTCCTGAGTACGAAGTTAGTTTTAAGAAGCCAGGATCATGGGTGGGGGCAGGGTTAGGCGAGTTGAGACTGGGTTGGGAGGGGACAAGTGCAGCAAAGTCAGGGCAACTCTGGAGCTCCCAACAGCTCGAAAGCAGCACAGATGAAAAATAGAGAAATAAGCAAGTGACTGGACAAAATGATCACGAAAAAACTGTAGTCGATTCACCTAAGAAACTCATTAAATACTTAGAACCCATCCCACACCCCAGCTCCTGAGGTTTAAACGCCCGAGCTGGCCAACCAAGGGGGCTCCAAAGTTGCTTATCAGCCTCTAGTCTGGCTCCCCAAGTCGCCTGTGTTTACTCCCTTGGCTTTCTGTGGCTGGGCCGCCAACTCCCGGCAAAGACACCTTTTATTGCTTCTCGAATAAAAAACCTGAGTTACCAGAAACCCGGAGGATTTTTAGTGCTTCTCCAACCTCCAAATTTAGTAAAGTCCAAGACAAGGCCGCCTAGAGATCTTTGAAAACCTCATCTTTAAAAATGTTATTTCTGAGACTATTCGTCTCAGAAGACCCCTGGAGTTTAAAATACTTTTCTTCTGCACGGTCTTGAACACACAATCAGGGGGGCCCAAATGTAACCTAAGCAGAAAGGCAAAAATTAAAGTCTTGCTCCCCAAATTAGAAAATATGTCACACCAGCCAAATGTTAACCATCATCCTGATCATATTCCCAATTTCCCCCTTTCCCCAGTTGTATTCATAACCCAGTTAGAGAAATCCCATGTGGAATCATTTACACGAAAACCCAAGCAGGTCCTTGGTGAAGCTATGCTGGCTTCGTGTATAACTCGCCGAAAAGGAGATTTTACTAAGACCTGGAGGAAGACCTCTGATTACAAGACCAACATGTGCTCACACACCCTAAATTGTACTGTTACATACACCTTGTTGTCTGAGCTACTAACTTTCACTGGACAGGTTTGCCAGATGTTTCAACAAAATAGACTACATATGTGGTTGCTGGAGAAACCTTCAATTTCATAGTCTCTTTTTAATAATTTCAGTTCTTGTTTTATAAGATGATTGAAACTGTTCACTGCTGCATGTGATGAAAATAGACTAGCATGCTGATGGCATATTTTTAGTTGGTAAAAGCATCAGTAATATTGTAGACAGATGTTTGGTGTACAATTATTCTCATCTTATTGACACATTCATTGTACTGTTAAATTGAGGGAAACATATTTTGTCTTTTTACTAAAATAAGAACTAGCGTGAATATGGTTATAGTATTGTCAGTGTCTTTACAGAATTTACACATTAGGGGATCTTTTCATGTAAGATTTGTTGGGTTTTTTTCAAGTCTTGATGTAAGCTCTAGGGTTTACTCTTTCTTCAAAATTTCCATCTGTTTTTAGTATAGGAATAGCTCATACCTTAGCAATTCTCAAGTTAACACACTGAAATGTTGATTTATGATTATTCACCTGAAGGATGGCTTGGTAGAGTAGACAGCTTGACTTAGGGGATAGAGGGCTGACTTCCAAGTTTTGAAGGCTTGGTTTGAATCCTGATTTAAACACTCACTAGCTGCATGACTTTGGCCATGCCATTTAATTTCTCAGAACCTCAATTTCCCCAATTGTAAAAGGGAGGAAATAATAGCATTACCTCACAGGGTTGTTTTAAGGTTCAAATATATGTAATGTATTATATAAATAGTTTATTTTCCAGTGGTACATTTTGAAATGAAAGATTCTCTGGGAGGGTCAGTATTCATTAAACCAACACAGACTTCTTTTTTTTTCCCTGAGACTAAAAGATTTTTATTTTGTAGTCTTCAAATGAACAAATCCAATAAATTTAAAATGTCTACTTCCTATCCTATAGCTTAACTATGAATTCCTGTATCACACATTAGATCATATGACAGTAAATTCTATTCAGGCAATTTCCTACACTACATCAGCCTCAGCATTTCAAATGCATAGTATCTTAATTATCATTCTGAAATCTGGAATTTTAGTTTTAAAGGGGAAGCATTAATAGACTTAGAAAAATATGGTGTGTTTGGTGGGGGCAGTACCATGAGTAGTATAATTCTGATATAATGCTGCCTGGGGATGTAGCACTGGACAAATAATTTAATTTCTCCAGGTTTTAGCCTTCTTATCTGTAAAACAAGGAGAGAATAATGCCTGTATGCAACCTCACAGGGCAGTTGTGAGGATCAGATGAGGAGAGAGGTTCCTGAAGACATATGGTAATATTAATATTATTGTGGAAGTGGGATTTAAGAGGCAGAGATAACAAATTAGGATACCTTTGTGTCTGATGCTCTACTTCATAGGACTTAGACCAAGCTGTAAAATCCAAACACTTTTTACCTTCTGTTGGGAAAGGGAGAGGTTTTTGTTTTAGAAATTTGACATTTAACTTGAGAATCTTGCTGTATGCGGTCACTGTTTCCACTCGTGCTTTCAGAAAGCAATTTTTATCTTTTAGGCCCCATCCCAGGGGTCAGTAAGTAACTCAAAAACAGGGATGACACATTCAAAAGACTGATGTGACTGCTCTTCTCCCTATCTCCTCCCCTCCCCCCCCTGCCCCATCTCCTCCCCCCGTGGGATAAAAGAGTGAATAGATGGATGGACAGATGGATAGACAGCAGGTTCCCATTCCAGCTGGCTAATCAGACCATTAGAAATCTGCATTTTGAAAGAAAGACTGGGAAAACACAGAAGGCTGAGAAATGAAAAGACCAGCCAAACAGCATGGGTTGAGCTTTAGAAGCCACTGGCCGGGAAACATCTAACAAGCCTTCAAGAGCTGAGCCCTGTGTGAACTACCCACCAGTCTCTTGTAAATTTCATCCTCACCCTTAGTTTTCTTTTTCAACTTCCATTCCAAAAACTTCCAATAAAAACGAAGGCTATTCAGTTACTATTTTCAGAGCACATTAAATATCTAATTAGAAATGCACATTGCCTGGTTATGGCTTTAATTAAAACGATTGAACCAGCACTCTTCTACACAGCAAGTCAGTGCATATCAGTTTAGGAGCAAGTGAAAGGTCCCTTTTGCCCTCACTGCCTGGGTTTCTTTCTACAACAGAGTATGGGAGCACTAAAGAATCACTGAAATCTTACTTCTGACCAAATTATGTGAGAAAAAAACTGACAAGATATTGGGTTTTTAGACCAGATCT
The DNA here is from genome assembly GCA_028646575.1 of Pseudocheirus occidentalis. Taxonomy (NCBI): domain Eukaryota; kingdom Metazoa; phylum Chordata; class Mammalia; order Diprotodontia; family Pseudocheiridae; genus Pseudocheirus; species Pseudocheirus occidentalis. The sequence continues at coordinate 52,613,534 of CM053597.1, forward strand.
GTGATCTCCCTTATCTGGGAAATTTCTAGTGAGGAAATTCCTTCTACCCCTGCAGGTACAGACCAACAACTCCTCTACAACCTAGAATCTTAGAAAGCTGCCTTGTTCACTAACAGAGGTGAGATAGACTTGAACTTATCATCTCTTATTCCAGCTCTTTATGCATCCACTACCATGCAGTCACTCTCCAAAATAATATGAGAAACAATTAAATCAGAACAGTATACATCAAAGTGTTAGCATTAGAAGGAACCTTATAGATAGTTTGGTTTAGTCACTGTGTTTTACCAATGAAGAAACTAAGGCTTAGGAAAGTGAAATATTTCCCTAAATGTCATTTAGTAGAAAAGTCAGGGAGAGGGTCTAGGTTTCTTTTTCATTACCATTGTTGGATTTTACTTTATGTTTAAGTAAGGGATGGAAACTAAAAGAAAGTTAAATTGCATGTTAGAGCCCCCAAAGCATTTTGAGCAGTTTATTCTAAGCTGTTAAAAAAATTTTAGTCCTTATAAAATCAAGCATTTTATTGGGGAAAGGTCTTTGAAACAAAGGATAATTAAGAATATGTAATTTCTGGGATCTGAATGACTCAAGGTACTTAATAGATTAAAAATTAATATTTGTAATATATTGCTTTTCTAATTGCTAAGACTGTTTTTTGCCTCATGAGCTCTAGGAAAACACTTGATTAATGGATGCAGAGGTATTCACTTAAAGGTAGAATCCAAGAGGTGAGGAAAAAAGGCAAGAGAAAATTTCTTTCTTCCACGTTAGGTAGAATGTGTGTGGGCATGTGTATGTGTGTAGTCATGTGTGAGCATGGGCGTGCACATATATGTGTGGTACTTTGGGAGTCAATCTGATTTTTGAAAATCTTGTCTATTTCCCCTTACATTACATTTTGTCTGTGTGCTTTCAAGGGAACTTTTGGGTATGGATATAATTTTTAAATGTACTATTGATCTTCAGGTATTGATACTTATATTTCTTGGGATGAAATATCATTCTTATCAGTAGCGGTGTTTTGATCTCAATGACAGTTCTTCCTGACGTAAAAATTTAGTAAACCCAAACTCTCTATAAAGGATACTTCTTTATCCCATAATCTGTATTCTTTACATACTATGTTATTAATAAATATTTTGGGAGTAATTTCATGTGAGATGCTCAGCCAGGAAGTGCACAATATTTGATTTAAATGACTCAGTCCTTGTCTACTAGAAATTTGTAAACCAGACACATGAGAGTGTTATAGAGAATTATTTAGGATTTTGTCACAGAGGGATAATTCCCCAAACAAATCCATCTGTGACTTACGAAATAAAAATCAGAGAATTGCCTGAGGTACATAGATTTCTCTCTAGGGATTATTCAGTTAGTCAGTATGAGGGAGAAGAGCAGAACTTAGGTATTTTAGATTCTAAGCCCATCGCTATATCCTCTCCCTGTGCACACCATTCTGTGGAGAAGACCCAGAAAAACAAATAAAACTATGATCTAAAAATTATACTGTATCTGGTTTAATGATTCTATCTAATATAGTAAATCTATAACTCATCTGTAGGACTACATGAGGAAAACTGAAGAACACAGATAGGATGACCATTTTAGTGCCTGATCAAAGTTTTAGAAACTTATTACCAGCTTCCTTCCTGAAAGCATGTGACGAGGAAACATGATTCGAGAAACTTGAGCCTGATTTAAAAACAGCATTTTTGCTTCTTAAATCAGTGTTTTTCAAGCTACATACAAAGGAACCTCTGAGTTTCAAAAGGGATGTCTAAGGAGCTCATAGATCATAGGAAACTCCTTTTAGAAACGTAATGAATTTAGTGGTTATCAAATACAACCTCTTTCTTACAGATAAAAAAAACTAAGGCCCAGAGGGGGGAAGGAAGTGACTTGCTAGGGTTATTCAGCAGAGGTAACATTCAACTAAAGTGCCATTATTCAAATTCAAAATTGGTTATACTCATCAAAGTTAATTTGCACACCATATCCATCTTCTACTGCAGGCATGTGAATACTTGGGTATGGGCTAGAGGAGGGAGAAGAGTTGTACTATATATAACTTATGTTAGATACCTAGTGAAATATTTATGTGAGGCTTGTGGGTGGAGAATCTTCCCCGCCATGTGTGACGTACAGTGACTCTGGGCCTGAGTATGTAGGTCACATGGTCACACACATGGGTATAAAGCCTATGTTTGGGAGGTAAGTGGGAAGGATCAAAAGAGATATGGCTATTCATGCCAACTATATATTCTGCAGTAGCATTCACTCACTGGCTACTTGTACTAAATCCCACCCCTTCTGACCTTGGCAAGTTAGTGTGTGTGTGTATGTGTGTATGTGTGTGTGTGTGCGCACGTGTGCACACGCATGCATGCATGCAACACAGCATGACAACACACACACAGATACATACATAAATTTACTTTTACTAATCAGTCAGAAGACCTGATTAAAAGTAAGGCATAAATTTAATGAAATCACGCAGAACATTCTTCCCATAGATACTAGTGAATACCTTTCCACAAATATATCATCAGTACGAAGAGTGAACAAGCATAGGGATCACATGAGTAAAGAACACATAAATACCTAAGATGACAAATTTTAAAGATGAAAGGGAATAATGATTTTTATTTGTGCTCTGGTGATAGACAGCAATTTTCTGATTTAATTGTAAGAAAAATCTGGCTGAGCAGATCCTGCAGCATTTGGCCTGGGAGATCAACTCTTATTGGGTCAGGTCATTATTAAATATTCCAAGAATGAACTTAAACACACAGGGAAATGAGACTAGCATGTGGATGTACACATGTGTATGGCCACACAATGAAAGTTACAATAATGAATTGCATTCCTGATGAGGAACTCTGCAGTTCATAAAATCATTAAATAATGCTTGCATTTATCTTGCTTAAAGATTTTCCAGGTGTAGTTTGTGATAGGTTTTCAACTTGGCAAGAAATTTTTTAAGTCCCAATGAATGAATTCAAATAATTAATATCAAGTAGACCCCAATAATCTCTGAATTTGTGTGTAGTCAAAGGTCTTGCCACCCAACTTCCTAATTTCTTCTTCATAACTGGAGATGGAACTTCAAATATTTCTGACATTCTTAGAGTTTTTTTAATTTTTTAAATTAAATTTTATGTTTATTTTTAGTTTACACCATTCATTTCCACAAGATTTTATGTTACAATTTTTCTCCCCATCTTTCCCCTACCCACCACCCCAAAACAGCGATCCCACTGTATACCCCCTCCTCCGATCTACTCTCTCTTATATCCTCTCCCATCCCTCCTCCCACTTTCTGGTAGGGCAAGGTGGATCTCCATACACCAGTGCCTGTATATCTTATTTCCCAGTTGCCTGTAAATAATAATAATGTTTAATATATTTTTATTGATTTTTTGTTTACTTTTAGTTTACAAGATTCAGTCCCACAATCCCTTGAGTTTCAAATTTTCTCCCCTTCTTTCCCCCCTTCCCCTTGGAGGCATGCAATCAAGTACAGGATCTGCAAATACTTTCACATTAGACATTAGTCTGGTTGTAAAGAAGGGTTGTAACCAATGGAATGAACAATGGGAAAGAAGAAACAAAACCCAACACAAAAAAGAAAGAGAGCAGGTAGTTTGCTTTGGTCTACATTTAAACTCTGGTCTTTATAGATCTTTCTCTGAATGTAGACACCTCTTTCCATCATGAGTCTGTTGGAGTTGTCTTATAACTGCATTGCTGAGAAGAGTCCAGTCTATCAAAGATAGTCATCACAAAAATGTTGTGTCTGTTATCGTGTAAAAATTTCTCCTGGTGCTGCTCTTCTCACTTAGCATCAGTTTGTATAAGTCTCTCCAGGTAAATATGTAGTCCATCTGCTCCTCATTTCTTATAGCACAGTAGTATTCCATTACATTCATATACCACAACTTGTTTAGCTATTCCTGAATGGATGGGCATTTCCAATTTTTTGCCATCACAAAAAGAGCTACAATAAGTATTTCTGTACATACGGGATTTCCTCCCACTTTATGATCTCTTTGGGAGACAGTCCTAGAAGTGGCATTCCTGGGTCAAAGGGAATGCAACTATTTATAGCCTTTTGGGCATAGTTCCAGATCACTCTCCAGAATGGTTGAATCAGTTCACAACTCCACCAACAATGCATTAGTGTTCCAATTTTTCCACATCCTCTCCAGCATTTGTCATTTTCCTGTTTTGTCAAATTAGCCAATCTGACTGGTGAGATGTGGTACCTCAGAGTTGTTTTGATTTCCATTTCTTGAATCAATAGTGCTTTAGAGCATTTTTTTCATATGGTTATAGATATCTTTAATTTTTTTCATTTATTTTTTTCTTGGTTACTTTTATTTATTTATTTATTTTAATTTTAATTTATTTTTTTGATTACATCATTCATTTCCACAAGATTTTGAGTTAAAGATTTTCTCCCCTTCTTTCCCCCACCCCCAAGCCCAAAACAGTGATCCCACCACAAAGCCCCTCCCACAATCTGCTCTCTTCTATGTTCTCCTCCAATGCCCCTCTAACTTTCTGGTAGGGCAGGGAGGGTCTCCCTTCCCCAGTCCCTGCACGTCTCATTTCCCAGTTGCATGTAGTTAATAATAATAATAATAATAATTATTATTATTATATATATATATGTTTGTTTTTTTTTAACATTTTGTTGTATAGCTTTAAATTCTAGATTCTTGCTGTTCCTCCCTTGTTACCCACTCCCACTGGAAGGAGCAACAATTCAATACAGGCTGTACATGTGTAATTATGCAGGACATCTCCATGGTGGACATATTGTAAGAGGCTGATTGTATGTCCCTCCTTCCTATCCTGCACCCCCCTTGTTTTGTTCTCTTCCCTGTCCCTGTCCCTGTCCCTTTACTGAAGTGTGAGCTTCCCGTATCCCTCCCCCCAACCCCGCCTTTCCCTCCATCATGCCCCCTCACATCCCCATGCCCCCTACTTTCCTGTGTGGCAAGATACCCAGTTTAGAGTT
>CM053597.1:52619059-52639706 GCA_028646575.1 Pseudocheirus occidentalis
TTTCCTTCCTTCCTTCCATCTTTCCTTCCTTCCTTCCTTCCTTCTTTCCTTCTTTCCTTCTTTCTTTTGTTTTTTTCCTTTCTTCCTTCTTTGTTTCTTTCTTTCTCAACTGTATCCCACTACTGATCAGTGCAGGAGATTTGACCTCCTCCATTTCTGATACGGGCTGTTTTGCCCCCTCCTCAAGCAACTTGGTCCCTGTCCCAGATAGTTCACTATATTAATGCTAAACTTTTAGTGGAAACTCAATTGACTTATCCTACTGCAAGGCAGAACTCCTGGGCTCAGGTGATTCAATTTTGCCAGTAGCTGGGATGACAGATGTGTGCCACCATGCTTGGTGATGAATCATTGCTGCTAAAGAAACTTGCCCATCTGAAATATGATTTTTATTCTCCCCTGAGTCTGACAGTTTTGAATATTTTGGCATGTGTGATTTAATTCAATTCAAAAAACATTTATTAAGTAGGCAGCTGGTGTTATGGATAGAGAGGGAGCTTAGAGTTGGAAATGGTTCACATGGTTCCTCTGACACATTCGGATTTGTATGATCCTGACAAGTCAATTACCTCTCAGCTCCGCTAAAGACTATAGGTGATAGAGTGGATACCTACTCTCTACATTAGCAGAAGAAGCCCTCATCCTGAGAGTTTCCTCCATTCCTGAAATCACAGGTCCTAATAAAAATAAAACAAGACAAGTACCTGTGTGTGCAAGGCATTGTGTTAGAAGCTAGAAATTACTTTTTAAACCTGGCATGGTCCTTTGATGTATAATACTTGGCATTTTAGGTTGACAACTGATGTCCACTCTCTGATCCTCATTTCGTCCTTGCTGCTTGAAGAACTATGTTTCTACCAGTGTTTTGGGAATAGCATCTGGAATTTTCACCAAGTTGAGTGTTTCACATTTCTTCAGCACTTAAATCCCACATTGCACAAAATTGTCATAATCATATCTGGGTCACTATGAAAAAAGAATCTCAGAAGTTGACTAAAATGAAGTCCTAAGAATTTTTGGATGTACCCATGTTTATTTTTATTTATTTTATTTTAATTTGATTTGTTTATCTACTTTTAGTTTATAAGATTCAGTTCCAGAGTCCCTTGAGTTTCAAGTTTTCTCCATTCCCTTCCTCCCCCCAACCCATGGTGGCATGTAATCAAGTATAGGATCTGCAAATACTTTCACATTATACAATAGTTTGTTTGTATAGAAGGGTTATAACCAATGGAGTGGACAATAGGAAAAAGGAAACAAAACCAAATGTGGGTTGCTTCAGTCTCCATTTAAACTCTGGTCTTTCTAGATCTTTCTCTGAATGTAGGTATCTCCTTCCATCCTGAGACTTGTAGAGTTGTCTTATAACTGCTTTGCTGAGAAGAGTCCAGTTCATCAAGGCTGGTCATCACACATATGATGTGTCTGTGATTGTGTACAAATTTTTTCCTTGTTCTGCTCTTCTCACTTAGCATCAGTTTGTATAAGCCTCTCCAGGTGAATATGAAGTCCATTTCCTCCCCATTTTTTATAGCACAATAGTATTCCATTATATTCATATACCACAACTTGTTCAGCCATTCCCCAACTAATGGGCATCCCCTTAGTTTCCAGTTTTTTGCCACCACAAAGAGAGCTGCAATAAATATTTTTGTACATATGGGTCTTCTTCCTACTTCTATGATCTCTTTGGGATACAACCCTGTACCCATGTCTAAAGGCTAGAATAGGAACATTTTTCAAAACACTAAATAGATTCAAATGATTGAATATTTAAACTAAGAGTATGACTGGATTTATAATTAACTAAGTGGGGACACAGATATAGACCAGGCTAAATGACCTCTGACCTAAATGACTTCTCACCTTGGAACATCCCTCCACCATGTTGCTTCCTTCTTCATTAGCAAGTTCCTTCTAGGTGCCTCTGTTTTGGGTACAGACCCAGGACAACCACGCTTCATTCCCTTGTTCTCTGGACTTCATTACTATGCTTCAACTTGGCCTCATCCCTGACATCTTTTCCAACTCCTTTTTATGCTGTTTTCCCCCATTAGAATGTAAGCTCCTTGAGAGCAAGGACTATCTTTTTTATTCTTTTGGTATCCCCAGCCTGGCAAATAGTAAACCCTTAATAAATACTTATTGCCTTATTTATGCCTTATGCCTTATTGCCTTGCTTCTGAGGTCCTTTCTAATATGTAGTGCCATAGTGAAAAAAGAGTGTCAAAATCCATTTATATCAGAGGATCTTTTTTTTGTTGTATCATGGACCCCTTTAGCAATCTGTAGCCTATGGACTCCTCAGGATGTTTCTAAATACAAAAATAAAATACATAGGACTAAAAAAGAACCAATTATATTGAAATACAGTTATCAAACTTAAAAAAATTCACAGATCCCAGGCTAAAAACTCTTGATATAAATCTAATATTAAAAAAAACTGGATTGAAATGTCCAACTATAATTAAGGGATAATGGGTTCTTTCAGGAATTACTTTTCTTTCATCTTATTAGAGCAGTTTGTAAATGTTGTAGGTTGTTATGACAACCTGGCAGAGAATGTGTTATGTCTTTCAATCATCATGGTGGAAAAGAGGTTTCTCCTCAAGAAGAAAAGAGGGAGACTGTCAGGAATCAGAGAGAACACAGACAGGAGGATTTAGAACTGGAACGGCCCTTAGAAGTCATCTTGTACAGTCCATTCATTTTACAGATACAGAAACAGAAGCCCAGGAAATGAGTGGCTTGTTCTAGGTCACATAGGACCTCGGGTCTTCTGAATCTCTAGCACCTTGAGCATGTATGTGGGGGAGAGTTGCGGTTCTGGAGAAATGGAACTGCTTTTAATGGGCTGCTTTTAAAACTCAACATAATCTCCCAGGAGAAAGCTTTTCCCCTTCTCTGCTTCTGTCACATGCGGGAAGGGAAAATAGATGCCTTCCAACATTTAGGAAGTTAGGAAAGCAAACTTCCCCTTCCCTTTGGTTAGCATAGAAACAGATATAAGACTCCAGTTAAAGGGACCAGCTTGTGAAGAAATAAATCAATTAGGAAAGAATTTGAAACTGAGAAACTAAAGTTCTAGGTCCTTACACAAACAAATCCCAGAAACATTTTAAGTATGCATTGAGGGAAACAGTAGCGGTTAGTATTTGGAAGAATACATGCTACTCAAAATTTGTGGCTAAATTAGGATTAGAACAAATGAGGATGTATTGATTAACTTCTCTGATTCTGGGTTTCCTTACCTACAAAATGAGGGGGAGGGATTGTCCTTTCCTTTATAGCTCTGAATCTGTGATCCTATGTGATTGTTTAAAAGAAAAATGCTCAATTGTATCTAGGCATTTATTTGTTTCTTTAAAAGTTGCTCCAAAGCAGAGGTTCTTAATACAGAGTCCATGAACTATAAATACACACACACATCTATCTATCTATCTATCTATCTATCTATCTATCTATCTATCTATCTATCTATCTATCTGTCTGCCTGTCTGTCTGTCTATACAGATAAAATTTATGCATATTATAGTCAGTTTTGTATACACACAAAATATATACATATGTGTGCATACACATATATGCATATACACATACATACATATACACGCATATATACACAATTTGTGGACCCTTGGTTTGGAGAACTTCTGCTTTGGAGAAACTTTTAAATAAATGAATACACACGTGTGTGTGTGTGTATACACATAGTTCATGGTCTCTGGGTTAAATAAATATATATGGGTTAAATTAAATACATGTAAGTTTAAATAAATATATGTATATGTGTAACTATGTTTCAACATATTTGATTTTCTTTGTAATCTTGCATATTTTGTTTTGTGCATTTAAAAAAATCACATTATTCTAAGGAACACACAGGCCTGTGAAGGGTGCCCATGACACACAAAAGGCTAAGAACCTCAGTTCTAAGGCATCATACTTCTTACACTGCAAGTCTGTTTAATTCAACCAGTGGTTAGTTTATTAATATAATTTTAAAAAATAAATAAAACATGCCTATTTCATGGCTATAAATCCAGGGGAGCGTGCCCTGAAAAGCCGGCGCAGAGCATGTTCCTACAATACGAACCATGAGACCAAGGCCGTGTTGCCACCTAGTGACAATATTCTAAATTGCAGGTTCAGAATGGGTGGATTCAGAGAAACATGGGAAGACTTGTCCTGAGGCTGAATTGAATAAGCAGGACCTGAAGGATAATTTATGTGATGACAACAACCAAAGAAAACCAAAAAGGTACAGAAAGTGGCATAAGCAAAGAGAACAGCTTTGTTACTACCATTTAAATCTTAATATATACAGTTATCTCTTCCACATTGCCAGGGTTAGGGGCATGACAGCTGTGAGACCTGGCAAATCTGCATAAAATTTTTGGACCCTCCATTTGTACCAAGGAAAAAGTCTGAATTATTATTACTAAATTATTATTATATTGTATTGTATTAATATATTAAATTATATACATTATTAAAAGACAAAATATGTTGATATTATACAAATATATACATACATTTTATGCATTTCTGAGCTTCTAAACTTTTTCTTTTTCATCTGTGACTTCTGCAAAACTCCTCCCAAATTCCCATTTAATTTTTTATGCTGACCCGCAATATATCAAAATTAGGATGGGGAAAGTTGCAATGTAGAAGGGATAACTATGTATTTTTCTTAAAAACAAAAGTAACAAAGCAATACAATACAATACAAGCCTTTTTTTGTCTCTTTTGTATATGTAAAGGTCTTTGGAAAGAACATTTCCTAAAGTATTATTACTATCATTATTATTATTATATTGAGGTGTTTATGTTTGTTAATAAAATTCACACTACAACTCCAAATTTAGTAAAAAATATAAATAAATGAACTGCAGATATATTTTGGGGGGGATGGGAAGAGGAATTAGATATGTAGCGTAGTATCCAGAATACCATTAGAGTCAGGACCCAGGTTCAAGTCCGTACCTTTGATACCTATTAATTGATTGACCGTGTACATGCCACTTAAATTCTCTGTGCCCCACAGAACTCTGCAGAGAATACAAGTTATAAGTTATAAATAGTCTGCAGTGTTGGAGGAATCTCTGAGTGCTATTGATACCACTTTGCTTTTAAGATTCCCATCTTAGAGCTTGGTATTGCAAATGTTTCTTAGCTGGGTTCAAGGAGTCGTGCCAGCAAGGTTAAAGTGCGAATTCTTTGCAATACTGTTCACATTGATTCTGCACCTATGATTTTTGTCAATATGCTAAACCTTTTCTAAAGATCTTTTGCAACAATGCTTTGCAAGATCAACGTAGATTCAAGCTGGTAGTTGACTGTGTTAGTGGCTGGAGATCCTGAAGACCAAAGTTGCGTCTACAGGGGCCACACATGTAAGTCAATCAAATGAATCGAACAAGCCTTTATATTGCCTTATGCAGCACATAAGGCATTCCAATATCCACTATGGGAATAATAATGGAGGAAATAGGAAACACAACGCCTGCCCTTTTAATATCTTACAATCCAATATAGAAGACAGGACAATATAGAAGACAGGACAATATTCACATCAATGAAAAGGCATTTTAGTTCCTTCAGTAAATAACCAGAGACAATCTACACAATTTGGTTGAGATTGATGTTCCCATCCCCATGGCATCAACCCAGCTAGATGGAAGGGAGTACTTCCATGGGCACTGGCCACTCTGCCACCTAGTCATCATGTCGTCCAATTGGGCAGCATTTCACATTCAGCTAGATCAGTGGTTCTCAAATATCTGCATGTGGGTGGACCCACCTGGAGATGGATAGACGAGTGGTGTCTCGGTTCCTAAGACCATCGGAAATATGTGTTTTACGATGGTCTTAGGTGACCCATGTGACCCCTGTGAAAAGGTTGGGTTGTTTGACCCCCAAAAGGGTCATGACCGAAAGGTTGAGAACTGCTGAGCTAGATGAAAGAGTAGATATGGGGGGAAATGAAAGTAGAATAAGGACTTAGAGAGGGTAAAGGGAAAAGTAGAAAATTTTGAGGACAGGGGCCAGGAATGTGTTACTAATGGGAATGGGGAGATTGGGTAAGGGAAGAAGACAGAGAGCTCTGTTTCTGATGGGCTAATTTAAGGTGTCTCCATTAAAGTCCTATGCCTAATAGGTAATCCTGGGTTCTTGAAAGAGATGACAGCAGAGGACAAGTTCTGGTGGGTCCTACCATGTTGTCATGGAGATATTGTAATGCCAAGGCTTGTAACTGATTGTAGGTCTATGGCCCCAAAGCCAGATTAGCTAAAATTCAGAAAAAGCTCATTACCACAAAGGTGGATGCTAGTTTATATTTTTCTGTGTTTCGTTAGCTGTGCTAACTTGAGAAGACTGTTTACTAGGATGTAGGTAGGTGGTGCAGGGGTCAGCTAGGTGGTACAGTAGGTAGAATGCTGAGCCTGGAGTCAGGAAGACTCATCCTCCTGAGTTCCAGTCTGGTCTGAGACCCTTACTAGCTGAGTGACCCTGAGCAAGCCACTTAACCCTGCTTGCCTCAGTTTCCTCATCTGTAAAGTGAGCTGGAGAAGGACATGGTGCACCTGAACAGCAGCAGGGCGTTTCATAGTTCCATAACTTTTGAACTGGAAGGGACTTAAGATATATACTGCCTAGTTCAACCTCCCCTTTTTACAGTTGAGAAAACTGAAACTCAGACAGTAAGTGACTTAAATCACTAGGAAATATGTGGCTGAACTCTGACTGGAACCCAGGTATCATGACTCCAAATCCAGGTCTTTGTCTGCCCAGACAACAGACCTTTGACACACTGAAGCGATTGAAGGTCATGGCAAGGAATTCAGCAAGTGTATCTTTCAGTTCAGACATGTGATGTCATTAATGTAGGGAGCTCCCCTTATGATGCAAATTGCATTTTTAGTCCTAGAGAATTGCCTGAGGACACTGAAAGATTAACTATTTTGCCCAGAAGCATAAGGTCAGCATGTATCAAAAGCTGGATTTGAACCCATGTCTTTCTGCCTTTCTGAGGCAGACATCATTCACTAGACTAAACCATGTTGCTTCTCACAGATATCCTTAAAAAACTACACATAGAGTCATAACCCATGTAGGCTATATCTTATGGATACCAGAAATACCAGATAGAGACCAGAGGCTATATCATAGCTCCATCAGATACCTTCTGTTTTATGCCTACTCTAGGTACCACACAGAGCCGGTAGACGTTGTAGATTGGCCATACTCTAAATTTCCATCAGAAATCCTATGTATGTTATGTCCTACTATAGAGTCCATAGATATGTTATAAAGGCCATATTCTATACCCCCGTCAGGCAGCCTTCACAGGTTATATAGATATCTAGGCTAATTCTATAGATTTAACACATATACTATATCCTATAGTTCCTAAGACAGCTAAGGCGGGAGAGAGGTTGAGAGAAAAGAATTCTAAAGGGGCCCAGTGGGGCACCCCCTGAGAAGGGGGCAAAGAGAATGTGGATGTCCCATAGCTACTTTTCAATCTTTTTCTCTAAAAAAAAAATGTCACACATTTGAGACATCTGTTAAAATATGAACCGCTTGATGAAATTTATGAAGTAATTTTTACCATGTGAGGGCCCCCCATTGTAATAGAGAATGACACTCAGGCCATTAAAAAAACCCAGTCCCTGAAATAGTTTGTGCTGAGAGTAAAGGCGGACATTGGGATGTCCTGCTGCTTTTCTTGAGGGTCTTCCACCCAAGGACTCAATCTTGTATGGTTTGGGAAAGCTACCAAGTGAACAGTGGTCTGGAGGGCCCTGCTGTGTATGTGGTAAGAGATAACAGAAGGGGGGGTTGCAATCTTTGCCCATAACCGTGAAGGAAAGAAATTTCTCCAATTTGTGGTTATTTACAGCATTGTAAATCAAGCAAATGCCATGAAGAGCCAATAAAAATTGTTTAAAATCAGCCTTAAATAGCTAAACTCTCAACAGCAGCTCATAAAGTGAGACTTGGCGGTTGTTAGGCAGTTACGGTTAAATTGACAGCCCTTCAGGGAGTTAAGATATCCAGAAAGCAGAGGTAGTTAGAAATATAGTGATAAATGGTGGGGGTTGTTGGTCGAAGAGATTTTACAGGGTACGTTAAAGCCTGGAGAATTCTATGAAGAACTGAGTGGCCCTGAGAGGGTGTGCAAAACCGTTGAAGGCACTCCTTCACCAAGGGCTGGTTCATTCTCTATGACTCCAATGGGGCCTTGTACTTCTCACCCATGAACATCTAGACCAGGTCTTCTTAGCCTGGGGCCCATGAACTTGTTTTTTAAAAAACATTGGGATAACTGTGTTTCAATACAAATGTTTTCCTTTGCAATCCCATGCATTTTATTTAATGCATTTAAAAATATTATTCTGAGGAGCCTATAGGTTTCGCCAGACTATTGCCAAAGGGCTCCATTACACAAAAGAACCTCTGATCTAGAGAAGTAAGGGCCCTCCCAATTCGATGTAATGTACTATTTTTTCATACCTAAAGGGGATAAGAAGCTGTACAAATACAACTAAGGGAAAGTTTGAAGGTCAAAGTATATACAAGTACCCCGAGGCATTTCCTTTTTTTTTTTCAAACCCCAATAAAGCAACGAAATACTAACTTCCCTTAACTGTGTTCGGGCTAACACTCACTGTAGGAACTTTGTTCAGACACTTTCTTCATGTGATGGATTCATGGGTAATAATTTATAATAAATAGATAAATAAAGTCAGTTTCACTTTTATTTTCAAAGTCAGGAACTTGTTTGGCTCACCTGTTTAAAACAAAAAAACAAAAGCAAACCAACAATTCTTCTGGCCAACAGAAAGCCCTCCCCTGTTCTAAGTAAATAGTCTGCTTCTCAGAGGATGCCTTGTCAGTGACACAGGATAAACTCTTTCTGCCAAGGTGCTCATCTCATGTTTACAATGTGATTGAGCCCTTTTCTTCCCTTCCCACAGAAATGCCTGAATAGAGATAAACACACATTTGGTACTTTGGAATGGCATAGTAGACCCCGGGTGGTCCCTTGGTCCAGGAGCTCCCCTGTCTGCCCCCATTACATTAAAAAATAAATAAATAAACCCAGGGTTGATAGTCCTTTGGCACCAAACCCACTGGAATCAGTTCAAGGTCTACATTCATTTTACCAAAGCTTTCTTCTTACACTGCTATCACTTCTCAACGGCTCCTTCCTCTCAATAGAGCCCTCCCTCCCTTGTAACAAAGAAGTACAGTTAAAATACTTCTATATTATCTGAATACATATGCCTCATTCTGCACCTGTAGTCCACCACCTCTCTTCAGAGGGGCGTCATTTTCTAAGATCTCTGAAGTCACAGTTTCAAATCTTGTTTTCTATTGAATACCTACAATATATCATAGCTTAGAAGTCTTCAAGGTCAATTCATTTATTTTACAGAAAGAAACTGAGGCTTACAGAGTCTAAGCATCTTGCCAAAGATGACAGAACTGGTGAATGTCCGCAGCAGAAATCAAACCCAGATCTTCTTCATCCTAAGTCCTGTGCTCCCTCCATATCATTGTTCTGGCATGGGTGGATAACCAACAGATAAGAAAGGCACTCTTGTGAACCCTGGGATTATGGCGTCTCGGAGTACCACGGCCATAGGACTCTAGAGCTGGGAGCAGCTTGGAGGGCTCATCTGCTTAGTCTCTCAGTCTCTAGACAGGACCACACCTAAATCATCCCCAATGGAATGGAAGAGCCTCAAGTCTGCTTGTACTCTGGCTGTTTATTTGTATGAAGCTGTGCCATGGAGCAGAGTTGTTTTCCATGTAGCTCCAGGCTGTTGCCTTTGTTTGTTAAACATTGCTGCTACTTGGGACCAGCCAGAAGGCAGCTCTTGGACTTCTCCATCCAGAACATCTTGAGCAGATTCTCCTTGAGCCAAGGGAAGAAATGCAATCATTGACGCTCGGAAATCCTTCCCCACATGGTGATCATCTTGACCTGTGTCTGGGGACATAACAGCCTCCTCTCTTACTAATGCATTTAATGCCCCTTTAGCTCTCTCTTCCAATTCAATTCAAGGCCACGAGCCTACCGAGTACAAAAAACACTGGGATATGCCCTAGAAAAAGCACTTTGTTAGGGGTATGTCCTACAAAGGCAAAAATGAAAAACCAGATCTGTTCTCAGGGAGCTTGAGTTCTTCTTGGAGATACCAAGCGTAAACAGATAAGGACACATCAGGTCACTTGAGGAAGGGTAGAACACAAGGGAAAGCAGTGTGGCACAGAACAAAGGGCACTGAGGTTCCCTGGTAAAATTTAGGCTTGTGTCTAAATGACCTCCGAAGTCCCTCTCAGTCGTAGAGAGATGATACCCTGACGCTAAACACAAGGTTGGATCCTGGCTGGGCTGCCGCTCATCACCTGCATGACCTCGGGCAATCATTCAATGTTTTTGAATCTCAGTTTCTTCATTTTTAAAATAAGGCCAGCTACATGGTCCAGTATAGCGTTAGGAAGACCTAAGTTCAAATCTAACTGCAGACACTCACCAGCAATTTGATCTGGGACAAATCACTGAACCCTGTTTGCCTCAGTTTCCTTATAGGCAAAATCAATTGGAGAAGAAAATGGCAAACTGCTCCAGTATCTTTGTCGAGAAAAGCCCAAATGGGGCAAGGAAGTGTTGGCCATGAATGAAAACAACTGAACAACCATAACGAAAATAAAGGGGTTGAACTGTATTGTTCTGGACTGTATCTGTCTGTATTGTTCCTTCCAGTTCCAAATTTGTGAACCTTTGAATAACTAGAAGAAAGGCTTCTGTGGGAGAGGGTTCCTGAGCTGAGATGGAAGAAAGCCAGGATAATGTGCTGGAGATAAGGAGGGAGGACATGCCAGGCATGAGGGGGTAGCCTGTGCAGAGACAAATGGAGGCAGGAGACGCAATGCCTAGTGGGGGATGGGAGGGAAGTAAGCAGGGGTGTAGGGCTAGAACTCAAAGTGTATAAAGGGGACTAATATGAGGAAGGGAAATTTATAGCAAAACTGCGCAGAACTCTAAATACCAATCAGGAGCAGGTATATTATCCTGGGAGCAAGATGAAAGACATTTTATTTTATTTGCTTTTTTGGAGGGCAATTGGGTGACTTGCCCAAGGACACACGGCTAGTTTTTGTGTTAAGTGTCTGAGGCCGGTACTCTGTTCATTGCACCACCTAGCCGCCCCTATTTTATTTTTTTATATTTGTATTTCATTCATTCATTCATCTATTTATTTACCTCTATATTTATGTATTTATTCATTCATTTTGCTCATGTATTCACTCATTCCTCTATTTGCTTGCTTATTTATTTATTTAGTCTTGCTGGTAAATATTTAACAAAGAGGTCTCGCATCAAACACTTTTAATTTAAATTTGCATTATTAATATTTCCTCCATCGCTGCCTTAAGTCTAGCCAATCACCAAAATGACAAATCAAGCCCTGATTTACAGTTCCCTAATTTCTGAGGTGTAAATGTTCACATTGAAAATTGAACAATTAGCGCTTGTCAGCCCATCTGAACCGGCATTGGCAGATCTCTGCATGGAAGCCATTGAGGTTTCTCCCACTGAGTAGTGAGGGTTCAGACCTATGCTTTAGAAAAATGATTTTGGCAGCTCTGTGGAGGACAGTTTAAAAGAGAAGGGAGAATCCTCACAGGGAGAACAATTAGGTGTTTGTTGCCGCAGTTTAAGCACTCAATAGTGAAAGCTTACCTCTTGTTGGATGGCAAGAAAGGCAGGTCCAGCCTTTCTTTTTCTGTTCTGAACCTCTACAGGTACCCCAGTTTCTAAATGTCTTAGTCCCTATCTCCTCCTTGAGTTTTTTTGGTCAACGTTACTTCCCTGATCTCCCTCTTCTTCTCACCCAGAAACTCATTTTCCTTTCTGTACATCTTCCAAAAATAACCTCATCCATAGATACCCAAGTATAATTTTATAAAATTTTAAAATAAAATTTTAAATATAATTTTAAAAAATTTATATATAATTTTATGTATATTTATAATTATATATATATAATTTAAAATTTTTTTTATAATTTTAAATATAACGTTTAAAAAGCCGACCAGTAGTAGAAAAATGATTTACTCATTCCTTTGAGTAACCATACACTCATAAATCCTTTCCTGAACCACTCAGTTGGTAAGGATACCAACCACCACCACCACCACCATCATCTTCTTCATCATCATCACCATGTCGTGTTTATAAGGTTTATTTGCAAAGCACTTTATGTATCTTATTCTTCTTTGATCCTCCCCATAACCCTGTAAAGTAGATGCTATGATGACCCCATTTCACAGCTGAGGTCGTCGATGCTGAAAGAGTTTAAGTGATTTCCCAGTGGCCTCACAGCTCAGTATCTGAAGCAGATTTTGAATACAAACCTTCCTTGATGAGTCCAGACTCTATCCATTAGATCATTTTAACTGCCTTTCTTTTCTGCTCCCCTCCCTTCCCATCCAATGAAATTCACGTAGAGCATTTTACACCTCTTAAATGCCATCAATCATGTATTATTTTGTTTTATGGTTGTGTTCACATCATCTCCCCTTATTGGACAGTAAGTTGAATGAGGGCAGGGATTATATTTCCCCCAGGATCTAGTACAGAGTTCATGGAATAATAAATGTTTGTTGAATAGAACTGAATTGCATATAAATGTTCTTCCCTGGGTTATAGGAAAATGGGAATTCTTTATGTGATTCACAAGTTAGTTCCATGTTCTCCTTGCTCTGATCTTGAAAGGGGGGCATAAAGTGATGAAAGCTGGAACACCGGGTTAATTCGATGCTATTCATGAACCCTCTCTAAGACATGAGTCTTCGTTTAACACACACTCACTGTTTCCCAACCTGGTCTGCCCCCAAAAGAAAAGCGTGTGTGTGTGATGATTAAGGAACAAAAATTAACATTTATTCCAAAGCTGTCAAGATTTTTGGCAGTTATTAATTTTATTAAAATGATTACATATGGCAAAACAAGGAACAGCGGTAATAACGTTTCTCTACAATATAAATTATGACTTTGATTTTCAGCTGTTGGCTCAGCGTTGTTCAAGATTCTTCTTTTAAAAGAAATGATGGGGGGAGAGGTTGGGAAGAGAAGAAGCATTCGCATTTCCAGAAAATGTTAAAGCAGCGAAAGGAAAAATAAATTAAAGATAATTACAGTAGGAAATAATGCCAAGTATTCGTTAATTGTAAAATGGACTTAATGTGTTTATGGACCAATCTCCACACTTTGGTGATTAAAAAAACAACAACACACATGTTCCACAATGGCTTATCTTCTACACTTATACTGAAAAACAAATTTGCTGCTGCTTAAAAAAAAAAAAAGATGACAGTGCTGAATGATCATTAATTCAGATGAAAATATTCTGCATACCTTGAACTGAAGTGTTTGTCAAAACAAAAACAAAGTATTGTCACAAGATAATTAATGCCTGAATAATTTATGATAGTACGAACAAAAGTGAAGTATCTGTCATTAGTTTTCAGTTATCTGCTCACATTATGGCAAAATTCTGGATGTAAAATATCAAAATGCATCGTGGAACTCTGATTGCCTAAAGACAACACAACATGTACTCCATTTGTTCATACAGTCCTCGTGCATACTTCTTGCGTGACACTTAGATGTCATTGCAAACAGAGATTTAGAAAAACAAAGTAAAAAATATATATACAAAATATTTTTATATCAAATTATCTTTATCATACACTAAATAACCCAACCCCCAAGGCTATGTTACAACAAAAAGTGTCCTACAAGTTACACCAAGAAGGATTTTTTTTTCTGACTCTCAAATAATTTAGTATAACTGGAGCAGACAAGGTTTTGTAAAACTATTCTGAAACATAAAGGAGAGTTTTACCATTTGGATGCATTATTGGGGTGTTCACGCTCTCTCTTTCACACTCACACACTCTGTCTCACACACACACACACACACTATTCCAGTTTTGTTTTTAAGGAACAGAATAGGTTACAAATGGAAAAAAAAATTCCCATCCCATCTCCCAACAAATCAAACCTTCTTCATCTTCTTGTAGCTGGTATACTCTTAAGCCATATTCAGAATTTCCACTGTTCAAGTGTTCCTAAGCTAATTAGGACATCGCTATTTGACTGAAGAAAATATGGGGTGCCCTGCTCCATTTTTGTATTTATTATTTTCACTCAATGGCAATTTTGTTCCAAAATTTGAGATGTTATTTCTTTAATGCATGATTTTGTATCAGCACTTAATCTCCTTGGCAAAACGTAATGACCTTTCAATATTACAGGGACCGTATGCTTTTAATTTGTGGGGTGACTTTATTGTGTATATGTGTATCTGTTTGGCTGTGCATATACACATATACACACATACACATATTTATCTCTGTCTTTTGCTCCTTGAAAGGTAGACTATCAATTAAACTTCCCAGTTTCACACCGACACTATTTTAATCATGCCATAGCTAAAACCATTTCCATCATGGCAAGACACCGAGCTCCAAAACAAGATATGGGACTACAAATTTACTTCTGTACAAAAAGATTCTTTTTTTGGTTATTTATTTTACAACTTTAAACAGTGTGTAGCAAAGCTTAAGAAAGAAAAAAATCCGAAGTGAAATTTCAGCTGGGTGGAGGCAGTTTTCTAGTGAAGCTTGCCATATAAGAAATGTCTAACTGAACATGGTACATAGTTTAATCTTTTAAATTAATTAGGACACACTGTTTCTTAAATATACACATTATGTGGAGTATTGCACTTTTCAATGAAGTGAGTTATGATGGTAGTGAATAATATACTGCATAGACAGCAAGAAACATGCACAAGAAACTTAATGCCACTCTGAAAGATACATTGGACCATACTTAATACTATGGAATTTTTTAAAAGGGGATTTCCTTTAAGCTGAACAGATCTCCAAGTTTTAAAATTTTGAAATACTGAATATATTTCAAGGGCCCTCAGCAGTTATGGTTTCAGCCCTGGAATGGTCAGGCCCATCTGGAATAATACATAGACTAATAAGCGTTATGGCATTGTCATTTTGAGGCATAACCATTCTGCCATGCCCACGTTATAGCTTATTTTTGGAAAGCAAGGCACTTATTGTAATAGCAATGCAGACATTTTATGCATAGTTTGAGTAACATAAAATAAGTTAATATTTTGATAAAAAAACTGATTTTTTTTATAATTTATATGTCTTTTATAGAAGCAACTGGACAATTTATTTTATATAATTAAAAAAGAAGACCAAAAAGTCTGAAGGGAGTAACTGCTTTACTGACCATGTCGGGAAGGGAACAGTTTTTGATGCTTGCTCCAGGTCTCGGGTTCTGACTCAACAGAAATGCAAATGGTGTGAGGAATGTCCACTGGATCCCACAGTTAGCAAGCGTTTAAAATTGCTGGGCTAGTGGCACTTTGACAGTCTTGACCTCTGATATATGCGACGATTTCTGAATGATGCAGTTGGTGGTACCCTGCAATTTGTCTTTTCCCTGTGCGAGATTAGTTAAGGCCATAGCTGCATTGATCTCTTTCCAGTAGGTTTCATCTTTGCTTGCTCCCTTTCTATTAGCTGCACTAGAGTTAAGCAAAACAAAACAGAACGTCTTTACATGTCACATACGGCCCCGATCCCCAGTTTTCCCAAATGAGTTGCAAATTATAACCTGCAAAAAAAAAAAATTGAAAAGTTTCCTCACCTGTCACACTTATTGGATCCATTTTCCAGAGTGTCTGAAAAGAAAAGTAAAAATCAATTATTTTCATTTTTAAAAAAAGAAGCAAAAGCTTGCTGGGGTAGGGTGCTGGATATGAGCAATGGTTCTTAATAAAGATAAAATGAATGTGCCATGTATTATCAAAATCTCTTTGCAAAGATACAAAAACCACCAAACAGAAGGATCTGTAGAATCATAGGGAATTTAAAGAGAATTCTGTTCAATTCAACAGGCATTTTTTAAATGCCTACTATGTGAAAGGGACTATCCTAGGCACTGGAAATACAAAGACAAAAATGTAAGCTCCTCCAGGAGCTTACATTATGCAAGAGGAAAAAACAAAACAAAACATGGATTCAGATAAGTAGACACAACATACATACAAAACAAACACAAAGTAGTTTTAAATTTTACTTGGTATATTTATAAAATGTGGATGAATCTGAAATTTAATTGAGCATAGGGTCCCTTCAAAGGCTGCCTGAATTAAAGTATGTACCTGATTCTTTAAAGTAACCAATAGACTAACAGCTTTAGTAGAAGAAAAGCGTTTTAATCCTGTAAAATCGCCTTGCCCACTTAGAGGTAGACACTTAATAACTTTAATAAATTAATTTTTTTCTTGCCTCAGGAAATGGTACTTCTGATTAGTATGTGAGCCACTACTGGGACTTTTAAAGTTCAGACCACTAATCAAAAGACTGGAAAAATCCCCAACGGTCTTACATCCTCCAGAGTTCTCTGAATATTTTGGATGACAGTCAAGGTACGTATATGGAACAGTAAGTTTTTATGGGTTTGAACAATAGTAGAGTCACAGATTGACTCTGTGGAAAGCCAAGTTTTACCCAGAGAATTCTGCATCCTTAATTTTGGAACTAGTTGTAGAGAGCTCTTCTCCTGACCAAAAGGGGCACAAACCACACTTTAATGTACCCCCATAACCATTCTGGCAGGTTTCTTTGTGTACCGTAGAAAAGGTTCATAAAAGAAAAATGAAAGATGAATTCCAACAACCAGTCAACAAATCATTTGGTTAAAAGGAAAAAAAAAATGAAGTTCACGAGTAGAAGACTGAGATGATATAGTTAGAGAGAAGTTTTCTAAAAAAGATCTGAGGCCAGGTATAATGACAAATACCTGTAAAACCTGCCTCTGATTTAATGTAATAAGTACAGGTAGGTTGAGACTGGTGGATTGCTGCAGTTTGGGAGTTCTCAGCCACAGTGGCCCCAAGCCAAACAGTTAGGAAGTTTAGTACCAGTATGGAGGACCCCCCCCCAAGTAGGAGGCCACCAGACTATCTAAGGAGGGGCAAGATCAGGGGCAAGATTTGGCCCAGATCAGACATAGAGTAGGTCAAAGCTCCTGTACCAATCAGTAATAGGATCAAGTCACTGAGTGGCCTCTCAACTTCTAGCTGGGGAGAGACTGGGAAACCCAGTCTCAATTTTTAAAAAAAATTACATTAAAAATATCTGATATAGAAAATGAAATTTTAGTGCAAAGATTTCATTTTGAATCCTAAAAAAATATCCTTGAATATCAGGCTGGTGTTCAAGGTCCTGTACTTGGTAAGTCTTTAATAAGGGGCTGTTAAATTGAGTTAAGTCCTGCAGAACTCAGGGGGTGGGGTGGGTAAGATATATGATATCTGTAGAAATTGTAGTGTGGAAGAGGGGCTTACTGTAGCATGCTTATTTCCAGATGGAAGATCTAATGGGTAGAAGGGGCAAAAAGGCAAACTGAAGCTTGATATCAGGAAAAGTTTACTAACAATTCTCGCTGCCCCAAGATGAAATGGCTGCCTCAGAAGGTAAGACCGTTTCCTCCTCCGTAGATGTCTTTATGGGAAGGCTGGAGGACTATTTGCTGGGGATGATGGAAGGAGGATTCTTTTTCAGCTGTAGATTGAATGAGATGGGCTCTGAGGTACCTCCTAATATGGACATTCTGTGATTCTAGGATAATCTGCTATCTCATGACTGACCAATCAAAGGTAAAGAAGTTCTATCCGTATGTCAAAACAAATGCTACATCTTGTTAAGAACAGAAGTGGGACCATTGTCAGGGAAATGGACTTCCTGATCATTAGGGATATGTGAAAATGAGACAGAGTGCTTCGATAGAGGGATAGCCAGCTGGCACCATAGTGCACACAGAGTTTTTTAAACATGGAAATGATGAAAAACAAAAACAAAACAAATACAAAATGTCAATTAGTCCTAGGGATTTTGTCCTTCCACTACTACACAGAGGTAAGAGTGGTAGGGGGCAGCTAGGTGGCACAGTGGATAGAGCACTGGCTCTGGAGTCAAGAGGACCTGAGTTCAAATCTTCCTCAGATACTTAGCGTCTCTGTGACTCTGGGCAAGTCACTTAACTCATCATTCCCTACCCCAAAGGTGATAGAAATGGGGCAAAAGAAGACAAAGAATAATGTAACCTTTAAACTGTAAACTAACAATATAACTATTGGTCCTTTTAACATGTGAGCTTCATCCAATGACCAATGAGCTGAATGTTTCCCAAAATTTATAAATGTATAAAGTCAAGTTAATACAAATGTATAAAGTACAAAGTTAATACAAATGTATGTATACAAATGTATAAAATGTGTATACATACAAATGTATACAAAATGTATAAAGTCAAGTTAATACCAAATACATACAAGGTAATTTGGGACAGGTCATAAAAGGCTCATGTAGGAGGTAGCTTTTGAGTTGATGGGAGAGGTGGAGGTAAGAAATGAGAGCATCCCAGGCACTGGAAAAGAAAAAGTCAGTGCAAAAAACCACAGGCAGTTTGGTGACTGGATAGGGCACTGAATTTATTGTCAGAGTGACATGAGTTTGCACCTGGCTTGAGACAGAAACCTCGGTGAGTCCCTAACCTCTCTTATAGCTTAATTTCCTCATCAATAAAATGAGAAATTGGACTCAGTGGTCTCTAATGTCCCTTTTAGATCTAACAATAATCCAGGAAATGGAACTTCATATTTGGAAAGCACAAGCAGGCCAAAGGCTTTATTACTTAATCTTATATTATAATAGTTTTACTAAATGGATAAAAAAAAGTCTTTGTAGTTTAGGCATGGTTTCAGAACCTCTCCTAGTACAGATATTGCACTGATGTTCACCAACCTGCTGCCACCGGCTAATGCATATTACAGGAAAGAGGAGAAAATAATAATCACAAAAATGAATGTCACAGACATATAGTCCTTTAGAGCTTTCAAAGCACCTCCCATCCGTGGGCCCATTTGTGCCTCACAACAGCATGTGAGGTAGGTACCACAGCTACCATTTATCCCTGTTTTAATATTTTATTTTCTCCCCAACTACATGGGAAAATAATTTTTAACTATCCTTACTTTACAAATGAGGAAGCGGAGGCCTAGAGTAAGTCATTTGGCCATGGTCCCATGACAAGAAGGTATTAGAGACTGAATTCAGGATGTCCTGACTCAATCTTCTATTCCCTGAGAAGACCACATTTTTCTTTTTAAGCAACAAACCATATCATAGCAGATAAGAAATCCAGACAGTTGGACTCTACAGTATTTAACAATTAATAAGGCACCTTTTCCAGCCTTACAGAATCACAGAATTTCTGTGGTAAGAAGGACCTCATTAACCTTTATATATAAAAAAGAAATCCCATTACAGCATAGCCCAATGAATGGCCATGAAGACCTCCCATCCAGGGCAAGCCAACAGGCATCCTTACAACAAGCCTAAATCTGCTTCTTTTTAATTTCTACCCATTGCTCAGATCTGTACATCAGACTAGTCCCTTTGGGGCCAAATAGAACAATTCTAATCACCCTCTTTTCCCGGTAGTCTTGAGGGCATGAATTCTTTATATTTCTAATACCCCATCACAGGGCCTGTGGGGTGAATGACTCCTCTGACAGCCTTCAAAAGTATTTGAAAATAGCTATCAAGACCCTTCAAGTATAAGACAAAAGAGATGGGGAAATCTACTCAGTTCAACTTTTTTAGTGCCAACTAAGTGTACATCCCCCTCGGGTAATTTCCAGTAGGAAGTCTCTGGTAGCTGACAAAAGATGATCTACGGTTCTTATCTCTCATAGTTCAACTCTTTCCCATCCTGAAGGTGGGCTAGGCCTAGATTTATGGCAGCCTCTGTAGTTTACTACATTCATGCAGGACACCAGCCATGTTTCACTTCACCCCCTGGATTTCTTACTGGCCTGCATGCCCCCCCAGACTTTCCCACCCCCTTTCTAGTTCTGGAACCAAAATCAAGTCACTTCTGTTTTTAACTCCTTGAAAGGATATGATGATCATATTTTTATATACAATTCCTTCCTCCAGCTTTCATTCCCCCTTCCAAAAAGGAAAAAAGAAAAAAAGGTAGTTATCCCTTCCACATCTCAACTTTCCCCATTCTAATTTCAATATATCACAGGTAAACATAAGGAATTAAATGGGAATTTTGGGGAAAGTCTTGTGGAAACTGCAGATGACATGTGAAGGGTAGCAGATGACACAAATGGAAACTCAGAAATGCATAAAATATATGTATAGTATTGTATAATATCAACATATTTTATCATTTAACACCATAATAATTCAGACTTCTTCTCTGGCACAAAGAGAGGGACAAAAAATTTTATGTGGATTCTCCAGATTGCTAGGGTGCTATGCCCCTAATCCCCAGGATGTTGAAGGAATAACTATATATATTTTTCCAATTTCTTCTTCTTCTTCTTCTTCTTCTTCTTCTTCTTCTTCTTCTTCTTCTTCTTCTTCTTCTTCTCCTCCTCCTCCTCCTCCTCCTCCTCCTTCTCCTCCTCCTTCTCCTCCTCTTTCTACTTCTCCTCCTCCTTCTCCTCCT
>CM053597.1:52640206-52705489 GCA_028646575.1 Pseudocheirus occidentalis
TTTTGCATCCCTAGTGCCTAGCTCAAGACCCAACACATTGTAAGCACTTAGAATATTCTTTCTGTTTGATCTAGATGGTAAGTAAGAATCAAACTACTCTTTTTTAAGAAGCAAATTTATTTTTCAGACCTTGGTGTCCTGGAAAAGATAGTTTCTTAAATAGCACCCTAATAGAAATTTAAATTCTAATACTCCTGGTAAAGCATCTTTGAGAAACTGACACCTGGGGCTTTCTCAGGCCCAAAGTTTGCCCATGAAAGCTGAGAGCAACCCTGTTGTTTATGAAGAGGAATCCCCATGCTTTAAAGGACTTCTTCACCTGCTCTCCCCATCTGCACCCAAGGAAGGCGTGCTTTCTAGGCAATAGAGACAGGACAGCAGCAGCATCTGGCCTTGGGCCTCATCTGCCTCCTCACTGGTCCTCTGGCTTTGCTGTTACTCTTTCCACCTTTCAGCCCATAGTTTCCTCCACCTCTGACAAAGGCTGAGTAATGTTTGGCATTTTCTTCACAGGTTGAGTGGGTGGATCAATAAAAGGAGCCTAAGTTTCTAGTCTCATCTGTGGAATGACTTAATTATCTTTATTTCACAACTGGAAGTGCAGAACTTCCTTCCAAAGTCAGCAGCGGAGCCCAGGTTGTAAATGTCAAATGGTATGCTGAGGTGGACTCATCCCAGCTGGGACTAAGAAATGTAGGGTTAGCTCTGCTCCCGGCAACATAGTGGAGGTGGCAGGCTCTTCTGGGTGGCGAACTCCTGAAACAGGAAGACTACATCTTTGATAACTCTCAAGTTCCCTTCCTTTTGTCCTCCTTCAGCAATAGGCCTCCCACAAAACCTGGGAAAATCTGGTCATTAACACTTTAATATGAATTATTTATTGTTTGACTTTTAGAGCACCCCTTTTGGGCTGTTCTTTAGGATGGGTTCCCAGGGCAGCCCCTACCTTGAGGGTTATGGTTAACCCTGGTGAATCTATCCTTCTATCTCATGAGCCTCCACCAACATAACAGTCAGCCAGTAAAAACAATTAGATTTTAGCCAAGACATTTACTGAAATAGCATAGTAAAAAGAGTAGCTACAAGATATACCCTGCATCACATCCCCTCTCCCCCTGAAACCTGGGGTATACGTTCTTCAAAAATATAAAGGAATTGTGGGAAAAGTAGGCACAGAGTGAAGTAAGGCATAATGCCAAGGCAATTGCTCACAAATCTAAAACTGTAGAGTAGAACTAGTCGTCTCCCTCCCTCCTCCAGTCCTAGACTCAGTATCTACTGGTCAGGTTGCACTTAATAAATGTTAGTTGATATTTTATTGTTATGTCATCTAACATAATAAGCGATAGATGACATTTCCAACGCTACAGACACAACTGAGTTAGGAAAGAAAGACAGGTACCTTGCCTCCAGGAGGCTTTTCCGCAGAGTGGGGCGGCCTTTGAGGCAGGGGTTTTAGAGATCTCTTCCACCCTCCCAATAACACAGCTGTTAAGTGGCTCCTCCACGTAGCTACCTGGGTTAGAATCCTGATTGATTGTTACTTAGTAGTAGTATAACCTTGGGCAGACTTCACCACCCTTTGCCTCGGTTTCCTCCTCTGTAAGGCTGAATTCAGACCGGGCGGCACAGTGTCAGATTCAGGGTCAGGCGGGTCTGGGTTTGAGTCTCTCCTCGGACATCAATATGAGGCTCTCAATGAAGGACCTTACATCACCTTAATTGTCTCATCTTCAAAATGAGGATAATACATGCTTTTAGGGAGACTCAAATGAATATACAAAGCCCCTTGTAAACCTTAAAGCACTATACATATGACAGTGTTCATTGTTCTCCTTTGTCTCTTTTCAGCTTTAAATCTTGTGATCTTAATTGTCACATTGGCATGAAGAAGACACCTGACCTCAAGGGAATAAGATATGGGTCAGGGGTTTTTTCAGTGATGGGGATCAAAGTGGCAGCAAAAGCCTTTGTGTCTGCAGAGGCAGAGGAGGCAGAAAACAGACTCAGGAGGGGCCCTCTTGTAAGGGCCATGGGTGGTTGATGGCTCACATGTGGTGATAAATCATAATAGGATTCCTTCTTCAGATTGCTGAAGAGAGAAAAGACACTAAAAGGAAAAAACTTACTCTTCTTTCAGTTTTGTCCTGATGCAAACCCCACTATCATTGATTCTATTTTATTCTAAATCCATGCATGAATTCCAAGGAAATATTTGCAAAATGAATGGTAACAAAGAACTAGAAATAAAGTAGGTGCTTATCCGTTGAGGAATGACTGAACAAACTCTAATTCATAATTAATGATCAAATGTTGTTGTGTAACAAGAAATGAAGAATTCAGAGAAACATGGAAAGATTTGTATCAACTGATGCAGAGTGAAAAAGGAAAAACCTGAAAAAAAAAGTATGTAATGATTGCCACAGTGTAAATGAGAAGAACTCCAGGAAACCCAACTCTGAGTAATGATTAAAAAAAAAAGTTACTGGTCCTAGAGAACAGATTATCAAACATATCTCTCTCCTCTTGGCAGAGAGGCAGGGGACGTAGATGGACAAGATGGTGCATATATGGGGAAAGATGGTTGGTTGTTTTTGTTTTAACTGTTTTTCTTTGTTATAAGAGAAGGTTCTGTTCCTGGGATTGGGGAGTTGGGGGCTGGGCGAGAGAATATAGCCAGAAGTTACTGTATTTCAAAAACAAAAGCGCCAACAAAACCTTATGTTTTTTTTTTTAATGAACAGACTGGACTAGATCAGATAGATGACTTGTGTGGTTCCTTCCAGCTTCAACATTCTCTGCACTGTGTCTCTAATAGGTTCCTGATGATGGTGGCCACAGTGCCATTGTCCAGAAAGCAAGGGGGCCTGTGCAGCCAACACAGAAAATGACAACAATGATATCTGTTTGTACAATGTTTTCCAGTTGCAAAGCAGTTTGCATGAAATGTCTCATTTGAGTTTCACAACATTCCTGCAAGCTAAATCAAGTCTGTCATGGCTCCTGGAAGCAACTAAGAGCTACCACCCAAGGTGACTTCAGAGCATCTTGGAAGTGAGGGGTTCTTGCTAGATGGCTGTTCTCAGGCCTCGTGCCATGCTTTGCTGAGGTATGAGGACTGTCCTGGACATGTGCCCTCAGGCAGTCGCCACTTTGGGGACGAATGGCAAAAGACATAGTGCGCTATTTATATTACTGTCAATTCTCACTTCTGGGCAGCATGATTAGATCATGAGCTCCTTGATAAAGAGATTTTTCTTTATATCTCTAGTACATATTACAATGCCTGGTACCTGTTGTTACTGTTGTTGTTCTGTTGTCAGTTGGATTTGACTTTTTGTAATCCTGTGGACCATAGCACACCCATACTATCCATGGGGTTTTTTCTTGGCAAAGATACTGGAGTGGTTTGCCATTCCCTTTTCCAGTAGATTAAGGCAAACAGAGGTTAAGTGACTTGCCATTTCCTTCTATGGCTCATTTTACAGGTAAGGAAACTGAGGCAAACAGAGTGAAGTGTCCAGGGTCACACAACTAATAAGTGTCTGAAGCCAACTTTGAACTTAGGTTTTCCTGACTTCAGGCACATCACACTATCCACTGAGCTACCTGGCTGCCCCTCCCTCTGGGATTACTTTCTAAGGACTGTATTCCTTTCTTGTTTATTTTTGACTTGGTAACACCATCTCTACACTTCAAGATCTGAGATTGTTGAGCCAGACAGAGGTTAAATGACTTTCCCAGGGACACACAAATAGTAAGTGACTGACTCCAGGATGGACACTTGGGCTCTGGTACCCTGATAGCAGTTGCTACGTGGGCGTGGCTAGCCATTCCTTTTTTTTTTTTTTTTTTTTTTTTTGAGAGGCAGTTGGGGTTAAGCAATTTGTGCTAGGTCACACAGCTAGTAAGTGTTAAGTGTCTGAGGTCACATTGGAACTCAGGTCCTTCTGGCTCCAGGGCCAGTGCTCCATTCACTGTGCTACCTAGTTGCCCCTCACCTAGCCATTCTTGATAAGGGTCCAAGATGATGTTCTCTTATGCACCTGAGAGAAAGTGAACAATGGTCCAGGGTGCTTGGTGCTCACATGACACTCCTCCTTTCTTATTGAAGGGAAGTCTGCTTGCTGGTTGGGAAATTCACTTGTCCAAGTTCTTTAGGTTTCACAGGTTTCTGACTGCTTCTATATCTGAATGCTTCAATAAGATCTGATTTTTTTTTTAATGCAGCTATTCCCAAAAGAAAATTCCAGTGTGGTTACAAAGAGTGATAGAACAAAATCAAGGAGTCGAGCCCTCCAATGTTCATATTGTTCAGTCCTTGCACCCAGAAATAGGAGTGTCACAAAAGAAATGCAGAGTAAGGGATTGTCTCTAGAAACCAGTAACAATAACAACGGGGGGGGGGGGGGAAAGAAAAACCAAAACAAACCCTTTAAAATGTGGAAAAGTAGAGCAGGCTTTAATGAGGGAAAGATGTTAAACAAAATCCAGCTGTTAATTTGATGTTTTCTTGTGTTTCACGAAATCCAAATTATTCATGAAAAGGAGCATCATCTTGAAAAGGGAGGTTTCTCAGAATGGAGTCAGGAATTCACCCATCTTGGCATCCTCTCTCTCCCCTTTCTTCTGAGCAGAGCTACTTTCTAATTGACTCTTGTAGACTCTTGTAACATGAATCCTAGTGTGGGTACCTAGACCTGTCTGCAGCTGACGTCATGGAGCGATCCCTGTGGGGGATTCTGGGATGACACTCAGAGTACCATGAAGGATTATGAAAGCAGTTAATTTCATATACTATAGTATAGGAATCTCAGCAAATAACTACTAACACCTATTATTTTTAAAATATTTCCAGATCTTTTAACTCATACCTCAACACAGAATGATAGACCAAGGGGAGACTTATCATATCCTCTGATTTCTAGGAGGACCAAACCCTGCCAGTGGATACTCATTCATGAAGAGAATCACCATAGAGTGTCAAGGGAGGAAGGTGACACCTACCTTGTTAGCTGCATCATTGAAACCAATTCCTAAATGCAATAATGGATACTAAAACTAGATTATCTCCTGAGCCTGAGCAAGGCATTGGTAGGTAGAATTGAAGCAGTTATAAATAAATCCATGCAGCTACACTCTATGTCACTCTACCTTGGCTAAAAAAAAATATTCTGAAAGACTTTATGAAATGTGTTGCTGAAATCTAGAATCACCATATCCAATTCTTTGATAAAACTATTTATTGAAATTATTTCAGTGATGCTATTGAGACACATTTCTGGAAGCTCCCTTATGGAATTGATATCAGAGTGATCTTACAAGCTACACAAGAAACCAGCTTGATTATTGTGATGTCATGTTTTTTAACCAAAAATGATTTTTATTAAGTTGATTGTCCACTTTTAGAAAGAAACCAAGCTTCATTCCAAGTAACTTTTGGCTCTCTCAAAAAATCAAATCAACTAATAATCAAAAAGCAATTGTTAAACTCTTACTATGAGTTTTGAGCCATGTATAATGAAGAGTTTTTGCCTCCCTGATTCAGGTCATATACAGGTATCCTATGAGTATTTCCTGTTAGCTTACTGTGTGTTGATCAAACAAATAAGCAAAAACATCTTTTAAATGACTTCTGATGGGATGATTAGGGGGGATTGCTGGAGAATATGGGTGGTTCGTGATCAAGGAGTACATGTAGGGGAGCTGGCCTTAGCAAGGAGAAAGGTCACCTTATCAGAGACTGGGGAGAAGAAGAGAGTTGGGGAATGATGTTAAAGAGTACTGAGGATAAGAGAAGGGAAGAGGAAACTAACTGTAAAATAAATTTTTTTTCCCAAAAAATTAGTCCCCAACTTAGAAGGTTTAGGGAGATAGATTAAGAGAACCTTGGGGAGAGAAGAAAGAAATGGAATCACTTCTTTGGGGAGTAAGTTAGGGCATTAATTAAGAAGAAATAAAAGGATTGCCTTGTTCAGAGAGAGCCTAGTTGAGGTTAGGTAGCAGAAAGTTGGAGGGTACCCTGTTGGAGTGGTTGTATGATTTCTTTCATCTTCATTCAGTAGCATATGAGTAGGCGTGAAGAGAAGGATGGTGGGAATAATCCAAGTTTGGGGATGGTAAGGGATGAACAGAAATAGGACAAGATGATAAGGGATTTGAGAGAGGAGGATAGTGTGGAATTAAATGGGTTAACTACTAGAGTTGAGATTGATTGGGAAGGAAGGAAAGTGAAGTTAGGGATAAGAGCCCAAGAATGTGCTAAGGGTGGAGGGATTAGAAGTATCCATAAAAAGAAAGAATATGTTTCAGAATAAAGAGCAAAGGTTGAACACTATTGAGGATATTGAGAAGAACAGATTCCATACATGATTCTAAAAGACGAGTTGCAAAAATGTTTTGAATAAAATCGGCATCATTAGACTAGACATAGATCCTCCCAAAGGGACTACTTTGGAGGGGACAATGTTCCCTTGGATTTGTGAGTTCTGTTAAGTTTGTTTAAAAAGTCAGTCTCATTACCTCCTGTGCTCTGGCTGACAGAATCCCCTTGACACAGTATAGAACCCTTCAGGTGGTAAATCTCTCTACTTCTTGGATAATCTTGACTGGCTAAGCAGACTTCCTCTGTCTTGAGACAGACCTCTCTGCCAGAGAAAAGGACTTTAGCGTGTGAGGCAAACCCTGGTGGATACTCAAAAGGAGTGATTTGTGCTGCCCCTGCCATGTCACTTTCCTCATTTGTACAGTGTGTGTTGAATTAAAAAAAAAAGCAACCAACTCTTAGTTGTTAAGTTCTAAGTCAGTCAGTCCATGCTCCAGAGAGCTGAAAAATACTGAGTCAGTATGTAGAGTAAATGGTAAATGAGGGGATATGATTATGCCAGAGACTGGTTGAAGCTGCTGGCAGACTCAGGAAGAAATAACAGAAATGAGAGGTTGGGAGTTTCCTGGGTGAGCCTGAAGCAAAATTGTGGAGCTAGAAACAGACAGGGAAGAAAGGCTGGGGATGAAAAGGAGACTTGAAATGAAGCTTGGCTGGAGAGTGGGACTCAGGCGTTCTTAACCTTTTATGGATCATAGACCCTGTTGTCAGTTTGGGAAAGCCTGGAGATTTCTCAGAATGTTTTAAAATATGTCAAATGCATAGGATTGACAAGGAAACCAATTACATTGAAATATGGTTATAAAAACACTTTGAAAAACAAGTTCACCTCCCTCAGCTCAAGAATCCCAGGGGCAGGTCATAATTCTCATAAACTGTGGCTTTTGTCAACTGTTCTGGCTTATACAAGATACTGACATGTTCCTTTGAAAGATGCTGGAGTAGAGCGGTTAGAAGAGGGAAATACAGCAAGGTCCTGTAGAGAGTCGGGAAGATAGAGTGGTGGCAATAGCTCAGATCTAAGCTATCCCTTAATGTTTAAACGGATCCTGTTCTTTCTCCCCTCACTGAATTGCCTTGAATCTACCAATTTTGCACATAAATATATCTGTACATATTGTCTTCCACAGATAAAGTGTAAGCTCCCTGAGGGCAGGTCTTCTTTCACTGTTGTCTTCTGTGCCTAACACATACATGGTATGTACCTGCTTTGGTACTTCCCAGGTCCTGCCTAAACTTGGACCTTGTTAGTATAGAAAGCCTAGGCTCCAAACAAAAACCAGAGGATCCCAGGGGACGAGATGGACAGATCAATCCCAGTGTCTCAAGTTTAGAGAGCACAGACTTTTTTAGTTTTATTTTTTACACTTCATGAAAAAATCATGTCATATCCCTTAAAAGAGTATAAATGGGATGGAACAATGTGGCAGGTTTTGGCTCAGTTCACCACACCTCTGGTTGGCTTGCCTGTTATTACCACCTGGGAATAAAAGTTCTTTGCAAAGTCAAAATCTGATGGTTTTGAGGTTAATGAAATAAGGTCAGTTATGTCAATTTGAAAATACTCTTTTCATTCTGGGTAAATAAACTTTCTATGAAATAAATTGTTTAATAATAAATAAAAATTAAATAAATCCTTTTATCTACAATAATAGAACATCCAAAATTTTGTGACACATCCATTAAAACTTGAAACGTTTTAGAGAGATGTGGCAAAGTCTTTGAGAATCATTACTGTGATGGAATGAACTTTCCACTAAGATCTAAAAGCCCTAGGTTTGATTTCTTCTTTTGCTTTTCATCTAAAGATGGCAGGCAAGTCACTTCAACTTCTAAGGCCCAAGTTTCCTTTTCTATAACATGAAGTCCAATGGGTGGTCTTTAAGATCACTGCAAATTCTGAAACTTTACATAATGACTGTGGCCTTATAAGGAGGCAGTATAGTCTGTTTTCTCTCCAAGCATGATATTAAAACTTTCCCTGTTTAAGGGTCTGTCCTTTGTTATAATGAAATACACCTGAGAAGGCTCATACAGTAAATCTTACTGGTGATTTCCACTTGAGTATAAATAAAGTCCTTAGATCTGTTCCTGAGAGCAAAAAGTTAGGAATTAGATCTTTTCCTCTTTTGCTAAGGGTGAGAGTATGAAGCCTTGGATCAAGAGGAGAAGAAAAGGAAAAGGAAAATGCCAAGGGAGAAGCTTCCATGGACACAGAAAGGGAACATTTCCACAATTTTTACTTGAAGAGGAGACCTAGAGAATAGAGGTCTGGACCACCCCCTTTGGGTGGGTTCATTGAGTAGCATAACGTAGCTCTGACCTTGTCACTAAGCCTTTTGCTGTGGTTGTTGTGTGGGGTGTGTGTGTGTGTGTGTGTGTGTGTGTGTGTGTGTGTGTGTGCGCGCGCGCATGTGCGCGTGTGTGGTCAGAATTGAGGTACCAGCTGGTCATTATGCCTTGGGCCAGTTTTCTTTTGAGTGACCTCCTGCTTCCGCCAGATGCATGTGTTCCAGCTTGTAGGACAGCCCAGATGCATGGTAAGCAGCTCAAGGATGGTTTTGTGCTTTACAATGGGAAGTATCTAGTTTGCTTTAGACATCACGTCTGGTCTCTGTAGAGAGATATGTGAAGTGAGCTAAAGGCTGCTTCATTGATCCAGACCCAAAAGCACTTTCTAACCCCTGTCCTCTGGTTTTTTCTCTTTTATCTAGGAGGCTTGGGACTGGATAGGGGTAATGTGAATGACTTTGGGGACCTGAGAGTGGGTGGAATCATTATCCACATTGGAAAGGGCTTTGGAACATGGAGAGTTGGCATTTATACAGTAATCCAAAGTACAAAGAAAGAGAGAAGAGAAAGAGAATAGACTTTGAAGTCGGGGGGGGGGGGGAATGGCTTCACTATTTTGGGTGGCACCGAGCCTTGTTATAAACTTCTAAGTAACATAGAGGGAAGAGAGATAGGAAGCAGGTCCCAGACAGAAGTAAAGAATGTTGTATAGGTTTTCTTAGGAGAAAAATGTCCTATAAATTTAAGGTTATAATATCCTACACTTGAAGGAATTTAGAACTAGGAAGATCCTTTGAGATCATCTTATTCAGACACTTCATCTTACATATGAAGAGTCTGAGTCTGGGACAGGAAGAGCTGAGAATAAGACCAATATGCCCCAGTGCCGCCACTGTTTTTGTAAGGAGAGGAGAATGTAGTCTTTGTAATCTACATATATTGGAATTACTAAACTCTAGTCCCTGTTCTGTCTTTACACTTACAAAATTAGTCATCTTTTGAAGCATCTATGACTGAAGAATAGCTAAGTATTGGATTGGATAGATAATTTTGGATTTGATTTGATTTTGAATTTTGATTGAATTTGATAGATACTTTTCCAGTTTTTCAGTGATCCTTATGTCCAGATCCTTTTTTAGGGCATCAAGTTGTCCTTTTTCTTTCCTGACTTAGGTTCAATGGTAGATATTATGAAGTTCAGAAAGAACTCTAGTTATTTCTAGCTTGTTCTACAAAGCAATTTAATCTCACTGCACCCTCATCCTTAATAACCAAAGGAGAAGTTATCCCAAAGAAAATAAATGTATCCAGAGGTAATAAAGATCTGAGCCTGATCCATTAATTGACTAGACTAGCAGTAACCACCAATAAATGGGGTCAATGGATCTTCAGTCAGAAGACCCTGAAAGTGATTAACAGGATGACCGAGCAAAAAAAAGTACCATAGATAATGCCTTCTTTTACTTGGCTAGAAAGTAAAAACCTCTGACATCAGCTTGACATTACAGCATTTGGACCTCTCCTTCTGAAGCCCCCTTAGCCACTAACAAGACACAGTAAATCTAGCTTGACCACAAGACAAAGGGAAAATCTGATTAATCGATATTTCAACGAAGAGGTGAGAAAAATATCCTCTAAACTCCTTCCCATTCTGTCATTGGAAAAGGTGGGTTCTCAGGTGATGAGATTAATCCATAGGCCAGTGGCAGTTGTTAAAACCATTTAGAATGATGACATTGACCTTTAGGCAAGTTTCTCTGAAATGTGGGTGGTGGAGTGTCTGAAGTAGAGACACAGGAAGTACTAGTTACTAGATAATCACTGTGAGAAAAGTGACCAGAAGGTAACTGAATCAGGAGAGTAGGATTGTAATCCGAGTGACTCCTGGTTGGTGTTCAGTGTGAAGGGAATTATGATTTTCATGTTAATTGATATGATCTGTGTAATGAATATATTAATAATTTAGATTTTATGAAAATAATTGTCGTTTCAGTCCTCCTCTCTTCATGACCCCATTTGGGTTTTCTTGGCAAAGACTCTATAGTGATTTGCTTTTTTCTTCTCCAGCTCAGTTTACAGATGAGGAAACTGAGGCAAATAGGGATAAGTGACTTGCCCAGTGTCACAGAGCTAGTATGTGTCTGAGGCCAAATTATGATTCCAGGCCTGGTGCACTATCCACTATACCACCTAGCTGCCCTGATATGAGATAACCTGAGTAAAAATTTACAGGAAAGAGGAATCTTAAATCTAATTTGATTGAGTCTTAATAATAAAACAGAATTTAAAATGAGCAGCTAAGTGGCACAGTGGATAAGTCAGAAAGACTTGAGTTCAAATCTGATCTGAGACATTTACTAGCTGTGTTACCCTGGGAAAGTCACTTAACCCTGTTTGACTCAGTTCCTCATCTGTAAAATGGGCTGGAGAAGGAATTGTCAAATCACTCCAGGATCTGCCAAGAAAACTCCAAATGGGGTCGCAAAGAATCAGACACAACTGAAAAAATGACTGACTAGCAACATCCGTAGGGAGAGAATCAGTTGCTGCAGCAAATGTGAAAACCTAAGAACAACCTGGAAAAGCTGCTCTAAATGTGCTTTGTATATAGGATTCCACTGCCTCTGTGCCACCATTTACATCCAATGTGTGGCATGCAGTTTGGGCTACACATACTGCAAATTTAAGTTTGGGGATCTCTTTAAGAGAGAGGCCCAGCTGCTTTGAAAGAAGGGAGCACACAACCGCGCTATCGTACACAAAGTATGCTTCCAATAGCAGTCTCCTTTCTTTTCTTATTTTAGCCATGCATTGCTTATTTCACTTTTAAAGTGTACTTTTGGGATGTGGTTCATGCACGTTTGCTATGTGTGAAGATGGTTGCTATATAGCATGAGCAAGATTCCCTGGGCCTGCTGTTTCCATAGAGTAGAATTTCTCTAAGACTGTGCTTTCCAGATCCCATGACATTCTGACTTCAGAGTCTTCAAAAGGTCCCAAGCCCACTGTGCACAGCTGGCCAAGGTTCCTGTCAGATGGGATTATGGAAAAAACTGTATTTGCAGTCTTGCAGATAGTAGCAAAACAGGTGCCTTGCTCAGGGGCCACCCACGTGAAACTGCTTTTATACTTAACTTGTTCACAGTTTTTCTCTGCTCACCAATCTCTCTTCCCCAGAGGAGGAGGAAGAGAAAAACCTTCCTACCTGAGTGCTAAAGGTTTCATTTACTCTACTATCCTTCCCACAGAAATATGACCACCATGGGTGGAACTCATCATGAAAGGTTAGGGGAGAAATGACTTCAGAAAAAATGAAAAAGAAAAAATGGGGGAAAAATAGGATGTGTTTTCCAATAACATCTTGAACTTATAACTCTGTAAAAACGTCTTTGAGACATTAATGAAAGCCACATGGCAGTGACGGCCTTGATGTCAAGCAGGGAGGAGGATCACAGCTGCCTCTGTTCTCCTTTGGCTTTGTGTTCTTCATTAGATTCCCTTTTGTTTTTGTTTTTGAAGATACCTTCTGGAGCTCACATCGCTTCGGGGGCTTTTCTTTGGGGAAGATGTGGCAGGACGACTTGGGCTATTCCTGTCTGAAGGAGCACCTTGCTCACAACACCAGAGCCTATAGAACTCACATTATTGACTCTGAGGCCCCTAAGGTGACCCAGATTAGGCCATTGAGATTCCTTCCAGAAATGGAGCATCTAAAACCAGTGAAAGAGAAGAGCAGCTATGCAAGGTAGCAGAGGTCCACAAGCCCACTGGGAAATTAAATGCCCTGATAAAAGAAAATCCTGGTCACTGAAAGGCAAGATCCTGATAAAGCTTGTGATGATGATTGCCATAGGTCTGGGCTCAGTCTGCCACTTACACTGCTTCTGGATCACTAATTGGTCTGTGGTTTCTGCCAAGAGAAGCAGTCAGGGTGGCAAAAAAGTGAATTGACTTGAAATTGGGAGACTGAACCCCAATCTGCCCGAAAGAGATTTCCATCAAAGTATAAAATACTTGTTCTCCTGCCCATTTGCAAGGAATAGCTCTTCCAGCACAGTGAGAAAGGAAGCTGATGTTACATCTTCCATCTGTGGAAGGGAGGCACATCCCCAACTGAATTAAAGAAACAATAGAGGTGAATTCCTGGCACTTGATTGCATTCCTTCTTGGGAATGAGGTACATGCTTGTGGACACTCAGAGTTTTCTCTTGTATAGAACATATGGAATATATTGGTGTCTGGTAGGTAAAAAGGGGCAGGCAGAGATGTCTCATGTTCCAATCACTCAAGCACCACTCTC
Organism: Pseudocheirus occidentalis; assembly: GCA_028646575.1. Taxonomy (NCBI): domain Eukaryota; kingdom Metazoa; phylum Chordata; class Mammalia; order Diprotodontia; family Pseudocheiridae; genus Pseudocheirus; species Pseudocheirus occidentalis. The sequence continues at coordinate 52,653,184 of CM053597.1, forward strand.
TACATTAAGCCTTCCTTGATCCTCTCAACTCCTAGTGTCTCCTTCCCAAACTACCCTGTATTCAACTATTTTGTATTTATTCTGTATATATGTCTATATGACCCATTCTCTCTCACTGGCATGGTGCTTGGCACATAGTAGGTATTTAATAAATATGATTTACGTTAGTATTTTCAACTTTGATGGTGACTGAGGACCCTATATTTCCCTGAGTTTACTCCCTGTCTATGGCATTATGGTATAGGGAGGCAGCCCAGTGCGTTGGAAATAATGTTGGCTTAGGAGACTTACTGAGTACTTACTGAGTACAACACTGTGTGACCTTGGCTAAGTCATGCCCTCAGTTTCCTCTTTTCTAAAATGAGAGGGTTGATCTAGACTAGAGGGTCTCAACGGTCCTTTCCAGCTCTAAATCTATGGTTACTAGTGGAATATTAATATTCCATTGAAGCTATCAAAGAGCAACAGAATTAATTATTGGCTTGGATTTTTTTTTAAAAAGTTTCCTTATCAGAGGTGGTGAAGAATGAATCCAATTCATTTAATCTAAGGACATTATTGGCAAGAAAATGTGACTGACCTATACCAAAGTATTCCTGACAGCATTGTTTCTAAGAGCTAAGGAAATGAAAATCCATGTGTCCAACAACAGGGGAATGGCTGAACAAATTGTGGCATGTGGATCTAATGGAATATTAGTGTGTCATAACCCGTAATAATTACGAAGATTCTCATCTTGCTGAGAAAGAAATGTGGGAAAACTTATATGGAGCATTTCAGAGTAAAGAAAACAGAATCAAAAGAACAACACATGTTACATAAAAACCACAACAATAATAACAGCAAAAAATCTTTTAAAAATATGCAGAATTTTTAAGTTTGAAAAAGGATATGGAAACAAATAGATAATTTTGTTGCTGTTTTGTAAATATATAACATTAAAATGTGTAGAAGAGCTAATTCGAACTTAAAAACCTAATAATAGATTGTTCCTATCCCAGGTACAATTTTTTTAGTTTGGCCGTGTTATTTGAATATATTTCTGTTTGCTGATGATTGGTTGATTGTTGTCCTTTATTCTTGAAAAGGACCAAAGTGACATCAGTGTTAGAGTCAAGTTACAGTGTGTCCAACTATGATTGATCAGACCCATTCAGGCTCAGAATGCTCCACCACAGGTCGGGCACAAATCGTCCATGTGAACATTTGGGGTGGATTCTCTTAATTTGTGCATCTTGCATATCTTTTGAGCTACTATAATTATGCTTTGCTCATAGAGCACAGTACTTTATCTGATGAGGGCAAGTCACACTGGGTGGTCCTGTGCCAGTGTCTTCCATGTCACACAATCAATCCAAAAGTTCTTAAGAGAGACCCCGAGAGTGTCCTTGTATCGCTTTTTCTGACCACCGTGTGAGCTCTTGCCTTGTGTGAGTTCTCCATAAAACAGTCTTTCTGGCAAGTATACATTTGGCATTTGAACAACATGGCCAGCCCGTGGGAGCTGCGCTCTCTGCACTAGAGTCTGAATGCTTGGCAGTTTAGTTGGAAAAGGACCTCAGTGTCTAGTACCTCATCCTGCAGGGTGATCTTCAGAATCTTCCTAAGACAATTCAAATGGAAGTGATTCAGTTTCCTGGTATGGCGCTGGTAGACTGTCCAAGTTTCATAGGCATACAACCATGAGGTCAGCACAGCAGCTCTGTGGAACTTCAGTTTGGTAGTTTAATACCTCTTCTCTCCCACACTTTCCTTCAGAGCCTCCCAAACACTGAACTAGCTCTGGTAATGTGTGTGTCAACCTCATTATCAATGTGTACATCCCTGGAAAGTACACTACCAAGGTAAGTGAACTAATCCACAGCATTCAAAACTTCACTTACTGTAACTGATGGTTCCACATAAGGATGGCATGTTGGTGATGGATGGACTACTGTGTTTTCTTGGTGTTGTTAGGCCAAAGTTAGCACAAACAGCAGAGGACTGTTGCATTCTTTGTTGCTTATTTCCAGAGGCTACATGGAGTGCACAATTATCTGTAAACAAAAAAATCATGCACCAACATTCCCTCTGCTTTGGTCTTGGCTTGTAGCTTTTTCAAATTGAAGAATTTACCATCAGTACAGCAGCTGACCTTGATATAGCATTCATTTTCATCGAAAGCATTTGACAACATTGCTGAAAACATCATGCTAAAGAGCACGGGAGCAAGCACAAAGCTCAGTTTCACTCCATTGGTGACTGGGAAATCGTGAGAGCATTATCTAGAACCCTTGCAAGCATGTCAGCATGAAACTGATATACATTTATATACAGTACTGATATATACTGTACTGATATATACTATACTGATGTATATACATTAGTACTGTATATACAGATATACAGTACTGATGAACTTCTCTGGGCAACCAAATTTTGCTCTAATTTTCCACAAGCTCCCACAACTAACAGTTATCAAAGGCCTTGGTCAGATCATTGAATGTTGTGTACAGACCTCTGTTCTGCTGCTGTCATTTCTTCTGGAGTCGTAGGACAGCAATCAGCCTATCAGACATTCCTTGGCTCTTTCTGAAGCCACACTGGGTCTCAGCTGGATGTCCATCTTCCAGGTGAAGGATCATCCTATCAAGGAGGACTCTGGTAAGAATCTTGCCAGTAATGACTAAGAGGGAGAGAGAACCCCCTGTGATTGTCACAGACAATCTATTCCCTTTCCCTTTATGTAGAAATGGACAGTGGAGGCATCTTTGAATTCCTGAGGGGTAACCTCCTCTTTCCCTATAACCTGGAAAATTTCTGTCAGCTTTTGTACGATCAGTGGACCCTCTGCCTTATATATCTCAACTGGAATAGGCTCAGTACCAGGTGCTTAGCCACAGGAGAAGAGCCTGATGGCATTCAAAATGGCTTCAATCTGGGACATACAGTCGGTGCTAGCATTGATTGATGATGGTCTGTTGAGAAGACTATGGATGTGTTTAGCCCATCTCTCTAGGACTGTGTCCTTATCACTAATCAGTGTGGTTCCATCAGTACTGAGTAGTTGAGATGCACCATAGATCTTTGGCCTGTAAATAGCCTTCAGGGTATCATAAAAGTGCTTTGGAATATTACTATTAACATAAAACTGAATTTCATCTGCCTTCTTATTGAGTCAAGAATCCTGCATCTCTATAAACTTTGCTAATATTTTACTTTTTTTTTTTGGAGGATGAAGACAAGGCAATTGGGGTTAAGTGATTTGCCCAAGGTTACACAGCTAGTAAGTGTGCCAAGTGTCTGAGATCAGATCTGAACCCAGGTCCTTCTGATTCTAGGACTAGTGCTCTATTCACTGTGCCACCTAACTGCTCCTTTACTTTACTTTTGATGGAATTAAATGCTGCCTTCTTAGAGGTGGATGAACTATTCTGTTGGTAAACCCTGAGTAGTTCTCGTTTTTCATTTAGCAACTTCTGAATTTCCTCATCATTTTCATCAAACCAGTCTTGGTCTTTACAAGTCTTCTAACCCGGATGAGCAAATGCAGTGCTACACACCAAATCTCCGAAAGCTTCTCACTCCTCTTCTGGTACGCTGTTGTCGACTGTGTGTTGGCTCAACTTCCCCTCCAAGTTAGCAGCAAATGATTTCCACTCAGGAAAGCACTCTGATTCATTGACATTTATTCTGCTGGTAGTCATTTTGTCTTGAGGATGCCTCTTTGGTTGAATGTGAACATTTAGCTTGGACAGGATAAATCTATAGTCAGCCTATCACTCTGCTCCACACATTGCCTTCATCACTCTCACACCCTGTCTGTCTCTTCTCCTTACAATCACATAGTCTGTTAAACGCCAATGTTTGCTGCGAGGGTGCATCTGCGAAGTTTTATGGCATTTAGGTAAACAGCAGGCAGTGTTGGTGATGAGAAAGTCATGAAACACACACATCTTCAGTAGTTAGTGACCGTTGCTGTTGCTGTTTCTCTCATCATTATTCCCAAGAACTCCAGGCCATGTCTAGTAACCTGAGCCCAGTCTAGCATTAAAGTCACCGAGAATGATAGACTCATTCTCTTTTGGCACATTGATGATAAGAGTCTCTAGGTCTTCCCAAATGTTTCTTTGACCTCATCAGGGTGTGTAATGGTAGGAACATCAGCACTGATGATGGTGGTATGGCATTTTCCTGCAAGTGGTAATCACATTGTCATGAGCCTGTCATTCACTCCTTTTGGTAGACACACAAGCTTGTTGACTAGATTAATTTTGATTGCAAAACCTACACCACCATCATGGCACTCCCCTTCAATGCAGCCACTCCAGAAAAATGTGCACACAGCTCCTACGTCAGTAAGCTGGCCTTCATTTGCCAGCCTTGTTTCTCTCAGGGCTGCTGTTTGGATGCGATACCTGCTGAGTTCTCTCACAATAAGAGCTGTTCATCTTTCAAGTCTACTGGATTTCGTGTTGTCTATAAATGTACATACATTCCATGTACCAATGGTGAGTGGAATCATTTTTGCAGAAGTTTTTGTACCTTTTATTGTGTTTTGACCACAGGGTGGGATCGCCACCTGCTGCAGTAATCAGGCTAGAATTGGACTTTTATTTTTGTCTCTATATCTGACTTGGCACGTGGTGAGCAATTAATAAATGCTCTCACACTGATCACAACTCAGCCATGCCTTCCTAGCCTATTGCAACTTTTCTCCATCTCCTCTAATAAATCCTCCTTGGAAGAGCACCCCGTTTGTGTGTGTGTGTGTGTGTGTGTGTGTGTGTGTGTGTGTGTAGAGGGGGACCTTCATCTAGCTCTCGACATCTGAGCACCTCTGTTTAATGTATAGCTTCCACCTTTCAATATTCTTACACCTTTCACTCTATCCTCCAGTACTTTGTGACTGTTTCACCTTTACCAATCTTTTTTAATGCTAGCACTAATTCTAATTCCCCCTAAACATCTCTACTCCCCCAACTTCCCTGTTGCTGTAGAGGGCAGCTTCACCCTCCCAGTCCCTCAGACTCACAGTCAAGGTGTCATCCTTGATCCACCCTTGACCTTTCACTCTCCACTCCCTCCCCTCCCATCCCTTTTTCTAGTCATTGCCAAGGCCTGCTAATTTCACTTTTGCACCCTCTCCTGATCATGTCCCTCCTTCTCTGACACTGCCGCCATGCTGGTGCAGATGCTCATTGCCTCACATCTGGACTGTCTTAATAACTGCTGCTGGGTCTGCCTGCCACAAGTCTCTCTCCCTGCTTTACTCCAGCCTCTATTCAGCAGCCAAAGTGATTTTCCTAAACTGCAAATCTTACCTGGTAACACCACCCCACCCATCCACTCAATAAATTCCAGTATCTCACTGGATCAAATACAAAGTCATCTCTTTGGCATTCAAAGCCCTTTATAACCTAACCTCCCAGCAACTAGTGCTCCTTCTCCTCCTTCTCCTCCTCCTCCTTGGAGAACTTTTGTAAAGGTGATGGCTATTTATAGTAACAATAGTAAAAAAAAAAGATTGGGAGGGAATCAGTCTAAATTCCTATAAACAAGGAAGACTTGTTCTAGAATATCAGTTTAAATTTGATTCTGGAGTTCTATGTAGTTCCCATTGATTTCCAAATGTCTCTTCCATTTAGGATTCTCTAGGAATTTGTGGACTTTGGTTATCTATGGGGAAGTTACTTATCCATAAATAACACCCACAGAGTGTTGTTCCTTACATTTTTGGCAAAAAAGGGATGGAGGCCATCATCAGTCCCAGCAGAGCAAATAGTTCTCTAGGGTGCACTAGTTTTGTAAGTAAATAACCTTGCTTTCTTTATTTAAAAAAAAATGTGGTAAATGTAGAGGAAGGATCAGCAGACTAGAAATCAGGAGACCTGAATTCTACTTCCAGCTCCAGCTCTAACTGTGACCTTGGACAAATTTTTCATCTTTGGCCATGGCTTTCTCAACAATCAAATGAAGAATGTGGGTAGATAGGATTTCTAGGGCTCCTTCCAGTTCTAGCCCTCTACAACTGTGGGACTGAGAGCCCTGGGCTCACAGACAAGGGTTTTATGTCTCAGAAACTTATCATTTCCCTGCTTTAGCTCCTCTTTAATTTTAGGTGAGGACAGGACCTCCTGTTGGAGAAGTCATGCAGCCTTGGAGAAATCTGAGATTAGGAGGAGAATGAGAGATCCAAGCTAGAGCTGGATATCTGGCACACATCTGGTAGGGATGGAAATTGAAGCCATGTGAACAGATGAGTGCCCTGAAGGAGAGGAGAAGCTCTGGGGCTCTTCGTGACTATGCTTCCCATCCCGTCTAAAATTCAGGCAAATACCTCGACTACCTCATGCATTTCCATGATATCAGGGAGTTCTAGTCCATGATCAACAAGGTCTAGAAAACAAGTTTGAAGTGCTTTATTCTACATACATCTAGAAACCTGACCATGGGTGGATATTCTATTAAATTATAATCCTCTCAGAGGCAAGGGCTGTGCTTAAGACTCCATGATTTTCTATAATATCTAACGAAAAGAAGCTGTAAGATTGTTTAATTGGACTGAATTCTTGAATCCTAGGATTTTCTTGTTTCTATTCCCTCGATCACATTGTTGCTTGGAATGTCCTCCCTCACCCCTCTCTGCCTGTTGAATTTCAGTAGAATGTATGCTACTTGAGAGGAAGCGCTGATTTGTCTTTATCTTTATAAACCCAGGGCCTGGAATCCTGCTTTACATGTAATAGATAATAATAGCTAATAATTATATAGTACCTGCTATGTTCCAGGCACCATGCCTTGCAAGCGCTTGACCCTTATTGTCTTGTCTGACCTGCACATTATAATCCCCATTTTACATATGAAGAAACCAAGGCAAACAGAGGCTAAGTGACTTGTCCAGGGTTTCGCAGCTAGGATGTGTCTGAGACCGTATTTGAATTCAGGTCTTCCTGACTTCAGGTTAAGTGCTGTATACACTGGGCCACCTACCTGCCTCTAATGCTTGTTAAATTGAGTTGTTGAATTGAATTCCTATCTATCCTTTTAAGATTCAATTCCCACGCTACCTACTCTTCAGAAGCTTGCCCTAATCTTCCCACTGGGCAGCAGCAACCTTCACTCCTAAACCTCACCCAGTACTTATTTGGCATCTCACCAAAGGGCTCACTCTTCAAGTAAAGGTGGGTTTTACAGTTGGATATGTTTTTGTCATTCTGCTTTTGAAAGGGAAGTTCCGTGAGGCCAGGGGGCCTGATCTCACCTCCCAGGTAACACAGTCTTCTGAACAAAGTCTATGGGATTACAGATTCAGAATTGGAAGGGGCCTTCTACACATGTCCAACTCCCTCATTTTTGTTCTTGAGGGCAAAGAAATACAAAGAAATGGAATGATTCAAACACAACCATTAACTGTCTGAGGCAGGATCTGAATGCATGTCTTCCCAGCTCCAAACCTAGTACCTATGCTGTATAGGCTCAAGTAATTTAGATGAAATGTAAAGAACTGTGTTGTTTTATTTTATTCAGTCATGTTTGACTCTCTGTGACCCCATTGGGGATTTTCTTGACAAAGATCCTGGAGTGGTTTGCCATTTCCTTCTCCAGCTCATTTTACAGATGAAGAAACTGAGGCAAACAGGATTAAGTGATTTGCCCAGGGTCACACAGCTAGTAAGTGTCTGAAGATGAATTTGGATTCAGGTCTTCCTTACTCCAGTCCCCTCACTCTATCTACCGTACCACCTCGCTGCCCCATTTGTTCCTTTGTTTTAAAGTGAATTAATTAGCAAGGTACAGTGGAAATGGAAGAGAGATTTTATTTTTAGTCAGAGAAAAAAAAGAGCTTCTTCAGGATAAACCATTTGTATGTGACACTGATTCGGGTTGATTCAGAGTCCCGAATGCCTTACTTAGCATGAAGGTTTGCAGGCATCAGGGCAAAGGAATGCCTTGAAACCCATCGCCATAGGTCATTGCAAACTTCCCGGAAAATCCTCATGTTTTGCTAATTGGAAACTCTTTGTTTGGGTGCATCCACGTCAGTGACAGCAGAAGAAAGAAGAGAAAAATTTATTATAACGCTGCCGAACATAATGACAAGCAATCTTTTCCACAGGTACTGTTTTTGTTGACCTTTCACTATTGTAAAATGTCAGGAAATTCCATTACTCTTGGTGTTGTCCAACTTTAATGCCATAATAGCATTGTAGATGTTCCCAAGGGAAATGATTCTGTATTATGACTTCTCTCCTTTGAATGCGCGTGTGCACACGTGTACATATGTACATATTTATACACACATCGAAGCCTTCCCAGCAAAGTTTTCAATTCCGTTAAAGCAGTCTGCGAACATCTTGGTTAAATCTCCTCCAGATGTACAGAGCTGCACACTGTTCAGCAAGCCTTCTCCGACAGCACTTAGTTTTCTAATGCAAAACATTCAGATTGTTTTTTTTTAAACGTTTGCTGTAGAAGTTGCTTTGTTTGCTTTTTTTTCCATCTTTGGAAAAACTTTTTTCTTTCTTCATATGTAAGAAAAATCAAAAGCTGCCTCTGTTATGCTTTAGATTTCTCTCTACAACATTCAGACCTTCTGTCTAGGCCAGAAGAAGAGGAATTATAGCTCCCTCTAGGCCAGCTGCCAGCATTCACGGTCTTTGCTTCCCCAGTTCTGCAAAGAAATAAATTAAAGTTGACACCGAGAGTGTGTGTGCGTCTGTGGCCGCCTTTAGGATGGTATGATGTGCCCTTTTTTTTTTTTTTAAAATAACTCCATTGCGAAAGGTTATATGACCTTTGATTATGGATTCTGACAGAATTTGGTTATAATTAATGCCTTCCAATTGATTTCAAGGGTATTCTGAGGATTTAACTTTGTGATGGTAAGTTTTGACCTAGATTCCAAATTTTCCTTTTAGACTCTAGACAGGGCAGGGATGGTAACAGTTGACCATGATCAGCAGAGTATCCAGTACTAAGTGACTAAGGAAAAGTAAGCGCAACTTGATGATGGACAGTGAGTGACCCATGGCTTTTGTCTTATATACTTTTACTTTCCTGCATTTTCCTAAAAGGGTCAAGTGGACTCTAAAAAACATTCTCTAAATATCAGCCAGCCGATGGCACATCAGATTGGAAATGAGCTTTTAAAGATATTTCTCAAACAAGTGTATTAAAAAAAAAATTCACAGAAGATGGCTCGTTGCCTCCCCTGACTGGAGCACTCCCTCCATGTCCCCTGAAACTGGAGGGCATTCATCATAACTGAATTGTGTCAGAAGCCATAAACTTTTCACAATGGAGTCAGAATAAACACACATGCACAAACAACCACTGAGTCATTAGATGGGAAGCCATGCTGGAAGCTAGGTATACACACACAGAGAAAACCCTCAAAATCGTTAGGTAGGAAGCCGGAAGAGCACTGCGTGAATGCTGGCTGGTCACTGGACTTAGCAGGCTCTTGGTGTATTAACCTCATTGTATCCTAACAACAACTCTGTGAAGTAGATGCCCATATTATCCCCTATTGCATTATTGCTCAGCTGTTTTTTCAGTCATGTCTGACTCTTTGTGACCACATTTGGTATTTTCTTGACAGTTATTGGAGTGGTTTTACATTTCCTTCTCCAGCTAACTTTACAGGTGAGGAAACGGAGACCAACAGAGTTAAGTGACTTGTCCAGGGTCACACAGCTAGAAAGTACCTGAGATCAGATTTCAGCCTAGGAGGATGAGTCTCCCTAACATCAGGCCTAGTGCTCTATCCACTGTGCTGCCTAGCTGTCCTCCATCCCCATTTTATAGAAGAGGAAAGACAGACTGAGAGTTAAAACTTGCCCAGGATCACATGTTTATTAAACTGACTAAGACAAGATTCAAATTTAGCTCTTCCCTAAGTCCAACCCTCCATCTCCCATGGTGAGGTGCACATGAAAGGCATTTAATACATGTTTGTGGAATTTAGTTGAACTGAGGTGAACTGAACACATGGCAGCCTTGAATGAGAAAGAAGCCAGAAGAGTGACTCATTGAGTGGAAGAGAGTAGCTCCATGGTTAGGAAGTGGGAAGGACTTTGTCTTTTTGGAAGGGGCGGGAAAGGAAAGGGGTCAAGGAAATGGTAGTTAATCAATGGACTAGACACATACAGGAGCCTTAGCACCAGATAAGGAGCTGTCCTTTACCCTCAGGAAAACCATTTCTCTAGGCTCTCCAGGCACAGGGCCCAGAGGAAACAGTAATTCTCCATCCCAGAGTGGAGGTTCTGAATACCACTCGAGTCAATATGTGTCTTGCTCATGGCAAAGTCCACACTGGCCATGTATATATAGCTAAGAAAACATCTGACCAATTTATGTTGGACATGAGCAACCATAGCGTAGACCCTAATAAACATGCCAATGAACACATTAGTCCCACCAAAAAGAATAACGTAAGCAGGACAGGAATTCTTTGTCCATAATGGGATGAATGATGGCAAAGGTCACAGCTCAGTCCCTCTCCTTCCAGTGTGACTAAGTGCCTCCTGGAGGCTTAGCAAAGCTTAAAGAAATTCACATGACCCCAGCACTATTCACTGGGACCATGATGGAAATCAAAAGGACAAATGAAAATCAGTATGTGTGTGCTTACCCCAACCCAATCAAAAATTCAGTGGGAGTTGTGAATCAAGTAGAGGGGTATTATAAAGCCTACACTCTAGGATGGAGAGTATTCTCTTTCCATCTGGTTTGGGAATCCAAGAAATATTATACCTCTTTGTGTATGGGGGTGGGACTGAAAAGAATTCTGCTACTTGATTTCCCCTCCTTAATTACTTTGCTATTCTATCTTAATTATATGCTTTGTTACTTGATTTTTGGTGCCTACCAAGTGATAGAGTCTATACCGAGAGGATCTTAAGTCATATTTACAAATTTGTCATTTCCCCAATGCCCCTTACTGATCCTAAGGAAACCAGCAATTCCAGAGTTGAGAGGGACCTCCTGTTAAAATAATAAGGCACATTATTTCTTCTTATTTTGATCTCATAATTCTCAGCCTACTCTCTCCATTAACTAATTCAGTTCAGTTTCATACCTCAGAAGACTTTTTGTGATCCTATCCCATCAGGGAATCTTCCTTTGCCTGTTGATTTCAGGATTTGATCTCAACTTTAAGAAGGCCTGGGTTCAAATGCCACCTTAGATACTTACTGGCTGTGTGTGGAAGTCACTTACCCTTTCTGTCCCTCACTTTCTTTAATTGGTCCAACTGGATGACCTGTAATATTTTTTTTTATAATTCTAAATTTATTATCTCTGTTCCTTTAAAATTTCACTAGGTTTCTATTGCTGTTATTTTAATCATCATGCTGACTCTTTGGATATTAAAGATCCTGGGAGGGAGAAAGTAAAATCAATTTGTATAAAATCAGTCAGCCTCACCAGCCCGAATACTATGCCCTTTTTTTATTTTAATTTTTTTAAAAGTATGTGTAATGCAATGCACCAGCAGATTCCCAAAAGAATGATACTGTGAACAGCTTTTAAGGTTTGGATTACACAGTAATAGTGAACACTCTGTTTATTCCATTACAAATCAAGGCAAACATTCACAATATGTCGCAATATAATATTCACAACATTACATCTTATCACAGAAAGTCACAATATAGTGTCCATAACAGCTTAACATTAGAATGGCCACACAGTTTTCACTACAGTGGCCACAATATTTAGAACAAGGAAAAAAAGAATAATCATCTGGTTTCCCTAAGGGGGAAACCCTTCTCACTTAATCATTCAACCAATTCACAATATATCAATCTTCCACTCATGGGGCAACCACTACTCCAGATTCCCAATTGCTAAATATCATTAGTCACTAGTATAGTCATTAGAAAACCACATAAGCCTTCCTCCCCTTGATGTTCAGCAAACCTCAGTTTCATCCAAGGGGAGGCCTTTTCTTCATCTTGACTCTGGGTGGTCTCTCTGATTCCCTCGATCCCTTTCCATGGTCCCATTTCCCTCCTGAATCTACCAAACAGTCACCTGGATACATGAGCAGACAGCTGCCAGGTTTTTATCCAGTCCTCAGAAGTAGATAGCTCCCAGGTCCTTGTCCAGTTCTCGGGGCAGTCCCTGGCACACGCTGAAGTTCACAGGGTCCAACACATCTCAAACCCTTCACCACTTCTCTTGCCTGGAACTCAAGGATCAGCCAGGCCATGAACAAAGTCTTATCCTGGTCATGCTTCTTCTTCAGTCCTCCAGCAGTTCAGCTGGCCCTAGGACCCAAAAGGAATATTGGCCTTCTGGGTGGCCTTCACCAGATTCTGGTCTCAGGAAAACTCCATCTCAATTCTCAGTCAACTTCCAGATGCTGGGAGAGAAACTCTCTCTCTCTCAAGACAACTCCAGCTCACTTCTTTAGCTCCTAGATGCTGAGACAATCCTGCTTCCTCCAACAGGAAAATTCCAATTCTGTCTCTCTCTCTCTCTGGAATTCTTGCTTATATACACACACTGGTTCCCTGTCTCAGCCAATAGCCTTCTTCCAAGTCAACAGGGGAGTTCATGCCTTCTCAACAGTGGACAGGGCTCACACCTTCCATATTTAGCCCTAAGTTACTAAGTGCTACTTAACCCTAAGTTACTAAGTGCTAAGTATCTGCTAAACTTGATTGCCATTGCAGTATGGTGACTTAAAATTTTTTTTTCTATTCCAAATTCTTTTCTTCCCCCAACTCCTCCTCCCAATTAGAAGGCAAGGAAATCAAAACCCATTACAAAGAGGTATAATCATGGAAAACAAATGTCTGCATTAGCTGTGTTTCCCCACTCCCTTTCCCTCACAAAGAAAAAGCAAGAAATAAAGAGAAACAACATGCTTTAATTTACACTATGAGAGTATCAGTTCTCTTTGTGGAGGTGGATAGCATTTTTCATCATGAGTCTTTTGAAATAGTCATGGGTCATTGTGTTGATTAGTAACTACTTTTTTCAAAGTTGATTAGCTTTACAACATTGCTGTTAATGTATAAATCATTCTCCTGTTTCTGCTCCCTTCACTCTGCTTCAGTTCAGATAAGTCTTCCCAGGTCTTTCTGAAACCATCCCATCCATCATTTCTCACAGCATAATAGAATTCCATCACCTTCATATACTAAAACTCATTCAGTCATTTCCCAATTGTTGCACATTCCCTTAGTTTCCAATTCTTTGCCACCAAAAAAAGAACTATCGAAAATAGTTTTTACGTGGGGATCCTTTTCCTCTTTCTTTGATCTCCTTGGGTTATAGATTTGATACTAGGCATTTCAACACATAATCACTGTTATAAAAAAATGTGTTGCAATACTGGCAAGGCAGTGTGTTTTTGTGGCTGTACAACTGGCCTTGGAAGGCAGAAGGCCTGGGTTCAGATCCTGCCTCCGACACATAATGACTGAGTGAACCCCTTAGTATGTCAGGCAGCTTGATAAAACTACATTGAGAAGAGTTGCGAATCTGAGTTAGTTAAGAGAGTTTCTTCATGGAAGATTCCCCATAACAATGCAGTCACAAGTCCAACTCAATCAACAAGCATTTTATTACTTTAAAATTCAGTTTTATTTTCAAGTTTGTACTCTCTCCTTCCCATCTTCCCTTCCCTCCATTGAGAAAGAAAACAAAACAAAATAACTCACTGCAAACAAATATAGCTGAGCAAAATAAATTCCTGCATTAGCCATCATGCATTAGCCATTATGTCCCTATTCAAAATTAGATATCATATATATGTATATATGTGTGTGTACATACATATATGCATATATATAATCTGTATTTTGAATCCATTAATTCATTCATTCAATAAGCATTTATTGTATGCCAGGAAGCTAGGTGGTACAGTGGATAAATCACTGGGCTTGGAATCAGGAAAACCCACCTTTCTAAGTTAAAATCTAGGCTCAGATATTTACTAGCTGTATGACCCTGGGCAAGTCACTTAACCCTGTTTGCCTCAGTTTCCTCATCTTTAAAATGAGCTGGAGAAGGAAATGACAAGCCACTCTAGCATCTTTGCCACAAAAACCAAAAATGGGGGTCACGAAGAAAAGTTGAACAGAGCAGAGCTACGCGCCAGGTACTGTGCTGAGGGATACAAAAAGAGACAAAGGATAGTTCGTGCTCCTTGAGGAACTTGCAATCTAATTGGGGAAACAACATGTGAAGAAATATCTACAAATCAAGCTATATGCAGGAAAAATAGGAAAGAGCAGAGAGAAGGCACTAAAATTCTCTGTTGAGAGGTGGCTAGACTGTTCTTCATGAGTCCCTTGGAATTGTGATTGGTCATTGTGTTGATCAGAGTTCCTAAGCCTTTCAAAGTTATTTGCCTTTATAATGTCGTTGTTTTTAATTAAATTGTTCTCCTGGTTCTTTTCACTTTGCTCTGCACCAATTCATGTTTTCTCAGGTTTCTTTGAGACTATTCCCTTCATCATTATTTGTAGCACAATAGTATTCCATCACATTTATATGCTATAACTCATCCAACCATTCCCCAGTTGATGAGCACCCACTCATTTGTGCCAGCACAAAAAAGCTGCCGTAAGTATTTTTGTATGTATGGGTTCTTTTCTTCTTTCTTTGATCCCTTTGGGACATAAATCTAGTAGCATTTTGACTTGGAGAAGGAAAGGGTAAACCACTCCTGTATCTCTGCCAAGAAAACCCCAAGTGGGGTGATGAGGAGTCAGACATGACTGAAATGCCTGAACAGCAAAACCATTTTGCTAGGTGAAAGGGTTTGCACAGTCTGGTGGCTTTTGGCACATAGTTCTACTAACAGTGTATTAATAAACCCTTTTCTCCACATCCCCTCCAGAATTTATTGTTTTCCTTTTTGTGAGAGGAGGCAGAGGGGTTGATTTTCCCAATCTGATGTGTGTGAGATGGTACCTTAGAAGTGATTTAATTTACACTTCTCTATTAGTTATTTAGAGCATTTTTTTTCATATAGCTATTGATAGCTTGAATTTCTTCTTCTGAAAGTAGCCTATTCCTTTGACCATTTATTGGTTGGGGGAATAGCTCTTATTCTTATAAATTTGAATCAATTCCCTGTATATCTTAGAAATGATACTTTTATCATAGAAATTTTCTGTGAAGCCTCCCTCCTCCAATTTCCCACTTCTTTTCTAATTTTAGCTGAATTGCTTTTGAACAAATCTTTATTAAGTATATACCCTGTGCCAGGATCTGTTGAAATAAACTAGGGAAACAAAGAAAAAACTGAAACAGTCTTTTTCCTCAAGAAGTTTACATTCTACTGGCCAAAATAACTCCTCCAAAGCTAAACATTAAGTTTACTGTTTTCCCCATTTCTTTATTTTAAAAATTATTCTTTAAAATTTTGTTATTACAAACTCAATCATCAACAATCAAACACTATATACAGAGAAACAAAAAGTCTGCACTGATCATGTGTAACTTTGGAAATGTTTGACAAATTCATGTTGGATATGAACAGCTGTTTTGAAGGTTCTATATTCCTATAAGTACTATATTCCAATAAGCATATAAATCCCAACCATAACAATAATTAAAGGGGGACAGGGACTTTTTTCTGTGATGGCAGGAATGTAAGAAAAAGGTTACTCTTTCAGGACTCCCCCCACCTCTCCAGGGTTGCAAAGTGCCTTCCCCTATTTTTTTTTTCTGAAAAGATTTTTTCATGTGTGTGGCGGGGGAAACAAACCTAAATCTGATCAAGCCTGCTAGATTTGTTTTCCACCTTTATTTACTTATTTCTCAGAGTTGTTTATATTTTCAGTATCAGTGCTTTTAAAATGTCTTCCCCTATATATTCTGATTTATCCCACCATTTGGGGAAACTCTGATTATTTCCTGTGTACTTGATTAAAGGGGAAACGATTCATGCCTCCCTCCAAAAAACAGCTCACCAGTGTGTGTTTTAGTGGCTACCTTCTCACACAAAGGCAGCTTTATCCTTTGGCCAGCTGCAGCTGGAGTGGGACAATACTCAGTGAGCAGGAGCACCTGTGATCAGGAACAGACCAATCTGGCCAGGTTTGGGTGATGGGTTTTTCAGATGGGTCAAGCAGGCATATCAAAACTCAAATGAGGCTCACCAGGCAGGTTTTTTCCTGTTCATTTTGAAATCTGTGTGTACTTCAAGGAAAATTTAAACTGGCACATTTCCAAGTCATTTACACTTAACTCATGAAAGTGGTGTTTGGTAAAAGCTATTTGAGATTCTGGAAGCACCTTTGTAAGTTTTACTCCCAGGAGAATGGAACCATGTAAGATTTTTCTTATGCATAGGAATGACTAAGAAATTTTTTTTTAAATTATGTCTCCTTCTGACAAGGTATCTGATACCTTTAAAGGATAAATTGGTATATTCCTGTCTTAGACTGAGCAAAGAGATGAGATACAGCCATAGCACTAGAGAATGCCAGTCAATCATAGTGCATAACTTAGAAGTAGGGATTGATGGTACCGTGATGTGAAATGCACCATGATGACATCACTACTTCTTGTTTTGGTGGGGGATTTAGGAAGGAAGTGGTGCAGAAAGGTTTTGGGGCCGAGGAGGAAAAGATGAGTGCGGCAGTGGAGGCAAGAAAGGGTATCCCTATAGGAAAGCATTACCGATCCTTATGTCGTCTCACTGCTTTCTCTTTGGCACAGATGTCTCCCCACTTTTCCTAAGCCGTCTCCTCCACCCCCTCCTACATATCTTTCTTGTTATGCCACTGGATGAATACCAATGAATACCCGTTTCGTGAAATTACTGTGTTTTTCATTGCTATGGTTTTTCATCAAACTAGAGGTTCTAAAACTCTGTAGTTTATATATGGATTGACATAGGAGAATAAGAGAGCCAATATTAGCCACGGCAGTCCTTGTTTGAAATAAGGAGAGTCTAAATCTTGATTCTTGAAAATTCATAACAAAGCCTGGGAAAGGAGATTCTCAGAGAAGAACAAGATTGTAGAGTTCTCAAATTTCTGATCTCAAGTTTTAAAGAGAATTTTTACAAAAAAAAAAAGGTTTTGTTTGGGTTGTACAATGTCCTGCTAATCAGTCGACAATGATTTCATCATGAAATATGTTCATCTTGAAATGTATTTTATAGTTCTTTTAATATGAGAACAGGAAAGCATTCAATGTAGTGTGCACTAAATATCACACACACACACACACACACACACACACACACACACACACACTTATAAAACCAAAACTGAATATATATTATCTCAAGAGACAGAAAATAATTGGCTACTAATATGGGCACATTTCAGAATCCTTAGGCTGTATATTTTCAAATCATTGACCAGTTAGAAACATAGTGAAAATAGATACCAAATAGATACCAAAAGACACAGCAACTCCAACCATTTATCTGGGTGGGGTGGGGTGGGGGTGGAATGGGAAATGGACGGAAGAAAAAACATTGACTCCTTTACTATTTATTAGAGAAGCTTAACTAATAGAAATTAGTTATCATTATAATAAGGTAGAAAAAACAACCTAGAAATAGCTTCGGTCAATAGACTCTTGTTCTTCTTGGAAGCAGAGAGAAATAACAGCCAAGGGCAAACCCATTAAGAGTATAAATTCATCTGCAGAACATTATGAAGGAGAAAAACAGAACATTACAAGCAGAGAAGCAGTTAAGGAGAAAAGAAATCTACAGGAAGATTAGCAGGAGATTTAGCTAACCATATTACTCCAAGAACATTTGTAGATAAATATAGAAGGCCAACAAATAGCTGTAACATAGAATCACCTGACTACTGTTTCTGTAAGCGACCTAATCTCATCATCAGTGACAGTGAAAATACCACATCTGTACTCTACCATCTCAGTACCAGGTGCCCTATATGAATAAGTGACAATGACATTAAGAAGATGAAATCAGAGAGTAAATAGACCTAACCAAGGACTGACAAAAGAAATAACTGGTGGTCTGCTTTGTTAGAAGGAGTTTTCTCTTTCCTACCAAAGTGAAATCATAGGTCTAGACCAATACTGTGCTTAATACAATGGCTTCTTCTACTGAGGAAGAAAATCTCTCAACATAGAGGTTGAACTGCCATTGTCTCTGTACAATAAGCAATAAATGGATCTGATGTGGGGGCTTGGGCCATCAATTGTCCTTCCTTCTACAGGTAGGAATTATGCTACTTGTGCAGAGTGTATCAAACTGAGCAACCCTACACAGCCTCCTCGATTATATACTTAATCATTCGAAAGGGATCAAGCTAACCACACGTATAACACACTCATTATACGTGCATGCACACACAACTACCACCATACATACACTGGGAAAAGAAAGTGGATGAAAAAACTGTATATTTTCTAAGTTATAAATTCAGTTATATGGGCAGCCCCCAGAGTAAGATGAATCAGCACGTCCATCTTTGACAGACCTTGCAGATAATGGATCCAGAACCGAATAAGAGGCAGATATATGGTTGGATCTCATCTAGGAAACTGAATAGTGTTTTCAACAATCCCAAGCTGCTTGTTGAAGCAAAATTCCATCTTTTTTATTGGCACCTATTGATGCTCTATGACCATAGATCATGAAACACCACAACACTAAGAAGAATCAAAATGGCAGATGACTCAAAGATATATGGTAGTCATAATTAAGCTGATTGGTGACATATGTTATAAGCCAGAAGAGGAAATAAACCAATCATGCAGCAGGAATGAATGATAGGCAAGTCCAAACAAATAAAGATGGAAAAAAGATGAATTTCATGATCACTCCATTGGTATCCATATGAAAAGACCTTTAGCATATTGGACAGATATTCTACGGAGGATATAATTTCACAAGTACCAAACATAATTATGGACAAAAATGATACAATATGAGAAGGAAACATGCATTTACTAAGTGCCGACTATGGGTCAAGCACTGTGCCAAGCATGTTATAAGTATTATCTTATTTGAAGCCTCACAAAAAACTAGTGAAGTAGGTGCTATTCTTATCCCCATTTACAGTTGAGGAAACTGAGGCAGAAGTTAAGTGATTTATCCAGGGTGACAAAGCTAATAAGTGTCTAAATTCAGATTTGAGCTCAGGTCTTCCTCACTCCGGGACCAGCAATTTATCCACTGAACCACCTACCTGCCTTTGGCAAGAATGTGTACTGGTGTGATCAAGATTTCAAAGTATTTTATCTTTCTGATCTCATTGCACAGATTTACCCCACCCTACCCCACCCCAACCCCCACTCCTCTCCTTTGTTTAGGAAGGATCTTAATTCAGTTAGACCAGATACATACAATATTAGCTTTGGGGGAAAAAAAGCATAAATGCTTAAGTAGATAGAAGAATGACAGGATATTTCCCTAAACATTCCCAAACTCTTGTTCAAAACAAAGTTATACTTATGATTCTTTGACTGTGTCAGCAACTTTTTCATGTGGGATTTTTATAAAACAGCAAAGACCAGGTATTTCTCTCATTTTTGTTCTTTCTGGCAGAGAATTTGAAAAATCCCAATGAAATTTTCAAACTCAATGTCTACAAGCTTGATGCTCCAATACTTGAACTATAAGACAAACCCAGTACATTTTAATGTGTTGATTTTTAAATTTACTCAAGTGGTTTAAGGTCAAATGTTGTTGCTTCACATTTTGCGTTGGGAAAATGCAGCTGGCATCTGTTGTTTTTATAGTAAAAGATCAGTTTCAGTGAGGTGGTAAGGAACCTGACCATGAATGTTCCTTTTTAGCCATACACTAACCAGACATCCAAATCAAGTCGGAGAAAGTAAATAACTGTCGGTCTGCAGCTGGGGGTCTGCTTTGGATGGTTTCTTATTTGAGTCGAACTAGTTCACACATCTGTCATGCTATCACAGCATGAGGAGGCCCAGCATAACATTCCTTCCAAAATAGGCAAAGATAACAGCCAACCGACTTGCTGGAGAATTATGTAAAAAATTGAGTTGGTCAAAAAAGAGTGATGGTAATAAAAAAGGAAAACTGAATTGAGGATGCAGTTCCCAGTCAATGAATGAGTTTTGGGAAAGATTATTTCATTCATTCATTCATTCATTCATTCATTCATTCATTCATTCATTCATTCATTCATATAGTTTGGTGGTATAGGGGGTAGAATACTGAACTTAGAGTTAGAAAAGGTCTGAGTTCAAATCCTATATTAGAAACTTACTAGCTGAATGAGCTGAGCAAGTCCTATTAACCTCTCTCAGTCTCAGTTTCCTTATCTGTAAAATGAGAGGGGTTGAACTTGATGACCTTCAAGGTCCCTTCCGTCTTGAAATCTATGAGCCATTCATTCATTCAACAAGCACTTATTAACCAGTTATATATAAGGCACTGGAGTTGGAAAAATAATAGCAGAGCAGACCCTTCCCTTAAAGAGAGTATATTCTATTGCAGCCACGTACCATATTTATCCCTTCCACACTGCAGGGGTGAGGGGCCTGGTGCCCCTGCAATCTGGAAAATCAACAAAAAAATTTTTGGCCCTCCCTTCATACCGGAGAAGAAGCATGAATTATTATGGTATTAAAAGATAAAATATGTTAATATGATGCAGGACTATACATATATTTTATGCATTTCTGAGTTTCTAAACTTTTTCTGTGTTGTCCGCTGGCCTTTGTGTGCCATCTGTAGTTTCTACAAAACTCCCCCCAAATTCTCCTTTAATTTCTTATCCAGACCCATGATGTATTGAAACCATGATGTGGAAAGTCAAGATGTGGAAGGGATAAGTGTATACAGATAAGTCTAGAACTCTAGATTTAGAGTGGGAAAGAACCTTAAAGCAAGAAATGCTTTTTGCGTTTTGAATGCATTTTGTATTCAAAGCACTTTAGGAAGAGAGAGTATTAATAGTTAAAAAGATCAGGAAAAAAAATCCTATTTTTACTGAAGGGAATGGTACCAATCTGAGCCTTGATAGGTACATAAAGGAGAGAAAGTAATTCAATCATCAGAAGAGCCCACCTGTGCAAATTCACAGTGGTGGGAAAGTCAGCATCTCCACTGTGGAACAGCAGATAGGCCAGGGGAGTTTGCCTGAAACACAGAGTACATTGGGGTAGTAATGAGAAATATACCACAAAAGTGGGTTGAAGCCATCTCGTGAAAAGCATTAAATGCTAATAGAAGAATTGGTATTTTATGTCAGAAGTAAAATGGAAGATTTTTGATCAGGAAAGGGATGTGATCAGACGTATCTTTGGGATATCCCTTTGGTAGCTATGTGGAGGCAAGATCTGAGAGGTGAAAGTCTGGAATCAGGGACACCAGTTATGTAGGAGGCTATTTCACTTGTTCAGATGAGAGGTGATAGTCATGTGAATTGAGGGAAATGGACAGATGCAAGAGATGTGATCGAGGCAACATCTACAAGGTTTGGCAACTGGATCTGATCCTGGAAAGAGTCCTAGCTTTGGACTCAGAGGTCCTTGCTTTGAATCTCCCCCCTTCTCTAAATTCCCTGTTATTCACCATCTTCCAAATCACACGGGCTCATAATCTAGGTGTCACCATTGACTTGTCACTCTCTCGCCCTTCATGTCCAATCAGTTACCAAAGCCTGTCAATTCTGCCTGTGTAACCTTCATTGTAAGTGCTCCCCTTCTCTCCAGTGATGCCACTGCTGCCCTACTATGAGCCCTCACCACCTCCTACCTGAACTGTTGCTCTAGCCAGGTGGTTGATCTCCCTAAGTCGTCTCCATCCTCCATTCAACTGACAAAGTGATCTTCCCAAAGCCCGAGTTTGCCCATTGTGCATCCCTACTTAATAACTGCCAGGACTCCCTCTCACCTCCAGAATCAAATATAAAATCCTTGAGTGCTTAAAGTCCTTTATAACCTGACCCCTTCCTATTTTTCCAGGCTTCTTATACCCTTCTACCTTTGATGAACTTTGCAATCCAATGACGCTGGCCTCCGGGTTATTTCTCGTACTTCATCTCCAGACTGTGCCTTTCCCCTGGCTGTCCCCAACGCTTGGAATTCTCTTCCTCTTCATCTCTGCCCCCTGGTTTCCCTTCAAGTCTCAACAAAAGTCCCAACCTTCTACAAGAAGTCTTTCCAGTATCTCCTTAACCTTAGAGCCTTTCCTCTAAGAATATCTTCAGTTTATTCTGTATGTATTGTTAGTATGTTGTTTCCTCCCTTTAGAGTGAGAGCTCCTTAAAAGCAGGCATAGCACAGTGCCTGGACCACAGTAGGCACTTAATAAATGCTCCTTATTGCCTATGTGACCTTGGGCAAGTTAGTCAGCCTCTCTGGGCCTCAGTTTCCTTATTTGTAAAATGAAGGGACTGGACTAAGTGACCCCTGAGTTCCTTTCCAACTCTAAAGTCATGAACAGTTGAGGTTGATTCCAAGGTTGGGAGCTTTGATGACTAGAAGGATGTTGATGCAGCGTCCAGTCCTAGCATGGACCAGTTTTATTCATTTTGAGAAAAGCTGTAAAATAAACTTAAATGAGGCCATCCAACATTTTTGGGGGAAATGTCAATGCAAAATCCTTCCATCTTTCCAGCTATTCTTTCATTTATCCTTCCATACTTCCCTCCCTCCTTTCCTACATTCCTATAATCAAACCAACCAAGATAGCCAAAATGGTAGCCCCCTCTGTTGTTCTGTGTTAAAGCCTCTAGAATTCTGCTCCTATTTCCCCTGGATTGTGGATGCCCAAAGTCCTATTATATTAGCTCAGCAGCACATGCAAAATAATAACTATAAAACCCAGAAATGTGCTGTGGAATGTTCTTCGGCTTGTCCTAACGAGCTTTGCAAAACTCTTCTGTCGAGGAGAGCCGGGAATGTGTAATTCCAAACACATTTTTAATAGTTGCTCTTGGCTTCCGAAGAAGAAGAGTGGGGCAGGCTGACTCGGAGGCTCTAGGACAGGCGGCCGCTTTACAAGAGCAACGTTAAACAAATCATCCAGGTGCTGGTAGCACTTGGAAAGTCTTGGCAGCTTATTGACTGACGGAGACAGCTCCTGCCCTGCCTAGCTTTAGCGTTCATCCTCGGTTTCCCTGCCTCAGAAAAGCTCCTTTTACTTCTACACCAAAAAGAGAGGCCCAAATGGGAGACTGAGAGAGGAAGTAGAGGGAGAGGAAATAGAAGCAGGTGTTCGTAGCCAGACCACCCCAAGTTGTCATGGGTGCCCTGGGTCACATGAAGGTGCTCTGGGAGACTTTGGGAATAAAGCTGGAAAGGCTGGAGCAGGGGGGGAAGTGAGTTGGCATTTTCTTTCTCTTGACAATAAAATAAAAAATTAGGCCTACTGCTTCCCCCCCCAAAAAAAGAACTTAAAAGAAAAGACCACCAGGAAAAGCTGAAAGTCTGGTACCATAAACAGCATACCAAATTAGGGTTACATGTCTTGTCTCTCCTTCAGACCTGAATCCCTGTAGGTTGGATTAGATGAGTTTATGGAAAAAAACATTTGGGGGGGAAGGTGTGCTGGGGGAGTGGTATTACAGCAAAAATGTAAATGCAAAATTGAATTCTTAGTAGTCATTTTCAGAAGATATCTATATCTGAAAGAGCCATCTGGGACAGGAGGCTCTTCAAGCTAGAAGAACCATTGAAGATAATCTAATCTAAACCCTTCAATCTGTTTGGGGAAAGACTGAGGCCCAGAGGGAAGGAAATCATTTGTCCAGGGTCATACAGCTCATTTGCAGCAGGGCTAGGACAAAAACTCAGGACTACTTGATAGCTTAACCTAAAGGTCAGTGTCTCTTATGGCTCTACTTCATTTGGAATAATTTCTCTCTTTTTTAAAAGCAATCTCAGTTAAGTGACTTGCCCAGGGTCATACAGAGAGTATATATGTGAAGTCAAATTTGAACTTAGGTCCTCCTGACTTTGGGGACAGACAACGCTCTCTACCCACTGTGGGAATCATTTGATCTTAAGATATTCTCTTCTGTCCTCACTCCATTTCCTCAAAGGGAAGTTCCTTTGCCTTCCTGCTTTTTCCAGCACCTTCCTTAGCTCTGGGATTTCAAGCGGGATGCTAGGAAGAAGGGAAATTCTAAGTGGCCTCAACCTACACTGTAGGTTAATGTAATTCCATTAATCAAATGAGCACTAGCTTGGCACCCCCAGTTGGCAATCTGTTCAATACCAGGCTGCCACTTGCCACCTGGAAGCCTGGGCTCCATCCGGCTGCGCCCTCTCTAGGTCATCAATTTCTTCCTTGACAAAAACATCTGGTCATTTCAAAACTGTAATTTTCATACATTTTAGTTCATGCTGGAATGTCGAGAAGCTGTTCTGAAAAACACAGCTCCTCCCTGTGCCAAACCAGTCAGGCTGGAAGGAAGGCTGTTGTTATAAATCTCCCCTTTGCCTTTTTCAACAGGCCTACAAGGTACAAAATAGAAGGTTTCAGGAGACCAGCCTAGCTGATTAAATAAGGGGACATCAAAGCCTCCAGGTGGGTTCGTTCCTCCTCTCCCCTCCTCCCCCCTCCCGCAGGGCCTCCTCTCCTCTCAATCTGCTGCTGCTGGGGTGGCTGGCCGGAGCTGGGAGCATTCAACCTCTTTCTGTTCACAACAAATTCCTGTGTGTCCTTAAGTGGAAAAATATTTTATGACATGGCAGAGTGACTGCTTGTTCTATGAGTGATTCACAAAGAAAACTCAGCGGACGAAGTGACATGTGGTACTGGTAGCCAAGAAGGAGGCAGAGGAGAGGGGGGAGGGTAGTGGCCCAGAATCTGAAGGCTAAGAGGGATCTGGAGAGGTCATTGACAATGCGGGGCCATCCCTCTGCCCCAGCTCCTGCCCCTCTCAAAACACACCTCCTTAAAGTTGATGCATTTACTTTCTGGTACCTTCTTATCTTGCAATAGGCACAGGTTTTCATTTGCCTTGAACATGGGGGGCGAAGGACCAGACTTGGGAATTCGCAGGGTTAGGGTATTCCCCCACGAGGGGAAATCCTTTCTCTGTAATTTATAGTCTTAGTTTACTGGGGCACAGAAGGTGACTTGTCCAAGGTCATACTGATCATACAGTGTCAGAGGTTGAACTTGAACCCAGACCTTCCTGACTCTCTTTATCCATTGTGCTCCGCTGCCAGACTTAATTGAATTTCTGTTTCCTATGCGCGTACATACATGTCCTAGAGCAAGAGTTCTTCACCTGGGGTCTACAAACACCCCAGGGAGTTGGTGAATTTGTATGGGGAAAAAAAATTACATATTTTCCCCCACTAACCTCTAATTGGAATTTATCATTTCTTTCCATTATGAGTATAGGTGACAAATAAATATTTCAAGAAGGGGTCATTGATAGGCTTCACTGAACTGCCGAAGGCACTTATGCAAAAGAAGGTTAAAAGAAACCCTGACCCAAAGGATCATGGGATTTAGGACTAGACTGGACCTGCTAGAAAAATCATTTACTCCCTGTTGTTCAGTCGTGTCCTACTTCTTGTGACCCCGTTTGGGGTTTTCTTGGCAGAGACTCTGGAGTGGTTTGCCATTTTCTTCTCCAGCCCATTTTACAGATGAGGAAACTGAAGCAAACAGGAACAAGTGACTTGCCCAGGGTCACACGGCTAGTACGTGTCTGATTTGGACTCAGGTCTTCGTGACTCCAGGGCAAGAGAGAGAGAGAGAAACAGAGAGACAGAGAGACAGAGAGAGAGACAGAGAGACAGAGAGAGAGAGAGAGAGAGACAGAGAGAGAAAGATTTATTAAGTGCTTACTATATGCCAGATGCCCCATCCACTGTGCCACTTAGCTTCCACTGTATCTCCTCCTAGCCTCTTGTTCTGTAGGTGAGCTCACATAGCACTCTCATTTTCAGAGAGCTCATCCTTTTGAGGTTTGTGATATCTCCATTTATTATTTATTATTTAACAGACAAGGAAACTGAATTTCAGAGAAGTTGTGTCAGAGTGAAGATTGGAACCCACTTCCCTCCTGACTATTTCAGACTATAGATTAAAATATGCCTGTAGACCAATTGCTCTATACCATGCTGCCTTGTTAAAAAAAGTCTTCCTTATTTATACTTTGAACCTGGATGGTTGGTGGTGTCCTCAGTGTAGGTGCTCCCTGTAACTGAACAGACTAACTCATTCCTAACTTACATTGAGCCCAACCAAATCTACTTTAGTATCATACAAAGTGGAATTTTAGAGGTGGAAGGGACTTTAGGCATTAATTTACCGCCACCACCACCAGCACTACCACCTCCACCCCTTTTTTAAAACTGAGACTGAATTTCCTGGTCTTGGTGCAGTGGCAACTCAAGGACTCAATCCCATGACCAATCGGCACAACAACTTTGATTTCCTGCATTTCTGACCTGGGGAAGTAAGTTCACTCCTTAGGAAACCTATTGATGCCTTACTCTTGGGTGCTTACCATATTGGTTCCAGACATTAGTTTAGCCTACTATGGCTCCTGAACTCAAGAGATCCATCAACCAACCTTTCTTTCTAGTAACAGAAATTACAAACTTGCACTCCCATGCCGAGCAAAGAAGAAACTGGAACCCAGGGAGATTGTTACTTGCTCCCAACCAAGACATTGGGGAAAACTAGTCTGAAGGAACCCCAAACCATTTGATTTCTTTTCTCATGAGACATTGTCAGATGGTGAAAATCATAGAATATTTGAGTAAGAGTATGTATACCTCAGAAATAATCTAGTCTAATTCCTTTATAGATGAGGAAATGGAGGAGTAGGAGACCTATCTGAAGTCTGTTATTACATTCTTTCTTTTTCATTTCATTTCATTTCATTTCTTTCTCTTTCTTTCTCTTCCTGCCTTCCCTTCTCTTTCTCTCCCTCCTTCCCTTGCACCTTTCCTTCTTTCTTTCTTTCTTTCTTTCTTTCTTTCTTTCTTTCTTTCTTTCTTTCTTTCTTTCTTTCTTTCTTTCTTTCTTTCTTTCTTTCTCTTCCTTTCTTTCTTCTTCAACACACACAGTCCCTTCAGCCATTCTTTGTCTATTGTAGGTTGTAGATCCCTCACCACCTGGGGCATATTCTAGTTTGCTAGCTATGTTAGGATACCCAGCATCGAACATGCTATTTTCCAAGTGTGGCCAGACATAGTAAAACAAAAACATACATTTTTACAAAATTTGATTTAAAAAGTAGTTTTCAAATGACACACTCACCAGATGCACACACTATAAAAAATTCACACAATTCACTTGGCATCTCCAGCCCCTTTTATGAGACTCCTCTATCCCATGATCTCTATATTAAACTCATAATGGGCTATTTTTTATATTTTTATATAATATATATCTATATATATTTATATTATATATATATATATTTATAAGATTGAGTTATCTTAAAAAACAAACCAACAGTGTTGGTCTATTATCACCTTACATTAATTAAGTTCCTGGTCAATTAAAATCCTCAGATCTTTTTTTTTTTAATGGACCATTGCCAACACAAGTAGCCCCAATCCTGAAGGTGTACAATTGACTTTTTGAACCTAAATGCAAGATTTTACTTTTATAGCTATTGCATTTTTTTATTCTATTTGGTTTATTCCAGCCTGAGGAAATAATTTCGAACCTTGACTCTGTAATCTGTGGAAAGAGCTAGCCCCCTCATCTGGGTCATTTGAAAACATTATGGTTTACCACAGTGGGGCAGTGTACCCTGTCATTTAGCCTGCAGTTCTGTCTGTGAGGATATCATGGATTTTGTCAAACTCTTTGTTTAAAATCAAAGTGTATCCAGTGCCTGACACAGTGAGGAAGAGCTGGCTAATTTAATTTCTCTGAACATCAGTTTCTCCATTTATATAATAAAGATAATAGCTCTAATACCTGCCTCCAAAGGTTGTTGTGAGGCTTAAATGGGATGATTGTAAAATGCTCTGTAAACTTTAAAATGCTTTGTAACTATCAATTGTGATTATGATATTCTTTGTCTATAGCATTCCCCATATCTAACACCTTAATATTAGAATTAAGGTTAGCTGGACATGATTTTTAGTTCCTAGCAATCATATTCCTTTCTAAATCCTTACTATCTGGGGGCAGCTAGGTGGCGCAGTGAAGAGAGCACTGGGCCTGGAGTCAGGAGGACCTGAGTTCAAATCCCGCCTCAGACACTTAACACAAAAACTAGCTGTGCGACCTTGGGCAAGTCACTTAACCTCTACTGCCCTCCAAAAAGCAAAAAAAAAAAAAAAAAGGTAAAAAAAATAAATTCTTACTATCCGGGGCAGCTAGGTGTGCAGTGCATTCAGCACTGGCCCTGCAGTCAGGAGGGCCTGAGTTTAAATTCAGCCACAGACACTTCCTAGCTGTATGACCCTGGGCAAGTCACTCAACCCCAATTGCCTTCCCTCCCACCCCAGTTCTTACTTACTATCCATTTAATAAGCCATCTGGTTTGGGGTATCCTTGTCTGTTTGTGTTTTTATGTTTTCTGGATCTTTTTCTTTTCTGGCACCTAACCCTATCCAATACTTATTTTGCTAAAAGACAAGCTAATATGATAGAATAATTGGTAATTAGGTATTAATGACTGATAACGTATGTGATCTGAAGTCAGAAAGAACTGGATTCAAGTTCAAGGCCATTTGCTGGCTCTGTTGCTAAACTTCTCCACAGCTGTCTACCAGTAACACATTTCTGTGCTGGTCTTGAGAGAATTTCTTTATCTTCCTGTACCAACCCAGCAAAACTACTGATCTAGTCCTTAACCCTCAAGCACTATCCCTTCAAGATTACATTTGCATCTTAATAGCAGCCTGATTTAAGACCTTAAAACAAAGGAGTGAAGAAAGTGAAAATTTCCTTTGTAGACTAGAGTAGGGAGACGCTTTTACCCTGAGGGATTCATTCCCTCCTCCCCTCAAACCATTCTCTGTAGGTGGTTGTCTACTCTGCTTATTTGTAAGGTTGGCTTTTATACTGATGAATTCCTTTAACTGTGCCAGCCAGTGGCTTGCAAGGGCCTCCCCTGTTGCAAATAGCCACTTACTTTCACAGAACACACCACAGTAGCTGAGACCATATTCAGTGTTCTTTTGGCAAAGGATTCACTTTTCTTTGCCAGGGTTGAAAATGCCCTCAGGGGACCCTTGCTTGAAAGCCAATCGGTAACCCAAATGGGGACCTCCTGGAGTTCTGAGAACTTCTTTCTTCTGCCCTTTCACCCCCTTTGAATAAAGGTGCTTCCACATTCTCAGTGTTGGCTAAATCTGGAAACAAAAAGTCATGCTAATTGTATAAGAGAGGCAAAGAGCAAGCGGAAGGGAGAGAGAATGAGAAGATCTTGTTTCTAGGCTAACAGGTTCAGGAAATCTTGGATAGCCTGGGCACTTTTTCAGATTACAGCTGAATTTCATGAATTGGATTCTATGGGCTGTTTCCACCATCTCAAGTGTTCATTGCTGCATCCACCCAGTTTGATTTGTGGGTCAACTGAGC
This sequence comes from Pseudocheirus occidentalis, assembly GCA_028646575.1. Classification (NCBI taxonomy): domain Eukaryota; kingdom Metazoa; phylum Chordata; class Mammalia; order Diprotodontia; family Pseudocheiridae; genus Pseudocheirus; species Pseudocheirus occidentalis. The sequence goes on from CM053597.1 coordinate 52,682,624, forward strand.
TGCCCCATCCCTGGTGAACGTGGTAAAGGATTACACGGTGGGAGAATTCTCTTTGCTAGCATCTGCAGCACTAAGGGGTCTTTCCAAGTCTCCTTCAGTCTTCCTTCATGTAGCATTTTTCTCATCCTGTTTCCTTAGCTGGATTCAGGACTGGACTTCTTCAAGAAACATTCCCAGCAGCTGAGAGCAGCCAAAAGGGGCTCAGCTATTATCTCAGCAAGTGGTCTTCAAACAAAAAGTTTCGGAAACCCCCAAAAGTTGTGGGTTCTGTCTGAATCCTTAGGAGGAACAGCTAGCCAGCTGACTGTTTCTTCTTTCATAGCCCATCCCAATTTAAATTCTATGGCCTTAACATCTTTGTTTATCTACAGAATGTTTACAGAACTGCAGGGTAATTTTTTTTTTTTTGTAGGGAAAATGTCTGTAGCTCTTCCATCTCAGCTGCTGGCTGCTCTCCCTACCAAGTCTCCCCTTCCTCTTCAAAACACCAGCAATGCCCAGAAATGCCCAGAAGTCGCCTGTTATAATTAGACATTCTGACTGTTCTGCCCCAACTGTATTGAATTTAAGAACCGGGGTTTGGGAAATTTGTTTTTGACGACCATAACCAATGGTCCATTTATATCTCCGGCTGGGATAAATGGAGCGCACTGTGCTCACTCACCCTCTTTTCTCGGGGAGTCAGGCTTTCCTGGCCCGCCCTGCTGCCTGGCAATCGGATGCTCACTGTGACCTGCGGTGCCAGGCAGGGAAGAAAAAAAAGGCAAGCCAAAAGCAATTTCACAAGAACAGTTTTCACGGGCTTTGTCGATCTGCAGAATGAGCAATGAAATCTCTGACTTGTTTGAAAAGAAGGGTTGTTTGATTTAGGAAACCGGAGTTCTCTTCTGGCATGTCTTTCCCCTTCCCCACAATCTCTTCCACCCCTACACCCTGGTACTGGCAGGTCACCCTGTTCCTTCTTAATCCTGGCTGAACAGACACCTGGGTCATCGTGCAAGAGAGACTACCTGTTTTTGAGGGCATCCCATGGATGTGCCAGTCACAGAAGCTTTTCTCTAAGGAAGATAAGTCTGGTTCAAAAATCCACCATGGTGGCAACTCAATTCAACAGCAAGGGTGGAAAAAAAAATTTCCCCTTGCAATCTCCCCCAGCATTTGACAAGAATTAAAGTTTCCTCCAGGGGAACCAATTTCATATATTGAACCCAAGCATTTCCCATATATTTCACCTCCTGTTTCCACCCCCTCTCAAACAAGACAACACAAACCAGCACAACATAACACGCAGATTCAAAGGAAACAATTTCCTCTAAAATAAAGCCATTTGTGCTTGAACTGCTGTTGTAAACACTGCCTGCCCAATGTGCCCCCGGTTTAAATTAGGACACTGTCGGCTGTTATTCATGTTTACTGTTCTGAAAATATTTTATGCCTGTCACAACCCATATCCTGTTGAGGCAGCATGGGAGTGAGGAGGGGGGGTGCGATCAAAATGTGTTTTCCCTGGAAAAATAATAAAATACCCAACAGGTTTCCTTTGAAATGACTCCTTTCTCATCATTAAAAGTTGAGTTTTCTAGCAAGGAAAAAAAAAAAGGAATCATCAAGCCCTTGCTGTTGGAAGATGGGGGAAGATGGGATGTCGTTTGTCAAGTAGGGCCAAGGGCATTTCCAGATAGAGTTTGCTGAAAGTGAACTCAGAGGAAACATTGGACAAAAGACTGGTCCTGAAATCAGAAAGACATGGATAAGTTTGAAACTTCCTTTAGATAATCTCTACTACTTTTATAATAGTATTTTATTTTCTTCCAATTATATGTAAAAAGTTTTAGCTTTCTTTTTTCTAATTTTTAAAATTAAAATTAAATTTAAATTAAAAAAAAATATATATATACCTACTTTTACAAAGATCTCATTGAATCTTCACAACAGCCCTGTGAGGTAAGGTGCACCTATTATCCCCATTTTACAGTTGATGAAACTAAGGCAGGCAAGTTAAGGCAAGATCATATAACTAGTAAGTGAGGCCAGATTTGAAATCACTGCTTCCCGACTATAGGCTCTCCACTCTACCACCTAACTGCCTTTATCACGCTTTGATAACCATGGCTTTAGGTAGACATATCTATGTTAAAGCTAAAAAAAAGAAAAAAGGCCAAGGTCTCCCACTACATCAGGAACCATCTAATGGTCCTGATCGATATCTTGCCCCAGGACCCAGATGACTCCTGGGGAGGGAGGGAGGTTGGTGACTTTGCACTGTCCTGCCTCACTTAAATCCAATTCACTTGCAAGTCATGACATCATCTTCCTGATGTCATTGGTTCTCTTCAAAGAATTAAAAGCGGTGTGACCACGGACAAATCACTTCACCTCTTGCTAACTCTCTGAGGCTAAAAGTTACTGATGGATCACTGCAGATGGTGGGGAGTTTCCAAACCTGGCTTAGGTTTTTGACTTCTGGTGACTGTGCAGTCTGAAATTCTATGGATAGAGGTGGAGGTGGGTGATGGGAAAGGTGAATGCTGCATTTTGGGTGAGAAGACCTGGGTTTGATTCCTGCCTTTGCTTTTGACCACCTATGTGACTTTGGGCAAAATCATCTATAAAATAAGGCAGTCAGACTAGATGACTTTCAAGGTTCCTTCTATGTGTAAAGTTATGGTGCTATGAGCTATATAAGACTAGGGGACTGGGCTAGATGACCTTCAGGATCTATTCTCTTTCTAATGAGGATCTCATTAAGCTATCCAAACTTCACTTAATATTCCTTCTTTTTTTCAGCTGATGAAAAAAAAGCAAAACAACCCTGTCTTATTGCAAATTCTCTAGTCACAACCTGAGTAAGCTGAACAGTACAGGGAGTAATGTTAACATACCCACTGTCTCCCACTGACAAATGACAACTCTTCCCTGTGGCCCAAAGCAAAAACCAGACCAGATCTAAAAACCAGTTACAAAATAGATAACTACATTTCTGACTCTCAAAGTACTGGTGCTACACCACTGAACATTTGCCAGTTTATCAGGACAACTGCTTTCAACCCAGATAAGAAGAGTTCAAAGCCAAGAAAACAAGTATCTGTAATTAGGACAAGCAACCACTGGGTGTCAGCAGCCATTGCAGCTTCAGACTCGTGGAACCCAGGGATATCTATATCCAAAATCTGGGGGGCTATACCTGCCTTGGGAATAATTTAAAAAGAAAGAAGAAAGGTGAATCTTTCAGGCAAAGAAATGCACAGATATGTGGGCACGTCTGGTATGGATATGTTTCAAACTGAATGTTCACTGGCATACACAAAACACAGACACACACACAGAGTCGTGGTACAATGTGTTGCATTTTTGCACTTTAGAAACAGGGCACAAAGCTAAGATACAGTCACACATCTGGAATTTTCACTGAAAACACATGCCCAATTATGCAAAATGAAGACAACATTTTGAGAAGAATTAAACATACAGCTATGTGATGAGCAGATTTATGGATTTTTAAAATTTTTTCTCAGATTCAGGGGGTTAAAGGTCCTGAGAAGTTGAAAAGGACCCAGATTGTAGTAATTATTTCTTACAATGAAATGTAGAAGGTCAAGTTTTTTTTTTTTTTTCTAAATCAGATTGGGGGACCAACCCTTTTATGTTGCATAGACACTACTAATCCTCAAGTTCGCCTACATTCATAAAGTCATAGATCTGGAGTTGGCAGACACCTTAAAGGTCATCTCACCCAACCCCTTCATCAGCAAAAAGAGGAAGTTAAATGATTTTCCCAAGGACACAGAGCGGTGGTTGCTGCTGCTGGTGTTGCTTGTCCTTTGTTTGCAAAGAAGACTGATGATACCACAAAGCTGGTGTGTTCCACTGTGGCCGATCAGATCAATACAAATTCAGAAGGCGCTCCCACAGATCAGGTACAAGTAGTCCATCGGAATATTTAGAGTAGAAGTGGCTCTGGATTTGTGTGGTTGGGTTTCCTTTGTGTTTCTACAATTCTTCTTTGCTCTTGGAATATAGCATCTTCTTTGATGCAGGGACACCATGTTGAATGGTCCTGTGCCAGTGTTTCCCGTGTCTCCGTTAATAGTAACATTCTTCAGAGATATCTTGAGAGTGTTCCTTTACTATTTTTTTTTTATGACTTTTGTTTGAACACTTACCTTGTGTGAGTTCTCTGTAAAATAATCTTTCAAGAGAGCATTTGGCATTTGAACTATGTGACCAATCATTAGTAAGTAACAGTTGGGATATGAACTCAGGGCCTATATGAATTCAACCTAAGTTAGGTTGTCTTTCCAAAATATAAGTTTAGGAAATATTTTCCTCATATGATGCTTATGCTGGAACCATTTTCCACATTTTGCAGATGGGAAAATTGATTTTAAGACAAGTTAAATCACTTGCTCAATGTCTAACAGATCATAGCTTCAAGAGGTGGAATTTGATAGCCCTGGTGTTTGATTACCATGCACATGGAACAAATACAAATAATCACTACTGAATCCAGGGAGGTGGGGCACTATCCCTCTCTCTTTCGTCTTACCTATGGATTCAGGCATATGAAAAATGGGCTCAGTCCTGGGGGATCCTGATCTCCAATGACAGAATCCGGGTTCCTTTGTCTCAATGACTAAGACTCTGTATGCCTCACCCTAAAACCCATAGGGAAAATAATATAAAACATAAATTTGGTTCTTGTCTAGGTTCTTCCCAAAAAGAAAAGCACAAAAAAATGTATAATGTAAACCTGGTAAAGGACAGCTATTTATTCCTTGACACAAAGGAAATTCTTAACAAAGAGACTTGTGCATAAGTATTAATAAGGATTTAAATAGCAGTGACAACATATAATTAATATTGTACTTCTCTGCCTAACTGTACAAAATATGAATCATTTTATGGCCATTGGATTGGCATTTCACTTTCACCTTAACTGCTCTATCCAAATAAATTCCTTCATTTCATATCTTCTGATAAGCTAGACCCTGGTCTGGACTTATTGTCCTGCTGGTGGTCATCTTCTTTAAGAAGAGCTGGAGTAGTTATTGGTTGCTCCTGACTAACATACAGTTGGCACCATGTGAGGATTCCAGAACTTCTGACATCTCAAATTCACAAGATTGTCTCCACAGGTAGAAATGGACATTTCAGGATTTCTGCTCTGTTACTGAGGCAAAAGAAGAGAGACAGCGCAAGACCCACAGCTGGGCTCTTATAGGCTGGACATATGTCTCTGCTTTGTGTTCACCATGTGGACAAGGTAGGAAAAGGGCATTGCCTCCCCTGACCACTCATGGGAAGAGTCTCTTAACAGAGTTTTGAAATGTTTGGCAGATAGGAAGAGAGAGAACCAGAGTGTGGAATTATTTCCACTGAAAGAGCTGCAGATCCTGGCTTATAACTCATGTGAAGAATAAAATGGAACCTTTCAAATAATTCATAAAAATAATAGACAATAGACTTTTTTTGCTTTTTGGAGGGCAGTTGGGGTTAAGTGACTTGCCCAAGGTCACACGGCTAGTTTTTGTGTTAAGCGTCTGAGGCCGGATTTGAACTCAGGTCCTCCTGACTCCAGGGCCGGTGCTCTATTCACTGCGCCACCTAGCCGCCCCGACAATAGACTTTTAATATCATAGAAGACCATAGACAGAAGTAGAGGTCACATTAGAAATCACCACGTCCAACTTCTTATTTTTACAAATGAGAACACTGAGGCCCAGAAAGGTTAAGTCCATGGTTACATGGGTACTAAGTATTAGAGATTATTCCAAGGCCAGTGTACTAATAGAGGGAAGGAGGTGTAGTAGATAAGAATACTGTACTTGGAATGAGGAAGACTTGAGTTCAAATTCAAAACTGGACAGCTGTGTGACCCTTGTAAGCTAGATTAACTGTTTTCTGCCTCAGTTTTATCACCTGTCAAGATGGGATAATAGTAACATCTGTGTGACAGGGTTGAGGATCCAATAAAATACCGGAGCATTTTGCAATCCTTAAAGTGCTGGTTGCTATTACCAAAGTGACACACTGCCTTTCTAGTCCAAACCATTTCTCATTTCACAGGGGAGGAAAGTAAGGTTCAGCAACGGCAAGTGATTTACTTGAGCCACTATCTCTGAACCACCGGTAATGCCAGCAATAGTATTTGATCTCCAGACCCTCCAACCCCAGCCCTCTGACTCCAGATTGAGGGCCATCTAATGCTGCTGGGAAAGGAAGAGTGGCTGAGTTCTCCTGGACATTCCTTGAAAGGGGGCTGATCCCTAGAACCAAGAGACTTCTTAAGACTGACTTGATGGCCTAAAGGGTAGAGAATCTTTGTTTTGGGGATGGAGCCAACATGGCAGAGTAGAAGCACAGACTTGGTGTGGGCTCTGGCTCCAATCACCTCCAATACATGTTTTAAAAATGACTCTAAACAAACGTTAGAACTACAGGACCCACAAAGTGACAGAGAGTAAGAAATCGCCTGCTGAAGGCAGCCTGGCAGGCTGGCAGCAAGGGTCTATCTCAGTGTGCTGGGAGCCAAACACAGCCCCCTGTGAGTTGCAGTTCTGGCCCTAGGGTGGTCCTGAGCAGCGGTGTCCAGAGCAGACTTCAGGAGAGTGAAGCACCAGCAGCCGTGGCAGCTTCTAGACTCCTCAATCCATAAACACCAAAGAAAAAGTAAAAGGTCAGTGTAGAACTCTGTTGGAACAGGGGGGGATGCCAGGGCAAGAAGTGGTGGAGGCATGCTGGCTGCCTTAGGAGCTCCTGGCCTGCAGATTGTAGGAGGACCAAGCGACCATCCAGAGGGTAATTGTTCTTGCTTAAACCTGCTTGGATCTGGATTGCGGTCTTGGGTGGTGGTCCTGAGGTGTGTGACCAGTGAGCCAGAGCTGGTGGGGGCTGTAGAGAGAGGACCCTCCTAATAGCTCTGGCAGCTGTGAAAACCCCAGCAATTTGGGGCAAAGCTCCCTCAGTTCTGGAAGAAGAGTTCTACTGTGGCAAAGAGCTCAAACATCAAGTAATTGACTAGCAACATGAGCAAGCAGAGGAAGCACAAACAGACAATAGAATCCTTTTGCGGGGACACAAAGGATCAAGGCATGGAGCAGGAGGAAGACAGCAAAGTCAGAGCTCCTGCATGAAAAGCCTCCAAGAAAAATATAAACTGGTTACTGGCCATGGAGGAGCTCAAGAAGAATTTTTGAAAATCAAGTAAGAGAAGTGGAAGAAAAATTGAGAATCTTTGTTTTGAATTTTAATTGTATCTTCCTATGCATGACATGGAAATACCCCCATGACACTTCTTCGAAGATGGATTTCACTGATGGAGGTTGCCATGAAGATCAAATGTTTGGCCTACACTCTCTTTGGTCTTCAATTTCTCTTTACATTATAAGAGCAGCAGTGGATGTTTCAGGTTGTACATCCCGCTCTCAGTGCATGATTAGCCCATTTTCTTTTTCACTCATTCATTTCTCTGATAACATCTTTTACTCTTTTTTTCAAAGTTCCTTATTTATTATGTATTACAGTCTGCTCACACCAATTCCTGCCTCTCCACTGAACTTTGATATTCACATTTAATTTTTCAGACCATGGTGTTCCATGACTACCTTGCAAATTGTCTTTTGAGAATTGGTTGTGTCCAGGTGTGATAATGCACACTGGTAATCCCTGCTATTGGAGCTGGTAGATTGCTTGCGGTCAGAAGTTCTGAGCTTCAGTGGGCTAAGCTGATCAGGTATCTGAACTAAACCTAGCATTAAAGAGCCCCTGAGAATGGAGGGCCACTAAGCTGCCTAAGGAGAGGTGAATTAGCCTGCATCAAAAATGGGGAACTTCAAAGCTTCTACAATGATTAGCAGAGAGATTGGTCACATGGGTAGCTATTGCATTTCTATCTTGGGCAAAATAAGGAAAATTAATAGAAGGAAAGAAAGAAAGAAAGAAAGAAAGAAAGAAAGAAAGAAAGAAAGAAAGAAAGAAAGAAAGAAAGAAAGAAAGAAAGAAAAGAAAAGGAAGGAAAGAAGGAAGGAGGGGAGGGAGGGAGGGAGAGAGGGATGGAGGAAGAGATAGAGGAGAGGAGAGGAGAGAGGAGAGGAGAGGAGAGGAGAGGAGAGGAGCAAAGTTGTTCCCTCTTTGGCGATGTTTCTACCCTTAATTTTTTTTCTCTTGCATTATTGTTTTTGCTGGCATTTTTTTTTAGAATTATGTCAAATAACATTAGGGAGAAGAGCATCCTTGGTTTACAGCTACGTGAACGGGGAAAACTTCTAGTGATTCTCAACAGCAAATAATTCTATTCTTTGGTTTTAGATATATCTTTATAAAAATACTGTTGTTGTTCATTCATTTCAGTCATGTCCTGCTTTTCATGACCCCAATTTGGGTTTTCTTGACAAAGATGCTGGAGTGGTTTGCTATTTCCTTCTCCAGCTCATTTTACAGATGAGGAACTGAGGCAGACAGGGTTAAGTGATATGCCCAGGGTCACACAGCTAGTAAGAGTCTGAGGGCAGATCTGAACTCAGGAAGATGAGTCTTTCTGACTCCAGGCCCAGCACTCTATTCACTGTGCCATCTAACTGCCCCTGTATCTTAAAATATATACTTGTGATTTTTTAAAATGGCCTATGTCTAAGATTTTTTTTACCACATATGAATGCTGCCTTTTGTTAAAGACTTTTCTTGTCTATTGATATAACCATATTGAGTTGGCTGTTTTGATTTTTAATGATGAAAATGTTAGTAATTTTCCTTTGACTGACCCATCCTGGTATCTCTGGCATAAATCCAACTTGGTCATAATTACATATAAATGTTTGGGATGTTTAGTTACCATGTTTTTGTTAAGATTTTATTTAAATTTTTACATCAGTTTTATTAGAGATTTCTGTCTACAGTTTTATTTCTCTGCTTTGTCCTGTGGTTTAGGCGTAAGACTTTATTCATCTCGATAAAAGGATTTTGGTATTGTGCTTTTGTTCGCACTAATCAAGAATAACAGGTGTGGTATAGATATAAATTGCTATATGAATGATTCATGGAATTCTCCTGTAAATCCATCTGGAACAGGTTTGTTTTTCCCCTTTGGTAATTCCTTTATGACATTCAATTTCACTTTCTGAAATTAGATTGTTTAAAAATCTCCATTTCTAACTTTGTTAATTCTGACATTTTAGAGTAGATAGCAATCTTTTTCCTTAAGGTCTTGGTTTTGTTAGCCTACAATTTTGTTTAATACCACAAGTCCTGCTAATTCTTTATATTTAATCTTTGTTGTTTATTTATCTTATTGATTTTTTTTTTTTTAGTAATTTGATTTTCCTTATTCTGCCTTAAAACTCGGGCTGGCTAAAGATATAGCAATTTTGTTATTCTTTCTAAAGACCTAAGTTTGTGGAGGGGTAGATGGATATTTTGATAGCTGTTTTCCATCTTAGTTATTTCTCTTCTAATTTTTAAAGCTTCTTTCTTTTTGTTCTTATTTTAAATTTTAATTATGTTAATCTATAATCCAAATATGTTAACAACATTTAAAATATGTTCATTAATTAATGTTAATTCTTTGAACTATATGCTGAATCCATAAATCCTAAATTGATTGGTTCTCTAGTTTAAAAAATAATTGTATGCTCATTTAGTTTAAAAAATAATTGTATGCTCATTTAGTTCATCATTGACAATGTTCCTCAACCCCAGTCTCCTAGTGAGAAGAGGAAGGATTTCCTAATTGATCTTGAAATCTAGTGTTCTGCCAAGAGAAGGGGAGTGTCCAGGGAATCACTAGATTCAGAGGTTCCAGTTGTTTCTATAGGAAGAGAGGTTGACTAGTTGTCTGATAGTGCCAAAATTATTTTCTTTCTGGTGAAATCAAAACTATCCAGCATTATTGTTGTTCAGTCTTTTTCAGCTATGTCTGACTCTTTGTACAATTTTATCAAGTCTCTGCCTGAACAGTTTTAACTAATGCCCTGGTAGGATCAGATCTTCTCAAAAATAAAAAGATAAAAAATTCCAGTTAAGGGATCTAATACCCTATATTATGGTGTTTAACCAAGCTCCAAGAAGAGATTACCATATATGTCACCCATGGCCCAGTGCTCCTATGAAAATAAAGGATTCTCTACCTTGAAAGGTTTCTATTCTATTTGGGAGAGGGGAATGGAACTCATATAGATAGGTGTATATAAAAAGTAAAATGAGTAGAGCCAGAGAGTTTATGCTCTCTACAGGGGAAATCAGGGAAGATGTCATGGAAGAGGTGGCATGTGAGCAGATGCTTGAAGAAAAGTAAAAATTGTGAAGGATACAGAATAGGAGGAAGGACATTCTGTTCATGGGGAAGAGTCTATGACACTGTTCATTCAGGAAACAATAATTTAGTTTGGCTGGAATGGGGAGTACATGAAGGGGAATACAATGAAACAAGTCTGGAAAGAAAAGTTAGAACCAGATGGTGGAGACACTGAAATATCAAAATGAGGGGTATGTGGTCTGACTTTATGTTTAGGAAGATTATTTCATGGAATTATTTGGAAGATGGATTGGACTGGATACAAGTTCAATTTGGAAGCTGTTCTTATAGCCTAGTAGAGTGGTAATGAGGGACTAATCTGGGGTGGTGGTCCACATAAATGGAGAGAAGGAGGTCAAGATGTTGTATGAGTAGAATCTATAAGATTTGGAAGTTCATTGGATATGGGAGGTGAGGAGAGAAAAGGTTTAAGAATGACTTGGATGTTGTGAAACTGAATGAAGAGAAGAAAGGTAGCATCTGGTTTAGGGAAAAAGATGATGAGTTCTATTTTTGAACACATTGAGCTGAAGATGATGACAGAATGTCTAGGTGGACATTCTCTCACAGGCAGTTGGTAATATGAGACTGAAGTTCAGGAGAGAGGTTATGAAGGGACATACAGATTTCAGAGTCTTCTGCTAGAAACAGTAATAGAATCCATGGAAGGTGATGAAACCACTCAAAGAAAGAGCATTGAGAGAGAAGCTTCAAGTCACATGGATCCTCTAGGGGAAGAAAAAAGAAAAGTACAAGACTATACAGAGCCCTTTTCCCCCATCCCTTCCCTGTCTCTAAAGTTGTCTTGTCCCAAATCTACTTGCAATAAGTGGCTGAACTTGTCTTGAGTCCAAACTCTGGTCTGGGGCTGGGCCTGGGCCTGGGCTGGCAAGCAACACAGGACAAGAGCAAGGCCCCACCCTTCCCTGGGGAGTGGGATCAAACCCAGTAGTTGCTTTAGGATTGATGGACATTATATGCCTGTGAATTACATTTTTCTAAATAATTTATCAACACCTCAAGAGAACTCCGGACCATGTTTAGAGCCACATGTGTTTTCCATGTGTGCTGCATCTGTCAAAAGTAACCAAACAAATCTGTATTTAACTTGTCAGACTATAATCAAAAGTTCCACTAATTACTTCCGCATGAAGCCTACCAAGCGCTTTCCCTTAATCATCTGGAACAACTCCCATTAGCCAGCAAAACAGCTCCATAATACTGTTTGATTGGGCTTTGTGGGCAACCGGAGAGACACAGCTCAGAATGGGGGTATGGAGTCCAGCTCATCTCCTCCAATGGAGATATTCTCATTTGTTCAAACTGTTGACCCTACAAAAGTCACAGTTGCCGCATCAAGAGTGTGGCTATGGGAGAGTGCAGTATAAAGACCACATTCCCAAATAAGGGTTGGACATTTGCGTTAGAGGGAGGAACTATGCCAGGAAGCTAGATTCTGGCAAAGGAATTAACCTTTCAAGGCTGTTGGCCCAATTGACTTCGGAATGGTGGCAAGTCAAAAAACCGCTCATTTTTATGTATACTATCTGGATCGCTTGCTTTTTCCTTTACAGGACCAATACCAATGGAAGATCAAGAGCCAGGGACTTTGGAGTTCAGGAAGAAAAGCTAAGACCCTTGCAACACTGAACTCTTTTTCCTTGGCCTTCTTTATGGACCCAAACTTTAACTTCATTTAAAACGTCTTCATTGTAAAAAGATGGAGGGGAAGGGGGGAAAGGAAGAGGAAGGTCTAGATGGAACAGCTGTCCTTATAGATCTAAGGGATATCAGTCTCACTGAAGAATTTTTAGATGTAACAGGGGGCAGAGTTGTAAGAGGTGTTCTATAGGTAGAGTCTATAAGACTTGGTAACTCATTGGCTATGGGAGGTGGGGGAGAAAAAAGATTTAGGGATTATTCAAAGTTCATGAGCTGAATGACAGGAGAGAAGGATGGTAATGTCCTCTCTTGGAGACATGCTCAGCCATCATTCCTGGTAATTGTGTGGAAGTTTGGGGAGAGGGAAGGGCACCTGAAATATTTGAAGTAGGAGCAGGGAAAATGTAACACAGGGGGCTTGCTCAGATTTTTTCTACCTGGTGGGTTACACAGAGCTTGCACATATGTCTTTTCCTGTATGGTTTCAATCCAACATGTGGAATTTTGGAGACCTGTTTGGCTGAAGGGAAAGTATTTTGTGATGGAAATTAAAGAGATTTTTGAACATCCATGAAAAAGGGACACATGTCTCTTTCCTTAGCTACTTTGAGTGAGGAGGTTCCTTTAAGCTTTGGGACAGTGGAAGGTCAGCTGGTTACATTCTTCCATGTGTTCACGGAGCTCTGTTTCTTTTGAGTACTTAAAAGACTTCTGAGTATGTCCAGTCTAAAGCAGAGTCTGCCAGAACTGGTAGCTGTAGTTACAGATGATGTAAATGCCCATGCAGCAAACTGTGTGGACAACATAAAATCTAAAGAGATTGCAGACTGTGCCCATGGACTGGCCTAAACCAACAGTAGCCTAGTCTGCTGAGGAACTGGTGCAGCAGCCAGTGTGGGAATTGCTTGACTCATCCTAGAGTGGATTGACTCACCCAGCCAAGACATTATTGTAATTACAATTTGATTTTTTTGGTTTTTTTGCAGTGTTTTCAAAGAGTTGAATATAATTTCAAGACAAAGTGTGATTACATTTCTAGACATATGTTACATGCATATGTGAGTTTTCAAATTTCAATTAATCACTGAAAAAGTGATTAAAAAAAGAAACTAAGTAACAAGCTATGACATAGTTTCCCACAATGGGACCCACTTTCTCACCTTATAGTTAGTAATGTTATAATTAAAATAACTATTCTCTTTTATAATTTTTTCTCTTAAAGTTATCTCACAAATTTATAATGCTATTGTTTCCAAGACTAATACAAATTCCTTCCATTTTCTAATTAAAATGATTATTAATTTAGAAGTCTACCATGATGAAAAGCACAAACATTTTTAGTAGAAAGAACTTGTTCAGTTAAGAATTAGTTTTCTTTTAAAACTTTCTAAAGCCAAGTAAAATATCCATTCTCATAACATACCTATAATATGAGACTAAGCAATAGATTATGTATAGGTCTAAAACACATTGGTTTGTTTTTAAAAAGTAGACATTTATAAATAAAAAAGAAAGAGGAGCAATTCACACAAGAAAAACAGGTACACAAGAAAATATTGTTGAACAAAATAATTTTTCCACGAAGATTAACATGGATGAACACTTATTGAAGAAACCATATAATGAAAGAACATAACACACCAGGTCTTTTGTAGGATTTCTGAGCTGAGATCACACTGTATAGAAATATCTATGCAATTTTCCAACAATAACAAAAAAAGATAAGTTTTATTAACTTCTTTCCTTAGCTACTTTGAGTAAGGAGGTTACTTTGAGTTTCTGTTTGGGATTAGCTAGTTCAGTGGTTCACAACCTTCCTAATGCCACAACCCTTTAATACTTATATGTGAGTGTAATGCCAAGCAAAGACAACTTCTGAGGTTTGGATTACCAGCATAGCAAACCCCAGCAAAACATTCACAGAACAGAGAAAGTCAAAATACAGTGTAACTCATTCATTTAGCAAGTTAAGTTCTCAATTCAATTGCAAAGTACCAAGGCCCAGGTATCCCACCCCTGGATCAGTAGTCAAAGTAACCCACTCCTGGGCAGTACATTCATATGGTTTCTTCTCAAATGAAGATCAGTTTCCAATCATAAATCATACCTACATCCATTTAGTCCATCACAGAGCACAAAAAGGCCAAAGATTTCCCACCCCTTCACACTACTGAATTACAATACCATCCATTAACACCAAGCACTTTCTCAAAAGGGGCAGGAGAGCACAAAAGGCCATCTACCCTTAGGTTACAACAAGATTAAGATATCATTTCAGCATTGAAAATCCAAGGAACTGCCCTTCTTTCATCTTGACTCCAGGCAAGTCCTCAGCAATCTCAGTTCCTGGGGAGACAAGGCTCAACAAAGCCATAGCCAGTGTCCTCATCAAGTCACTCTGCTTCTAGAACAGTCCCAGAACCCTTGAAAACATCAGCAAGGACCTCTTCCAGGATTTCTATAAACATACCACAAGAAAATTCTCCTTTAGGGCTTCTGAACCAGCAGCAAGTTTCCAGGACCTCTACAGCAGTAGGGCTGTCCTTCACCAGCAGGTGAATCTGGCAAAATAACATTAAAACAAACAAACAAAATACTGGCATCACAGCCATGCCTCCTCAGTCCTCGGCAGCTCTGGGTGGCAGTCCTACCTTCCAGTTCAGCCCTCTCTCTTCACATCAACAAGTCCATCCCATGAGTGGGATTCACAAACTCTGGGTTTTAACACTCAGCCCAAAAACCAAGCCAATACAGGGGCATCTCCAAATTCCATTACCACTACAGTGAGCATGTCTGCATGTGGGGAGACCTGCCTGGAGACAGATAGACAAGTGGTGTCTCAGTTCCTAAGACCATCGGAAATGTGTGACCCCTGTGACCCCTGTGACCGGGTTGTTTGACCCCCAAAGGGGTCGTGACCCACAGGTTGAGAACCACTGAGCTAGCTAGATTCTTCCACAGTTGTGATGGGTTACTACCGTGCTATGAGAAATGATGAGCTCAGTGATCTTAGAAAAACATAGAAGGACTTGCATGAAATAATGAAGAACAAAATGAGAAGAACCAAGAGAACACTGTATTCAGTAAGAGCAATGTTGTTTTAAGAATGACTTTGAGGGGCAGCTAAGTGGTGCCATGAACTGAGCACCGGCCCTGAAGTCAGGAGGACCTGAGTTCAAATCAAACCTCTGACACTTAACACTTACTAACTGTATGACCTTGGGCAAGTCACTTAACTCCAACTGCCCTGCCTTCCCTCCTCTAAAAAAAAAAAGGCAAAAAAAAGAATGACTTTGAGCAACTAAGTAATTCTGACTATTATAAATACCCAAATTAGCTATAAAGGACATATGAAGAAAGATGCTATTTGCATCCAGAGAAAGAGCTTTTAATAGAAGTATGTATAGAATAATTTTACATATATTCATACCAATTTGTGTCTAATGGTAGCCATCTCTAGGGTTGGGGTGGGGAGGGAGAGGGGAAGGAGAAAAAAGAAATTTACATGATAACTTTATTATATATTTAGGAGGAATAGCAAATTATGTATAATAGATTTGAAGTTTCATGCGCAATCATCTTTTTTTATGATAAGAATAGAAATGCTTGTTTTATTCCATAAATAAAAAAAAGAAAAAGAAAATTTTTAAAAGATCTGTGTGAGATAGCAATGGGGAGGAAGCCACTTTTCTCAGGTTTGTGATTGAACAACAATTCTAATTCTTAGCTGTGCATCTAAAAAGGGAAGATTTTGATATAGATGCTGGAAGAGGCCTCCTATCATTTTATATTTAAGGAAACCGATATGGAAAGAGTGGAAATGACCTACCTGAGTTCACACAAGGAGGGTGAGCCTTGAAGGAAGAGGATAAGAATTCTGGGAAGGGAAGATGAGGGTGTATATGCCATAAATTAAATAAAAGCATAGAATGGGGAAAGTGGTATTTTACCATACAGATGGTAAATCTAGTCTGGATGGAATGTAGGCCTTGCAAAGGGAAGTCAGGTGAAACGAGTCTGGAAAGTTAGGTTGGAGCTATATTGTGATGCACCTTCATGGACAAGCAGAGGAGTTTGCATTTTATCCCCGAGGCAAGCTAATGCTTCTTGATAAGAGGAATCACAGAGTAATGCCATATGTAATAGTTTACACAAGAGGAGATGAGGTGTGTGATGTTAAGTTAATGAAGAGAAGATGTAACTGATGCTGTGGAGGGAGAATCAAGAAGAATTGACAACTAATAGGACAAGAGTGGAGAGTGGGCTGAGGAGAGTCAAGATCCAAGGCTGACTTTGGGAGTTGCAAGCGTGGGTAGTGGAAGGGTGGTGATGACCTCAAAAGAAATAAGGAGGTTTGGGGAGGGGAAATTTAGAGAAGCACATTCTGAGTTTGTGGTGTTGTTGATACCAGTAGGTGAACATATTATGCAGTTGGTGATTTAGGATTAGAGTTAAAGAAAGAGATTTTGGCTAGATATTTAGATCTGGGAGTAATCTGTATAGGGAGAATACTTTGATCCATAGGAGCAGATATAATAATCAAAGGAGAGACCATAGATAGAGAACATCCCTAGGAGATACTCACACAAAAGGAAACAGAAGAAGGATAATAATCCATCAAAGAAGGAATTGAGAAGGAATGGTCAGAGAGGGAGGAGGGAAGCCAGGAGAGATTGTGTCTACCAATCCAGCAACAAATATTTATTAAGCAATTAGCATGTGCTGGGCCCTGTGCTAAGTCCTAAGTATCATGAAAGCCAAGGAGGGAGAGAGTGTCCAAGAGAAAGGGGCAGACTTTGGACCAAAGTCTGCAAAGAATTCAAGAATGAGGACTGAGAAAAGACCATTGAATTTAGTGAGCAAAAGTTTTGTTGGTAATAAAACAGAAACACACCTGTTCTATCCTGAAAATTATTTTTCTCTCCTACTAGTTTTTCTAGCTTTTGATATTAAAATAAATGTGTACCTGCTACCCAGGAATATCCTGGGCATGTTTATTGGATGTGTGGACAAGATATTAACTGTGAAAAGGACCCAGACTTTGAAAGTCATCCATGAATAATCCATAGCAAAAGTTCTCAATGTTTTAAATGTCATGGACCCCTTTGGAAACAGTGAAGCCTGTGGGCTCCTTTTTAAAAGAATGTTTTTAAAATGCATAAAGTAATTCAGGATTACAAAGAAAACTAAAGTTTAATGAAAATTACTTTTTCCCACCCAAGTTCACGGACACCCTGAAATGGGCGGCCTCAGGTTAAGAACCCCTGATCTACAAAATGGATCATTCTACTCAGTTATTTTTTTCTTTTTTGTCAAGATTGGACAACAAAGTAATCAGAAGACCTGAGTTCTAATTCCAGCCCTCCCACAAGTGCTGTTGCCTTACCTTGGATAAAGCATTTAAACTCCCTGCGTCTCAGTTTACTCTCCTGTAAGACAAGGGGGGGATGGACGTATGCTTTCTAAGCCTAGTGTACTTTAGAACATTTTTTTCCCCTGACACACTTATTTAAAAATAGGGAGTAAAGGGAAAGTCTATATTTTCCTCATCTGAACAGTGGCATTTGTTGAAAGCAAACAAATAAACAAAACCTGTCTTGCTTTTTCTCTGGGAAGAAGGCTGCCTGGCTCCAAGATGGGAGGGGGAGCTTTAGCTGAGCTAGGCCTGTTTCTAACCTGGAGGGCTTATGAGACTCTTGGAGCTTTTTTGAGATTCACTGTTTGTTTTCAATGGGAAATTACTCAAAATGTAATAAGGAAATATTTTGCTGAGTAAATAGATTCGTTTACATTCTGTGGCATGGATGGTTAAAAAAGAATGCCAGTCTTTTAGCTCCCTTGGCCGAAATCCCTTCCAAGGGAGAGGACGTTCTCCCTTCGCTAAGCCTTTCTTTTCTCCCAACTGTTTCTTCCTCCCCTCTTTAGGAAATCAGATACTTTAAGGACTCTTTTCAAAACTCAATAAAAAAATCCATATTTCCACAAAAGCCTGTGGTTTTTATCACTTTGGGCCTCTTCCCTTGCACTGGGGAGCCTTGGCTTCTCTCTCTCCCTGGAGGGTTTTTTTAACTCTGCCCAAGAACCTAACTATTTTCTGTCCTTTCAGCTGTAGACATACCCTCTTGCTCCCCCCCATCTGTCCCAACATTTTACCTTTCACTTGTCCTAGCGGAATTTCACACTGTTGGTGTCTCAGTGTTTCTCCAAGGCCATGGAGGCAATATGTTACTTGAAGTATTATCTCTAGAGTGCTGTGGTCTTCCTTACTCTTGGCACTTTTGGATGACTGGTTGAGGCTATCTGCACACACACATGCACACACATGCTGTATCATTGGATTTAGAGCTGAAAGAGACCTTAAAATTTTGTACAAACTCTTTTCCAGATGAAACTGAGGACCAAGGTGGGGTCAAGTGAATTGTTCAAAGTCACAGAGGTCAACTCAAATATTCTCATTCCAAATCCAGCCTTCTTTTGACTACTCTGAGCTGCCAATTTAGTAAGTGTGCTTTTGATTCCAGTGCCTGAGTTTGTTTTTTGTTTTTTTTGTTTCTTGCTTTTTGGAGGGCAACTGGGGTTAAGTGACTTCCCCAAAGTCACAAGGCTAGTTAGTGTGTCAAGTGTCTGAGGCTGGATTTGAACTCAGGTCCTCCTAACTCCAGGGCCAGTGCTCTACTCATTGTGCCACCTAGCTGCCCCTAGTTTTCAAGGTGAATGTCTGTGAAACCCTGAAAACCTAATGACTATGGAATACCCATTTATTATTTTTCTCTTTCCTCTTGCATCATCCTCTCCTCCTCCTCTTTCCTTATAAATCTGGCCATGTCTCAGACTGGTTCTGGAAGAATACATCATTAATCGAGATAAGTTCTTGTTTAATATTAGAGAACCATTAACACACATGCACATGTATGTAGAATAAAACATGTGTTGCTGATATATGCCAGAGAAAGTCACATAACTTGTGCTGATTTGGTTGACTACCAATTTACTTTATCTAATTTCAACTGGGCATTCACTTCTGAATGGCAATCCTTTTATTCTTCCTGGTTTGACTATTTCATTCTCACCCCAACTAGCCCTGAAATGCGCTGCTTTCTCTCCTTAGCCCCTTAGAATACTTAATTTCCTTCAAAATTTAGCTTGAGCAGCATCTCCTACCTTATGCCTTTCCTGATCCTCCCCAGTTACTGGTGACCTTTCTACCCCAGAAATTATTTTATATTGGACTTAGTTTCTTTCAGTTTGAGTCTCCTACCTTACTTAGGCTAGAAATGAAGTAGACATTCACAGGCCCTAACCCAATATTGATCAGCAGAGAAGCCTTAACTGGTAAAAGACACAAAGGAGCCCATAAGCTGGTTTAAAAACACACACACACACACACACACACACACACACACACGCACACACACTAAACCAAAAACACCATTCAGACAACCCATTAGTTCCTCCAGAAGGGATCTGAACTTGAGGGTGCTTTGGGAACATTCTAGGGAGACTTTCCCATAGTGTCCAACTTTTAATCTGATAAAAATCCATTCTTTGAAACACTAGTCTTTGATCTCTGCTCCAGATCAATGGGGAATCATGTGCTGTTCTTGGCTTCTGTGTATTCCTGCTATAAGAACCAGGACCAGATTCTCTAGGACCAGGCACATTGTACTGCACCTTTTTCTATCATCTGAGGTACAAAGGAACTCTGGGAGAAAATGAGTTGCTCTATTGACTCACTTTGATACACCATGGAGATTTCTTGGGCAAGAGTTCATCCTTCTCTGTCTTTGCTAGCCAATAGTTGAAGTCCCCAGTGACCTTTCAACAAAGTACCAGTGGGTAGGCCGATGCTTTCCATGGGGTGGGGCCCTTCAGATGTCTTCAAATGAAAGTCTAGCCCTATGATCTCACACTTCAACTGGAAGCAACTGGTCAGATTGCTCAGAGACTCCTCTGATTAACTCCTGTTACATGAGTAAGAGATCTGTCATTTCCCCAAGTGGCAAATCTCCAAAATGCCTCTGTGTTTCTTCTAGGGCTGTGTACTGAAAAACCTCAGCAGATAAAATTTTTAAAAAAATTTTTTAAACTTTTTCCTCCCATCTTAAACTATGTGCTCAATGAGAGAAGCATAGTGTAGTAATAAGGTACTGGACTTGGACTAGAAGGACATGGATTCAAATGTTGCTACAGACTACCTGTGTAATTCTGAGCAAGGCACTTAACCTCTCTGTGCCTCAGTTTACTGAGAACTGGATAAAAATAAGCAGTTGTTGACGTGTCTGTGTCTGTGTAATTTCTTGTAATTTGCAAAACACAGTCATAGCTAGTGAAAATCACCAAAGTTTGAATTATTTCTCACAAAAGTTCCTTTTCTTCTCTTTTTGAAAGTAAAGTGAGCCTTTTACACTTAGTAGTTGCTCTAATTAGGACTTCTTCCTGTGTGTGTCATGAGCCCCTTTGGCAGTCTAGTAAAGCTTATGAATGGGCCCTTTTTCAGAATATTGTTTTTACATATATAAAATACATAGGATTAAAAAGAAAACTAATTATTTTGAAATGTATTTATCAAAATACTTTTAAAAAACAGATTCACAGGGGGGGCTGGGTGGTACAGTGAATAGAGAACTGACCTTGGAGTCAGGAGGACCTAAATTCAAATCCAGCCTCAGACACTTAACACAAAACTAGTTGTATGACCTTGGGCAAGTCACTTGATCCTAATTCCCTTACCTTCTCCCCTCTAAAAAGGAAAAACAAAAACAAAAACAAAAAAAGGTTCATGGTCTCCAGGTTGAGAATCCCTGCTCTTTCTGATACAGTTTTATTGCTACATGGGCAATGCTTTGAAAGGTGGCTTATATTCATTCATTAAATTACATCTCAGTGGTTCTATATACTCACTACTCACTTGATCCCATCCGTATTCCCCTTACCTGCTTCTCCCTCCTTCTAACCCTGTTGACTCATTCATGTAGTAAATTGTACGGAAAGTTACCCCCTTGGGTTTCTCTTGGTTGATAGCACAACCTTTCAACATTTTAATGCTGGAAGGAGGAGGTCCCAAGAAACAGCTTTCATAATATAATGATGGTTGTGTTTCCCCTAAGACCCGCAGCATAGTCAACACTCTGCTGTAAGTTATATGGGTTAAAATAAAAATCCTTTCGCTGTGCATCATTGTCGCAGTGAGGTGATCCTGGGTCTTCAAAGACTATGCTACTAACATAGCAGTTTCTGCTGTGCTGGAAAGTCTTTGAATATTGTTGCAGGAACAGCTTCTATCTGCTTTCTAATGATGAAATACACTAAATGTAGAGAGCCTCATCCCCAACTAGGCTGGCAACATTAGGCAGTGGCTTCCTTGACCATGGCAACCCAGGAGACAAATGAAACAATGCAAAATGGGTTTTTTTTGTCCTACAATTCCTTTCTAGTTTCTATAATGACAATGGCACTGGTGCAAAACTGGGGAAAGGTTTCTAAGAGTCAGACAATATCTATGTGGGGTCACCCCCCACTCACAGTCTCTTATCTCCTATCTGGGTAAGCAGATACCTTGTCATTCTCTAGACCAGCTTATTCTCTCCAACCTGCTCTTTACATTAGTAAGTCTGTATTCCCAGAGAAAGATCATGATCATGTGGTTCATCTTTTCTCAGAGTTCTAAGAGTAACACTTATGAAGGGAAATAGATTTTCTCAACTTAACACTCTAGCTCTTGAGTCCCCTCTGATGCATTTCTATTTACACTCACAATTATGACACTTTTAAATCTTGAATATAACCTTTTACTTAATAATGCAAAAGAAATTATATCATAGGTACTCGTGTATTAAAGCAAGTACATTAAAAAAATCACAATCCATATATGAAGCCGGGTCACACTCTCCCACCAATGCATTCAGTATCTGTTGGTGATACTGAATACTTACAGAAACATGAGTGAGGAAAACCCATGAGGTCAGGGTAGCTCACAACTTTCAAACTGTAAACTGTGATGTCCTCTGAGTTAGGAACAGTCCACTGATGTATGTAACTTTAGGGTTAAATAACTGTCTCTACTTCTAGTCTTACAAACTACTTAACCAACACTTCCCTGGGCATGACATATCAGCCAAACTCCTTGATATTCTGAGTGACTACTATGATTCTTTTCTTCCAAAATACTCCCTTGCTCATTTAGGCTTACTTATCAGTGACTGTAGTTATCTATTGCTTCCAAAAAGAAAAAAAATACAATCTCTTTTTCTCCTTTTAGTTTTCTGGATTTGGCCTTGAGTTCCTCTGCAAACAATGCCATCTTAGCTTATAATTAGTAAGCAAATTTTTCTATTTCTGTAATCAGATAAAGTACATTTATTCTGAATTTTTAAATGTCCATGGTGTCTATATCTCCCCAGTATATTACAACTTATCACATTCAAAATTCAGCAACAAATGTCTGGGCATTTGTTGAGTCAGACTCAATTTCCCCCACCCATTTTTCAGGGTAACTGATTCTCTTAGAACTTCAAACAGAGCTTAATTCAGCAACAGACTTTAAAGAGATAGCATATTGCATCTATAAACGTGAACTATTAGTCACAATAATGGTTGTGGAATATATTTTCCTGAGAATTTAAAGCCTAAAAACAGCAAGTTATTATTTTAAAGGTACAACCTAAGTACAGTCTAAGGCAGGTTCATACCCCCCAAATGAGGTCATTGTGAATAGGCTGAAATAAATGGATGTCTTCTGGAGATTTTTTTTGATGCTCCTCTGTTGAGGATTTCCAAAGATACGCATTTGTAAAATTTCATGTAGAGATGCTTTATGTCTCTTCAAATGCAGTCTGAATTAATGTTTCTTCCTTCTTTCCTTCCACCTTTCTTTCTTTCTTTCTTTCTTTCTTTCTTTCTTTCTTTCTTTCTTTCTT
>CM053597.1:52705989-52727827 GCA_028646575.1 Pseudocheirus occidentalis
TTTTTTTTTAATCCATCCAACAAATATCTATTGTAAAGCTGTCTGTCTGCATTTTGGTCTCCTTTTGGTTAATTTTGTCTGATTATTGGATTGCTTTGTATAACTCCTAGAAACACTAGGAGCTATAGGTATATCAGATCTATTCCTGATGAATTTCTTTGCAGGTTTAACAGCATGTTCTTACAGCTTCTCTAGGAAGCTGATGTTACAGATTTCTTTTTTTAAAAATTTTTTGGGGGATATTTAGCAAAAACTCAAGACTCATTATGGCTGTGGCCAGTTTATAGTCACCTCCACTTGTCTGATGATGCTTCTGAACTAGCAGTGAAATAACACAATTGGGACCTACTTTTTAATTCACTTCAATGAATAACTCAGTTGCCTAACTGGAGTTTTAATCCTATGATATATACATTAGATTCCTGGCACTTTTGCACTGCAGGTTTTGTAGTGCAGTGTCTAACAGTGACAGTCAAGTTCTTTCCCCAACTTTGTTTCCAGAGGGATATGAAATTAGTGTGTTCATCGTGACTTGTTCATATAGTACTTAGCACATTTTAAAACCAATGCTTTTTCTTAAATGTTGGTAGTGTTTGTCCAAGTATCTCAACTGTAGCTTGTTTAATGTTATGAAGATATGTATCATATGATCGCTTTAAATGGCTAGTTGATATTTTGAACCTTATTTCTATGTTTTGGGGGTCAGGGAGAAAAGCACGAAGTGACAGTTTGAGAAAAGGCATTATATAGCTTCTGGATTCTGATGTATGGGGAAATACTGTTGCAATGAAAATCTTGAATTTACTGTAACAAGTAGCAGTCGTTCATCAAAACTAACTTGTACAGACTAATAAATCTTTTCCAAAGTATTCAGTTTTCTAACCTCTTGCTATTGTATACTTGTATATTTTTTACATCCATGTGTTTATTACTTATTAGTTTCTGCTATTTTATGCCAAAAATAAGGGTTATTTTCCCTTGAAAGTCAATCACCATAATACATGACAGCAGGTGACTCTTATTCTTGTCTTAGAAATTTGTTGTACGTGTGAATTTAGAGCTCATAAGCATTTTATATATTTCGACATCATAATGGGTATATTTTTTTTAAAGAGTAAATTTCACTATGACCTGGTCTCTCAAATGCATTCTTTTCACATTCTCTTTGTTTACATTTGCTAGATAGCATTATACATGCTGGGTGGGTTTTTTTTTAACTAAATATTGTATCATTAATATTGTAATGTTGGAAGAAGGTAGATACTCCAGATGTGTACTTGTAACTTGTTCATGTTCCATTAAAACTTTAGTGTATATTATTGAATTCTTTATACAATGCATGTGTTGACATGATTTTTAAAATTTTTTCTTGCTCCTTGAAGACCTGCAACTACAATCTTTTTGTGAACTAGGTTTTTATCTTATTTTTATTGGCAGAAGTTAGTTATTAAAATGGCATCACATAACTTTTATAGGCTGTTTATTTTAAAGACCATTTACATTGTAACCTTTTACAATTTAAAAAAATAAATAATTCATAGCATGCTTTTCCCCAGTGTACCTGTGCAGGTTATGCACATATTCCGGTTTCCAGTTATCAAATAAGAAGTCAGTGATCTTGATGGTAGTGATGAACTTTTTCTAAATTACAGGGTTGGTGATTTGCTGCTAACTTAATGTAATTTTAATATTTAGTGATCTATGTTTCTGATCGCTTTGACAAATCATTTAATTAAGGATTAGTATATCACTGTCCTTAGAATTGTGTTTAAATAGTATCCCCATCTTCATCATTAAAAGCATTTAAGAATTAAGTGTATATTAAATAGAGATCTTTGAATATTAAAAGATGTCTCTGTAGTCTAGGGTCACTCACATGAATACAGGCAAAAGAGAACATCTGTTTTGATACTTATGTCACATGCTCAGAAGATCTGTATGTCCCTTGTGTGGGTAGACCCTCCACCAGGGCAGACTAAAAAAACCCTTCCATACCCTAGTACACACAGCTTCACAAATTGATGTCGTTAGCCTTTTATTGATGAACCTCACAGAGTTTAACAAGATTGGTCATAGAGCAATTGGAATATAGATTTAGAGCTGAAGGGACCTCAGAAACTACCAAAAACCATCTCATTTTGCAGATGAGGAAACTCTAGCCCAAAAAGGTTGATTTGTTTCAACTCATAGGAGTATGAGGAGTATGAAGTACCTAGGAGTATAAAGCATTTTGTCTGTTTGCATTTTCTAGACGACTAAGAACTGGCTTTTAAATTTACCCTTGTGGTAGGTGTCTGTCAGTGATAGCACCTGTTAAAAGTTTGTTACATTAACATTGTGGATAAAAACCTCATAGGACCACAATGACAGTCTCCCATCCAACACTACAAACGCAGTATGTCAAGAGACCTGTATTTAGTCTTTCCAGCTTGGCAGAAACTCCAAGAGCTTGTACTCTTCTGGTATAGTTTTTGGGAGT
Source organism: Pseudocheirus occidentalis (assembly GCA_028646575.1). Taxonomy (NCBI): domain Eukaryota; kingdom Metazoa; phylum Chordata; class Mammalia; order Diprotodontia; family Pseudocheiridae; genus Pseudocheirus; species Pseudocheirus occidentalis. Next base: position 52,708,469 of record CM053597.1, read on the forward strand.
CAGTGTTGAAGACCTGACTTAAAAGTGCTCAGACTTTCCATTGAGTTTCAAATTGAAGGCTTGGAATTAGGTGCTTAACTTAATTTCAGACTATTTTCAGAAAAGACTCAAATCTTGAGTGTCCTTTTTTTGAAACTGTGGACATTAGTCTAAAATGAGTGGATATATGGTGCCAGAAAAAAAAATTCCCAAGTAAAATTTTGTAGCCACAAGTATAAGTGGATTGGTTTCATAATCACACTGAGATTACTTTATGTAGGAGTCTGTAATAAAAAGTAAGGGTACACTCATAGTGTTTCATTAGTTTACAGCCCAACAGACATGTAGTGAAGTAGGAGAAGAAATAATTTCTATACGCTAAAATAGATTATAATTTGACTTTTCTGGGGCTACTTATAGAAGTATTTACTAACTATTGTTTGATACATATGAAAATGAATAATAATTGTAGTTGACTGAAGTAACATTACTCCTGATTGTTGAGGCTAGCATTGGGGTAATCTCCCTCAGGGCTGACACTTGTTTTGATTCCCATCTTTCAGGCATACTTGCTAATTAAGATACTTTGATCCTAGATTAGTGTCTGGTACAAATGTCTCAAGTCTGTCTCAGCTGGTTGACCTAACAATCAAGCTCATCACCTCACAGAAAGTACCCTAGAGGTCATGTCTTCCCAACCTCTCATGTTGGAGATGAAGAAAGAAGTCCAAGAAGGTTCTGACTCATCCAAGGTTACAGTGCTGGGAGTAATACCCAGTTCTGTTTTTTCATTTCATTGCTCTGTCCCACCTTGCCATAAGATGTGGCTTCACTGGCATCCAAGGAAATTTGACATCTGTCACTGAAGACAAAAGCTAAAAACAAGAAAAAGCAGGTGGAAATTGGAAGTTGAATCAGTTTTTCTATATGTAAAATTGGAAAGTTTTATAAATTTTTTTGTTTTCCTAATTTTTCCTGTAGAAAAATTGAGATGAGAAGGGAATTATTAGAAATGAATTCAGCATATAAAGTCCTGGAAAGGCTAGCATATCTTCAAGGTAACAGCCAAAACCAGAAAGTGGATAAAGGAGAATTAGTAGCTTTTCATGGGTGATCAGAAATTGGGGCTTCGTTTCCCAAAGACTGCCCTCTGGGATAGATGACAGATCTAGCAAAAGGAAATGGGGTAGGAATCCTGAGCTCAGAAACAAAGTTATTGGTGTGAATGGATGGAGGAGGAAGATGTTTTCATGTAAGGGCCACTGAGAAACCTTAAGATTTCAATTGAAGTTCGAGTACAGTTTCTTGGGGAGAGGTACTCTAACTGGACTGACTTGAAGGATAAGAGATGATTCCTCAAAAGCAAAATGAGAGCTCCTTGGTAACCAGGAGCCAAGAAAGGTGACAGGAGTTCCATACAAATGAATAAAGACAGGGCATTTTTCTTTTTTTAATCTAAGACCTGGGCTATAGTTTGGGACTCCATACAGAGCTGAGAGCCTTACAGGGTGGGACTGGAGATAGGGAGGGGTGCCAATAAAGAAGTATTTGTATGTGTGTATTTTTCACATGTCCATAAATTGTGCCAATTTGGATTTGAGGGATTGAAGGAGGCAGGGTAGAATTTGAATTCAGAAAGATCATTTCATTCGCACTATAACCAAAAGGATTTGTTAATATCCTTTGTAATTACATAGGGTTCTTTTGAATGGGATTTTGATGGGATTTGGTGGAATTCTCTTGACTTATGTGGAGCACCTTCCAAAAGTATGATGATTAGTAACATTTGTATAGCAGTTGATTACCTACAAAACACTTTTTTCAGGATAGCCCACTATTCCCATTTTACATAGGAAATACAATATCCAAGGCCTGTCTATGTGTAGTCTTGCTGTCTTTAAAAAGTATGTGGAAAAGCAAGGTTGAAAATATACTGCTCAAGGGGCGGCTAGGTGGTGCGGTGAATAGAAGGACCTGAGTTCAAATCCAGCCTCAGACACTTAACACAAAAACTAGCCCTGTGACCTTGGGCAAGTCATTTAACCCCAACTGCCCTCCAAAAAGCAAAAAAAGAAAAAATATATACTGCTCAAAAATGCAGTGCAACAAAGTCTATTTGTAATCTGTCTTAAAAACACACCATCTGCAGTGAGACCTCTAGTGAGCACCTTAAAAGGGTCCCAGTGATCAGTTCTTTTTCTGACTTCTGTTATACCTTGAAGCTGAATCAGACAGTCTAACACTTGTATTCCATGTTTGTAGATATCATCTAGACTGTCAGGTAGTCCAAAAAATGAGATCTATAGTATCTGTGTTTCCGTATGACATGTAGCACAGTGAAGTACACATAAACAGTGAAAAAATGCTTACTGACTTGCTGGTCCTTGGGTAGGTACATGCTAGATTGTTGTAATGTTTTATCATCAGGTGTCTATTTAACATTTGTATGTCATAGTTACCATTTACCCTCCTTTTTACTGTTTACTAACTTGAATTAAACTACAGAACCCATATTTCATTCCATTTCCATCTGATAATATATAGATCTTTAGGAGGTTCCAGAGTGGGTGTGGAAGAAGAAAATTAGACCCTTATTGACTTTTCATCTTCTGCTTGGAATAATCAAATGACAAACTTAGATTGGAACACAAAGTATCAAATCTGAATAATACGGATTTGCTCCCAGACATTAGGTCCAGTATAGATGACTAAAGAAAGCATAATTCACTTTTAGGAGATAGATTTACCCAGAGTAGTTTTGCATGCATCTGAAAAACATGTCAAACTCATTTGCATTTGTGAGCAGTGAATACTCTTTCTCTGGCCAAGCATCTCAAGTTTGGAAAGCAGTACCATAGACTTAGAACTTTGTGGGTGGCTCCTGTGCATCAAATTCAGACACTAAGCAGAGGAACACATTGCCATGCATTGCCAGTTAGAGATAGAGGCTTCCTGGCAGTGACCTCATCACTCATGAGACTGTGAGCCAACCCATCTCTGAAGCTGGAGCCGCAGCTTCTCAGAATTTAAGTGGGTATGGAGAATGCAAAAAAAAAAAAATTGAGATGGGTAAATCTGTTCAAACAGTGAGGATGTTTGTAAGGGAGGGGTGACCAAGGAAACGGTAGGAAGTGGTGTTGAGAGCTGGCTCGTCTCTTGAAGGTCTGCTTGACTGCTAAGTTTGTTGCACACCCAAGATTTCTGCATCTGGTGTCAGTGAATGAGATTTCATTAGGCTTTGAGCTGTAGTTTGAGGTCCTAATCACATCATGTGGGTTCCTATAAGTAATTGTGTTTTGGGAGACACGCTTTGATAATAAAGATGTTTACTAATGAACCTTGTAAAAAAGTATGTTTTACTCCCTTTGGATTAATGACCACCATGTTGTTTTGAACACTTTGAAAAAATACATGTAACTAAGAAATAATTGGTTTAGAAAAAAGAAATCACAAAAATTCAGAAGGGTTCTCATAAGAAATCCTTTTTTTTTTTTAATGTCTCCATAAGCACCACTTTTTTTTTTAAAAAGCAAAATTTAAGACATGACTGCAGAATTATTTTGGGACGTTTCTCATCTTTCCATGAGGTGGCAGCAACTCTTAAATAACCTGGAGAACCCAGACTCCTGGCCTGTTGGGAGGGCAGGATGGGAAGAGAACTCTGACTCCTAACTCATACCGGCTGTACTTTTTTTGCCAGCCTATGCTCTCTCATCACCTATTCCCTTGGAGTCTTTCTTGGCAGGAGATGAGCAGGGTAACGCCTTTTTTTATTTGATCTAAGTTTTTCTGTTGTTCTGAACTGTCTGGTTGATGCTGATGTCAACAAGCTGACCTCACAATAGCCTTCAGTGTCGGGTTACAGTCCAGCCTTCACAGTGGTTGACTGTGCTGAATGTGGGGGAAATGAAAGCATAATTGATCCTGCATTTTAGAGAAGGGGGTGATTTCTTTTCTGTGGTTATAGCTTTGTAAAGAATTTTTTTGGGGGGGGAAGTGAGTAGTAGTGATACATAAGCAATGGAGGTACCAATAGCACTTTTAAAAACTGAATTTAATGAGTCATGTTTCAGTCCAAATTTTTATTTCCCCTTCCCCCTTTGAAGGGTGTTTTGGGGCTTGGAAATTGAATTGCAGACACAGAAGTTTACTCTTTTTGGGGATGGGGAGAGAAAAGGATTGCTATTTTCTGGAAACAGTTAAAATAAAGGATTCCAAATTGCATTTCATTTTCCACTAAACTTTAAAACTAAATTGGTCAGTGATTTTGATTCCTGGGTATTGAATACATTTTAATTCTAATAGACTCTTTTCTCCAAATGTTTTACATTAGATGACAATTCTGTTATTGTGTTCTTCATCAGAGTCTGGCTCTGCCATTCTCAACTATGTCCTTACTCAGAAGGCACGATATTGCCCAACAATGACACCACGTCTGGACTTAGTGTTGATGGATGTGAACTACGCCAGTAAATACATGGTGTATTGAACAGATGTTCTTCGAAGGAGCAAAGCTCACAGATAACTGAGACTTTGGCATAATGACTAGAAGTCCGAAGACCAGTGTTAAACTCTTGTTTCTACCACTGTATAACTAGCCTTGGACAAATTACATTTCCAACTCTTTGATTTCCCTGTTTGTAAAATGTGAGTTGGACTAGATTTCTTTTTAGTTTAGGAGTCTATGACCAGTTTTTTCCCCCTAAATCCTTATAATCTTTAGCTCTAAAAACTCTAAATTCTACCACTCCAAAATAATTTCCTTGGTATTAGAATTTGACAATAATGATGATGTGTGTGGGTACATGTGGATGGGTGTGGATGTGACCATGGCCCAAGAACCGTTGGAGGCGTGGCTCTGATATTTAACCTCTTACCCTAATTGCCTCGTTTGTAAAATGAATATAATACACTGCCTATGTGTAGGGTTCCTGGGAGGGGATAACTTAGAAATATTTAAAGTGATGTGTAAATGTAGATTGTAAAAATATTGCTTAAGACCTCAAAACTGCTTAACTGGTCAGAGTGAGGGAGCTAACATTATTTATGAAGAATGTTGATGTGCTTGAGAGCAAGTCCAGGAATCAGAAGAGTGAACGTGGTGGAAAGCATTTGGATAAAGATTGGTGAAGGCAGAAGCAAGCATTGTCACTGGGGCATTTTATAGACTACCTGAACAGAAAGAAGAAATGAGTTTGGGACACAGATAAGAAACCTAGCAAGAAGGTGAGGCATGATATTGATAAGGGACTTCAGTTATTTGTACGTATACTAGAATCTTTGTCTTCCTTCAAAAGCAGAGCAGCTAATGATTTCTTGGCTTATCTTAATAATAACTTCAGCCTTGAAAATATGTAGGAATAAAAGAGAACTACTTTGGACCTTATTTAGCCACAGTGAAGGACAGGTTGCCAGGGTGGAAATGATAGGAATTCTCCATTCTCACTTCACCCTTTATTCACCAGACAGAGATTTTGTTTTCCCAGGCTGTCACCCTTAATCTAGTCCCATTTTCCTTTCTTCAGAATCTTGGTCTTATAGTTAAATTATCTTTTTAGCCTAGAATCCCTTACCTCTTTATACTGTTATCATTTATGTCTTTCTAAATGCCATGCCTGTATTAATACTGCTGCTGAATGCTCATAGAGGAGGAAGTCATTACCATGTTGAATAGTTAACCACTAATTTATCTAGTCTTAACTAGACCATCATTAGTGCTGAACCCTGGAGTCAGGATACCTGACGTCAGTACACTTGAGTTCAAATCTATCTTTACACACCAGCTTTGTGATCTGGGTAAGTCACTTAACCTCTCTGCCTTGGTTTCCTGATTTTCCAGGATTGCTGTGAGGCTCTCTTGAATTTCAGTCTCACATTTCTAGCTCTCTGCTGAACATTTGCACCTTGTTATCCCTTAAACATCTCAAGCTCAATATGTCCAAAATAAAGCTCATCTTTACCCTTAAACCTACCCCTTCCTAACTGTGCTTTTGTTAAGGAGCCTACCGTTTTTCTTGTTACTCAAGCTTGCAATGTAGAAGTCATCCTCATTGACTCTCATTTCCCTCCCATATCAAATCAGTCCTCAGATCTTGTAATTTCCACCTCCACATTTCACATCTTTGCTCTTCTTTCCACTCACACAGGTACTGCCTTAATTCACTCTCATAATCTTTCATCTTGAAAGCTAAGACAACAATAGTTTTCTAACTGATATCCTAGTCTCTGTTCTCTGATCCTTTATGTAATTGTCAAAGTGATTCTTCTAAAGTGTAAGCCTTGTGATCATGTCACCACCTTGCTCAAATTTTAATGGTGAGTAAGCAGACTTACCATTTTGCAGATGATATGGTGATTTACATAGAGAACCCTGGAGAGACTTTTTTAAAATTTGAAACAGTAACTTCAGCAAAATAGCAAGATATAAAATAAACCCACATAAATGATCAGCCTGTATGTTACCTGCAACGTCCATCTGGAAGAGATTGATTTCATCCAAGTGTATAACATACTTGGGGGTCCACCTACCATGATGTAGGAATTATGTGAATGTAACTTCCAAACCCTACAGAAATATTGGCTTGCATAAATAGAAAGATTAATTGCTCATGTTGAGCCATGCCAGCGTGATAAAGATTACTACTATCTAAATTTGTTTTTTCCAAGGTATATCAACACGTAATGTAACCAGACGCACAGTGGATAAAACAATCGGCATGTAATCAGAAGGACCCGAATTCAAATCCAGCCTCTGACCCTGAATTGTATGATCCTTGACAACTCACCTTTGTCTTCCTCATTCGTGAAATGGGAATAGCCACCATGCCTACCTCCCAGAGTTGTTTTGAGGATCAAATGAAGTATCATTTGCAAAGTACAACTTAAAGAAAACGTATAACAACATAAATGCTAGCTACTACAATTATCGTTGTTGTGATCGTTACTACCAAAATAACAAAATCGCTTTAGAGAACTAGAAGAAAATGAACAGAATTCATCCAGAGAAACAAAATATCTTGATTCTCGTGGGAAGTAATTTTTACAAGTAGGAAGTAAGGAGGGTGGCCGACTAGTGTCAGGTATCAATTTATGCTGCAGAACAGTAATTAAACTACTTGGTGGGAGTTCAGTTTAAAAAATGAGCACACAGTAGTGTAAAGTTAAGTAAACCCAAAAACCCTGGAGTGAGGACTCGGCTGAAACTGATAGGGAAACCAGAAACAGTCCGACAGAAATTAGGTTTAGGCCAACATCTTATATTATCCACAATATTCTCCAAGCAGATACATGACAAATGAAAAAAGATCACGTGAATTAGAGGAGCTTGAAGGAAAAACTTTAGATTTAGGGGAGAGGTTCTTGAACAGATAAAGGAAAGAATATCATGAAAATGGACAATTTTAATGATCTAAAATGGACAATTACACACACACACACACACAAACTATAGCTAACATTAGAAAGGACACAACTGTTAAAATTTTGCAGGGCACTTCTCTAGTAAAGGTTTAATGTTTAAGATATATAAGGAATTGACAAATTTATATTAAAATGATAGCCATTCTCCAAAAGAAATGATCAAAGGTTGTGAAAAGGCAGTTCTCAAAGAGATCCACGCAAGCAACTACCATATGAAAACGTGCTCCATATTTCTAATAAACAGAAATAAATACACATTAAAAACAATTTTTTTGGAGGAGGAAGGTGAGTCAATTGGGCTAAAGTGACTTGCCCCAGGTCACACAGCTAGTAAGTATCTGAGGCCAGATTTGAAAATTAAAAACAATTTTGAGGTTGACAAAGATGGTCAAAAGGGAAAACAGCTAAAGTCAGAATGAGCAGGTAAGCACACTGGTCTCTCATCGACACATTCCAATAAGACTGGCTCCCTCACTAGGCCTCTTGACACCCTTTAAGGAATTCAAGTTCCATCTCCTAATTCCCCCAGTTGTTTTGCATATATTTATATATGTGCATAGATGTCTACATAATATACATACTCATATTCGTATATATTTCCATGTATATGTGCGTTTTCTAATTTTATAGATTTATAAGTAGAAGAGATGTCAGGTGCTCAGGAGCTGATGTTGGTGGGTTAACATGACTAAAGAGGCAGGATATGAAACCAGGTCTTCTCAACTCAGAGGTTGGCTCACTAGTCACTACCTATACCCAGCTGCCTCTTGCCTCTTACATAGTAGGTACTGGATAAATGTTTGTTGAAATTAACTAAAGTGGTCATTTGACCTAGGGCAGCAGTTCTCAACCTGTGGGTTATGTTCCATTTGTAACAATGAAAACATCCTGCATATCAGATATTTACATTACGATTCATAACAGTAGCAAAATTACAGTTATGAAGTACCAACGAAAATAATTTTATGGTTGGGGGTCACTACAACATGAACTGTATTCAAAGGTCACGGCATTAGGGAGGTCGAGAACCACTGACTTAGGGTATTGTGATAGTATAAGAGAAGTATAAGAAAGCCATGTCTGATTTAATAATGTGCTGTAGATCTTGGAGAGCAAATTTTGAAGGGTTCAGAGAATGAATAGGTAGGATGCCATGGCCTAAAATTCAAGTAGGTAAAGGAACCCCTGGAGTGATAAGGTGCTTTTTAGAATGAAATCATGAAGAAACAAACCCTTCTACTGAGAAGGAAAGAGGGAATTTATCTAAAGAGAAGTTGCCTGTGCAAATGCATTTGATGAGGCATTTGCAGAGGCCGTAAGTATTTCATTGTGGCTGGGCCCAAACCTCTGTTACTAGCCTAGCCCTCCATTGTCCATCTGCTTCCCACCCTGGAACCTATCAAAATATCAATCCATGCTTGCATTGACTCCTCCTGCAGACCCTCCCCAAACTCATTACTGGAGTCTGACCTCATTGATTCCTCCTGAAGACCCTCCCCAAACTCCTCTAGACCACCCCTAGATTCCTCTGTATATAAGAATCCCATCTTCCCTCCATGTGGTGTGAGAGCTCCATAGAATAGCTTAGCACAGACTTACTGTGTGAAAGTGCCATAGAACGACCTAGCATAGACTGGCTCCTTAAGAGTCTACCCCATGTGGTGAACTTGAACTTTCAATAAACTTTGTTTTTCTTTGGCTGAGAAGACTTGAGTGGAATTCTTTCTGCAGGACCCAGCATGTTGGTATTTTGGGATCTAAGGCAACCCTAACTCTCTTTGGGTACCCTCTTCAGAAGGATGAAAACAAGATCATGGCACCAGTCAATCAAGTATTTGTGAAGTACCTACTGCATATCATATCCTGATCGAGGTACTTGAAAGGGTCATGAGGAGTAGGACATGACTGAAAGGACTGAACAACAATTAAAGGAGGGAAGACTCTAGAATTAAGGTGTTAGGAGAGGCTTCTTGTAGAAAATGGAATTTTAGTTGGGACTTGAAGAAAGGTGGGAGACAGAGTTGAGGGGAGAGCATTCTAAGCTTTCCAGCCAAAGAAAATGCCTGGAACCAAGAGATAAGAGTGTCTTGTTTGGAAGATAAGGACTAAACCTATTATTTCATTATTGTAGGGAGTTCTCAAATAAGAAACTCCCTCTTCCTAGGCAGGTCTGCATCTTATCTGCAACCCAGAAGATACTTGCCCTGGGGGTTAAATAGCCAATGTGGGGGTTAAATAGCCAATGTGGATCCAAGGTAGTAATGGAACTCAAGTTTTTCTTGCATTGAAGTCAACTATCCATTTTGTTAGGGTTGCCTCTAAAATTAAAGTTAATGAGGATAAACAAAGTCAGCTCTTAGGTTTCAGAAATCAGCTTCATAAACATAGGCATGGTGGAGGTATGACTAGATAACAATTAAAAGATTTATTTCATATGGCTACCAAAAAAGCTAACATAAGCTCAGACTGCATTGAAAAGCATAACAGGATTAAGGAGAGGGTAGAAGTTATTTTCTTTAAAAATAACAAAACATTAGTTGCCAATTAAAAAATACACATCAAATTGTTATAAATTTAGGTCATTCCCAGAGCTAGGCTATCCACCTAAAATGAGATCTAACCAAAAGGAAGAAAAAAAATCATACAAGCAGAGATTTAGAGATGAGAAGGAATCTCCAGATAATATAGTCCAAAATGCTAAGTTTTTTTGGATGAAGAAATAGGCCCAGAGAAGATGGGACCTGCCCAAAGTCTCACAGGGGCAGAGGTATGATGCATAAGTATATAATGAAAATAAAATTTATAAATTCTGCTCAGAATCACAGAATTTTGGAGTGGGGATAGACCTTTAGAGTCAAACACATACTGGATAAAGAAACCATACCATTAACATCCCTAACAAAATGTCATCAAACCTTCATATGAAGAGCTCCATTGAGGGGAAACATCCTCTCTTAAGGTAGTCTGTTGTACTTGGGGACAGATCTCATTCTTAGGAAGTTTTTCCTGATACCAAGCCTAAATTTTTGATTTTCACTCATTCCTCCTCCTCCCCTCTTTCATGTGACTTTTTTTTTTAATACACTTGAATGCTTTACTTAAGGCACAATTGGGTGGAAAACATGGCTCATTGGTTCCCAGCGTTTTTTTGTTCTGTGAACTCCTTTCAACAACAACAAAATGTACTGTGAACCCCTAGGGTGATTTGTATATTACCCATTCTTTTAGATTAGTTCCTTACAGAATTACAATAACTACAATGATAACTTTTGCCCCCCAACTCCAAATTAACATATTGTGTAATTTAAAAAAAACAAATTTTTATTCAACCTATAGTGTTAATTGTAACATAAAATTCTATGAAATAATTACAAATATTTTTAAAACCTGACATTCTGAAAGAATTTAAAAAGCAATCCAATAAGACCTCATATGCTTTCTATTATCTGCATGACTCCATATGCATTTTTATTTTACCAATTTTATTGAATATAAATAACATTTTAATGAAATGTTACAGATCAGAAGATATTTAACATAATAATCACATGTAAATTTAATTTTTTCTGTTGGACTTTTTCGTTTGAACAAAGGTTTGGAATATTTGGCCCCCATACCAGGTGAATGCATTCTTAAATCTGGTTCTGCATTGAGTTCATTTCTGTATGTTGATTTAAAACAAGAATAAAGTGAAAATGCTCACTCACACAAACATGGTAGAAAGTGGTAGGAGAATTTTTATAAACTCTCTTGCTGAGAAATAGAAAAAAAATTTTAAGTAAAAAATTTACATGGCTGTCATTTTCAAATGTTTATAGTTCAAAATCCATTAATGTGTCAATTAAAATTTCTTTTTTATCCACTGTCAATTTATCAGCCAGAGAGGTAAAAGATATATCAAATGGACTAGGAATCCAACTTAATTTATTGGAAATTCCAGGAAAATATTCATTGAAAGTTACTTCTAAAAATTTCAAATGTCTTTTTCCATAGCCTAATTCAAAGACAATTCATTGTCTAATACTATTCTCAGTCGGGCAGTTCCAAACTTTTCGTTTCTTAATCACACTTCTTTACTTTGCCCTAAACATTGAACGTATTTGGATTTTCATCCTGTGATGATGTGTTGAGTTTGTTAATTTTTGAAAAGACGTCTCCTAAATATATTATTTTTTTGTAGCCATGTCTTATCATTAGTGCATTCACTTTAGGAATAGGAGGGTCAGTGAAGAAGACCCTAATACTTCTCTTAGTTCTGATAGAAGAGCAACCATTTTACCATGGGAGAGCCACCTACCATCTGTATGCATTAGAAACATAACTTGCTGCCCATCTCTGCATAAAATGGCAAATAATTAAGAGTGGGTCTGGATTTTATAAAATAAATCATTTTGACAGCATCATCAGAAGTGCTTTTAAATTATTGTGGTATCCCTTTGATGCCAAAACTTTTATTTTGTGTACGCTGCAGTGTGCCTATACTATATTTATGTTAATTTTCTTAATATGAGAAACAATACCCCCAAATTTCTCAGTCATCAATTTTGCTCCTTCTGTGCAAATACCACAGACAGACCAAGTTGATTTATTTTCCTTTAAAGTATGAATCAATTAGATTAAAAATATCTTCTCCGATTACACATCCAACTTCACTGATGACAAAATAGCATATTGTTTTCCGCTTTACCATCATGTAGTTATTTTGTAAATACAATTAAATTGCTAGGTTACAAATATCAGTTATCTCATCTCATTGCAAAGTGTAAATGTAACTTTTTAAACTCTATGACAACCAGTTTGACATCATTGAATATGTCATGTATCCAAGGAAACATTATGTTGTAGAAATAGTATCTCCAACTTCTTAATGGAATCATCTCCAAACATACACTTGACAACTGCTTTGACCCATTGCAAAATTAAATTTTTTGTGATATTAAGAATTTCTCCATTTTTTGCAATTTGATAACTTACTAAATATGACACTTTGATTGCTTTTCTATTTTCTTGTTCACAGAAATAAATGAATCAGTATTGTATGTTTTCAGATATTGTTTTTTCCACCTAAAAATCAATAAGTTTATAACCACAGCTTTCATGTTTTGATTGAAAATATCAAGACAAAAGAGAAAGTTTTAAGCTCCTATTTGTAAGAACTTCTCCACAAATTTCATATCTTAACCATAGATATTCATTATCTCCAAGAAATAAATAACCCAATTTAATGTATACTTCATAGTATTTCCTCCTTTTCATATCTGCTGTAATACAGATATTTTGGATGTTCTGTTTTAGAATTGTGATCCCTCAAATGACCATTTCCAATTTCCTGATAGCAGTGTGCTAGATCTAAATGAATATTTTGAGATTCCTCATTAGCATTTTTTAAACATTCTTTTTTTTGTATACTTCCTTCCTATCTTTATTTCATGATCTATTGGAGCTGCTGTAATTTTAAAAATAAAACTGCATTTCTACAAAAATTTCATGTTTATATTCAATATGTATTAAATACATAAAATTACAAGTAATAATAATGAATATAATAATAACTAATAAGTACAAGTAATGCAAATGTGTATTGATCCAAGTGCCTTTGTTTCATAACAGTAGGTAATTGGAACTATAAGAGTACATTCATAATAACTTGATCTCATCATTACACAGCTGATGAGTTATGATTATGATGTAACAGGAATGAAGAAGCTACTGTAGTGCAGTGGACAGAATTCAAATGAGAATATGCATATATGTCTGACCATCAGTTGGGAAATGGTTTGTACTCGAGTAGTGTCAACAATTAAGCAAATATTTACTGACTAAGGTTCCATTAAAGAACTTTTAGTAATAAGCTGTTGGACTATTGTCTTTTCCCACGTGGCTGTACTTCTTTGGATTTCTCCATCATTTCCCTAGGAATCTCAGCATCCTGCAAGATTATATTAAGCCCTGGTAGTCACACTTCAACAGTACCCTCTATCCCTGGAGCCCCTCAGATTGGAGGGTGAAGTGGAAAACTCCCAGAACCTCCATTTGAAATAGGTGTCCAGTCCATCCTTCTCTTCATTTTCCACCTAAATCTTTGGAGACTGCTAGTCCATGACTCATAGCCACATTGGGAAAATATTGATATTAAAAAGATGGTCCTTTGTTTTGTGGAGCAGCTTGAGGTTATTAAAAGCATCAGGCAATCTCTCAAAGGCTATCCAGCTTTCTTGTCTCCTTTTTTATCACAGACTTTTTGCCTATTTGCAGTGGCTTTTTAAGATATATCAGGTCTATGGCTTCTCTAACACTGCATCTCATACTCTGGATAATAAGCATTCTTTGTCCACTTGTCTTTCCTTTTTGGGTAGCTGTACTCAATTATTTTGAATGATAATGGATCACATTTAGGACATTCTGCTGTGTTTATTGTTTTGTTTTTTAAATTGAATCTCCCCTTTACACCCAGGCTGGAAGTTCAACAGCCACTCATAGAGTTTATCCTGTTTATGACTGGCACAGGAACTTTGACCCGCTCTGTTCCTGATCTGGGCCATTTTATCCTACTTTAGGCAACTTGGTGACCTCCTATTCTTGGAGTTCACCATATTGTTGCTAGAGTTAGTGAGAACTTGGGTATGCCAGTGTGGCTGCCACTACAGATGCGCTTGCCTTAATCCCTGCTACTTGGGAGGCTAAGGCTGATAGAACGCTGGTGCTTGGGGGTTCTTGGGTATGCTTTACTAGCAAAGATAGCAGTTTAAGTGGTCAACAGTCTTTTTAAAATTACATTCACTGGTTCAGGGGAAAAGTCAGCACCCTGAACTTCAGAGACAATACAGAGAAAATAGAATCAGAAAAATAAGGACCAACAGACAGGACTCTGGCTGCCTGAATCAAAGCAGTGTTGCTGTACACTTTACATATATCCCTGGATCGAGAGAGCCTTTACAGCTAAGCAGTTGGGGAGCTCTGAACCAATGGCCACTCAGAATCTCAACCAGGGAATCACAAGATCCTTCTCATAAGCAAGCCCCCAAAGCAAAATACCAATTCAGAATACGTATACGTACTTCTCAGAGCCAGAAGGCAACACAACCCATGGCTCAGCACCTAATTAGAAATTAGCAAAAGGTGTGAAAGCCTTCCTATAAGCAAGTCTTCCTTAAGCAACCTTCTCTTAATGGGCGCCATGTGAGGTCTGTTAATGGGCAGGGAAGATCTTAAATCCCATTAACATTACAGCCTCCATAATCAGCAAGATTTTACAGTGGTACAGGGTTCAGCACAATGTAATCTTCAAAAAGAATCATCTAGAGCAGAGATGTCCAGTGGAACTGGGAAATAGTTAACAAATTAAATAAAAAATACAGTATGTCGTTATATTTTAAAACTAAGTCAATGTGAGGGCCCAGGAATCCTTTTATATATTTTGGTGGAGCCCAATTCTATTTGAGTTTGACACCACCGATCTAGAGGAGCCTTCCATCCATGGGGAATCCCTTTTCATTTTGGAAACTGCTGGGCTTCCTCTAGACCAGTGGTTCTCAACCTTCCTAATGCTGAGACCCTTTAATACTCTTATGTGGGTGTATCTGCATGTGGGCGGACTTGCCTGGAGATGGATAGAGGAACAGTGTCTGGGTTCCTAAGACCATCAGAAATATGTGTTTTCCCATGGTCTTAGGCGACCCCTGTGAAAGGGTCATTTGACCCCAAAGGGGTTGCGACCCATAGGTTGAGAACTGCTGCCCTAAGCCAATATAAATACCTTTGATTTGCTCGGGTCTTAGTTTTTGTTTTCCATTGGATATAAGTGACCAGAAGATCATTAAATAATTCCTATTACATCTTGTAAGGAATCTTTTATGGTTTTAATACATGTTTTTAAATACATTTAATACGTGGCAGACACCTTGGGTGAAAGACAGCATCTTGTACTTTATTCTAGTCAATAAATAATAAGCACAGTGTAATTTTGTATATTCTGCATCTTTTAATTGATACATGACCATGAAGAAGCAATCTGCCGTGGAATACTAGTTGGGAAAATCTACCTGTACCCTCTCATACCTTCGTCAAGGTTGCTCACAATAGATGTGCATGTTATTTCTATAAAGAAATGGAAAGTAGGAATATAATTGAGTAATAATTTATGTTTTCTCAGTTATCTTTGATAAGTTCCCTTGTTTTTTCCCAAGCTTTTGGTATCTACCCCTTTTTCAAATAGCTCAATAAAGGATTCCTCAATAGGGTCTAAATTGTATTCTTTCAGGTGGACCATCTATGTATGTACTTGGTCCAGCCTAGTGTTCTTGGTTGCTTTTTTTGTTTTTTTGTTTTCGTTTCATTTTTAACTTGGAAACATTTACTAAATGAGAAAGTAAAAGCTATAGTAACAACAATATTACACATACTAAATCAGCAGTTCTCAACCTTCCTAATGCCACAACCCTTTAATACAGTTCCTCATGTTGTGGTGACCCCCAACCGTAAAATTATTTTCATTGCTATTTTATAACTGTAATTTTGCTATTTTTGTGAATTATAACGTAAATATCTGATATGCAGGATGTATTTAAATTGAACATAACCCACAGGTTGAGAACTGCTGTACTAAATAGAAGGCCAAAGCATAAATAAATAAAACTTAACATTTCTCCCATATGCATAGGTCACATTCTGCCACCAATGTGCTCTTGTTTTTCAAAATGCAAAGAACTGTAAAGAGACTTGTATATGTAACTGAATTTTTGTTAAATGTAGATTATCTATCTGTTAGTCACTTAATAGTCTAAAACTCCTAAAACATGTTTTTGTCCCCTTCCACTCTTACTTCTGCAGCTGGTTTTACAGTGAATAGCTCTAGTGCTAGACTGAGGAAGACTTGAGTTCAAATCTGCCCTCAGACATTTTTTGGCCCTGTGACCCTGGATGAGTCAGTTTACATCAGTTTCCTAAAGTGTAAATTGGGGATAATAGTAACATCCACCTTGCAGAATCATTGTAAGGATCAAATGAGGTAATATTTGTACCATATACTTAGCACACAGTAACTATTATATAAATTCTTATTCCTTTCCCTTCCTCCCTTCTATGCATTAAAAAATATGTTTATATTGATGCCCATTTCCAGCCCCGATCATAAACCCTCCCTGTATCAGATATGTTTAGTACAGCAAAATCATTCAACAGGTTGTTCATATATACCTGTGAATGCATCCAGTCCGTTGCCTTTTCATTAAAAGGTAGGAGGTGTGTTTCATCAATCTTTTGAAGACATTATTTTTTCCTTCTTTGATCAGGGTTGTGAAGATTTTATTCCTTAATATTATTAGCATTGCCATTGTGTAAATAGTTCTCCTGGTTCTTCATATTTCAACTCTATTCATTTGTTCAAGCCTTACCATGTTTTGCTACATTTGTCATATTTATAATTTCAAACGGTAAAATAATATTTCATTGAATTTATTTCCCTCACTGTGTTTAACCATAACCCAATTGACGGTCATCTATCTTATTTCCAGTTCTTTGCTACTATGAAAAGTGCTGCTTAAAATTTTCTCATACATATAGATCCTTTCCCTCTTATTTTTTTCCTTTTCTCTTTTCTTTTTGGAGGAGGAAGGCAGGGCAATTGGGGTTAAGTGACTTGCCCAAGGTCACATGGCTAGATTTCTTTCCCTCTGTTTTTGATAGCCTTGGAGTTCATAGTCATATTAATAGCAATAAGTAGCATTTATAAAATATCTCCTTTGTGCCAGACACTGAGCTAGGTACTTTACGAATAGTATCTCTTTTTTATCTTCAGAACAACCAAGGGAGAGAGGAGCTATTATTATCCCGATTTTACAGTTGAGGAAACGAGGCAAAGATTAAATTATTTGCCCAGGGTCACACAGCTGGTAAGCGTCTCAGGACACTGAATTCTGGTCTTTTTTACTTCAGGCCCAATCTCTAATACAAGTAAAATATCTTATAGTATTTTAAAAAAATAAACTATCATTGATGGATAAAAGAATTTGTTATAAAAAAGCTTGATAGGTCTTTTCTGTTCTTTTTTGTCTGTTGGCTTCCATCCAGTTTCAACCTTAAATACTCTCAATATGATTTGGATTTACTGGGTTCTTGCCAAGCTTATGGAAAAGAAGCTTGTTTTTTCCCTCGCTGTTCTTTAATGCTTTATGAGGTGATAGTACTCATAGTCTTTTACCATCCTCCTCCGTGAGATTTTATAAACTGGTATTACCCTTGGCTGCCTCACCTCCCCACCCAGCAAGAAGATTAAATGTTTTCCAGTGGAGACTGTTTCTAGGCTCTTTTGGCCTCTTTGTTATGGCGTCTGCTTTAGGAGATGGTGATGGCCCGCATCAGTGGCACTTCTTCTGATTGCTCACTTTTTGGCATCGAGTCATACTTTAATAATTCAGGTTCGGGTTGTATCAATTGTGCGCCATATCTTTCCATTTTTATCCTTCTAGTTTGGCATTAATTTTGATCTTTTCTCTAAGATTTTGAAAGTCTGACTACATATAGACAGCCAATTTGGAGATAGTAATATTATACATTTATACAGAACCAACTGTGTCTCAGACATTATGCTAAGTACCTTATGGTTTATTATCTCAGATGATCCTCACAGTAATCCTGGGGTGGCTGTTTATTATCCACATTTCACAAATGAGGAAACTGAGACAAACAGATATTGTGACTTGCCCAGGGTCACACAGCTAGTAAGTATCCGAGGATGGATTTGAACTCATCTTCCTCACTCCAGCCTTGGCACTCTGTTTTCTACACCATATTAATAACTTTTGTCTTCTGTTTAAGTCCATTTCATAGGAGAAGAAACTGAGGCTTCACCTTAAAAAATATACATAGGTTATTACTAGCATGATGGTAGACCCTTTCAGAACTTGTATTTTATCTGCATTGACTTGAAGGACACAGGGCACCATCATGAAGCATCAGAACAGGATTTGTGAAGGACACAAATAACTGTAGTACAAAATAATACACAATATAGTAAGTGCTCATAGGAAGGTACAAGGTCTATATATCTATAGGGTAGCAAGAGGTCTAGTGTACTTAGGAGAGGATGTAGAAGGAGTTAGTATGGGATAAAATGGAAAGGCTGGTTGGAATCAGGTTGTGGAGAGTGTTGAGTATGAGGTGGGGTTCTTTGAAATTTCCTTAGTAGATACTAGGGATCTGTTGAGTGTTTTTGAGCATCAGTGTAACAGAAAGAGTAAGGAAGATAAATCTGGTAGCAATATGAAAGACTCTTGGAATGGGGAGAAGAATAGAGGTGGGAATATGAGGTAGCAGGGAGTTGTTATTGCTCGTTGTGTCCAGTTCTTCATAACCTCTTGGACCACAGCTCTCCAGGTCCTCCTATCCTCCACTATCTCTTGAAATCTGTCCAAATTAATATTTGTTGTTGCTATGACACTATCTCATACTCTGTCATCCCCTTTTCCTTTTTCCTTCAATCTTGCCCAACATCAGCGTCATTTCCCAGTGAGTCCCATTTTCTCATTACACGACCAAACTATTTAAGCTTCAGCTTCAGTATGTGACCTTCCAGTGAATATCTTGAATTAATTTCTCATTAGTCAGAAGAGCTGGGACATTCATTACCTGTACAGCCATGCACAGGCCACTTTACCTGAGTTTCCGTTTCCTTATCAATAAAATAGAGTTAGTAATACCTGTACTACTCATCTAGTGCACAAAATTACAATGAAGATAAAGAATAAAAGACTTATTGAGGATCAAAGATGTTATGGTTATTGTTGTTGGCAGCTAGACAGTGTGACAGAGCGCCAGGCATAGAATCAATGACTCAACTTCCTGAGTTTAAATCTGGCTTTAGACACTTAACAGTCGGGTGACCCTGGGCAAGTCACTTAACCCTGCCTGCCTCAGTTTCCTCATCTGTAAAATGAGCTGGAGAAGGACATGGTTCTATATAAT
>CM053597.1:52728327-52744948 GCA_028646575.1 Pseudocheirus occidentalis
CTGACAGGGAACGGGAAACGGGGAACGGTAAACGGCAAGGCCGGCGGGCGGGCGGGCGGGCGGTGGAGCCTGGGCCGGGCCTGGGCCTAAGCCTAGGCCTGCGCCTGCGCCTGGCGACGAGGTCTCCACGGGCTTCCCTCCCGGCTGCCCCACCCCCACCCCCACCCCGGGCCGGGCTGCCAGGCCCAGCTGGGGAGCCTTGCACGGGGTGGGGGTGGGGGACCACCAGCCCTGTGGAAAACAAGCTGCAGGCGTGGCCCGGGCTGTCATCTGCCCCTCGAGACTCTTACTTGGGGGTGGGGGGCTTGCGGGCTGGGGAGGAAGGCCCTGGCCCTCCCTGGCCGTGGCTGTGACCCCCGCTCCATCCGCCCGCCGGGGCCCAGTTCTTTTCGGCGCTGTCACCGCCTCCCGGTTTGCTTATTCTTATCGGACTTTCGGTAACGACGTAGCCCAGACCTGCCCGTCTTTTCCAACTCCCCGGGCCACTTTCCCAGCCAGCTTCGTCCCGGGCCAACGCTCGGGGAGGGGCCGGGGAGGGAGCGTTCGAGCAGGGCCCCGACTGGGGCCCCCTCTCGAGGCAGGAGCCTCTGATCTTATCCGGGCGAAAGCTGCCCTTCGTATTGCTCGCTGCTCCCGAAGGAGAGAAAGGCAGCACACTGCTCCGCTCGGGCGGTGTTTCCTTTATTTCTCTTTGATTTGGTTTTTTCCCCCCCTTGTGAATAATGCTGACTCTTGGTTGAGTTGAGGATAAGTCCTGTCTTGCTTGTGGATCCACCCTCAGATGTGGGTCTGCATGGATGTTGCAGGAATGTTGTAGTGATTACAGCTGTCCCTCCGGAACAAAGTTCTTCGGATGAAATCATCGTTTGGTCACTTGATCATGAGTAAGATTACCTGTGGGTAGCCTTCATGTTTAGACCAGATTAAAGTCTCAGGGCCTCTCCACCTGCTGAAGGAAGTTTCCCTTCTTAGAACTGTAAACACGGGCTGTTTTTAATTTTTCTTGGTGATAAGAAGAGTAGACAGATGAAAGAAAGGTGATCCTTGTTTTTAATTTGCCTATTTGTGATTCCTTGAAACTGGTTCTTGTCCTGACAGTTATTTTTTAAAGTATTGCAACATTGCTTACCATATATCCCATTTTCTTGAATATATTCAATTTAATGAAATGTATCCCATATCTCTGGGGCTAGACCATTGAAAGTTCATGGACTGCTATATCATTGTTGGACTTTTTGGTTTAAATTAGGATTGTATATAATACTTATATTTAGTAAGCTTGTATTTATTTTCCCCATTGTCCATTATCATCCCAGATTTAGTAAGTGTTAAAGGTTCTCATGGGAGCCTTCTAACTCTAGTCCTTGATTACAGTCTTTTCTTCAGACAGTGCAAAGAAGACATTGTTCACTATGGCCATAGGATCATAAGAGTTTTAAAGGACCTCAGAGGCCATCTAGTTCAAATAATAAGGGAACTGAGGAAGTTGTGACTTGTTTAAGGTCACAAGTCACTTTCTGCATATTAAATCAGTGACGGTAACATATATGTAGCACCCAAAGATAAACAAAATAATTAACTCACAGCGTTGTGTGGTAGGTGATAGTAGTCCCATTTTACAGATGAGCAAACTCAGAACCATAAAGGATAAAGTGACTTCCCCAAGGTAATAAGTGGCAAAACTGGGATTCCATCTCAGCTCCTCTGTCTACAAATCTATTCCACTTTCCAGTGGACCATGATGTCTTACTAATTTACTGTCATGGAAGCTCAGGCATCTTAAAGCACATAACGCCAGATAAGTTTGTCATGGATTGTCATCCTGAACCAAATATACCAATGATTAATTTTTGGGTTGAAAGTTGAATTTACTGTGGAATCAAATGAAGGAGATGGTTTCTAAGGCTCCTTCCAGTTTTAAATCCTCTCAATTTTATGAGTTATTATTAGTGTGTTGAGAAATTCCTGAGTGACATATTGGATGTCTAAACCAATCTTAATCATTAGATCTGTGATTTCTAATTTTACTTAAGATAATGTTGAATGGTCATTGGACTAGAGAGGTCAAGAAATCTAAATATTCTGGTCCTGTTTCTAACAAAGTTGTATGATCTTGGACAATTCACTTCAACTTTCCTGGGCCTCAGGTTCCTCATCTGTAAAATGTGGAGGAAGTAGGATTAGAAGACTAGTCTATTAGGTTGGGTCACCCTCTTCCCTCTTTTCTTCTGTCATCTTTATTACTAGTATTAAAAATCTCATTGATAGGCAGTGACTAACATTTGATACAGAAAAACGATACAGACAGATGGGAAAAAGTGGCTTAACGGCAGTTTATATGGAAACAATACAGGAGCTTTAGTTAGTTGACTGCAGGCTTAGTGGGAGTAGAATGAGCTGTCAAAGTGGATTCAATATTAGTCTGCATTAGTAGAAACAGTTTTTTAAAAAAGCTCCAATTTTTTGTTTTCAGTTCATTTTTGGAGTATTCTGTAGACTTCTGGGTAATAATTTTTAAGAGGGAATTGGGATGGTGGTCAGGATTGTGAAGGAATGAGGAACTGTGTCATGGAGAATGGTTGAAAGAACTTGAAATATCCAGCTTAAAGAAGAGATTTGGAGGAGGGGAAATAATACTTTTTTTTTTTTTTCAAATATTTGAAGGGCCCTTAGAGGCACTAGATTTTCTGTCTGGCTCCATGGAAAGAATGGGTAAAAGTTCCAGGCAGCCAAATTTCAGCTCAGTATGATGAATTACATTTGAAAGTAAAGTGGGTTCCTATTTGAGGTAGTGATGTGACCACTAGTATGTGGACTTAAGCAGAGGTTGGAGATACACCTTTTGTTGGACAATTTCTGTATGAAAGAGGAAAGGTTTATTATTTGACCTCCAAAGCTTCTTTTGAAACCAAGTCTAAAAAAATAAACAAATATATTTGTATTAAGCATGATCTCATGATCTATTACAAAATAGATTTCCATTGAGAGACTGTCCTTTTCCACGTCTCACCATTTGTAAGCTCCTGCGTGCTCTACAGTGTTTTTTTTTTTTTTGGAGGGCCGTTGGGGTTAAGTGACTTGCCCAAAGTCACACGGCTAGTTTTTTGTGTTAAGTGTCTGAGGCCGGATTTGAACTCAGGTACTCCTGACTCCAGGGCCGGTGCTCTATTCACTGCGCCACCTAGCTGCCCCCTCTACAGTGTTTTTGAACAATACTTGCGCTTAATTTTGCTGAAAGCGTGTTAAACGTTTTTACTTCCCAAGATACTTTACTGAATATCTGTTAAGGTATCTGCCTCACTTCAGTACTTACTCCAGGATGCCAAAAACTGTTTTGGTTTAAACCCAGGGATGCCAAAAACAGCCCACCCAAAAGCTGTTGGGGTTTCATGATGTGTTGTGGTGGAACTGTTTCAAAGAATTGAGTCACCTCTAATCCAAGTATAGGCATTAATATTGAGATTGACACCTCTCATGAAGCAGGTCAAGTTCCAAGAGGAACCAGCAACTTCAGAGAAAGTGAGATGTATTGTTATAGGGTAAAGATGCTGATTATACAATCAAATTTTACATAAAATATAGAAATATGATTTAAGGGGTCCCTTCTATGGTTTGGTGCCCTCCAGTTGTTTAGCTATTGTTGTCCTCTCTGGTCAAGATAGTTAGTTAGGTATTGTGGTCAGGTCTTGAGCTAGACGGATGATGTGATTGTGTTTGAATACAAGAACATACCTGTTTCTGCGGGAATGGGTCTGGGGACAGTGACTAGATAGAGGCAGTGGCTGGGATCCCATCATGGGATCATGGACACACCTGCTCTTCTTTGAGAACTATGAGTTCATGGACGCACCTGTTGTTCCAGTGACCAGTGAGACATGTATGAAGGAGTTAGGACATGGGCAGGGGTGGGGATAAGGGCTAGGTACGGACAGTGGGCCTGCTGTTCAGTGGGGCCAGGCCTATAATGAAGTTAGAATATTGGAGCTGGGGGCGGCTTTATTAGGATTCCATCTCTACCACCCCCTTACCTCCCAAACCCAACAATAAACCATCAGAAACAAAACTTCCAAAGGCTATTGTTTTCTTTTTCATCTTTAGGAAACTTAATTTGAAGTGGTTAATGAGAGGAGAATTTGATTTATTCAAAAGTAATTTTAAAGAAATTCATAAATTTGGTTTGTCCCATTCCAGAAATGTTTGTTAAATACGTACCATGATCAAGAGAGTATTAGTTTCTTATAGTTTTAATTCAGACTATACAGGAGTTTTGGATTGTAACTGCCTTTGTAGAAAAGAGAACCTGTGGTATAATAGATAATAGGCAGGATGTGGGAGTTAAAATCAGCCAATCAGTATTAAACTTTCAGTGTGGACCAGGTCCTGTCCCAAGTGCTGGCAGTACAATGAAAAAATAACATGTTCTTGTCCTCCAGTAGCTTAGGTTCTAATGGGCAGCCTACGTGCATAGAAATGGTTACATACAGAATGTTAACCTTAGAAGTCATTAATAGTTGGTGGCATTTTAGTCCTTAAGATAGATATTTCACTTCTAAGTACTGCATAAAATCACATTTCAGTATGAGACATGAATTGTTTTTTTATAGAAGGAATTCTTTATTTTGGGGTTCTATTTTGAGTACAGTTGTTTCCCTTCCTCTTTCCCATATAATACATATTTCCATATGAGTTATTTCTCTGGAGGTAGATAGCATTTTCCTTCCTATGTCCTTTGTTGTTGATTTGAATGATCATATTATTCAGAATAGCTTAGTCATTCACAGTTACTCTTCAAGTAGTATTGCTGTTACCATATACAATGAATGTTCTTTTGGTTCTGCTCATTTCACTCTTCATTATTTCATGCAAGTCTTTCCATGTTTTTCTAAAAAAAAACTTGCTCATCATCTCTTTACAACACAGTAGTATTCCATTACAGTCATATACCACAACTTCCATAACCTATGCAGCCATTCCCCGATTTATGGGCATCCCCTCACTTTCCAGTTCTTTGCCACTACAAAGAGAGCTGCTATAAATATTTTAGAATGTAGAAGTTCTTTTCCTTTTTCCCTGATCACTTTGGGAAAGAGACCTAATAGTGGTATTGCAGGGTCAAAGGTTATAGTTTTATAACTCTTTAATTCTGAATTGTTCTCCAAAATGGTTGGACCAGTTCATAATTCTACCAGCAGTGTATTAGTGTCTCACTTTTCCATATTCCCTCCAGCATTCATCATTTTCCCCTTCTTTCATTTTAGCCAAGTTGATAGGTATGAGATGGTATCAATAATGATTTAGAGTATTTTTTTTCATATGACTATATTGCTTTGATTTCATCTTCCAGAAACTCCTTGTTCATATCCTTTGACCATTTTATCAGTTGGTGAATGATTTGTGTTCTTATGAAATTGACTCTGCTCTCTATATATTTGAGATTAGGGGGCTTTTATCTGAGAAACTGACTAAAAATTTTCACCTCAGTTTTCTTGTTCTGACTCTTTGTGACACCATTGGGGCTTTCTTGGCAAAGATACTGGTGTGATTTGCTATTTCCTTCTAGAGCTCATTTTACAGGCAGACAAGGTTAAGTATTTTGCCCAGGGCCACACGGCTAGTAAATGTCTGAGGCCAGATTTGAACTCAGAAAGATGAGTCTACCTGAGTCCAGGCCCAGTGCTCTATCCATTGTACCACCTAGTTGCCCAGCCCAATTTTCTACTTTTCTCCTGATCTTGACTGCTGTAAATGAACTGCTTTTTAACATCTGTAAAGCTATTTATGCTTCTGTTTCTTTGGACAATTGAATTGACTTAGATGATAAGAGCTTTCAAAGTACAATTTCTTAAGGTAGTAAGTCAGGCTGAATATGAAAATGTCCAAATTGTTGCAATCTTTTATGCAGAGTTTCTCTATGCCTTAATCATGTCATCTTGTAAATATTACATAGTATTAGATACTCATACTCTAGTTTAAAATCTTAGCACAGAAAATAGTAAAAGGCTTTTTTCTTTTTTTGACTTGAGCTCATCTTTTAAAAAATTCTTGTTTCTTTTATTTTACGTTTTTACAGCACCTTTATTTCTCAGTATATTCCTCTCCTCTCTGCAGTAATCTCTTAAAACAAGCTATAGCTTGTTCATTGTAATTATATAGTGATCAGTTTTTTTTTAATTGTTACTCTTTTTCACTATTTACCTGGTAATAGTCATATATGCTGTTTCCTGGTTCTTTTTACTCAGTTTGCATCACTTATAAGTCTTCCCCTGTTTCTCTGTATTCATCATATCCCTTATTTTTTTAATAGCACAAGAATAGTTTACTGCATTTGAGTAAACAAAATTTGTTTAGCCATTTCCCAATTAATGGGAATGAATAAGTTTTTGTTTAGGGTTCTTTTCCATATGACATAAAGTGTTATATGGAATATTTGAGTAATAGGAAACCTTTCTGTCTTTGACCTTGGTCTTTATGCCTAGCATATGGACATTTTGGAACAAAAGGTATGGGCATTTCAGTCATTTTTTTTTTAATATCATTACATATTTCTTAATAGAGTGATTGTACCAGCTCACAGCTCTGATAACATTGTATTAGTGTGTATGGCCCATTTTTAACAGTGTCCTCATCTTTTGTCATCTTTGACGATTTGCTGGATGTGAGGCAGAAAACTTCAGAGTTATTTTGATTTACTTTTCTCTTAGTGATTTGGAGCAACTGCTTGTTTTTCTGCCAAATAGAAATGGCACATCAAAGCTTTTCATCAGTTTATTGAAGACATGCAGCTTAGTATCCTTGTGGCCTGGGCTAGTCTTCAGAAAGTTTCATCTGTAAAATAGGATTAAAATGTTTAGATTATTTGTGTAATAGCATTTTCTTTTTGATCAGATAATATATGTAAAGACATTATATAAATGCAAACTGTATATTCAAATCTGTGAATATCTATCATTCCCCTATAGTGTATAATGCTGGATACTAAGCAGAGGGGTTACAAAACTGTTTACTTACCCTTAAGGGGATTATATTTTATACAACTGTGAAGCCAAGTAAATATGGGTTAATTTGAAAAGGGAGAGGGAACTAATAACTGGGAGATCCAAGAAAGCTTTTACAGAGGATGTAGAATCTTGCTGGCTCTTGAAGAAATGAGAAGTTCTAAAAAGTGAGTGAATGTATTTCATTGAATTGGGAATAACTTGTGTGAATGAAGGTGGGAGGAAGGAGAAGATGGAGTGGAAGATTGAAAAGCTACTAGTCATATCTGTCTGAAATGTAAATTTGTGATGGGGATTGTTATAAAATAAGCCACAAAAGGTTTTGGAGCCAGGTGTTGGAAGACCTTAAAAACCAGGCTGAGTTGTTTGTGCATTGTCATAGAAGCAATAGAAAGTCCATTAGCCTGGTATTGTGTAGGGATAACTTTGAACAGTAGGAAGAGTTCTGACTCTGGAATCAGAATATTTGAGTTCAGATCCTGCCTTTGATGCTTACTGCCTGTGTGTGACTTTGAGTAAGTTCCTTGGACCTCAGAGTTTGTCTGTGATGGCCTCTGAAGTCCCTTTCAGGTCTAAAGCTGTGATCCTAAATCTTGTGGGACTTATGGTTTACAGTTGCATTTGTAGTAGTCCAAGTGAAAAGAGATCAGAGGATAATAAATTTAATTTTAAGAGGAATCTTACAGGTCATCAAGCCTACTTATTTCCCTTCATTTTATAGATCAGGAAACTGAGACCTGGTTGGTGCTTTGTGAGAGGAGAACAGATGTAATGCAAGATAATTTGTGTAGCTAGGATTGACAAACCTTGGCAGCTGTTTGGGCAAGGGGAAGTATATTATCAAGGATGACTGCAAATAGGAAAACAGAATGTCAACTGATAGTCCCAGCTGGACTTTGATTCCTAGCAAAATCTAGAGTGTATTATTTATTATCAGTCTTTTACTTATACCTCACCAACATTTCCTGCTGATTCCTGAGCCCAGCCATCCTAAATTAGTAATTCCTAATTGCTTTTCAGAATGATTAGACAAATTCAGATCCCTACAAGCCTGTCAGAGTGCTTGCCTTCTTGCAACACCTCCAACATTAGCTATTCCCATCTTTTGTCATCTTTGTCAGTTTTGGCAAAGAGGTCAACTTTTTCTCGGAGTTGTGCAAAGGAAGAAGACAGGTGGAGATGTGCAGACATTTTGAGTTGTGGAGTAAAGATTAGAAGGAGATAAAGATGGATATTATAAGATTTCCCCAAAGGAACATAAAGGCAACCTATTTGTACCATCAAGGTATACTTTTGCTGTAGGTAAGGGATTATTCACTTGAATATGAGAGTAGCTTTTCATCTTCAGGTTATTAGAGTTACTTCGTTACCTTTCTCCCAGCATAACTTTTTGGATACTCCTGTAGCACCTCCTTTTCCCCCTCCCTTCCCACTTCATATACATATAGCTGTCTTTTTATTTTTATATATTGTTGCAAATTTCAGGAACTTTTTATTTAAACTTTTTATCAAACTGTTTGAAAGAAAATTATTTCTAAACTAAATTTTTAACATCTCTTACAGCCTTCTGTTGAGATTCACAGATGACACCTTTGATCCAGAGCTTGCAGCAACAATTGGTAAGCTATGTTAAAAGAAAATGGTAGTATTAATGAAAGGTAAGACTTCATATTTGTGACTCTCTCAAATCAAGTGGACTGACAGCAGTTTATTTGCTTTATCAGATACTTTTGGATAGAAGATGAAAGTAAATATTTTGAGTATTGTTTGTTTAGTGAATAAACTAATATCTTGATGTAGCCTATTATTATGGGAAGAGTACTGGCCTGAGTTCTGAACTTTGCTTAACTGGGAAAGTGACATTCTCAAGTCAGTCTCATTGGACCTCTCTTTCCTCCGCTAGAATGTGAGGGTATTGGATTATGTAACTACTACTTTCAAATTCTGTGATTTTCAATTCTGTATAAGCTGCTCTTCAAATGTTATAATCCTATGAAATGTTTTTAGACAAAGTAGCATTTGTAGTTGTCTCTCTTGGTTGCATGGATGGAAAAGAACAATATTGATTTCAAACATCAGGTACTTCAAAAGACATTTGTTGGACTTTGGGATATATTATAACATTTTTCTTGCAGTTTTTCTTTTTTAAATGACTTCCTTGTTATAATTTGGTAAGGCCAAAATAAAAATTTGCTTTTTTTTTTTTTAAAGTGAGTGCTAAGAAAGATCATCCAGGGATGTATAGGGTGATATTATGGTAAACCAACCCAAAATTAAAAATTTGCTGTCAGTAGTCAAAAGCTAATTCTGTTTACTAGATACAGATCCATTCAACTTTAAGAATGATTGGTCTGTATTCAAAAATAGTGATCATTGTCTTTAGCAGATTATAGAAAGGCACTGTATATTTAAAAAAAATAATGACTAGTTGTGAGACCATATATACTTCAGCAAGAAATAAAGCTAAGACATGCATAATTTATTCACATGTTAGGCCATGGGTCCTGAACTCCTGAAAGCAAAGCTATTCTTACAACATTAGTTCTTAAATTACTGTTATGGACTATAAGCAATATATTCCTGCACAGAATATTTAGAAAAAATTTATATCCTGGAATACCTTAATTGCTTTCACTCTCATTCTACATCTGAAAACAGCATTTACAAAATAATGAAGTACTTGACTAAACATTGCTATGACCCTTAGTACTACATTGGAGCTATTAAGTTCCTCGTTTCTATATAGTAATACCTTTCCTTTCTGGCACAAAACTATTTTTGGATGACTTTATTTATTTATTTATTTATTTTGTTGGCTTGCTTACTTTTAGTTTACAAGATTCAGTTCTAGAATCACTTGAGTTTGAGATTTTTCTCCCCTTCCTTCCCACCCTCCACCCCTGCCATGATGGCATACAATCATGTATAGGATGTGCAAACTCTTTCACACTGTACAATAGTCTGGTTATATCGGTGTTATAGTCTATGGAGTGAACAATGAGAAGAGAAACAAAAACCAAACATAGAAAAGAATGATAGCATGCATTGCTTCAGTCTCCATTTAAACTCTGGTCTTTCTGGATCTTTCTCTGAATGTAGATATCTCCTTCCATCTTGAGACTTGTAGGGTTGTCTTTTAACTGCGTTGCTGGGAGGACTCCAGTTTTTCAGTTGGTCGTCACACATGTGATGTATCTGTGACTGTGTACAAATTTTTCCTGGTTCTGCTTTTCTCACTTAGCATCAATTCATATAGGCCTCTCCAGGTAAATATGAAGTCCATCTCCTTCCCGTTTCTTATCACACAATAATATTCCATCACATTCATATACCATAACTTGTTCAGCCATTCCCCAATTGTGGATGACTTTATTTTTAACACTGTAGGCATATGAACAAAAAGAGAGAGTAGCGTGCTGTTGGTTCTTTTGTGTCAAGGCTATATTGTAGCTACAGTGTTTCTGCAATTTGTGGGATGTGGCAGAAAGCCTTTCTTAGAGGCATTTAATCTATTAGGGATGGGTTATCAAAAAGAGAGGTCTGTTGGAGATTTACCTAGTTTTGCTCATGCTAGATAGAATTGATTGAATGTTAAGCATAGAAGTTGATAGCTATACAATTTGTGCAAATTACCCAAAATATCAGATTTGATATATAATAAAGGAGACTTATTAATTAGGAGAAATGTCTTTTGTTTTGCATTCATCATACTGTGCTTCATTTTATTAAACTTTTGAAAGTGGTAATGCATAATTCGATAACTGAGACTTTATTTTTGAATACATTACCACATAGTTTGTGAGTTTAAACATCCAACTAATTTTACTGAATATTTTAGAGTACTGACACATTTCAACCAAAAACTAACCATCAAGTCATCAAGCAAAATGAGTTATTTAGTTTCTCTTCCTACCTCTACTACTTATTTCCTATTTGTTTTCATGGAAATTAATTGACTTACATGAATTTGGTACCCTGATTGTGAGTCACTCAACTCTCTGGGCCTCAGCTTCCCTATATATAAAATGAGCAGATTGAATGAGATGATCTTTAAGGTTTCTGATGGTGGATAGGAGTGCTGGACTTAGTGTCCAAACTATCTGAGCCAATCCTGCCTCAGACACTCACTAAGAGCATCAAACTTACTGGGTTATGAAAATCAAGTGGGATAATATACTTAAAATGCTTTGCATACATTAAAGTCCTGTCCAAATTTTGCTGCTGCTATCAAGAACAAAGAACATCTCTGCTTCTAATGCATGGTGCATGATAATAGTGTTTGTTTTTCTTTGATCTGTACTTGTGATTTCATTGGTGTAGCAAATGCTTGGCAACTTTATAGTGATGGGGTTGCCTAGTCACTGAAAGGTTAAATGACTTGTCCGTGGCATTAATGTCTAGTATGTGCCGGAGACAAGACTTGAAACCAAGTATTTCCAACTCAAAGGCTGTTGTCTATCCACACATCACCTTTATTGGTGCCTAATAAAAAACTTAATTTGAAAAGTTCTCACTATAAAGTGGTGGTTAATACTTGTTACTCACCCTTTGACAAAGATATTTTGATTATTTTCATTTTCTGCAGCAACTCTTCCAAAAAACTCTTGAACTAAAAGCCACTTTACTAATTAACAGAGTTCTGCGTCGGGTACAGGATGGTGTAGGTAGCACTCTGGAATCAGGAAAGCTTGGACTCAAGTCCTGCCTTTTACTCACCATTTGTGTGACCTCTGACAAGTCACTTAACTTCTCAGTACTCTAGGCTACTCTAAGACAGTCATTTACTGGCACTTCTGAGCCATGATAACTGATCTGCATCACTGTTTGGAATTTGTGTTCACATAGGTGTTAACCACACCAGCGAAATCACACTTGTACAGAACAGGAAAAGTTTGTTGGTAACAAAAGCATTCTGATTTGCATTTCATTTTTTAATTCAGATTCTTAATCAGTATCTTAAATGAGATAATATTCATAAAGTACTATGCTATATAATTGTCAGATTGGGGTGGTGTTAGTAGTATCTTCATTGCATTGTTGGGTGGTGGTCCTTTTCCTTCTATGGGACTGATTATTGGAACCAGTCTTTGACTACTAGAGAGGTCAGCTGCTTCTTTGGGGCAGATGAAATAAATATAACAGATACTGCAGACTTTGGGAGGACATTGGATGCTTCTAGTTAACGTTTCTATTCACATCCCAAAACCCTTTCTGGGTTTGAACCAGCACTAGCATCTGCTGATTTGAATTTCAGTAAAACTCAGCTAGTGACTGTGGATATTTCCAAGAAAGTACATAGGTGAAACTGGCAAGATGCTAAAAAGAAAGTAGAACATTTTCCAGCCTTTCTATAGTCTTAATTTTATTCATTCAGCAAACATTTATGAAGTGCCTACCATGTGTTAGGTACTATACGAGGTGATAAGGATGCAAAGGCCAAAATGAAACAGTTCCTATTTTCAGGGATCTCTCTGTATTGAGGGTTGGAGAGGAAGGAGGTGGGAAACTACACATGTGTAGTTTTTGCACGATTGAATACAAAATATGTACAGAGCAATTTCTGAAGAGGGCACTCATAACTGGAGGGATTAATATAGGCTTCCTTTAGGGAGTAGCACTTTAACTGAGCCTTGAAGGAGTCTAGGATTTCTAAGAAGAGGTGTTGAACGGGAAGTATGTTACAGGTTTGGAGAACGAAAGGCATCAGATGGGAAATGGAATGATCTGTACAGTAGATAGCAAGCAGACCAGTTTGTCCGGAAGGTAAAGTGTTACAAAGGAAGGTGATTAGTGATCAGTGGACCTGGAAAGGCAGGTGGGAGCTCAGATTGTGAAGGACTTTAAAAATGAAAGAAAGGAAGCTTATAACGAGCCCTAGAGGCAAGAAGGAACCACTGGGAACTTCTTGAGCAATGGAGTAACATGGTCAGATCTGTGTTTTAGGAGTTTCAATTTGGTAGATGGACTGGCAAGGGGAAGAGTGGAGGCCAAGAGGCTAATTAGGAAGCTCTTCAAATAGCTTTGTCCAGGTGAGAGGTGATGAGGGGCCTGAACTAGATAGTATCATTTCTAGTAGGGAAAAGGAAACAGATGTGAACTCTATTGTATAAATACAGTGAACAATATTTGGCAAGTAATTGGATAGAAAGGAAGAGGGAAGACTTGATGGTCCCAGGGTTGTGAACCTGGTTATTGGTACACTCAAGAGAAATAAAATGTGAGGAAGAGGGAAGTTTTGAGGTGGGGATGAGGAGATAATGAGTTCTGGGTTGGTTTTTTTTTTTTATTGTTGTTGCTCCAAAAAGGATAGGGATGGTATTACTTCAAGAAAAAGCTACCAAAATTATTTTCCTGAAGTGCAGGTTTGACCATGTCATCTCCTCTGTTCAGTAAACTCTAGGCTTTTTCTGTTATCTCTAGCATCATATAAATTGCTCTGTCTTCCATTTAAAGTGCTTCTCAATCTGGCCATTCTTTCCTTTTGTAAACATATTTTTTCCCTCCACGCTCTGTGGTCTAGCCATACTAGCCAATTTGCTCTTTGTCACTGAGGACACAGTAGTTAATTTTCTTCCTTCATGCTTTCTGCACTGACTAGTTACCTATGCCTGGAATACTCTTCTCTTTTACCTCAACCTCTTGCATTCCTTAGTTTCCTTTAAAACTTAGCTCAAACCATTTACTACATAAAACCTTTTCTGATCTCCTAGCTGTTAGGGTTTTTCCTCACTACTCCTTGCATATATTATATATCTATATCTTTAAGTATATATGTATGTATATATTTATGTATATATATAATGCATATATTTATACATAGATTAATTTATACTTATATATGTTTTTTCTCGTTAGAATGTAAACTCTTGAGGGAAGGAACCGCTTTACAATTCTGTCATTTAGCATTTGGCACTGTATCTGGCACATTGCTGCTTTATAAATCTTGTTAATTGATTGATTTAGGAAACATCAATAACAAGCCACCCCTAGGATTATTTCTTTCATCTTTATGAAATCATTGAGAAAGAGTTACGTGAATTCAGGGGAAGTCTTGAAGACATGAGATGTGAATAGACAGGATTCCCAAGAAATTTACTTTTTAAAAATTGTAATGATCTATTTTCACTTTTTCCAGTCATTTCTCAGGAAAGACCCCTTTCAACTGCCCTCCAGAATCAACCTTCCCCTGTAACAAATACCAATATTATGATCAAATTTGAAAAATGCATGCAACATATTCTGTCTTAGGAACCTCTTTCCTGTGAGAAAGGAACTATGTTCCATCTGTTCTCTAGACCATAGTTGGTTTTTAATTACTCAGCTTTCTTTTAATGATATTTACCTTTACATAGTTATAATCATTGTGTATATTCTTTCAGTTTTTCTTATTGACTGCATTGATCAATTCATACATATTATCCCATGGTTCTTGGACTCTCTCATTTGTCATTATTGCATAGTAATATTTTATTACATTCATACATCATAGGTTTTTCATTTGTAACCAAAGTGATGGTCACTCAAGTCAGCAAAATCTTTTGGTTCATTTGGACCTTTGTTTTTGTCTTTGACCACCTTGGGACATAGTCCTAGGTTTGGGGTTACTGACTCAGAGACTGTGGATGGTTTATGATTTTCTTGCCTAATTTCAAATTAATACCCAGAAAGGTTGGACTGTTTCATTCCCGCAACAGAATATTCATGTGCCTGTCTTCTCAAAATCCCTCCAAAATTTATTCTTCTCAGCATTTTTAATTGGCATGGTGTGAGATATTTGAAACATGTGTTCTCTTTTTAATGATTTGGAGCACATTTTATTGCAGTCATTATGCTTCCCAGTTTTCTAATAATACTTGACTGAGTTTTCTCTGGCAGATTTCCCCCCATCATCCCTGCTTTCCTACTAATCTTCAGTCTTCCTATCTACTAGATGTTTTCCTACTTCTTTTTTTTTTTGCTT
The DNA here is from genome assembly GCA_028646575.1 of Pseudocheirus occidentalis. Lineage (NCBI taxonomy): Eukaryota > Metazoa > Chordata > Mammalia > Diprotodontia > Pseudocheiridae > Pseudocheirus > Pseudocheirus occidentalis. Next base: position 52,743,283 of record CM053597.1, read on the forward strand.
TTTGGAGGGCAGTTGGGGTTAAGTGACTTGCCCAAGGTCACACGGCTGGTTTTTTTGTGTTAAGTGTCTGAGGCCGGATTTGAACTCAGGTACTCCTGACTCCAGGGCCGGTGCTCTACTCACTGCGCCACCTAGCCGCCCCTGTTTTCCTACTTCTTGCAAGCTTGTCCATCCATGTCTCTTCATCTTTAAGACAAAAGAAAACAAAACAAAGTCTCATTTCATTCTTAAGCTATAATGATGCTTAAGCCTTTCCTTGCCTTCCATCCTCATCATTAAATTGAAACTCTTTTCTCTGAAATTATTATCGATCTATTAATAGTGAAATCTAGTAGCCTTTTTTTAGTTCTCATCCTTCTTGACTCCTCTGCATCCTTTGACATTGCCAGTTCCCTTCTTCTATATGCATTCTTCCTCCTAGTTCTTTTCCTTCATTTCTTACAAATCATTGTTTTGTCCTGGTCATCTACTACCTTATAATTGCCCCCTCCCCCCAACCCCTCTGGGCCTCATTTCTGCTTTCTCTATAATAACAGGGGTTTTGTATCATGAACCATTTCGGCAGTCTGATGATGCTTATGGAACTCTTATGAATAATTCTTTAAATGCACAAAATAAAATCCAGGAATACTGTTATGTATGATCTAGTGACAGAGAGTCAAGGTTCTACTGATACTACTCTGATTTGTTACCTACATTCATAATTGAAGGAAATGTTAATTTTCAGTTAGTGAGCATAAAGTTTTTTTTTTCTGTCTCAAGTTTTTGTTTTGTTTTGTTTTTTTTGGAGGGCAGTTGGGGTTAAGTGACTTGCCCAAGGTCACATGGCTAGTTTTTTTTTTGGGTTAAGTGTCTGAGGCTGTATTTGAACTCAGGTCCTTCTGATTCCAAGGCAGGTGCTCTATTGACTGTGCCACCAAGCTGCCCCTTTTCTGTCTCAAGTTAACAACCCCTTTGAAATCTATCCCCAGGTTAAAAACTTTGTATCTTTTGACTTACTTGCTGTTATCTTCTGACATCTACACAGATATCTCAGTGCTATATATCTTGCTCTAGTCACTCCCTTGAAGTGCAGAAGTATATCACAAACTACTTGGAATTTACACTAGGTATTCCATAGACCAGGGATAGGTGTTAGGGGAGTGGGGAGTGGCCCATAAACTACATCCTAAGGGTCAGATCCTGGCTTGGGGCCTGTTTTTCCAAGTCCCACTTACAAACCAAAAAAAAAATATATATATATATATATATATAACAGTATTTAAATGATTTTAACTAGGATCATTTGAATGTTTTTTTATTTTAAAACCGTTTTTAGCTTAAGGGCCTGACAAAAACTGGGGTCATATAAAAACAGCTTAGCCTTGACCTTGACCCCTACAACATAATACCTCAAACTTAATGTGTACAAAATAGAGGGCTCATTATCTTTCTCTCTATGCCCTCTCCTTTTCTGAACTTTCCTGTTATTGTAGAAGACAATACCATCCTTTAATCACCCAGGCTCACAATCTCAACCTCAAAATTGTCCTTGTCTCCATTCACTCACCCCACATATCTAGTCCTCTGGTTTTTAATGCTCCTTGCAACCTGACTTCCCGTTTTTGCAGTCTTATTCTTTATTCTCCTCAGTGCACTCTACAGTCCAATAGTACTGTTTCTCCTT
>CM053597.1:52745448-52770495 GCA_028646575.1 Pseudocheirus occidentalis
CCAGGACCACCACCCAAGACCATGATCTGGATCCAGGCTGTTCAACACAAGTGCACTTGGCCCTGATCAATCGATTCAGCCCTCCTGCGGAGTCCACAGGCCAGGGGCTCTGAAGCAGCTCAGTGGGAGCATCTACTGATTAGAGCTGTTTCTGTCCTTCCCCCACTGCTTCCTTGTCCCGGGGGTAGATTGGTCGAACTGCTTTTCCTCCCCCAAATTTAGCTTGACCACTTCACTCACTTTCACTGACCTTTAATCCTGGCTAATGCAGTTTGCTCCAGGTGCTTTAGATCTTTCTGAAGTAGACTCAGTAGACTGTGGCTTGGGAGGCTCAGCTCCTCCAGGCTGCCCTGGAGCCTGGCCACTTGGTGGATTCAGGATTCAGGCTGGGCTGGTCTCAGCTCCAGGCCTGGGATGAGCCCCTCCAGCCAGCTGCCTTTCTCTAATCCCTGTTTTTCACACCTTTCTTTAATCCCTATTTTCACACCTTGGTAGAAGTGGAGGTGCTGGAGGCTGTAGATCTTCTCTTTTGTAGACTGGCTGTGGCTCAGCTCCTTCCTACTGCCTGGGGACTGGCCACTGTTTCGTTTTAAAGCTGGGCCTGCCTGGGCTCGAGTCCTGCCGCGATGATCCCCTGCTGCCGAGCTGCCTTCCCGAGAGATGTGTCTTCTATATTTTTTGAGTTTGAGAGTCCTAGAATTTGCCCAGCGTCATATTTTTATGGGTGTTTAGGGTGGCTGTGTGGGAGCTGTGGGACACTGCTGCTTCTACACCGCCATCTTGGCTCCCTCTTTGTGTTTTACATTATTGTTATCATATATGTTTTCTTCTTAATCATAACTTCTTGCAACATATTGTTGTATGTTATGAAATAACTAGAATTCTTGAGTCTAAAGCTTCCTAGATTTAGTTTTGAAACTGTGTGAGCTTATAGCGTGACTCGGCTGTATTTGAATATCTGAAAGTACTTTACGTTCTAATTGTACCATTCTAATTCCATTCAAATACTTAAGCAACATGATTTTCTTTTTAGCTCTTTAGTAAAATAATTTTATGTAGCACTTTTAGTGATTTTAATGGTTGTTTTGGAATTTGTTTTAATAACAGCTGACATTTGCACGCTCTTAAGTTTTGTGAAATGCTTTACATAGACTCTTTCAAGTGAGGCATTTGATGTTTTCTACTTAGTTTTTGATTATGCTATTGGAAGGGAAAGTTTTGAATAGCAGATAATCCAAAAATGTGCACACTTTTTTTTTTTCTTACCATTGCCTTTTGGAAAATCTTCAGCTTTAAATTTTCAAAGTCTGTGGTATTCCATTACTTGCAGAGCCATATATTACCACTGGAACCAGTGCTATTGGTATTAAAGTAAGAAGAGAAGAAGAGAGTTTGGGATCATTAAAAGTACTTGATAGTTTCCCAAAAGTGGTTCCACTTGCTTCCTTCTGTTAAATCTGGATTTAGCTTGTTGTTTGTTTTTAGGATTTGTCTCAGATACATAAACTGAAAAATGATTAAGCCATAGAGATGGTCTAGCCATGTGTGAATAGTTAGGTTAAACTCTACTGACTGACTATGAAGTCTCTGTAATGTTCTGAGATTTGAAAACAAGGTCACTATTATCTACAAATAGAAGTACATTATTCTTTGTGGGGCATCTGACTTGGACTTGGGTCAGTTTCTCCAGTATTGGTTATACCTTAGTTATCTCTGTTAGACCTTATAGAAATCCTGAATGGATTTTGATCTAACTTCACCAAGGATGTCCTCAGTGCATATGGGAAAAATAGCTTGTCTAGACCAAGTATTCATGTAGGAGGTTCATGTAGTGATTTTCAAGAGTTTCAGAAAGAGGGGAACATACCAAAGGCATCAAAACAAAATACCTCTGACCTAATTATTACTCCCCAAAGATAGCTAAGAGTCTAAACACTGGCCCCTGTGCTATCTTCTAAAAAAAAAGAAAATTTATGGAGATTTTTTTAAACATGAAAGAAAAAATAGTAGCTAATAGCTCACTTTTGTATTATGGCAGCTAGGTGGCACCATAGTTCATAGAGTGCCAGGCCTGGAGTCCAAAGACTACTCTTCTTGAGTTCAAGTCTGGCCTCTTAAACTTATTAGCTATGTGACCCTGGGCAAGTCACTTAACCCTGTTTGCCTCAGTTTTCCTCATCTGTAAAATCAGCTGAAAAAGGAAATGGCAAACCACTACAGTATCTTTGCCAAGAAAACCTTAAATGAAGTTATGAAGAGTTGGTCATGACTGAACAGCAAACATTTGTATTGCACTTACTATGTGCGTGCCAGGTACCTGTGCTCAGAATTTTACAATTATTATCTCACTTGATCCTCATAACAACCCTGGGAGGTAGTTGCTATTCCTGTTTTGTAGAGGAGGAAACAGGCAGCTTGAAATTAAGTGATTTGCCCAGTGTCCACAGTTAGGAAAACAGAGTTGAGCTCCTGAATTCTGACTCCAGGCCTGGCACTCTGTACACTATGGCAACCCCTAGATGCACAAAAGAAAAATGCAGAAGAAAGTGCACAGAAGAAATGGGGTAGAAAACGTTCCTCTTCTTGTAGGGCCCTATTAAGGTTGGCACAGTTATTATTTTCAATGTTCTGTGATTTTTATCAGTGAGAGTACTCCAACAGCACAGATTGCAACTGCTTTGTGACTTAGAGTTGACATATATGTGGACTTATTTCCTTTGTGGCTGAAAAATTCATGATCTTCCTCTTTGAGCTTAGCTGGCAGGTCTTTGGATAAGTAACTCTACAGCATGTTCACTTTTCAGCTTGGTATAGTGATCCTTTCCCCACCTAAAGCTCTCCCAGCAATCTTCAAGAACCCATGGTTACTCTCGTGCTACCATGAGGTATTAAAAAGGACTTTAGTGGAGTAATCCATTTAACAAAATAAAAATATAATACAAAGAAATAATCTTAATTTGTTTTTTAAAATCAATATTTATCTTAATTTGTGTTTTTTAAAATTGATATGTAGCCTTAAGTTAATCCATTTCTATTTGAGTTTGACACCACAGATTTATAGCACTGTTTCTTTTGAAGAATATATTTTAAGTTCTGAACAGTCGCCCCATATTTTAAAAATAATTTTATTGATGTCTTTTTAAAATAGTACATACTTTTCCTTTTTTGGATTTGTTTTGAGATTTTTGTGTTCTAGTACAGGATCAGTTTCTAGGAAATTGTCATACATAGTTGAGAAATATGTATATGCTTTTATGTTCCTGTTTAGTGATCCCTGTAGATCTGTCATGTCTAATTTCTAAAATTCCTTTTTAGGTCTTTATCTTTTTGTTAGACTGAGAGGAATACATTGAGATTCTTCAACTATTATAGTTTCCTTAGCGGAGGCAGGTAGGTGGCACAGTAGATAGAATACAGGATTTGGAGTCAGGAAGACCAGAGTCTGAATCCTTCAGATATGTATAAACTATGTAAATCTTGATAAGTCCCTTATTCTCTCTGTGCCGTAATTGTCTTATTTGTAAAATGTAGATAATAATAGCATCTGTTTCCCAGGATTGTTGTGAAAACTAAATGAGTTAACAAAATATAAAGCTCTTTTTAAATCTTAAAGCACTATATAAATGCCATCTAGTATCTTTCTTCCTGTAAATCAGTTATCTTTTCTTTAAATAGTTAAGTGCTGTGCCATTTAATGAATATGTAAAATGATTTATATTGATTTATTATCTAAGGATTATTTAATTATAATATAGTTCCATTTTATTTCTTTAATCAAATCTATTGTTATTGTAGCCTTGTCTGAGATCATGATTTAAAAAAAAAGCAGGGTTAGTAATTTACCTAAATTATACTAGATTTTGCTCCAGTCCCTCATTTTGATTTTGTGTAAATAATCAGCTTTAAGTATGTTTCATATTAATTACATATTATGGCTTCTGTTTTCTAAGCCATTCTGTCTTACTTTTTATTATGGGTGAGTTCATCCTATTCATGTTCACAGTTGGGGTTGTTAATTCTGTATTTTCTTCTATCATGCCTTCCCCCCCGCCCCCAAAGACTGGTTACCTATATCTTTCCAAGGTTGGAAATGTGGGTGCTACTGCTGCTGTCACTACTGGTATGTTCTCCAGTACAAAGACAAAAAGAGTATCGAGATGGGTGTGTGTGTGTGTGTGGTGCTAGTGACCTGTATTTGCGTTATGCCTTCTATACTGCCATTTCTCTTCTCTTAACCTCACTCAGTCTCCGATCACAGGTTCTCGTTCTTTCTTACCCTTCTTCCTTCCTTCACATTCTACCCTTCTTAGAGGAAATTTATTTATGTGTAGCCTAGTTTCCCCCTTGTTTGTTTAATCTTCACACACTCAAATTACATGAGATAATAAGTTCCATTCCCTTCCTTTCTTTGTGAAGTGATTTGTTGGGGCAGTAGATAGAGGGCTGGGTCTGAGGTCAGGAAGACTCAGTTCAAATCTAGTTTCAGACACTAGCTCACTTACTATAACTCTGTTTGCCTCACTTTCCTCAACTGTAAAATGGATATAATAATGCATACTTTTAAGGTTAAGACAAAATGAGTTAATATTTGTAAAGGACTTAGCACAAAATACTTATTTCCTTCCTTTACTTTCTCTTTCTTCCCCAATGTTTTCCTTTTTCCTTTCCTTTCCTTTTTTCTCTTAAGATCATCAAAACATTGGGCAGCTAGGTGGTTCAGTGAATAGCGCACCAGCCCTGGAGTCAGGAGGACCTGAGTTCAAATGCAGCCTCAGACACTTAACACACTTCGCCCTCCAAAAAAAAAAATCATCAAAACAGTGAAACTGTTCCCATGAAGAACATCTGGATTCTTAGGGGACACTTTTTTTCCCCCTGCCATCAAACTACATCATAATAATAGCCTTTTTCCTATAATTATTTACCTCTGTTTCTCTTTATTTTGTGTTTGCACTTCAGGATACCTAGTCACCTCTGCTTCATCAGAAATATTTAGAAATCCTCTATGTGTTATAGGTCTGTATTTCTTTTAGAAGATTATATCCAGCTTTACTAGATAACTTATTAGTTAAAAATCTTTATCTTTTGCCTATTAGAATATCATATTCCAAGCTCCTCTAGTTTCCAGGGCTTTTGTGATCCTGTTTGTACTTTCTTTGAATTTGAACTTTTTTTTTTTTCCTGTTTTCTCCTTTGACCTGGAAGCTCTGGATTTTCACTTTGATGTTCCTTAGAACACAGTGCCACACCTTTCAGAAGGTGATAAGCAGATTCTTTTTTTTTTTTTTTGGAGGGCAGTTGGGGTTAAGTGACTTGCCCAAGTGTGTGTTAAGTGTCTGAGGCCGGATTTGAACTCAGGTCCTCCTGACTCCAGGGCCGGTGCTCTATTCACTGCACCACCTAGCCGCCCCAGCAGATTCTTTCCAATTTCATTTTGCCAGCCTGGTTCTAAATAGCTCTGGGGAGTTTTTCATCATGATTTCTTAAAATGTGTCTGGGTGGTTTTTTTTTTTTTATGGTCAAAGTTTTCAGGTAGATTGATGGTGCTGAAATTCCATCTTTCTTGACTTTTTTTTCCCAGTTGATTTCAGTAGGATGTAACTTACATTTTCTGACTTTTTCCCCCCAGTATTTTTGCTGTGTTCTAGTATTTCTTGTTTTATGAAGTCATTAGTCTCTCTTGTCCAACCTAATTTTGAAGGAGATTGTTAATTGAGTAAAGTTTTACACTTTCTATACTCACCTGATTATTCTTCTTTTAGTTTTTTCTTCTAGTTCTCACATTTGCTTTCTGATTCTTTCTTTTAGAGCTCTCTTCTGATTTATATGATCATTTCAAAACTTGTTTCATTTCTTCTAAGAAATTTTGGGATACCTTGTGATATATCTGAATATCTTTGAGTTTTTTGGTGACAAGAATTCTTCTGGATTTGTTTCTTGAGCATCCCTGGCTCTATAATATTTATCACTCGTATTTTCTTCTGTTTATTCATATCTCCAGCTTTACTTTCTGAATTTGAACTTTGTGTCAGGGTCAGACCTTGTAGTTCTGGGAGGAATGATGAGATCTTCTTTGGTATTGATCTGTATACTTAGTAGGACCTTGAGAGCTAATTAGTAAGTGATCTCTACCACAGGATCTTTGTGAGCCAATCTGGTAGGGTATGAAGGGGAGATTGGTGTGTGAGGGGGCAGTCTGATTAAAGATGTACCCTGACTGTTGCTGTGTCTATCCAAGCAACTTCTGAAGCCTGGCTGCAGTCAGAAGGCAGAGCTTCAAAGTCTAGGGTTCCCTAGCTTCTAAGACTCTGGCTTGCATACTAGAAGACTTCTGTGCACTGCATTTATAGGCTAAGCCTTGACTGGCCCGCTTTTCCATAGTGTCTGCAGATTTCTGGCTGTCTCTTTTTTGGACCTAAACTGGCATAGTATAATATAGTTAATGCAGTTTTTCCTTGGAGTTTTGAAGAAAAAAAATCATTTCCAGGTCTTCTGCGCTTTAAAAAAAATCCTTGCTGGAATATCTGGGAAAGCTCGAAATATATCTCTTACTTTATCCAAAGAACCATCTGTTATAACAAAGTAAAGCAGTTCAGAAAAGTTGTTATCACATTGATTATATCCTGTTATATATGCGATATTCCATACTCATAGCCTCCCATCTTTGCAGTGAAAGGAAGAAGGTGCATTTTCTTAACTCTTCTCTAGGGTTCAGCTTGGTTATTATAATTACACAGTGTTCAGGTATACGCTGTTTTTTCATTTCTTATAACAGCTTTACACCTGTGCTTTACACAGGTTTCCTCGTTTGATCTTCATACAGCCCTGAAAGGTAGATCTCTTGTTGTCCCCATTTTAGAAGTAGGGTTACCAAGACAGATTTTAAGTGACTTTCCTAGTACCACACCTAGTAAGTTTCTGAGATGCAATTTGAACTTGGGTCTTTCTGACTCCATTTGTTTAATCCGTTGCACTATCTAGCTACCTCATAAAGCTTCTCATGCTTCTCTGAATTCTTTATGTTCATTGTTTCTTATGATACAGTAACATTTTATATACATCTGCTTCATTTGATGGGCATCTCCTTTTTTTTCCAGTTCTTTGACACTACAGAAGTGCTGTAGCGAGTGGTTTGGTTATATGGCATCTTTTTGTCTTTGTCTTCCTTAAGTCTCCTTCCTAAACGTAGTTAAAGAATCTCTGGATCAGAGTTTTACCTTTTTTTTTTTTAACCTAAATTCTAAATTGCTTTTCAGATTGGTTGGGCCAGTTCAGTTCCAACAATAGTGTATTCATTTGCCTTTCTTCCCTTCATCTTTTCTTTGTCATTTTTGCCTGAGTATAAGTAGAAGACTCAGTGGTTTTCTTAAAGAACTATTTTCATATTTTTCAATAGCATATTCATTGGGAAATGGCTTTTGATCTTACATAATTGTACCATTTCTTATATATCTTAGACATCAGAGCCATATCAGAGAGATGTGAGGTAAATATTCCTACTCCTTTTTTCTCCTTATTTTTACTAATTTTTTGTGGAAAAAGTTTTCTGTTTCATGGAGTTGAAATTATCTGTTTACATTTCATAATCTCTGTCCTTTGGTTATTAAATTAATTCGGAAGATAATTAATTTCAGTTTGGCACTTCCTGTCATTTATTTTGTTTTTGATAGTGCTTAGGAATGAGAGGTCATTTACACAAGAATTTGTACTGGTTGCTAATTATCTTTTTACTTAATGCTGGCCCTTTATTATTAGTGTTGGATTTTTGGAGACTATTTAAAATTGGTGCTTTGTTCTACTCTTAGAAAAGTCACAAATTTAGTGGTATCTTTCCAGAAGCTTTTTAAGGTGGTCAGGGATAAGCCATGAGTCAAAAATTTTTCTCAGTTTTGTACTGTATTTGATAACTATATTTCTACATAAAGTGGTCCTATTTTTAAGAAAGCTGTCTATTTGAAAAATCTTATTTCAGGAGAGTGATTATTTGTCGAGGCCTCATTTAATATATTTAAATAGTTCCATAACCTGTGATTTCATTTGTGTGGGGATTCCTCTCCACTGAAACAGATGCAGGTCGCTTCACAAGTTGGTTAAAAGATCCTCAGGAGTAATGGTGGCTGAAAAATTCATTACCTTTCAGCCAGTCTAGTGATGAGTCTCTTTTTCTGTTACAGTTCTGAGATGGGGAGATATGTAGGTCATCACTGTATTCAAGACCTTTCTAGACTTGTCAGAACTTGAGAGTTTTTTTGATGAGGCATCCAAATAGGATTTGGTAGAAGAGCATTTATAGTACTTTTTTTTCTTAAATGCTAGAAAAAATTTAGTAGTGGTGAAATGTTAAGAATGTATACAGATAACTTTTCCATACCAATGATAGTTATAGTTTTAAATAAATGAGACTGCTTATCCAAAATCTGTTTTATTCTCTACTTTACTTTCTATGGCTATTTGCTCAGTCTTTTTGGTAACTGTGGAACAACTAGTTTTAGTCTACTGCTAAAACTCTTTACATCTCTTGAAATGAGTTTATCAAGAATAAAATTCTGAGAGAGTTGAGAGGGACTGGGAAATGTAAGTGATATAAAAATAAAACACATCACAGTTATCTATGTTTTCTTCATCTCTGTAGTTTATTTGTCCCTTTCTTCATCTTGTTACATTGTCTTTTATTTTTCTTTGTTTCTTCAGATCGTTTTTATTTTTAGAGTTTTTTTCTGCCCTCTTTAGACATCCTTTTTTTTTCTTCATAAATCTGCCTGTACATTTGTAGCACATGTAATTGTTGACTGCCTTGAGCAGACGTATCTATATAACATACTTTTCAGGTCACTTGACTTGATATCCAGACTTTTATTTCAAGTAGAATTACAGTCTTCAAGTCGAATTACAATTTTTTGTGACTCTTAAGTCGTGGTTAGCTAATGTTAGAGGCTGCTTAATTCTGCCCTTACCTTCTATCTTGACAGGGGGAGTTCGTAATTAACAAGATGTCAGCTACTTCTGCTGTGTGGCTTTTTTCCTCTGTAAGACACCCAATCTTCAAAGTAATAATCAGTTCCCTTAAAATATTTTTTAGAATAAGCATTTGTAGCATATGACTATATGTTTAGCTTTGTAATTTTAAGCTTGAATTTGTGAAAGATTAACATGCGTGGTAATCAGTAGTGGTGAATACATTTTCTGACTTGACAATACTCAAATAAGTAAGCAAGCATATTTAAAGCTAGATATCTTAATTTGTTTAGGAAAACATTCCATTGACAATGTTTTTCTAATTTGCTGTAGTTTAAACTATTAAGTTTTTTCAGTTAATAACTTTTTAGTGTCTATAGAATTACAATTACATATTCTTTCATTTGGTTTTTTTTCTTAACTTACTGAAAAGTTTAATTTGATTACTTAATAATAGAATAAAAGAATAATAGAAAAAATTGAAATCTTAATGGATACCTAGGGAAGTGAGTGATTTTCCTCAGGAATTCTCTAAGTAGTCTAAGCCATTGTATACTTGGTCCTTCCTAGTCAAGTAATTCATAATCTTTACCACCAAAACTTAAAAAAAAAACCCCAAAGCAAAACAAGTCATTCTTTAGTGTTTGTGGAAGAAGGCTTGGCTTAATTTAAACTAATACCTAATTTGTATGCAAAACCTTTCCCTGATCATTCTGAACCTCTAAGAGTTTTATTTATTTCCATACTACTGACAGGTGCTCTGTAAGCATAGATTTTTCTTAGCTGAGGTTGTACTAAATGAATTGTGATGAACTCATAAGATCTTTTGGAAGTTATCTTTCCAAGTTTTGTGTGCTAATGTTTTCCCTCTGGTCACTCGGGAAAGCTACACACATTTTTGATATTCATGAAAGAGGTTTGGGCACTTACCATTCATTTGAGCCAGATGGCATATTTAAGCCTCTTTTCCTGGAAAGGGAGAGATTGTTGAGCAGCTGTAGCAAAACCTTATGTGACTGTTTATGAAGAGCTTGCTCCCTTGTGTGTAAATTAGCCCTGAGAAAAGATTTTCATAAAATTTTGTGATCCTGATAGGCTCTTAAGATTTTTAGGAATTTGAACACAAAACTGTTAACTCTTTACTCATTTCTAGTCATTTCAAATTATGTATCAAGTGGCTTTCTAATAATAAAAGGATATCTGTTATAATGAGGTTCTGTCAAGTTTTGTATTGTACTCAAAAAATAAAGAGTATAGGGCAAAAGAGAAGCTTATAGTAAAAAATGAGCATTAATAGGCAATTTAAATATGAATCTTAATGTGTCACAACAGTTGCAGGTCAGGGCTTGGTTGACTATTGGCGGGAATGAGAAGCAGTCTGAGACTATAAAATCAGCCTTTTAAAGGTTCTCTGATCTAAAGAACAACTCTCAGACTTCTCCCTATAATGTATTGTATTGGACTCTTATCTTTTGTAGTACCAAATGAGATGGGTGGGGCAGAGGGTGGGGCAAAGGCAGATATCATCAAAATAAAGGGGCATTTAAAAAAAATAGACACCATTGAGGCTTAAGTTAGTAAGCTTAAGCTTTTGACTTCTCATTCTGCATAATGATAGCAAGAAACCACAAGCTCCTGTACTTTAGTGACTACCCTTTAAAATGTTACACGTCTATAAAAAAATCAAATAAAAGAATATATCACAGAATCATAGATTTAGAACTAGAAGGAACTTTGTAAGACTGTCTTCTTTAGCCCTTTTGTTTTACAAATGAGGAAACCAAGGCCCAGAGAGGGCAAGGGATGGTGCCAGACATCATTCAGGTGGGAAGTATTAGTGGTGCTGCTAGATTCCAGCCCAGCTTGTCTTATTTTGGTATTGTTTGGTAAAGATGAGCAACACAAAGATTTCTATATACAAAGAACAGAAAAATAATTGTATATTCAGCTGTGAATATATTTCATATAATTTGCATTTTAAAAACTATGTAATAAATCTATCGTAGTCATTCCAAACTTGTCCTTTGTGTGTCAGTTCAACTCTGACCTTGTTTTCTTTTGTACATTTTTTGACTTCAGCTTTTCTTTTTCTCTCCAGATTTTATATTTTTAGTTTGAATTTAAGGAACATCAATATATAAAGAACATTTCCATATATTCTATAGACTTGAAAAAAGGATTATACATTAAATCATGAGTGCCTTTAAAAAAAAAGTTGGGGGCGGCTAGGTGGCACAGTGAATAGAGTATTGGCCCTGGAATCAGGAGGACTTGAGTTCAAATACGGTTCAGAAATGTATGTCTCATTCTATACCTCAAGTCTGTAACTCCCTGCAAGAAGTTGGGTAGCATGCTTCATCGAGGTCATGACTGGACATTGCACCGAGTAGAGGTCTAAAGGCATTTAGTCTTTTCCCTTTTACAATGTTGTTGTTACTGTATACATTGTTTTCCTGGTTCAGTTCACTTTATACATATATATGTATATATGTAGTTAAAATGATTGGCTACTATAGACTTAACTAAATGTTATCTTTTCCAGGTGTTGACTTCAAGGTGAAGACTATTTCAGTTGATGGAAATAAAGCTAAGCTTGCAATCTGGGTGAGTTTTGTGCATGCTTAATAAAATCCTACCTATAAAGCATAAATGTTTGGGAATCTAATAAAGATACATACAGTATTCTAAAAGATAAGTTTTGATTAGATCTCAAATGTTATGGTAATTTGTTACCAGTTTAAAAAAAATGTAAGTAATATTTTATTTCAAAGTTATTAGGACCTTTGGGGAAAGATAGACTTAGAAATATAAAAGAAATCAAATATTTTCAACTTGAGTGTCTCAGATATTGAAATGCCATTCAATATGGATTAATACTCAAGGCACTTGTGTAGGAAGAAATGTAGTGGCACTGTAGATATCAAATTGGAATTTATTTTAACATCTTTTTTGGGGGGGAGGGGAGGGCAGTTGGGGTTAAGTGACTTGCCCAATGTCACTTGCCCAAGGTTAGTAAGTGTTAAGTGTCTGAGGCTGGATTTGAACTTAAGTCCTCCTGATTCCAGGGCTGATGCTCTCTGCTCTCTATTCACTGCACCACCTAGCCACCCCCTATTTTAACATTCTATTTGTAAAGTTTGATAATTTACCAGATACCTTTCTTATCAACACATGACATTCTTCCTTGATTTAGTTTCTTTCTATTTTATTGTATATAGATTTTCATTTACTGTGATCCTAATTAGAATCCCTTACGTTACTGTGTTAGCAAGAGGACCTGGTAATATAAACTGCCTGGTAAAAAAACAAGCTGCTCCAGGGTGCTGGATTGCTCTTAGGTGTGTGGTTGCTCTTAAGTGGTACTGGAAAATAAATATGTGAATTTTTTATCTGAAGATAGATTGAAGGCTGCTTATTTCTATGGGTTTTTTGGAGATTCCAGTCTAAGTAGTCCTAGAGACTCAAGAACCTCAGTTTTTCACGTAATCATCATATTCTTAGTGTTCGTTAGAGAACCAACCTAGCTTCATGGGTGTCCTTCAGTAGAAGATAATCAGAATTTCCAATATTTCATAGAGCCATACAAAAGCAAGCAAGTATAATATTTTCTTGTATTTTGCAAATAAGTTGTTAGGTTTGGTTTTAATGAAGCAAAATTGTCCCAAGGGCATTTAAGGAAGAAATTTGAAGGGGACAACAGACAAAAGATGGGAAAACTCGGCAAACATTTTTTATGACTGATCACCATCAAGAACAGTGGAGCCATGATATTTGGCCTCTTAACATCACAATCCTCACTGTGCCTTTGTGGAGGAGGAAATGTTTCTGATGATAACAAAAGTGGAGAACATGGCTGAACTAGATCAAGTATGTACTTGGAGTAGGGTTGACCCAGTTTTGAGGCCATTAAGAGATCAATTCTTAAGATATCACAGGCATATGGAGAGACCAAAGTTATGAAAAATATCTTGGAACTTTTTTTTATTCAAAAACAAACTGTCTCCATCAGTAAGTACAAACCCAAATGTCTATTTTTCCATCCATATGAAAATTTTTATGAGAATAATCCATACCTGTGGCATCAAACTAAATCATATGTAAAATATTGATTTAAAACCACCTATTAACCTAATCTGTGTTGTATTTTATTTGTTCAGTATTTCCCAGTTACCTTTTTAATCTGGTTCTCTGTGGCATCTGCACCTCTACATTAAGTGCATTTTTGATGAAAGCATTACCAGGGAACAGAAAGGACTTTGCAAGTGGTATTCCATGATAGACCAGTCTTTATTTTACAGTTGACTTAAAAGACATAGAGAATACCAGATCTCATTGTCCTTGTTGTTTTTTTGACTCTTTTAAAAAGCATAAACTTTTTAAAAAATCCAGTAGCTCATACTTTTAAAAGTCATTTTATTCTATACAATTGACTCTAAGTGTTAGAACATATAAAATCTCAGTATGTTAATATTTTACTTAAAATTTTTTTTAACTTGATAGAGCTAGGCACTATCTCCAACAAAATGTCTATATGTACATGTCAGACTTTCTTTCATACTTTGTTTCATAGTTAATACATAAAAGTTTCATCCATTAGTGTATATATATATTTCTTAGGCATGGGCCTTATGTATATGACCCTTATATTGGGCTCCCTCCTAATACCAAGTCATCTATGATATAAGTTGAAGACTGTTAATGTAATATGCTTCACTTAATATCTGAATGAGAGACATATTATGCAGAATCATTTAGCAAAACTAAGTTTAACTTTGACTTAATATTTACAGTTTTTAATTAATTATATGCTCCATGGAAAGGGAAAGATGTTTAAGATATGCTATGGGACAGGAAAATAGCAGCTTCAAACTTAAATTTCATATACTTTCATAGCACATGGATTTAGAGTCAGCAAACTGACATTTGAATCCTAACTGCTTTTTAATGGCTGTGTTATCCTGAACATGTCCCTTTACTTTGCTCAGCTTTAGTTTCCTTATCTGCAAAAAGAAGTTAGACTGATGACTTATAATGACCCATTCAGCTCTAAATCAGTTTATCATAGTATGTGACTGAATTGTAAAATACTGTGACATTAAAAATCACCCAGAAAACATCTGAACTAGAGTAAAGTAACATCCAAGCTAAAAAATGTGAGTGGGGGCTGTTCATGTAGAAACAAAAAGATTAGCTGTTGCTTGTCCCATTGTTGTCCTTTTGATCTCAAGAAAACTTGAAGCAGGCCCTTAACATGTTGAGTAGACCCCCTTTGTATAAATCCTGGAAAGACATGGACAGTCATGTGGGCAGTCATGAATGGTATGTGATCTGCATCATGGAGGGAATCCCCATATTGAGATGATGCATCCATACAAGCTGAATAATGTTACTGAGATTCCTCATGCTAGAGTTTCTCTAGCTGCCTCTTATCACTGTTTGTTTGTTTGTTTGTTCTTTTGGTTTACCTGATCTTGTCTTTAGTATGCCTACCCTTATTAGTGAAATGGGCCTCTTAGTTTCATATGTATGAAGCAAGAGCCCTCATTGGCAGGGTAATGAAAAGAATCGTGAACTTGGAGTCAAAAGGGACCTGAATTTTAATGCTGTCTCTGCTGGCCACTACCCATGTTTACCTTGGGCAAGTCACCTCACCTTTCTGGGTCTCCGTTTCTTCATCTGAATTAGGATATTGGTCTAGATGACTTTTAAGGGTCCCTTCCATAGTCTATTTGTGTATCTACCAAATTTAAAAAAATTATTTTTAATTGACTTTATATGTAATAAAATTTAAGGTAGAGTAATAGCCCTAGGAGCTACTGACTTTGGAATGGGAGGACTTGGATTCAAATCCCATTTGATACTTAATCCCTAGAAGACCATAGGCAAGTCATTTAACCTTCCTGAGCCTCAGTTTCCTTATCTGTAAAATAAGTGACTTGGTCTATCTAGATAAGGGCTTCTTAAATTTTTTCAATTTGTGGCCCCTTTTGGCCCTAGAAATTTTTGTGATCCCAAGTATATAGGTATATAAAATAGGTATGCAAATAAAACTTTACTGATAAGTCATAAAGAAATTCAAAATCAGTTCTTTAGTATACATATAATTTTACCATTTATTAAAGATGAGGGTAAATTTGCTTACTAATGAGATGGATGTGCTTGTTTATTTTTACATAAAGAATTAAATCTTGGTGGAATATTTGATACTGCAGGATATAGAGCATCTTCAGCATTTTTCAGAGTTGATCAATATTTTGATATTTTAATCCTCAGTGCTGTGTCTAGAACCAAGGCTGTAGTGAAGTCACACAAAGCAATATGGGCAAATACTGCCAGAAACACCTCAGATTCATTACGTATTTTACTTTGAATTAGTTTTTGGTTGCTGCGTGTTGAGAAGGCCTTTACTATTGCCAAATTTTTCATGACCTCCACATTGTTATTTTGATCCCATATGGGGTTGTGACCCATAGTGTAAGAAGTGCTGGTCTAGATAACTTCTGAGGTTCCTTACAGTTCTGTGTAGATGATCCTTTGATCCCTGTCTTAATAGCTGTGACAAATACTTTTAAAAATGACCTCATTCAGTATTCAAGCATTTATACACTCCCTAGACCCAGTTTTACATTGAATGTTAATAACTATCATTTTCTTGAAACTTACTATTTTAATATAGTCTTTTAAGAAATTGATTATTGGGAAAGTGGATATTTTCTTTTGCATGTGTTTTAGGAGAATTATATATTTTTTCTTTTGTAAATAGTATTTTATTTTTCCAATTTACATGTGAAGATAGTTATCAGCATTCATTTTTACAAGATTTTGAATTCCCAGTTTTTCCCCTCCCTAAGACAGCAATCTGATATAGCTTATACATGTGCAACTGTGTTAAGCATATTTCCACATTAGTTATATTGTGAAAGAAGAATCAGAACAAAAGGGAAAAACCACAAGAAAGAAAAAAACCAAAAGCAAAAAAAAAAAGCGAAAGCTTTTATTTGCTTTCAGACTCCATAGTTCCTTTTTCTGGATGTAGATAGCATTTTCCATCATGAGTCTTTTGGAATTGTCTTGGGTCATTATATTTCTTAGAAGAGCTAAGTCATTCACAGTTCTTCATCGAATAATATTCCTATTGCTGTGTACAGTGTTCTCCTGGTTCTGCTCACTTCACTCAGCATCATTTCATGGAAGTCTTTCTGGGTTTTTCTGAAATCCAGCCTGCTCAACATTTCCTATAGCATCAGAGCATTCCATTACATTTATATGCTACAACTTGTTCAACCATTCCCCAATTGATGGATGTCCCCTCAATTTCCAGTTCTTTGTCACCACAAAAAGACCTGTTAGAAATTTTTTTGCACATGTGGTTCCTTGTCACTTTCTTTGGCATGTAGACCTAGTAGTGGTTTTGATACATCAGTGGATATGCACAGTTTTATAGCTCTTTGGACATAATTCCAAATTGCTGTCTAGAATGGTTGAATCTCTTCACAGCTCCACCAACAATGCCTTAGTGTATCAGTTTTCTCACATCTCCAGTATTTATTGTTTTCCTTTTTTGTCGTATTAGCCAGTGTGATAAGTGTAATGTAGTACCTCAGAGTTCTTTTAATTTGCATTTCTCTATTTATTTAGAGCATTTTTTCATATGGCTATAGATGGTTTTTCTTTCTTATTTTGCAAGGGGGAATGCAGGGCAATTGGGGTTAAGTGACTTGCCCGAGGTCACATGGCTAGTAAGTGTTAAGTGTCTGAGACTGGATTTGAACTTGGGTTCTCCTGACTCCAGGGCCAGTGCTTTATTCACTGTTCCACCTAGCCTCCCCTAGCTTTTATTTCTTAATGGAAAACTGCCTGTTCATATCCTTTGACCATCAGTTGAAGAATGACTTTTGTTTTTATAATTTTGATTCAGTTTTCTATATATTTGAGGAATGAGACCTTTATCAGAGACACTGGCTATAAAAATGGTTTGCCTAATAATACATAGAGGCAATGGTGTATAGAAATCTATCTTGCCCTACAGGAAAATAGAAGGGAAGGGGATGGGGAGGTGGGAAGGTAATAAAAGGGAGGGCAGATCAGGAGAAGAGGTAATCAAAATGCATGCCCATCTTGAGAGGAGGGGAGAGATTGGGAGTATTTCGGAACTCAGGAGTTGAAACTGAATCTTGTGGAAGTGAACGTTGAAAACTCAAAATAAATAAATTAATAAAAAAAGTTTTAAAATAATTACATAAATTTTTATATAATTTGTATATTTGAAAGGAATAACAAGTTGTGCGTAGTCGATTTATAGTTTCATGTGGAATCATCTTTTTTATTATGTAATGGAAATGCTTTTTTATTATATAAATTAAAAATGCAATTAAAGAA
Source organism: Pseudocheirus occidentalis (assembly GCA_028646575.1). Classification (NCBI taxonomy): domain Eukaryota; kingdom Metazoa; phylum Chordata; class Mammalia; order Diprotodontia; family Pseudocheiridae; genus Pseudocheirus; species Pseudocheirus occidentalis. Next base: position 52,762,783 of record CM053597.1, read on the forward strand.
ATTCTTACATTCAGTCTAAAAGATTAATTTCACATTGTTCTAAGGTTTGTTGTATATAATTTTTATTGAATTAAAGTCCTGCAAAACAAAAAAATAAACAAAAGGTCATGAACCCCTGGGTTAGATATTTTACCTTTATTACAAGAGAGGATTTGATATGGTTGGATGTGGAGTTGAGAAATGACTTGTATTTTTATACCAGTATAGTAGTCTTTATAGGGACAAGAGACCATCTCAGAACCCACCCACCCCCATTCCAATCTATTAGAGAGCAAAGGTTGTCCTACCCAGACAATTTCAGTAGAGAAAATGGCCACCTTGGTAGGAAAAGCCTCAAGTTTTAGAAGAAACTCTTGTGTGTTTCAAACAACATTAGACTAAAGAAGCCAGAAGAGAAAAGCAATTGAGACCAAATAGAAATGGTGACAAAGTGGAATGGCCTTGATATCAAACTCTCACTACAAGAAAAGCTACTACCATGCTCGATATACAAGCCGATGGAGAAGGAAAAACAAATTCAGTCTGATGAGGTTAATGTACATATGCAGGCAGTTAAGAAGGCAGAAGCTTCTGCTGAGTAGCCGATTTAAGAGCCTGGATTTCTTTAATCTACTTTTCATCAATGTCCATTTGTTCTGGATTGTGAAGAGAATGTTCACATCCCCCAAATTATAATTTAAACAAATAAAAAACCTCTCCAAAGAACTAGTGCTTTCATGAAAGTTTTGAACTCCAAAAATTGCTCTTTTCTTCTTCTTTTTTTTTTTAAATAAATACTATACAGGCAAAAACTCCAGCTGGCAGTACCTTGTTTTTAAGCTCAATCCATCAGCAGTTCCAGGAATTAATACTGTATTGATATCACATGCCAATAGTTGCATAAAATTACCTATAAATATTTAATATTCTGTAGTGCTTTGGGAACACATATTATAAATGATAAATATATAACGTGATCCTTATGAAAAAAAATGTTTCCCAGCTTTCTGCTTTCCTTGTAATCTTGATTGCATTGTTTTTGTTTGCGCAAAAACTTTTAAATTTAATTTAATCAAAAATATCTCATATTCCATAATGTTCTATATCTCTTGTTTGGTCATAAATTTTTCCCTTCTTCATAGATCTGACAGGGTACCTCTTCCTTGCTCTCCTCGTTTGCTTAAAGTATCAGCCTTCATATCTAAATCATGTACTCATTTTGACCTTATCTTGGTCTATGTTTAGTTTACTGCTATACCATATTCCAGTTTTCTCAGCAGTTTTTGTCAAATAGTTGAGTTGTTTTTCCAGAAGCTGGAGTTTTTGTGTTTATTAAGCAGTAGATTACTACAGTCATTTACTTCTTTGTCTTATTTCTTAGCCAGTACCAAATAATTTTGATGATTGCTGCTTTATAATACAGTTTTAGATCTGGTATGGGCTCTACCTTTGTATTTTTTTCCTCTTAATTCCTTTTATATTCTTGACTGTTTTGTTCTTCCAGATGAATTTTGTTTTTCCTTTTTCTACCTCTATAAAATAATTTTTTGGTAGTTTGATTACTATGGCACTGAATAAATAAATTTAGGTAGAGTTGCCATTTTTCTTATATTAATTCATTTTACCCATGAGAAATCTATATTTTTCCAGTTGCTTAGATTTGATTTTGTGTGAAAACTGTTTTGTAATTGTGTTTATATAGTTTCTGGGTTTGTCTTGGCAGGTCGACTCAAATATTTTATATTGTCTATAGTTATTTTAAGTGGAATTTCTCTGTCTCTTGCTGCTGGGCATTGTTGGTAATATATAGAAATGATGATTTATGTGGTTTTATTTTATATTCTGCAACTTGCTAAAGTTATTAATTATGTCAAATATGTTTTAGTTCATTCTCTAGGTCATCATATCATCTGTAAAGAGTGATAGTTTTGTTTCCTCGTTGGCCTAATTCTTTCAATTTCTTTTTCTTCTTATTGCTAAAGCTAACATTTCCAGTATAATGTTGAATAATAGAGGTGATCATGGGCATCTTTGCTTCACTCCTTATCTTACTGGGAAGGTATCTAGCTTGTCCTCATTGTAGATAATGCTTGCTGATGGTTTTAGATAGATACTACTTACAATTTTAAGAAAAACTCCCTTTATTCCTATGCTCTCTAGTGTTTTTAATAGTAATGGGTGCTGTATTTTGTCAAAAGCTTTTTCTGCCTCTTTTGTGATAATGATATGATTTCTGTTGGTTTTGTTATTGATATGGCCAGATATGCTGATAGTTTTCCTAATATTGAAGCAGCCCTGCATTTATGATATAAATCCCACCTGGTTATAGTGTATTAGATACTTCATGATAAATTGCTATAATCTCTTTACTGGTAATATTTTATTTAAAATTTTTGCATCAACAATCGTTAAGGAAAAAATTGGTCCATAATTTTCTTTCTCTGTTTTGGCTCTTCCTGGTTTAGGTATCAGCACTGTATTTAAAAGGAGTTTGATATAGGACTCTTCTTCTGCTTATTTTTCCAAATGGTTTTTATAGTATTGAAATTAATTATTCTTTAAGTGTTTGGTAGAATGCCCTTGTAAATCCATTTGACCCTGGAGGTTTTTTCTTAGAGAGTTCATTGATAACTTGTTCAGTTTCCTTTTCTAAAATTATTTAAATATTTTATTTTCTCTTCTGTTGATCTTAGCAATTTATATTTTTGTAGATATGCATCCATTTCACTTAGATTGTTAGATTTATTGGCATACAATTGGGCAAATAGCTCCTAATTATTGCTTTAATTTCTTCTTCATTGGTGGTAAGAATTCACCCTTTTCATTTTTGATAGTAGTAATTTGATTTTCCTCTTTGTTTTTAAAAATCTAAGCACAGACTTATCTATTTTATTGTTGGCCCTCTCAAAATACCAGCTCTTAGTTTTATTTATAAGTTCGGTAGTTTTCTTTCAGTTTTATTAATCTTTGATTTTCAGAATTTCTAACTTGGTGTTTAATTGGAGGTTTTAATTTGTTCTTTTTCTAGCTTTTTTTAATTGAATACCCAACTTGTTCATCTGCTCTTTCTTTGTATTCATGTAAGCATTTAGAGATGTAAAATTTACCCTACATACTTTGACTACATCTCATAAATTTTGATATGTTGTCTCATTATTGTCATTTTCTTTGAAATTATTGTTTCAGCGATTTGTTGTTTGACCCACTCATTCTTTAGGATTAGATTATTTAGTTTCCAATTAACTTTAATCTGTCTTTCCATGGCCCTTTATTACATGTAATTTTTATTGCATCATGATCTGAAAAGACTGTATTTAATATTTCTGCCTTTCTCTATTGAGTTGTGAGGTTTTTATGCCCTGATACATGGTCAGTTTCTGTGTAGGTACTATGTACTGCTGAGAAAAAGGTATATTCCTTCTATCATTCTGGTTTCTCCAGAATCTATCATATCTACATTTTCTAAAGTTCTGTTCACCTCCTTACCTTCTTTCTTGTTTATTTTGTGCTTAGGTTTATCTAGTTCTGAAAGGGGGAGATTGAGTTCCCCCCCAGTATTGTTTTGTTTTCTGTTTCTTTCTGTAACTCACTTAACTTGTCCTCTTAGAATTTGGATGCTATACCTCTTGGTGCATATATGTTTAGTATTGATATTACTTTGTTGTCTGTGGTAGCAAGATGTAGTTTCCTTCCTTATCTCTTTTCATTAGATCTAATTTTGCTTTTGCTTTGTCTAAGATCAGGATTGCTCCCCTTGATTTTTATTTTTTTAGCTTCGGCTGAAGAATTATCTACTCCAGCCTTTTACCTTTACTCTCTGTGTCTCTCTGCATCACATATGTTTTTGTAAACAACATAATGTAGGATTCTGGTTTTTAATCCACTCTTCTATCTGCTTCCATTTTATGGGAGAGTTCATTCCATTCACATTCACAGTAATGATTAAGAACTGTGTATTTCCCTCCATCTCATTTTACCCCTATTTATACTTTTCTCTCTCCTTTTATGCTGTTCCTCCTCACCAGGGTTTTGCTTCTGACTCCTACCTCCCTCTATCAGCCCTCCCTTCTATTAGTACCCCTGCCTCCTTTTCTTTTCCCGTCCCCCTCCTACTTTCCTATGGGGAAAGTTAAATTTCTATACCCAACTGAGTGAGTTTTATTTCCTCTTTGAGCCAAATCCAGTGAGAGTAAGGTTCAAACAATGCTCAGCCTCACCCTTCTTTCCCTGTGCTGTAATAGGTCTTTTATGCCTTTTCCTGTGATATAATCTTTTTTTTTTTAGAATTTTTTTTATTTGTTGTCTTGTTTACATCATTCATTTTCATGACATTTTTGAATTATAAATTTTCTCCCATCTTTCCCCTACCCCAACCCCAAAACAGCAATCCCACTGTAAAGCCCCTCCCCTGCTCTGCTCTCTTACTTTCTGGTAGGGCAGGGAGGTTTTCCCTATCACAGCCCCTGTATATCTTAATTCCCTATTGCATTTGATTGTATTTCTTTAAATTCTAGATTCTTTCTAATCCCTGTGATATAATATATCCCATTCTGCCTTCCCTTTCCTCTTTTCCCAGTATAATCCTTTATTTCTACCCCTTAATTTTTTTTATGTCATCACATCGAAGTTATACACATACGCTCTATGTACACTTCTTCTAACTGTTCTAATAAAGAGGTATAGTTCTGAAGAGTTACAAGTTACCGTCTTCCCATGTAGGAATGTAAACAGTTTAATCTTATTGATTAACATGGTTTTTCTTTCCCATTTACATTTTTATGCTTCTCTTGAGTCTTGTAGTTGAAGATTTAATTTTCTGTTCAGTTCTGGTCTTTTCATCAGGGAAGTTTGAAAGTCCCCTATTTCACTGAATGTTCATCCATAGTTTCCCCCGAAAGATTATGCTCAGTTTTGCTGGATAGTTGATTCTTGGTTGTAATCCAAGCTCCTTTGCTTTATAGAATATCATATTCCAAGCCCTCCGATCCTTTAAGGTAGATGCTGCTAAGTCCTATATAATCCTAACTGTGGCTCCTTGGTATTTGAATTGTTTCTTTCTGGCTGCTTGACCTGATAATTCTGGAATTTGGCTACAGTATTCCTTGGAGTTTTCATCTTAGGATTCCTTTCATGAAGTGATAGGTGGACTCTTTCAGTGACTAATTTTACCCTCAAGTTCTAGGATATCAGGACAATTTTCCTTGATAATTTCTTGAAATATGCTGTCCAAGCTATTTTTTTTTTATCATGACTTCTAGGTCATGATAAAATGAATAGGTCACTTAATTATCTTAAATACTTAATTTATCTTATACTTAAATTTATCTTAAATTATGCTTAAATAACTTAAGTTATACTTAAATTATCTCCCCTTGTTCTATTTTCCAGGTCAGTTGTTTTTCCAATGAGGTATTTTACATTTTCTTCTATTTTTTCATTCTTTTGTTTTTGACTGATTCTTGATGTCTCATAGAATCATTCCCCTTGTCCAGTTCTAATTTTTAAGGAATTATTTTCTTTGGTAAGTTTTTCTACCTCCTTTTCGATGATTCTGCTTTTTAAGGAGTTATTTTTTTTCAATTTTACTTTTTCCTTTTCCAAGCTATTGATTCTCTCTTGGATAATTCTCATTTCTTTCCCCAACTGTTCTTATTTCCTTTTAAAAATCCCTTTTGAGCTCTTCCAGGAGGACTTTTGTGCTTGAGACTAGTTCATATTCCACTTTGAGACTTCATATGTAGGCATTTTTGACACTGCTGTTCTCTTCCAAGTTTGTGTTTTGATCTTTCCTGTTGCCATAGTAACTTTCTATGGTTAGGACTCTTTTCTGGTTTTTTGCTCATTTTCTCATGTATTTTTGTGACTTTCAAAGTTGAGCTGTGCTTCTGGGGTACTGAGAGCAGAGTCCCAAGCTTCTTGTGCTGGAGACCAGGGCCTGGTCACTGACTTTCTGCTCTGGGGCTTCCAGCTGCTTGTGGCTTCTCCACTACACTGGGATGGCCCAGCCTAGTCGTACCTGTTGTGTCCTGTGTTCTGGGGCTGGCATTTTTGCCTTCTGCCTGGGGCTAGAGGCCTCACAGAAGGCCTGCTGTGCCACTAACCTATTGAATTAGGACCACAGGGCCTTGTTTGCTGATATGTGCTGTGGCTAAGAGCCTCCCACTGGCTTTCCTGGCACCACTTACTTGTGTTGGGTTGTGTTCCCCTTTTACCTGAGTGAGACAAGATCTTTCCTGAAGTTCTTCTAAGTTATCTTAAGCAGGAAAATTTTCTCTCTTTTTGTGGGTTCTGTTGCTCCAGACTCTGTTTAGAGACTGATTTAGCATTGCTTTTGAGGGAAGCTGGGGGGAGCTCAGGCATTGAAAGTGAATATTTTCATTTTGATAAGTTTGTTACGATTTCATTTTGTGGTTCATTATGGAAATATTATTATTGAAATTATTTTTGAGGAATACCAATTGCAATACATAGGTTTTAGTCACTTTCTGAAGACTTTAGGCCTTGCTTTATTGTATTTTAAAGTTGTAGAATTAATTTGTAGATAGAATATTCTGACTTAATGAAAATAGAAATGTTAATTTCAAGTGATCATAATAGAATTTTGAAATACATTTGTTTTATTAATAAATTTCAAGAGGATTAATTTCCATAGAAGTATCTTGATTTGCATATATTTTCTTTATAATTTTCATTTTACATTCTACGTAATTTTATTTGTTGGGAGGGTGGAAAGTTATTTTCAGTTAAAACAATTTTTGTATGTGGGAAATCTTTAAACAGGTGAACATTTAAAATCTGAAATTTGCTAGGTCCTAAGCCAAGACTCACTCCTTCTGCTATTCCTTATACCCCACTCTCTTAAAAAAAAAAACAAAAAACAATCCAACACTTTAAAAAAATATACATGTACAGCATTAAAATATCATTAATGAAACTACAGAAGTTAAAGTTGTTGATTCTAGTTTTTACACTATTGGGTTATAGATACCAAAAAAATAGGCAAGCCTGTTAATCTAGTCATAGAGTATGAATGTGTTGTTGTATGTGTATATATAGAGCAACCGCTTTACTTGTTAAATTCCTCCAAACCAGTAAAAACTATAACAATTGAAAAAACTGTAGCAGAAAAGCATGGTGAATAATGCTACTTTCCTGTCTCCTATAATTGGAGATGAAATTTTCTTTTGTATAAGTCAGAATTCTGTACAGAATACAAAAATTCATTGGAATTGTAGAAAAACTCATAAAAAACATTGTGTAATGCCTGTTTTAATTATTTATCACTTAATGTAGTATGAAACATGATTGCTCAGTATGTTTTGTTTCTCTTTAACCAGAAGAATAAATACTTTTTGATCCCAGTTTTTCCAAATGAGGAAACTTAGTTAAATAGTCTGTCATTTTCTGTCACCCCAGAAGAAATAGTTGCCAAGTTTAAATTTTAGAACTTCTTTTTTTTTAAATTTTAATTTATTTTCTTGATTACATCATTCATTTCCACAAGGTTTTGAGTTACAAATTTTCTCCCCTTCTTTCCCCTACCCCCAATCCCAAAACAGTGATCCCACCACAAAGCCCCTCCCACAATCTGTTCTCTTTTATGTCCTCCCCCAATGCCTCTCTAACTTTCTAGTAGGGCAGGGAGGGTCTCCCTACCCCAGTCCCTGTATGTCTTATTTCCAAGTTGCATTTGATTGTATAGCTTTAAATTCTAGATTCTCTTGATTTCTCCCT
>CM053597.1:52770995-52838693 GCA_028646575.1 Pseudocheirus occidentalis
AAAAAAAAAGATTGAGAAAAATGGTAATCTTATCTCATTATCAGCAGTGTCCCTTCATTTGCTGGTTGAACAACCTACAATGGATCGATTTCTGAATGAGGAAATAGAAAGAGGAAAAACTTAGTCCTAACTCAATAATTGGTGATTAACATAAGAGTGAAATAATCATTTCCTTCCTAATCAACACAGGGTAATACATGCTAAGAGCCAAATATATGGCACAAAATAAGTGCTATAGGAATCCATAAGAAGAATCCATGATCACCAAGAAGGGGAGTGGGAGGGTAAGATAATGGAGGGGAAGGCAGAACATGAGATGGGCATTAAAAGGAAGATAGGACTTAGATAAGTTTTTTTTTTAAAAAGGGAGGAGGGAATTCTAGGGAGAAGGAATGACTATGAGACAGAGTATAAGTAGACTACAAATTGTGTCTTCAAAAATCCCTGAGAAGTAGTTTAGCAGCATCAGAGGATTCAGAGAGGACCAGAAGGTTGGGAGGGACCGCATTGTGAAAGACCTTGAATCCCAAGAGTTTGACTTTATTTAGGAAACAAAATAAGCAACTGGAAGTTTTTTAATTAAGGGTAACATATTCAATAGTGTTTTGAGGAGAATCTTCTGGCAGAGGCAGGTAGAATAGTTTAAAAAGGAGAAAGTGAAGAAAGGAAGAATCTACCAATTAATAAGCATTTCTTAAATGCCTACTAGGGCAGCTAGGTGGTACAGTAGATAGAATGCCAGGCCTAGATTCACAAAGACTCATCTTCCTGGGTTCAAATATGGCCTCAGATGCTTACTAGCAGAGTGACCCTACACAAGTCACTTAACCCTATTTGCCTCAGTTTACTCATCTGTAAGATGAGCTGGTGAAAGGAATAGAAAACTACTCCAATTTTTTTCCCAAGAAAATACCAAATGGCGTCACAAAAAGAGAGGACTGAAACAACTCAACAACAATAACAAATACCTACAGTCTGCTAAACACTGTACTAGCTAGCCACAGTGACATAAAGACAAAAAAAAAAAGCCACAGTCCTTGGCCTCAAGAAGCTTACATTCTATAAGGGAAGAAAACATGCATATCAATAAATATGTTCAAAGAAATTCAAAATTCTTTGAGGAGAAAGCACTAGCAACTAGGGGGATCAGGAAACGTCTCATGTAAGACATGGTACTTGAACCTCTCTCTGAAAGCAACTGGGGATTCTAAGGCACAGAGAGGAGGACAGAAGGCACTTCAGACATAGGGAGAGGTCTATGTAAAGGCACTTTAGTCAACAGGTATTATGTGTAAGGAAAAGCAGGAAGGTCAGTTTGTCTGGACCACAGAGTATATGAAAGAGTAACATAATAAGGCTAAAAACGTAGGTTCTAACCAGACTGTGAAAGATTTTAAACACGAAACAGAGGAATTTTGTATCTGATCTCAGAATAAGGAGTCTCTGTAGATTATTGAGGAGAGTAAACTGTGCTTTAGAAGTATCACTTTGGCAATTCTAGAATTGGATTGAAGAGGAGAGACTTGAAGTAGGGAAGACAATTAGGAGATATTTGCAACAGTCCAGGCAAAAGGTGATGGGGAGGGGGGGCAGGATTAGAGCCTATGAGAAAAAGAAACAGAGCAAGTAGTTTGTTTCAATCTACATTCAGACTCTGCATCTCTTTCTCTGGATGTGGATATCTCCTTTAATCATGAGTCTTTTGGAGTTGTCTTATAACCTTACATTGCTGAGAGAGCCCAGTCAATTGAAGGTAGTTGTCACACATATATTGTGTCTGTGATTGTGTACAAATTTCTCCTGGTTCTGCTCTTTTTGCTCAACATCAGTTTATATAAATCTCTGGAGGTTATTATGAAGTCCATCTGCTCCTCATTTCTTATAGCACAGTAGTATTCATTACTTTCTTATACCACAGCTTGTTCAGCCATTCCCCAATTAGTGGGCATCCCCTTGTTTTCCAATTTTTTGCCACCACAAAAAGAGCCACTGTAAATATTTTTGTACATACAGGTCCTCTTCCTACTTCTCTGATCTCTTTGGGATATAACCCTAGAAGTGGTATTGCTGGATCAAAAGGTATGCATTTATTTATAGCCCTTTGGACATAGTTCCAGATTTTCTCCAGAATGGCTGGATCAGTTCGCAGCTCCACCAACAATGCATTAGTGTTCCAATTTTTCCACATCCTCTCCAGCATTTATCATTTTGCTGTTTTGTCATCTTAGTGAGTCTGGATGGTGAGATGTGGTACCTCAGAGTTGTTTTGATTTGCATTTATCTAATCACTAGTGATTTGGAACATTTTTTCATATGCTTATAGATATCTTTAATTTCATCTTCTGAAAACTGCCTGTTCATATCCTTTGACCATTTATCAGCTGGGGAGTGGTTTGTATTCTTATAGATTTGAATCAATTCTTTGTATATTTTAGAAATGAGCTGGCCTTGAACTTCTTTGTGTTCTATTAGAAGATCTGAACTCTCCAGGGAAAAACCTGCTTCCCTGCAGAGACAGCTTTTGATGAAGCCATTGCTGACCTTGATACATTAAGTGAAGAATCATACAAAGACAGTATGCTAATAATGCAATGACTGAGAGACAGCTTGTCCTTGTGGACATCAGGACACCCAAGGAGATAAAGCTGAAGCAGGAGGAAGGGAGAATTAACCAGATTCTGGTCTCAAGAAAACTCCATCTCAGTTCTCAGTCAGCTTCCAGATGCTGGGAGAGAAATTCTCTCTCTCTGTCTCTCGAGAAAACTCCAACTCACTTCTTCAGTCCAGCAGTCCAGCTCCCAGATGCTGAGACAATCCTGCTTCCTCCAACAAGAAACTTCCAATTCTGTCTCTCTGTCTCTGGAATTCTTCTTTATATATACATACTGGCCTCCTGTCTTAGCCAGTCCCCTTCTTCCAGGTCAACAGGGTAGTTCACACTCTCTCAACAGGGGACAGAGCTCATACTTAGCCCTAAATTACTAAGTGCTAAGTATCTGCTAAATTGATTGCTATTACACCTTCCAAATTTTGTATGCCTCATTGTAAAATTCACACAGTAGACCATTTATCATCCATGCTGTCACACAAATAGTTTTCGTTTATGATTTATAATAGGTTTATTTTACTTCTATTTGAAATTCTATATTTCCATGGGTTGTTTTATGTTTAATATTAGGGGAGTAGAGTGAATTAGCATTTGAAGAGTTATTTGTTTTTATCTGAGGTGGCCAGTATGGAATTTTTATACACATTTTACATATTTGGCCTAATATTTTTGGTACATTATGATTTCACCACACCAATGTTAAAAGAGCTTTCATAGCTAAGCAAAGAAAACTGCCTACATATTGGTCATGGTGGAGGGATAAAGGGATAATTTGGTTCCAGCCACAGATATAGTTATTATGGGTACTTCAGGGCTGGAGCACTGGTAGAAACAGATGTCCCTTACATGTCATTCCATGTGTATCTGTGGAATACATGATCTCAATGTGTACACCTTTTGTGATTGAAATTGCAAAAGTGTTCCTTAGGACAAAATTTTAGCCCAGTCAATGTATTTGAGAAAGGCAGAAATGGTTCTCTTTCCATTATTTGCGAAGCTACCTGCTGTTTGTTTTTACTATTTTTGCTATATTCATTTTATTTGTATTTAAATGGTTTAGGCAACCAAAGAACAAATTGTACAAGTAAAGATGCAGTAAAAATGAATTGCTTGATAGTCATAATTATCAAGCACAGCAGTAAAACAAAAAATCCATATATTTAATCTTTTTTTAGTTTTTTTTTTGCTCTTGTGATTTTTTTTTGATACTTGCCTCACATGCATTACCTATAAAAATAATTAACAGGGACATAACTTGAGGTGGTGACTAGCTTTGTTTAATGCCTTCTGAAATTCTCGTGAACAATTCAAGCATAATTGTTAAAAATAGGTATATTAAATTGATGTAAGTAAAATAAAAGTTTTATCAATGGACAGCCTTTTGAATACTTGATGACAGCTATTATGTCTTCTCCAGGCTAATTACTCCCAACATCACCATTATAAGAAGGAAGATAGTGAAGGAAATAAAGGAGTATCCTTCCTTTGTACTATATTACACAGGGTTGCCAATTTAGAATTTTAGAATGGGATATTAAAAATTGTCTAGTCTAGCATCCTAATTTCACAGATGAGTAAACAAAGGAAACCAGAGAGGTCTAAGGGTCTTGCACAGAGTTGTATGGGTAGTCATTGGCAGAATCAGTACTTGAGCCTAGTTTTTCAGACTCTGAATCCAGTAGGTTTTCCACTATGCTATACTGCTGAATAGACATCAAAAAAAATCTGGAAGTAGAAAGTATGGCCGGGGGAGGGGGGGGGGGATTGGAGAGCCAGGTGGAGGAGGGGGAGGAGGGGATATAGGGAAAGGGAACAGCTATTAACCCAATCAGATGCCTTCAATGATTCAAATCCCAACTCTGTCACCTTCAAATTGTATAATCTGGGACAAGTCACTCAACCCTAAACCTCATCTGTAAAGTCAGAGTAGTAACACTTTACAGTACCTTTCTCATAGGTATCATAGGCTCATAGAGCTAGAAAGGGACCTCAGAAGCCATCTAGCCAAATCCCTATATTTTCTATATGAGGGAACTGAGGACCAGAGAGTTTGGATTACTTTTCCAAAGTCACACAGGTAATACATAGCAAAAATAAGTCCTCTGACTCGAGTGTGTGAGGCTCTTTCCTTTGTACCAAAGTACATTATAAACTGGAGAGGGGATGGCACAAGAACACATCTAGAAATAAAGATAATATAAAATCAAGCGAGTAAGAAAAAGATTTTTAAAGTGAGTTATCATTATTTGATTATAAGCTGCTACCATGCAGGAACCAGGGGATAGAGTGTTGAATGTGGAATCAAGAAAATGTCAGTTTGATTTTTACCTCAGATTTTTGCTAGCTATGTAATCCTTAACCAATAGTATGTGGTGTTTAGGGAGGACTAGCACTTCTGGTATAAGGGCTTGCAGAGCCCTTTTCAGAGCTGCTCATGCTCCTTTGGTGTCTGTTTGTCACCCAACTCTTACCTGTGGTTCCAAGAAGCTGTAGCATGTACAGTGGCCACACTCTGGTAAACCATCTCAGCAGACAGGCTAAACCAGGTTGAGGGTAACCAATGGGCCTCAAAGTGAGGTAGGGGTGTGCCTACCCTAAGCATGTGAAAATTCTGCCTCCCCCAAGTGGAATGGGCAAATGTGAACAATTTGTTTCAACAGTCATGAAGGCAGCTGCAGCAGGAGGTGCTGAGCAGAACTTAAGAGTTCAGAGAACATCAAAGACTCCAAAGCCATCGAGGGCATCCTGGGCCAGTGCCAGTAATGTTGACTTTTGTCTTGCCACTGGACTGTGATGACTGTGGAAGAGAGGGTAAGGCTGATGACTTTGTGCAACTCTGCTTCACTTAAATCCAATTCATGCACAAGTCAAGACATCACCCATCATGTCATAGGTTCTCTTTGAAAATGAAGGACAAGGAACAACAATATTTGTCTAGTCATTTAATTAACCTCTTTGAGCTTCATTTATAAAGTGAAGGGATTTGACTCAAGGGCTTCAAAATTCCCTTCTAACTCTAAATCTATAATCCTATGTCCATGTAATTCATTCTGTATATTATAAAATGTCATGTGGAAGTAGTCATTCCAGATACAAAGCCAGATGCTAAAACAAGATTGTATATGAAATCACGAATCTCTGTTTCATTAAATATTATCTTAGTTAATGTATTCTGGTGACTGAGATAAGGTCATAAAATCCATTCCCCTACCTCTAGATACTGAAGTATCGCAAATAAATTTCCACCTATAATACCAATATCTTCAGGGGATAATCATCGACCACCTTACAAGGTACAGAATATCCTAAGCCCTTTTCTCATTCTATCTAAAAGCCCCACTTCATCTGTTTTCCCTTCCCTTGAATATGAATTCATATTTTCATATTGTCCAATGGTATCCTTTTGGTATTTTATTTTGAATGGTCTTTTTTTCTTCCTTCCATTTAGTGACACATATTATTACATAGTCTCTCTCTGCCTTTCCGTGTTCCTTATTATATTGTTAATAGTATCCACCCTTAAACTCAATTTCTTGCCCAAAATACAGAACCTGGTTTAGTTTTAGGATATGGTAAAAACCCAAACACATTTTATTGATTGTTTTTCTTGGCATAGCTTTGAATATCTTCTCAGAAGAATGTATTTTGTGGATATCAGTGAGTTTTTCATTTGTTATTATGTGGTGTTAGTGGCTTTAGCATTTCCAATAGAAAACAATCAAAAAAGAAGCATCATTAGTGCTATTATTTTATAATGTATAAACTTATCCACTATGATATAGAAGCTTTCGGGCTCAGTTAATGCAATTGCCATTTGGAGCCAAATTGCAGTGAAAAAACAATAACATATTTTGGAGACATTTCACCTTGCCTGGTCCACTTTGCTTTTTGTTAATATTGTTTATTTTTTTCCTGACTTGGAACTAAGCCAGTGAGTACATAATAGTACCCACCCAAAAGGGTCATTGGCCTAGACAGAAACCAGACTTAGTAGCAGAGTAAAAGAATTCGGGGGTGGGGTGAGGGCGGGGAAAGCAGCTGTTTCCTTAGATTGACCTAGCAAAGAGAATGTGGACAGAAATAGGTAATGAATAACCTCCATTGATAATAGATTAATAAGTTATGTGCCTTTTCAGTTTCCAGTATTTTGACATCTATTCTTATAAATCATGCCATGCCAAGTACGTCCCAAGCTACAGTATTTTATAATTTCATTTGTCCGTGTCTCTGTGTGCCTTGTTCAGCTGTTGACTATTAACACACTCTCTCAGCCAATGATTTTCAACTACTCTGCCATGGCATACTTTGGGGAAGAAGATGAGTGGTTTTGAGAGAGGTAGTCTCCCAAAATGGAATAGAAATTTTAAAAGAACAAAACTTAAGTGTAGTAAAGTCATTCAAGAAAAAAAACTGAAACTAAACTTAATGAATTGTGAAAGTGAGAATTTCAGTTTCATTGTTAAATATAAAGTCAACTGCAAGCAATAAAGATGCAACAGACTAGAATAAGGGACCAATACCAGAGCCAGGGTACTGAAGTGGAAAGAAAACTGGGTTTAGAGGCACAAATCTCTGGGCTTGTACCCCAGCTCTGCTACTTTACGCAAGTCTGGTTACTTCTCTGGGACTTTGTTTCCGCATCTCTAAAATGAGTTGGATCATATAGTATTTAAGGTTTCTTGCAACTATAAACCTGTGATCCTAAGATGAAGGGTATTTAGTATGACTGTAAAGTCCTACTTTGGGGTTCAAAAAAATCGATTACCCAAATATAGGAGAAGGGTGGTATGTCTAGACAACTGTTTGGGTTAGGGGGAAAAGCAGGTGGTTTTAGAGAACTGCAAACTTAATGTAAGCCAACAGTGTGACAAGGCAGCCAAAAAAAGCTAACGGGCTTTGAAATTCCGTTAATAGAGGTACAGCGTCCAGAACAAGAAAAGCGATGGTCTTAGATCACTCGGCTGTGGTTAGACCACAGCTGATGTATTGTGTTCGGTTCTGGGAATCACAGTTTAGGCAAGATATTGACAAACAGAGCAAAGGAATTCAAAACATGGCTTATGAAAATTGGTTAAAAGAAGTAAGGACATTGGTGTACAGAAGTGAACTCTCAGTGAAGAAGCCATGATTGTTGTCTTCCAGTATTTGAAAGGCTGTTGTGTGAACGATTAGAACAGTTTTACTGAACCCCAGAGGGAATAACTAGGGTAGACTTTTCAGAGAAGTATTTTTAGTCTCTATGTAAGGAAAAACATTCCTAGCAATTATAGCTACTCAGAAATGGAATGAACTGTCTCCCAATGTGGCAAAGTCTCCATCAATAGAGGTTTTCAAGTGAGGTCTCTTTTCAAGAATATTAGACAACATTTCTGTTCTAAGTATAAGCTGGACTAACTGATCTCTGAGGTCCTCGTTTTAAGTCTGAGTTGTTTCCATGATTAATGCAAAAAGATCTAACATTAAAAAAAAACACAGCTTCTGGTCTCTAAAAAACCATGGAATAAGGTATTAGAAAAATCTCAAAAGAAATAGCATACATAAAACACTTTCCAGCTATCATTATTATAATTGTTTTAACTGAAAAAAAGCACTTGCCTTTTATAATCTCAGAGTTGGAAGAGACCTCAGAAACTGCCTAGTTCAATCCATAAGGAAACAAGAGTCCCCTCTAAAACCTACCTAATAAATTATTCCGTCTTTGCTTGAAGACCTCCAGGGAAGGTAAACCCACTCCCAACTCAAACAGTCCAGTGAAATTTAAGATAGCTCTTATCATTATAAGTTTTTCCATGTATCAAGCCTTAATTTACATTGTTCCTCCTTCTGTCCTCTAGCATCCAGCAAAACAAGTTCATGATCTTCCACAAGATAGACCATCAAGATAAATAATTTTGTATAGAGAACTTCAAAACCTAATGCTTAAGCAAAGGAAAATTTCCCCTTAATTTCAAATATTCCTTTTGTAGATTCTTATTCATTATTGCATCTAGTCATGACTGCTATGGAGACTTCATGGGGAATAAGATAATATCTGAGTCTATAAGTTTAATATATTGTCCAGAATAAAAACTATAGATTTACAATAGACCAGGTTCATTTCTGCTTACTTCACACATAAAGCATACTCTTTGATTCTTAATCCCACCCAGAGTTTTCCCTCAGAACTTTAGAACTTTGCTTGTTTCTAAATCTCTGCAGGAAAGGTAAAGGTCCCTCAGCAGCCATGAAAGCACTTAGGCTAACAATGAATCAAATATAGAAAGGCCTGATTTAACTAGACAAAAAAAATACAAGGCTTGATACATAAGGTCATAATTAGTCAAGACAAATGTTTTTTTTAATTTCCATTTAGCCCCCTTTCCTCCAACAAACTCTGTAGTCTTCCAGACATAATATTACCTTGGGATTGTCCTCCTCTCATCAGAGGAAAATTCTTTAAGTTGCTAAAGAATCGAGCAATCCACCATTCCAGTTAGCCTGACCTATCCCAAGTGCTATACATTCCTCCAGTCTTACACTATTTCCTGAAGTTGAAGTACTCGTATATTGGAGAAGAAACCTCTGGAGCTCTCCTAGGAAGTTGATAGCTTTTCCATGGATCTACCCAGTCTGCTCAGCTCACAATATCAGGTAAGAGCAAGGTTCACATATATTCTTCCAAATCATGACTCCATCCCTCGGTACTTCTTGGCTCTGGTTCTTGATTGACAATTGGTCCAGCAACTCACTGTTGTCCAGGAACTATTCGTCTGATCCAGAAGGCTTTGTCCAAGAATTCCGTCATTTACCCAGGACTCTTCTGTCACTCCATAACTGGCATTCTGATATTAGTTCTCATCCCTGATCCCTGAACCTCAAGGTTCATCCCAGGATTTCCTTTTCACCACTCCACTTCTGCCTCTGATTAGGGTGTATGAAGTGTTTAGAGAAGATTAGTATCTTTGTTGAAAGGACTTGCCACATTGTTTTTAGTACTGCTCATCCACCTCCAGTGTTCACCTTCCCTCAACTCTCTCCTATGCCTCCATGAAGTATACACAGCAGTCACACCACAGTAAAACCATCTCAGCCAATGGACTAGACCAGGTTGAGAGTAACCAACAAGGCCTCAAACCTGAGAGTAAGGTAGGGGGATGTCTACCCTAAGCATGTGAAGACTGCCCCTACCAGAATAGGTGGATGAGAACAATTTGTTCCAATAGCCATGAAGGTGGCTAAAGAAGGCACTGTGGAGTGCTTAGAGCTTGGTCAGGCATCAGAGATGCCAAGGTCATTCATTGCATCCCAGGCCATCACTAGTCACCTTGACTTTTTTCCTGTGACTGGACTGTGATGAGTATGGAAGAGAATGAAGCTGATGACTTTGTGCAACTCTGCCTCGCTTGAATCCAACTCATGAGCAAGTCATGATGTTAGTGGTCTTCTTCTAAAATGAAGGATGAACAACTGCATTTGATTCCACCTTCCCCCCAAGGCCTTAAACAGTCTTTGATATTCACAGGATCTCCTTAAGATGAGTCTTTCTGATTCTAAGCCCAGCACCCTATTCAATGTACCATTTGGCTACTCTTGTTCAAGAAATTCGTGCTTGTATATACATGTGAAAACATGTATGTGTATGTGTATATGCATGTATATGTATGTATATATGTGAAAATATAGATAGGGTTAAAGGAATTACCTAGTAACTTAAAAAGAAGTCCCAGTTTATGATTTCCATCTCTTAACCACCAAGAAAACTGGAAGATCATATATCAAAGAGAATCTTATTCCAGAGAACACAGATTGTATTGTCAACTTTGTACTATTAATAAAAAAAAATACATCTTCCTTTGACCCTTCTCTTCCCTCTCCAATCTTTCTTGCCAAAATCCTCTTGCCAAAATGTGCAAATATAATCACAATCTCTCCCAACTTAAATATCTTCAATGGTTCTCCTTTGCTAACTAAATAAAACAAAAACTCCATGGCTTGTCATTGAAAGACTTTACCAATATAGTACTGTATTGGTAATGTAATTTGAATTTGAAGATCCCTTTGTATTGGCAAAGGTAACAAGGTACTTAACACTTAGTAATTAATCAAGCCTCTGTTAAACAAACAGAAGGTATGAACCCCTGTTGCTGCCATAACAGGAAGGGGTTGGCTGAAACAGGAAGGGGCTAATGCCCTGTGTATATAAGAAGCCCCTGGTGAGTCAGATAGATCTTCTTGGAGCAAACTTTGTGGAGGCAGAAGCTGCTGCTGCTGGGATGGCTAAAGAGGAAAGGCCCTCCCAGGCTGGAGAGAATGATTTTGATTTTGGGAATCTGGGTGAAGTGATTTTGATTCTGGGAACCAGTTGGAGCTTCTGCTGAGGAGGTGCTGAGTCTGAGAGCCAGCCAGAACTTCTGGGAGCTGCCAAAGATGTCCAAGGGCCAGGTGGAGCTGCTATAGACTGAGGAAGCATGACTGTGATGCTGGTACTTTGTATGAACCTGGTTGTGGCTTTGTTGAGCTTTGACTTCCTGGGAGGAGAGACTAGGAAGGATTTAAGGTGGACTGGACACTGTGAGCTTCAGCATGAAATAGGAACTACATGGAGGGCTGGATAAGGAACTGGGAATTGTTTGTGTTTGAACTCAGGTGACAGTTTGGTGAATCCAGGTAGGATCTGGGACCATGGGAGGGGATCCAGAGAATCTGAGAGCCTACCTCAGGTCAAGATGAAAAGACATCTCCATGAATACTGAGTAATGATTGATGGAATTGCAATTTATTTGTGATTGTACTTTGTGATTGAATTAAGGACTCTTTGATTGACTAAATGAATGTTCTACCCAGGGGTGGAGTACTTTGACTTTTGTATTGTGTATTCCTTAACCGATGGTTGAATGATTGAGTTACTAAATGACTGTTCTTTGTTGAAAACTTTGTGACCACTGTAGTGAAAACTATGTGGCCATTTTAGTGATAAGCTGTTGTGAATACTGTATTGAAATGACAAGTCTTAACAGAGTGACTACAGAGTCCAAATAAAAAGTTTCAGGAGCTTTCATTTCCCAGCTGGGACTGTCTCCACACTGATTTGAAAGGAGAGCAGCCCCTAGTTCAGTTATATATATACAGTACAACTTCATTGTTTTGCTAACTAACATAATTTGTCACTAAGCTAATTATTATGCAGGTGTGAGCAACCTATAACTAAGGCAAGGGGAGTTTGTCGTTACTTCTGTAGGCAGGAGTTGATGGATAGGAGAAGGGGCATGGGACATGACAATCTGAGCACACAGGAGAAGAAAAAAAAGGGCCAGGGTCTCCCACTGCATCCCAGGCCATCTCTAGTCATCCTGATGAATATCTGGTCACTGGACCCAGATGGCTCTGGAGGAGAAAGTGAGGCTGGTGACCTTGCACAGCCATCCTTCACTCAAATCAGTCAACTGCAAGTCATGTCATCATTTCCCTGATGCCATGGTCCTCTTAAACAATGAAGGACAAACACAACAATACTTTGATCATTCTGTCACTGCCTCTCCATGGCTTGTTCCAGTAATGCAGGAATTCATGATGCTCCATCACTGCTGTTGACTACTTACCGCCATGTCTTGAGGTCAAGAAGCTCAGCCACTGTGACCTCTTTGCCTCTGCCATCTCTGGAGCTGGAGGCAGTGGTGGTCACTAGTGGAAGCTGTGCCTGTGTACGAACTTCAATCTCCAGGGACCAGAAAGCCCTCTTAGGTCACTGATTTCTGATCTGTGATCCATTCTCTCTGGATCCCTGTGGAAGACCTATTTGGCCCTTTACATAGTCCCAGTACAAAGGAAGATCTCAAACAAGCAATAGGCTTACCCAATTTAAAAAAAAATGACAATCAAAGACCAGGACTTAATAAATCAACAAGGAATTTTAGAACTATCAAGGAGACATAATTAAAGTCTCAGTACAGTGGCTTCATCCTTTAACCTCATAAAGTTGACTAGTTTCTCCTAGTCAACCCCTTACAATTTCCCTAAAATATTTCAATAACATGCTATGTAGATGAATTGTGTAGTCACAACCACATCAGGGATTAAAGCTAGACTTAGAGTGCTCCAAAATTCTCAGCAATCTGCTTAGATAAATGATGGAAAAACTGACCTATTAGAAAGAAAGGAAAAAGTTCCACCTGAATGTAGAGAGAGCAGAGTTACCATGCTCTTTGCTCTTAAAATTCCAAAAGACCACCATGGCCTATTTTGCCAGTATTACCCAGCAGTTCTCATAAAATGTTGATATATGTGCTGTTTATGCCCATAACTTTTTGTATATAACACATTAAAGTACTAAATCTGAAAACCAGCAGGGCAGTTTTCCAGTGTAATAAGGGTATAAAAGTTGAACAGAAGAAAGTTTGTATCAAAAAAAATCAAATAATTCAATTTTATTTAAAATTTAGGAAGAACTATGATTATTAATGCTATCTATTTATTCTTTTTTTGAAGTGTCTCAAAGAAGATTAAAAGAATTTTTTTCATTGTTATGAAAAACATTATGAGCTCTGAGCTGTTTTCTATGTAGTGCATCAAACTCTAAGTGCAAGGTGCTATGGGGAAAATAAAAAATGATACATTTTCTGGCTCCATGAAACTTGAGTCTTTCTGCTTTCATTTGAAACCTGTCCTAGTTAAAGAGAAAGTACAAGCTTTGTATTTTGCATTTTGAGAAAGGAAAAGACAAAGTATGGAAGGACTAGAAATGGAACAGACCAGGATTAATATGTGTCAGTCATAAAGAGAGATCAGTCAATAATCATTTTTTTAAGTACTTAAAAAAGTGCCAGGTACTGTGCTAAGTGCTGGGGGAACAAAGAAAGGCAAAATATAGTTCTTGCTCTTAGGAAGCTCACAGTCTAATGGGGGAGACAACATGCAAACAATTGTGTTCAAACAAGATATGTACAGGATAAACGGAATCATCTCTTTAGGTCATGCTCCCCGGGATCTGCCCTCACCCCAGGCCAGAAATGAAAGACCCCCTTACTGTGACTGGGCTCTGATTGGTGAACATTACCTTGCCTCGTCTCAGGCACACCTCTTCCTGAAGGCCATTTCCATTCCATGCCACTGCTATAAATGTCCATGGTAACCCCAACTCTACTTTTCCATTTTATTCCTAGATGTTTTGTTTTCTCCTGTTAGAATGTAAGCATCTTGAGGGCAGAGACAATTTTGTTTGATTATACTGGTATCTGCAGCTCTTAGCACAGTAATGCAATAAAAACTTGATGAACGTTTCTTGATGCATTCATTTGTTCATTTATATAAGTGGGAAGTTATGCCAATGCCCAAAACATTGTGAGACACTAGAAATCTGACCTCTGGAAATGTAGAATCTTTAACAATTAGCCCACAAGATAGCAATTTTATTTATTTTACTTATCTAATAGCAATATTAGACTGATACCTTACTCATTAGGGAAGAAACTCCCTACCGAATGAACTCTTCCTCATTAGGGGTGAGACTTCAAGCATTCACAGGATTCCAGATTTGTTGGAGAGGGCCATCTTTTCAGGTTTGAGTGGGCCTGGAGTTTCTGGGATTCTATAATTGCTTTGAACATATGGCTTTTCCAGCTCAAAAAAGACAAATAAAACTATTCATTATTTACCTAATTGTGTCATTATTTACCCTTAATTTAAAAGGGGAGGGCTGCATATATGATTATAAGGTACTATAATATTAAGAAGAGATCAGTGAAAGGAGAAGCAAGTGAAATGAACGGAGAAACAAAAGATGTGAAGCCAATCCTCTAAAGAAGTTAGAAACTGCCAAATAATTTAATTTCTCCCAATAAGCAAGATAGAACCATTTCATTGTAGAATTGAGCGCAATAATTTTTTTATTGAATATTAACTATTCCCCAAAATCCAAACATTGAACTAATGAGTAGAAAAGGGAGATGTTTGCCAAACTACTGTTAACTTTAAGTGTAGAAACATCCAGACAGAATCTTCATCATTCAGAAATTGTCTCTTAAAGGACTAAACCCAGTAGATTGTAAATTCCCAAGTAAATTGGCAAAAGGGGGATGGATTAAGGATACAGAACAGTACCTACATGGCCAGTGTGTGCATTTGTTTTGTGTAAGTATACTTTTTTTGTTACAAGGGTGTGTGTGTGTGTGTGTGTGTGTGTGTGTGTGTGTGTGTGTGTGTTGGGGTAGGGGTTTGGGGGATACAGGGTAGCAAGGTGTAAGGCAGAGTGGCAGGGAAATGATATACTAATGCAAAAAAAGTAGAAGAAAAAAGTAAATGAACATTTATATATAATAAATATATATGAAAATAAGGGGACACAGACAAGCAGGATGCTTTGGGTACTATGTTAAATTTAATATCTACTTTAAAATTATGCAGCCAGGTGGCACAGTGGATAGAGCACTGGGCTTGGAATCAGGAAGACTTGTTCATGAGTTCAAACCCAGCCTCAGACACTAGCTGTGTGACCCTGGTCAAGTCACATCACTCTGTTTGCCTCAGTTTCCTAATCTGTAAAATGAACTGAAGAAGGAAATGGCAAACCCCTCCAGTATCTTTGCCAAGAAAATCCCAAATGTGGGTGAGCCAAGATAGTGGAGAAAAGGCAGCAACTCACCTGAGTTCTCCCCAAAACCCGTCTGAACACTTTTAAATAATCCAATAAAACAATTCCTGAAGCAGTACAACCCACAAAAGGATAAGGTGAAATAATTTTCCAGCCAAAGACAACTTAGAAGGTCAGCAGGAAAGGTCTGTTGCACTGGGGTGAGAATGGAGCACAATCCAGCACAGGTCTTACCAGCACAGACTCAGCCCCAGCAAACTAGGGGTAGGCTTTGGGGGCCACTGAATCAGCAGTGGTAGCAGCAGCTACTGCTACAGCTCTCAGTCCATAGACAATAAGGGGCTCAAACAACTGGTCAGGAGACAGCAGCAGTCTCTTTGCTAACACTAAGGCAGGACTCAGATCTGGGACACAGTCCTAGGACAAAGAGGAGTGCTAGCGCACAAGAACTTGAAGTCTCAGTGGAGCGGGGAACTCTTCACAGTTCTCTCACAGACTAGAGCACACACCAGAAGAGCAGTGAACACACCTTGGAAGAACTGAAAACTTATAGTTCCCTAGAAGTATCTCTAAAAACAGATGCACAAAACCTCTGAAGTTTGGGACAGTGTGTTCTCCATCCTGGAAGCAGAGTCCCACTTTAACAAAGAGTGAAAAGTCAAGAAATAGGCTGCGAAAATGAGCAAACATAAGAAAAAAATTCTGACCATACAAAGTTACTATAGTGACAAGGATGATCAAAACATATACTCAGAAGAAGATAATAAAGTCACAGTTCCTACATTCAAAATCTCCTAGAAAAATATGAATTGGTCTCAGACCATAAAAGATCTCAAAAATGATTTTGAAAATCAAGTAAGAAACATAGAGGAAAAATTGGGAAGAGAAATGATGCAAGAAAATCATGAAAAACAAGTCAACAGCTTGGTAAAGGAGACAAAAAAATACTGAAGAAAATAACACCTTGAAAAGCAGACTAGGTCAAATAGTAAAGGAACTACAAATAGTCAACGAGGAGAAGAATGCCTTAGAAAGCAGAACTGGACAAATAGAAAAAGAAACATAAAAATTCACTGAAGAAAAGAGCTTCTTAAAAAGTAGAATTGTCCAAATGGAAAAAGGAGGTACAAAAGCTCACTGAGCAATATAATTCCTTAAAAGTCATAATTGAGCAAGTAGAAGCCAATGACTTTATGAGAAATCAAGAAACAATAAAACAAAACCAAAAGAATGAAAAAAATAGAAGACAATGCAAAATGTCTCATTGGGGAAAAAACTGACCTGGAAAATAGGTCCAGGAGAGATAATTTGAAAATTACTGGAATACATGAAAGCCTGATCAAAAAAAGGCCTTTGACATCATCTTTCAAGAAATTTTCAAGGAAAACTGCTCTGATTTTCTAGAACAGACCTGCATAACATACAGCTTACTAGCCGTATATTGTGTAGGTATATTCTAGAACTAGAGGGTAAAACAGAAATTGAAAGAATCCAGCAATGACCTCCTAAAAGAGATCCCAAAATGAAACCCTCCAGTAATATGATAGCAAAATTCCATAGCTCCCAGGTCAAGGAGAAAATATTGCAAATAGCTAGAAAGAAACAGTTCAAGTATTGTGGAGCCATAGTCAGGATAACACAAGATTTAGTAACTTCTACATTAAAGGACTGGAGGGCTTGGAATATGATATTCTAGAGTACAAAGAAGCTAGGATTACAACCAAGAATCACTTAACCAGCAAAACTGAGAATAATTCTTCTTGGGAAAAAATGGAAATTCAGTAAAATAGAGGACTTTCAATCATTCTTGATGAAAAGACAAGAGTTGAATAGAAAATTTTGCTTTCAAATACAAGACTCAAGAAAAGCATAGAAAGGTAAAAATGAAATGGAAATCATAAAGGACTTAATAAAGTCAAACTGCTTATATTCCTACATGGCAAGATGATATTTGTAACACATAAGAATTTTTTCATTATTAGGATAGTTAGAAGAAGTATGTATAGACAGAGGGCACAGGTGTGAGTTGAATATGAAGAGATGATATCTAAAAGAATGAAATTAAGGGGTAAGAGAGGAATGTACTGGGAGAAAGGGAAGGAAGCAGGATGGGGATAAATTATCTTATATAAAAGAGGCAAGAAAATGCTTTTACAGTGGAAGGGAAGAGGAGGAGGTGAGGAAGAGTGAATGAACCTTACTCTCATCAGAACAGTTTCAAAGAGGAAATAATATACACACTCAAATGGGTATAGAAATATATCTTACCCTACAAGGAAGTAGGAGAGGAAGGGAATAAAAGAAGAGGGGGCATGTGATAGAAGGGAGGACAGATTGGTTGGGGGTGGGATAGTCAGAAGCAAAACACTTTTGAGGAGGGACAGGGTGAAAGGAGAGAAAGAATAGGATATACAGGTGGAAATAAGATGGAGGGAAATCATTAGAAATTGTAATTGTGGAAAAAATTTTGAAGCAAGTTTCTCTGATAAAGGCCTCATTTCTCAATGGAGAACAATGTCAAATTTATAAAATAAGAGCCACTCCCCAATTTACAAATCATCAAAATATATGAACAGTTTTCAGATGAAGTAATCAGAGCTATCTATAGCTTTATGATAAACATGTTCTCACTATTGATTGGAGAAAAGCAAATTAAAAGAATTCTGAGGTTTACTACCTCATACTTCTTAGATTGGCTAAAGGGACAGAAAAGGAAACTGAGAAATACTGGAGGTGATATGGAATAAATGAGACATTAATGCACTGTTGGTAGAGGTGTGAACTAATTCAACCATTCTGTAAAGCAATTTGGAACTATGCCCAAGGGGCTATAAAACCATGCATACTCTTTGATTTAGCAATACCACTGTTAGGTTTGTACCTAAAAGAGATTAAAAATAAAACAAGAAGGAAAAGGACTGATACGCATATTTATAGCAGGGGTTTTTTTTTTTGGTGGTAAGGAATTAGAAATAGAAGGGATACTCGTCAAGTGGGGAATGGCCAAACAAGTTGTGGTATGGGATTATGATGGAATACTATTGTGCTATGAGAATAATGAGCAGAATGCTTTCAGAAAAACCTGGAAAAATTTACGTGAGCTGATGTGAAGTGAAATGTACTGTGTATAAAGTAACAACAATAATATAAGATGATCAACTATGAATGACTTAGCTATTCTCAGCAATGCAATAGTCCAAGACAACTCTGAAGGACTTATGATGAAAAATGCTATCCAGTCCCCAGAGAAAGAACTGTTGGCATCTGAATACAGATTGAAGCATATTTTTTTTACTTTATTTTTCTTTAGGTTTTTTTTTTTGGCCTATGTTTTCTTTCACAACATGACTAATATGGAAATGTTTTGCATGACTACACATATATAACCTATATTGAATTGCTTGCCTTCTTAGTGGAGAGGAGGGAGAGAATTTGGAACTCAAAGTTTTAAAAACAAATGTTAAAAATTGCTTCTACATGTAACTGGGGAAAAATAAAATGCTAAATAAATTTTTAAAAATCCCAACCCCAAATGGGGTCATGAAGAGTCTGACATGACTGAATAACAACTTTAGAATCAAGGTATACATAATAAAGATTCACAGTTATTATACAATATCCTCTTTTTCTTTGAAAACGGAAATATTTGCATTTGCTGGTATTTAAGTTCATAATAAAAATTATAAAAAGAAAACTTGGTTCTCAAAAGGAATGTTCTTTCTCCTCTTCTTTATCTCCTGGCTTCCTTGGCTTTCTTCAAACCCTAGTTAGGATCCAAATTTCTACAGGAAATCTCTCCTAATCCCCCTTAATTCTAGTGTCTTTTCTCTGTAGATTATTTCAATTTATCCTGCATATAGTTTGCACATAGCTTTTGCATGTTGTCTTCCCTATTAGATTGTGAGAACTTCCAGCGCAGAAGCTGTCTTTTATCTTTCTTTCTACTCCCAGAGCTTAGCATATTGCCTGGCACATAGTAGTCCTTAGTACACTTTTATGGATTGACTCACTGACTGAAGACCCTGGATTGAGTCTTGTAAGACCCTTGTAACACTCAGATCTAACTCTGAAGTGTCAAATGTCCTCCCTATTCTCTGAATAGTCTACACTTCTTTTTTTTTTTTACTTATTTGTCTACAACTTTATTCTGAAGATTGCATTTCCAAATATGTAGAAAAAGGTATTTAAAAGATGACCTCAATATTCAAGTGAAACTCTTTAGCTGAGATAATGATCTTAGAAAAACAATTTTCCCTTTAGGCTAGAGATCTATGATATACATAGAGTTTGTCTAAGAACTCAACTCAGAACAGAAGAATTCTGACTGGGGGTGGAGAAAGAATTGGCTGCAAATTTACACAGATAGGTAGAATAGACAACCATTGAATGCAGGGTAATTTTAGGGTCCTACAAATGTTTTCCACCTCCAGAGAAAGAACTGATAAATGGAAGCATGCATAATATGATTTTACATGCACACACACAGACACACACAAACAGTCCCCCTTAAATATCTCCCACCAGCCTGTCAAATTCCAAATTACATCCCATTGTCTATAAAAGATCCTGGCTACAAGGCAAGTATTACTTTGAAAGGAGTGATCAGCTGATTAGTAGCCATCAGTATAATAGCCAGGATATTAGGATAATAGGATAGATAACTGCTGAGAGAGAGAGAGAGAGAGAGAGAGAGAGAGAGAGAGAGAGAGAGAGAGAGAGAGAGAGAGAGCCTTAAAAAATGACAGGATTTACTGAATAGATAAATTTTGATTAGAGGGAAGAGAAAGAGATAAAGTACCACTGAGGAAGGCAAAAGAGGGTTACATATGTAACTATAAAGCTCTATAATGTATCCCTTAATTTTTAAAGTAAATACTAAATTTGAAACAGTATCATAGAGACATGGGGATCTGACATCAGGACCCCTGAATGGTATGGGAAGAAGTTGGTGGGGAAAAAAGAACTTCGAAAGAAGACACAGACAATCAATTTTGCTGACCTTAGATTTCTGCCAAGGCCAGATCGATCAATCATTTTTATATTAAAAAAGTTTTTTTTGATCTTTCATTTTTTCTTTCTATCATCTATCTATCTATCTATCTATCTATAATTTAAAACATGCAATTCAATAATCATTTGAGTTCCAAATTTTCTCTCCCACTCTCTCCTCCCCCTCACCCCACCATGGAAGCTTGCAATCCAATACAGATTCTACAAATACCTTTGAATTAAACAATAGTCAAATTGTAAAGAAGAGTTATAACCAATTGAGTAAATAATGAGAGGGAAGGAACAAAACAAAACAAAATACACAAAAAGAGAGAGCAAGTGGTTTGCTTCGATCTGCATTCAGACTCTGTAGTTCTTTGCTCTGGATGTGGATATCTCTTTCCATCATGAGTGTTTTGGAGTTGTTTTATAACCTTGCATAGATGAGAGGAGCCCAGTATATCAAAATCAGTCATCACAGATACAATGTGTGTGTAATTGTGTACAGAGTTCTCCTGGTTCTGCTCTCCTCATTCAGCATCAGTTCATATAAATCCAGATTATTATGAAGTCTATCTGATCATCATTTCTTAAAGCACAATAGTATTCCATTACATTTGTATACCACAACTTGCTTAGCCATTCCCCAATTGATAGGCATCCCCATGATTTTTAATTCTTTGCCACCACAAAAAGAGCTGCTATATATAGTTTTGTACATATGGGCCCTCCTCCCACTTGTATGATCTCTTTGGGATTATCAATCATCTTTATAGACTAACAGTGATCACCATAGGTGTCAAAGAAGTGAGGGAGGATGGTGAAAAGAGGAAAGAAGACAAGAAGGTTATTGCCCCTTCAAGCACAGCCTCGAAAATGGGGTTCAGAGATAAGGGGTACACTTGTTCCTAGTCACTCAACTAGAGTTTACTAAGTATCTACTGTGTGTCAGGCACTAAGCTAATCATGTGACACAAAGACCAAAAAGCAAAACAGGACAAAACCCAAACCAAAAATGTTCCAACCCATGAGGCTACATTTTATTGGGGAACTGGGAAGGAGAATAACATGCAGGTAGAAAAATTAATAAAAGATATAGACAAAGTAATTTTCCTGGGAAAGGTAATAGCAAATTTAAGGAGGGTCATCAGGGCAAGTTTCCTATAAGAGACAGCCCTTGAACTTTGAAGTAAACTAAATAATCTGCAAGACACCAGTGAAGATAGGGGAAATTCCAGGCATGCAGTTTGTATAAAGGTTGGAATATCCTGTCCAGGGAACAGTTAGTAAGCCAGCTTTGGTTAGAATGTAAAGTTTATTAAGAGAAATGATGTATGGTAAGCCTAGAAAGAGCTTTTGGAGCTAAACTGAGAAGGGCTTTCAAATCCATCCAAAAGAGTTTATATTTTATCCTGGAAGAAAAAGAAGACACTGGAACTTCTTGAGTAAAGAAGCGACATTCTGCAGTTTGTGAGTCTGGATTATTGCTCTGGCTGCTGTATAGAGAACAAATTGGAGAGGGAGAAACAGGTGACACTGTTGAGCTAGCTGTTGTGATCATCTGAATAAGGGTGAGAGATGAGAGGGTGGAAGAGGGCTAAGGTGGAGAGGAGCAGGTGTGAACTGCACTGTGGACAGAGACAGGGTGGAACAGTGGAGGTGGTCTGAGAAGAGCAGATTTTAGAGTAAGTATTAAGGGAGGCCAGATAGTCAACCAAAGAAGAATAAAAAGATTGGTGGACAGCTATTGGGGGCATACTATGAAGGCTTTGGAATGCCAAACAAAGGATTTTATATTTGATCCTGGAGGTGATAGGGAGATACCAAAGTTTATTGAGGCAGTGTGGGGGGAAAGTAATGGGTAAGATGTGCTTTAAGAGTTCCTCTTTATGATGAACTCAATAAATAGTCCCCTAATGAAACCCACCACCACATATGCATCTGGCCACCATAATACCTTGGACAAGACCTAGCTAGTATATAGCAGAGCCTAAAATGTATTCATCTCTATTCTTATTTCACTTCAAAACTGGCATCTATATTGTACTTCCATCTACTTTCTGACTTCTGTGTAAGCATCAGAATTATTGGTCTATTTTCAGGTCTGAGAAGACAGATCCTAGTGGGTTCAGTTAGCATCCCAGATGCTGGCATTATTCATTTCCCGCTTCATAAACATGATTAGTCACTTGGCTTTAGGGGATGAGCTCATCCAAAACTCACTTTATAATTTTTATAATCCACAAAATACCTTATAGATAAGGTAATAGTAAAATATAATTTCCATGAACTGTAAGGCAAGGATAATTTCATTACAGGGTATGTTCACTATTTCTCACCTTTAAATAGAGAAAGAGGATTACTAGGTCTATAGTCCCAGCTCTTAGTTCCCAAATATCACATAAACACAGTTTTTTATACTAATTCTGCCAGTCCACTCTCAGGGTCAATACGTGGCCTGGCTTTCGCAATACACCATCCTTGCCTGATACCCAGTTTAACCAACAGATCCTTCCATATCCCCATACCTATCTGACATATGCAAAAGGTATTTGGTACATGTTAGGTGTCTGTGGTCGAAAATATGGCCTTCAAATAAGAAAGAATAGCTTAACTTTTTTAAACCTTTCAAATAAAAAGGAAAGTGGCATATTATTGGTTACTCATCATTATACCCAAACATAACAGTGCTTTTCTGAAACTGGTCATTATACAGAGGTTCATCTATGTTTTGCAGAGGCACAGAAAATTCTATTCATTTTTGTGGCCTGGCCAGTCAGTCTGGTTAGTCTTGGTTTTTAACAATGCTCTATGCCCACACACGCCATAATATTCTGTTTCTGGTGCTCCTGTGCATTTATCAAGAAATAGATTCTCTCTACTCTTGGAAAATTTTAACAATATAAATGAGAAAATGTCTTCCTATTGGGATACAATATGGCAGAGTGGCAAAATCAGTGACTGTAGGGTACAAAGCCCAGATTTGAATCCTGCTTCTGATATTTGCTACCTTGGTGACCTTGTGCAAATCTCTTAACCAATCTGAGCTTTGGTTTCCCCATTTGTAAAAAGAAGAGATGTGGGCTAGTTGGCCTCTGAGGCCCCTTCCAGACCTAGGTCCTGGGAGTCTCTTTTGATTGTTCGAGCAAAATGAGGTTTGGACTAGTTGGCTTCTAATGTCCCTTTAAACTCTATATACTCTGAGATTCCAGGGACTAGGTAGGCAGAAATGTCCAACCCAAGAAAATATGTTTTAGGAAAATTAATCTCTCTATAAAACTGTAAGATCATTATAAGTTAACTTTTAATGTTGAATGAAAAGGTTTAGACACCATCCCCCAGATCAGTCAAGAGCAGATTATTCCCTAGTCTCCTCTGCCCTATACTCATTAAAAGAGGTATTGTGTTTAAGAAGGAAGAAAAAACAACCACCTGAATTGAATTCCTGTATCATCTTGCCTTGCTACATGCAAGAATTAGTAAGCCTCGACTGGGTTGTACTCCCTAAACTTGTTTGATGATTCATTAATTGAGCACTGAGCCTGATGGTTATTTTAACAGCAGATACATGACTATTTTCAGACTCAGAGTCTTTTCCTATGTCAACTTGAGCCTTTATTCTTTGATTAGAATTAGAGAAATCAGTTGTCAGGGGCGGAAGAAAATCTGATGTCAGTCCAATTTTCTTTCTTTGTGTAGGAATTCTTGGAAACATTCTTCCTCCATGTGTGTCCAACAGAGAATGTGGCAAGAATGTGTCATCTACAGGTATATTTCCCCTATCCACCTCTACCCCCTCCTCTCTTGCCAGGATCAGTCAAGCAATCAACAAATATTAATTAAATACTTATTTTTCTAGCGTTATGTCAAGTCAAAAAATTACAAAGACCAAAGTAGAACAGTTCCTGCCTTCAAGGAGCTTCCATTCTACAGGGAAGTTAATTCATTTCTCCTCTCCCCCTTTTACCCTGCCTAGCATCTTGACTCCCATCTTCTACATAAATACCACTCTATCCTATGCTGAATTCATATTAAAGGTAGAAACATCAACAGAGAGGATAAACAGGTAAGTTGGATTTATAAACGGGTAAAGGATTAGAAGGTATATGAGAGTAGAAAAAATCAGAGCCCTTTGGTTTTACCTTTGGCCTCACTCCTCTAGTTACATTAGTGTAACAGAATGTGAGACTATCCAGGGATTGTGGGTAGAGGGGAATTGGGGACAGGGAAAGAAGAGAGAGTACACACCAATCCAGATCAACCTTAGCCATGGCACTGGAAATTCTGAAAGTCTCAAAGGTTTATGCAACCTCAACTTTTCTCAAAAGACATTTCCATATTTTAATAGAGCTTCTATTGTAAGGAATTCTTTCCCTTGATATTTAGCCTAGATCCGTCCTTGCCTAATTTCATCCCATTACTTTGATTTATAGCTTCTAGTGCCATTCTAAATAGCATACTTCTTTTCATGTTTATAATATGGAAGCCTTTGAAGACAGCTATGATCCCTTCTTTCCCATTAGTTGTGACATGGCCTGGCTGTGTCTATTCAATCTTCTCTGTGTTTCTTTTAGCCGCTCACTCCTCCCTGTAAGTGTTCTTTCATTTCTCTGAATTTCCTCTCTGCTGAATACTAATATATTATAATCCTGGATTTACAACACATCTATCTTCCGAGGATAAAAAAGAAAACCAAAACCAAAACATGAGGCCATACTTATTGAATTGATGGTAGGGGTTTTTGTTTGTTTTGTTTTTTTGTTTTTAGGCGAAAAAAGACAAAGGATTGAGCTAAACCTGAACTATATTTAAGAACTTGATGTCCTAGACAGAATGGACACAAGCATAGATGTTTTATACATAGCTATGAAATTACAGGGTCCCTTTATGGCAAGCCAAGTGCCCAAGCCTGCAAGTGTATTCTTGTTGTAATTTCACTGCATTATGATGGCAATAGTACAGCCTTGGAGCCATTAGAGCTTTCCTGTCTATCAGACTTAGACAATGCTAGTATCGGACCCCAAGGTGGATAAAACAATATTCTTCTGGATAAAAATCAACCACCCAGGCTACGTTGAGTTGAAGCCAAGTTGTCTTTTCTGCTGATCTTTCACCTAGACACCCTACCTTCACCACATGTCGTTCCCATTTCCCCAACCCCAAGGGGTTGGTCGTTAAGTTCTAGCAGAAATATAAACTGTATCAACCAGGAGTGGGGAACCTAGGGCTTTGAAGCCACATGAGGTCCAGGTCTTTGGGTGCAGCTTTTTGACTAAGCCCAAGTTTTACAGAACAAATCCTTTTACTACGGGAATTTGTTCTGTCGTGTTTGGATTCAGTCAAAGGGTTGTGCTTGAGGACCTAGAGGGCAAAATTTGCCCTTGAGGCTGCACCTGGTATAAAAAGAAGTTCCTTACCATTTTTATGTCATACACCCCTTTGGCAGTCTGGCAAAACCTATGGAACCCTTCTCAGAATCCCGTTTTTAAATGCATAAAATTAAGGGCAAAGGGGAAAGGAACATGCATTTATTCAGCACCTCTTATGTATCAGGCACTGAGTTAATCACTTTATAGGTATTATTATCTCATTGAATCCTCAATACAACCTTGGAAGGTAGGTGCTATATGATCCCCTTTTGACAGTACAGAAAAACAAAGCTGTGAGAGTTAAGTGACTTGCCCAGGATCACATAGCTAAGTACACATCAGAGGTCAAATTTGAATTTAGGTCTGCCTGACTCCACTGTATCCCCTGTGCCATCTAGCTGCCTTTAAGTACATAGAATTACAAAGGAAATCTATTATAGTGAAATATAGTTAGGAAAATATTTTTAAAACAGCTTCATGGACCATAGATTAAGAATCCTTGGCCATAAAAACAAACTTCTAGAGCTAGCCATTATAACCTAGAGATTTGGGACTTAACAGAACGACAGGAATACTATTCAAAGTAGCTATGACTATTGAGGGACCACATAGATTTCCAGCTTCCCCATCCCATCTCTGTTGATCCTTCAGTAAAGCATACACAGGTAAACCAACCACAAATATACCACTAAGAAGCCCTATAGCAGATTCTTTGAAACCAGAACCAAGACACATAGGCACTAAATAAGGAACAACCATACCATTCCAAACCCTTCAAATACAACCCACAATTCATTCTATTTTCTGCCATCTACTTTGAAACATCACATCCAATTCAGAGAAAAAAGCAATATGCTTTAGTGAACAGATGGGAATCCTCTTGCAAGTAGGAGGCAGACTAGTGTACTGAAAAGAGGTTAGGAATCTGGATCCTAGACCTCTTTCTTTCACTAGCAAGGAGACCTTGGGCAAATCACATATCTGCTGTATGTCTCAGTCTTCTCATCTGTAAAGTGAGGAGCTTGGACTAGAGAACTTCCATGATTCCTTTCAGCTTAAACATTCTGTTCTGTTCCACAATGCCCAAAAAGTCGAGTTTGCATAAGGAAGGAGTATTGTGTTGAACAACTGGAGATAATGATAACTGACCTTTGTTTGGATGTGTGGAGGTAGGAATGAGTGGTGTTGAATCTGATTTTATATCCATTTAAATCCATCTTCTATACCAGGGGTGTCAAACAAATAGAAATGAGGCCATTCAACCATCCATCATGACCCTGCCTGTAGGAGCATATTGACTCAGAAAACACATAGTAACAAATTCCATTGAATTTTTATTAATTTTGTTAAATATTTCTCAAATTACATATTTATTTGTTTCAACCCTTGTGGGTCACCTCTGTTCTACATGGCTGCCCACGTGATTGTCCTACAGGGCACTATGTCACTTCTTTATTTAATCCACTCCAGTGTCTCCCTCATGCCCCTAGGATCACCTCCTTTGACTGGCATTTAAAGCCCTGCACAACCTGGCTCCAATCTATACTTGTGACTTAATTCCACGTTATTCCCCTTCACATACCCAGTGGTACAAACTAAACTTATAATTTCTCATACATAGCACTGCATTTCCCATCTCTTTGCCTTTGCTCAAACTGTTCCCCATGCCTGGAATGCACTCCTTCCTCACCTCTGTTTTTAGATCCTTTGTTTCTTTCAATTTCTTTTCTTGAGCTGAGTTGCTCAAGCCTCTCCTGATCCCACTCTTCTCTTCCCTCTGAATCACTTTGTATCTATTTTGTATCCATTTTTTAAATAGCCCTATATATGTGCACAGTGTTTTCCGTGACTAGAATGGAAGCTCACTGAAGGCAGGGCAGATTTTTAAATCCTCCCTGATACTTTCTAGCTTCGTGATCATGAGCAAGTCACTTCTCTTTGTCTCAATTTCCTTTTCTACCAAATGGACTTGCCTTTGTATACCTAACATCTAGCACAATGCTTGATATATTAAAGCCACTTAATACATTTTTCTTAAATGTTTTCAGACAACTTCTGGTGGAATTTGGAAGCAGAAACTCCCTCTATGGATTTTTGTTGCTCTTCAGTCATTTTTCAGTCTTGTCTGACTCTTCGTGATCCCATTTGGGATTTTCTTGGCAAAGATACTGGAGTGGTTTGCCATTTCCTTCTCCATCCTCCAGGCAGCTCCATAACTTAGAGTTCCAGAGATTTACCTAAGGCACTAAGGCATTCAGTGACCTTCAGAGGGTCGCACAGCCGAGTAGGTAGGGCTTGAACCTGGGTGTTACTGATTCTGTGTCTAGTGTGGTCTATTCAGGTTGCTAATTCTTACTAAAATTTACCAAGTGCTTTAAAGCTTAAAAAGTACTTTCTATTCACCAGCTCATAAGACCCTAACAAACCACTCTGTGACAGATGGGAAAACTGAGGCAAATAGATTAACTACAGGGTCACATAGCTAGTGAATGTCAGGTCTTCCTGACTCTGAGTCCAGCTACTCTGAAATAGTTATACTTTTGTTCTTTGACTTCCTCCTTCCAAATAGTAATAAATGCATATTTGATTGTATGTTTATTCAAGTAAATACAGTTTATTTAAATAAGTGCATAATTTGTTTAAAAATGAAAATAATATTAGTAATAAATGTTTATTGACTGATTGACAGAGCAAGGAGATGACTGCTTTAGGAAGAGAACTGGACCCCCTAAAAGGGACAGATCTAGAATATAGCAAAACAGAGGTTACCCAGCTCTTTTCCAGTGTAATCAAAGGACTAAACCAAAGACTCTTTTGCCATCTCTGCATCTTCTCACCTTAATCCCCTCTTCCATGAGGGCCACTCTGGGGTACATGTTCCAGGCTCCAGAAGAATATTGACCTAAAGTTTGCTGCCAGAAGGAAATACGTATTTATTCAACTCCTCCTTTGTGCCAAGCACTGTACTAAGTGCTTTACAAATATAATCTCATTCTGTTATCAAAACAGCCCTGGGAGACAAGTGCTATTACTATTCACATTTTACAGTTCAGGATACTGAGGCATATGGAGGCTAAGTGAATAGTTCAAGGTCACACAGTCTTCTGAGTTAATATTTGAACTCAGATCTTCCTGAGTCTAGACCCAGCATTTTCACTACTGCACTAAAGGTGCTTCTAGCAAGAGCAGCAGCTAGGTGTGGTAGAGGAGAGAGAGGGAGAGAGTGCTGAGCCTGGAGTCAGGAAGATCTGAGTTCAAGTCTCACCTCAAACACTTCCTAGCTGTGTGACCCTGGGCAAGTCACTTAACCTCTGTTTGCCTCAGTTTTCTCATCTGTAAAATGAGCAGGACAAGGAAATGGCAAATCACTCCAGGAGCTTTGCAAAGAAAACCCCAAACAGAGCCTCAAAGACTCAGACATGACTGAACAACAGCTACAGGGGAATTTGAGCTTTAGGACCTTGAGTGGAACGACAAGGAGATGCACCTAACTCAAGTGTTTGCCTTCTTCAGTTTCACTCCATGCTTTGGAAATCTATTAGTTGGTAAAAACGCTACCTCAAGGCAGAGATCACTCTGTGTTTGCATCTGAACAACACAATGTGCAGGATACTGCTGTGTTTATTTTGTCTTTCTTACTTAATTCACTGACTCCTAGAGGGAGCTTTGTGTAATCAAAGTCCTCTTACAAGGCTTTATACAGTCAGGGAGCAAATATTGACTAAATACTCATCCAGTATAAAGCACTGTGCTAAACACTGAGTGTAGGGGATAGCTATAGGCAAAGTGGATAGAATACTGGACTTGGAGTCAGGAAGACTCATTTTCCTGAGTTCAAATCTGACCTCAGACCCTTACTAGCTGTGTGACCCTGGGCAAGTCACTTAACCCTATCTGCCTCAGTTTCTCCATCTGTCAAATAAGCTGGAGAAGGAAATGGCAAACCCCTCCAGTGTCTCTGCCAAGAAGACCCCACATGGGGTCATGAAGAGTTAGACACAACTGAACATGACCAAACAACATTTAAAAGTATATTTTATATATTTATTAAACTCTTCCTCCGTCTCATTATAAAATAATCTCAGTTTTCAGATACGTGGAATATATTTCAAAGAGGATTTTGAGAGGCTGTTTTTCTCCATTATTCATTCTTCCCAGGCCACCCCACTCCCCTTTTTTTTACTTCTAGCTCTAGAAATAGCAACCAAAGGGGCACTACCATTCCTGGAAAGCATATGACAATCAGTTGCCTTATGGATCCACTCACCATCTCTGGGACTTCTTGGTTCTAAACAGCCATCCCTGGCCTCCACTCATAAGTGTGTATGTGTATGTGTGTGTGTGTTTGTGTGTGTGTGTGTATAAATGTATAGCTGTGTTATGTATAGGTGTGTATACATACTCTATATGCATACACACATACATATATTGTCTTCCACAGGAGACTGTAAGCTCCTTAAGGGCAGGGAGTCTCTTTCATATTTGTATCTCTAGTAGTATGTAGCAAAAATCCTGGAACATGGCCCACAGTAAACATTACATAAATGTTAGCTATTATTATAATTACATAGTAAGTACTTAATAAGTGCTCTTCATTCATTCATTTATTCATTCATGATCTAGCTTCCTTCTCTTTAATCAAGAATTTCCATTTTTAGGCACTTTTGATATGCATTTTAATTTAATTATATTGTTGAATTACTATCACTATGCCTATATACAGGGCCCAAGACAAGTATACACACATAAATACACATCCATCCATACATGCATGCATAAATATACAGTCTGCAATACATTATATGTAACATAAAGTGGATCACATTAGCTCAATGAAATAGAGAATGAAGGCAATTATTTTGATAATTTCAGACTTCTTCAAAGGACTTTTTCTGCAGTTAGTTGACTATTTCAAGTAAAAAAATTTTGGTGTTTAAATAATTATTTTATTTATTTATTATAGTAAATTATTTAAATAATTATTCAATAAAATAAAATTCTCCACTTATTTTGTTGCAGTCTCAGGGGCAGGAGCCCAAGACTCCCAGTGGCTCGGGGGTGCAGTACCATCCGGGTAGTCTCTAATGGTAACATCTCAGTTTAGGGGGAGCCAGAGGCAGTATTCAATGGAAGGAATAGCAGAGTCATAGGGCCTAAGCTGGACTCCTGGCCCTACCTTCTGCTTTTTTGACCTTGTGCAAATCACTCTAACTCTCTTCAACTGGAAAGTCTTCATCTGTGATCCTATCATCTCAGAGCCTCAGAGATTGATCAAGCTCATTAATGGATGGCCTACTATGTGTAAAACACTATGCTAAGCTCTGAGTTCTAGGGACATAAAATAAAAAAAAATTAAGTCTCTGGCCTCAAGGAGCATATATTCTATTGGTGAAAATGGGTCAGTATCAAGAGCAAACCAGGATCAGAGGCAAGGGCTGTGTCTAGAGTTGAGAAGAAAAGTTTGGCAATGCAACGGAAATGTGATCCAAAATGCAAGCCGAAAAATATGGTCCAAGATCAGGAATGAGTTCAAGAAACCTGCTGTCCAAAGAGGTTTGGACTTATACAAAAAGTTGAGATGAATTGGACTCACTCAACACAGTGTACCATGTCTATTGGCTTATAATGATTACCCTGCCATCCTGGTTGTTCAGAACAAAATTTAGGCATGGATAGCTCCCAGCTACCACCAGAAGATAAAGTTGTTTCTGAGTTGAGGTAGACAGCAGGCCAAAGGGGAAGAAAAAAAGGTGACCTCTTCTTTAGTCAGGATCTATATTTCCAGCTGTGTTCTGAGTAAAAAGTGTACCTGGGTTATAAATCAATCTTGGCACTTAAGGAATCCCCTTGTCTAGAGATTTATAAAAATAGACCTTGAATATCCTTTCCTTGAATGGTTTAATGTGTGCCTGTCTGAAGGAGAAGGAAAAAGTCTCTTACAATCCCAACTGACCATTGGATTCCAAGGATCTTCAATATCTGAATGTCTTGGAAAAAGGGTGAGTGAGTTGACCTCCTGACAAAGCCAAAGGATGACTTCAAAGTGCTTTGGAGGGGGGCTTAAAAATTCAGAATTTATTAATGAAGGATGTTTTATATAGCAACCCTTGATGGTAATGTTCCCCCATTTAATGTTCCCTCTCACAATGTTTAGTTTCAAAAGTCCTAGCCAAGGACCCATAAAGCAATATTACTCTTATATAACAATTCTCCACATATTATGATTTTTAAAATTGAGTTTCCTTGGCCCACATTACAAAGACGTTTCCCTACAGATCAGACCCAACAACTTGAATTGGACCAAAGATAGTAACAGCTTTTGAGTCACCACCCACCTGGGTCCGATTCAAGCTGGCAATCTAAGGGGAAAAAACAACCTAAGTGTGTTATCAACCTCCCGAGCCATCCAGTATTCAGGTGTGTATAACTGAGATCTCTCAGGAGAGGTGATACAGTCAATCCTGACTGGAGGTGAATTCTGGAAGACAGCTGGTCGAGAATAGCCCAACCTCTTGGCAAGCAGTATATGGAAAAGACATCAGACTGGAACAGTTTGAGAAAGAACAAGATTGTTCACAATAGAATTCCAATTCTGTTGCCAGAACTCACTGAAGGCTCTTTAGCTAAACATGCCTTCAGGGCAAGGCTTTTCCTGGCAGGTAATGTCCAGCTGAAGGAGCCCAAGGCCTGAGACAAAACCACATTTTGCTATTATGAAATTTTACAATATCTAAAATTGTAAAGAAATGCTCAAGTAATTACCCTTTTATGTGTTGGAAAAATGAGTTGTTGAACTATTCTTTGCCTCTAGAGGTCCCTTACAGGCTGGCTTTTTACAGCACTCCAGAAAATGGAATCCCTTTCACAACTGGCTTTTAGGAAGCTGGAAGACAGCTTTGGTGGCCAATTGGAAATGTCTCCAGTTCCCCGTTCCACTGGATCAGATGAGAAAACAATGAAAGTCAGGTGAATTTCCCTTGGCATCAACACTATTTTCTTTTCTTAGGTCACCATGATTCTTCTTATTGTTGTTCTTGATGATTTATTACAGTGTACAGACTGACCCGAAACATTCATGGACCTTTCAGAAAAGTTGGCAAGAGGAAGTTGGTGGTGCAAATTTCACTTAGAAAGAGTAGTGAAGCTAAGAAATGAATCTGGGAAGTCATCAGTGACAGCCCCTTGGAAATTTTCACTGATGAGATTACTGACACTCCTACTCTACACTCTCTACTCTCTCATGGACATGTAGTCTCTGGAGAGTCCACAGAGTCTCCAATCAGCTGCCTTCTAGAATTTGTGAGGTATTAGTTACACCCATGACTATAGTCTTAAGAAGCTTACTTATCAGGTACAGACTGGTTAATTCTATTTATTGGAAGTGTGAGGGCCATTTGTAGATGCCAAAGACAGTCCATTTTCTCTAAGTCTGTGTAGGACTTAGTGGCACTGTGAGGACCTTGCAGTTTGTTGTGCATTAGGCCTCATGACAGCCAGCAAAGAAGAGGGTGGCCACTGATTAATTGCTAAGATAGCAACATCAGAGAATATTTTATGCTTTTTCTTATGGTGACTTCATCTGTTGATTGGGTTTTAAGTATCAATTATTCAACAAGCAGTTATTAAACATGTGCTAGATGCCAAGCATTATTCTAGGTGCTGTGGATATGAAGTCAGAAATAAACCAATCACTTCCCTCAAGGAAAGACAACATGTACACTTAGAAATAAATGCAGAATTCATACAAAATACATGCAAGGTCATTTTCAGAGGGAGGGCTGAAAGGGAACAAGACAAGTTTCAAGCTTTGAGTTGAATTGAGTCTTGAAGGAGAAGAGGAATGCTAAGAAGTAGAGGTGAGGAGGAGATACATGCC
This sequence comes from Pseudocheirus occidentalis, assembly GCA_028646575.1. Lineage (NCBI taxonomy): Eukaryota > Metazoa > Chordata > Mammalia > Diprotodontia > Pseudocheiridae > Pseudocheirus > Pseudocheirus occidentalis. The sequence goes on from CM053597.1 coordinate 52,804,403, forward strand.
AAGCAGGGGAGACAGCCATGGAAATGAAAAGAAACGGGATAACTTGTGCGAGAAATGGTAGTTTGATTGTTGAACACCTGGACACCTCTAGGTAACTGGCTCTCAGAGAAAAGCAATGTGAAATAGCACAAAGAACCCTGAATTTGATACCAGGAGACTTGTTTTCAAGTCTCTTCTCTGACCCTCATTGTCTAGCCAAGGACAAGTCGCTGAACCTCCCCAAACCTCAGTTCCCACATCTGTAAAATGGGACAATAACACTTGGTTGAGACTAGTCCAACTTCTTGGCAAGCAGAACTTGCCTTGCAGAGCTGTTGCGAGGATTAGATGAGATGCCATCCATAAAACACTATATAAATGTCAGCTCATATTAGTGCCCTCACAGGTTGTTGTGAGAATAGCTCTTAGTAAACCATAAAGCGCTATATAAATGTAAGCTATTATTAGTTCCAAATGTTCTCCCAAGACCTTATCCATCACTGCGGCTAACTCCTTGTTTAAGTTGTTTTTTTTTTAAGTCTTCTTTGCCTTCAATCAAGCAGTCTCCAGGTCTTTGATAGTATGGGCTCATTTATTCATTCATTCAAGAAGCATGCTCTGCCATGGGATAGAGCTAGAGATGCCAAATCCACAAAAGGGAGCCATTTGTTTTTTTGAAACTGAGGGTTGGAGAACATGTCTCAACTCACACAGAATTGGTGGAGAGAGAATTGTCTGTCTTCTCCAATGGCCAAAGGAGCCAGAAGGGAAGAAGTCAACTATTTAACAAATGGGGATTTAACAAGTATTTCATGTTCTAAAAAAATGTATTAAGGACTCTTCATGTACAAGGCATCATGCTGCCAGTACTGAAAGAAATGAAAATAAGACACATGGTCTAGACTCAAGATATTTACACTCAAGTGGAAATAAGACACATTCTTGGTTACTCTGTCTGGTGGCACAGAGTATAGAGCGCTGGACCTGGAGTTGGGAAGACCTTAAATCAAATATGGCCTCAAACACCTACTAGCTGTGTGATCCTGGGCAAGTCACTTAACCTCAGTTTCCTAATCTGTAATATGGGGATAAGAAAAGCACCCACCTCCCAGGGTTGTTGTGAGGATTAAATGAGCTACAATCATCATAAAACAGGTGGCACAGTGTCTCCCACATATTAGGTGCTCAATAAATGCTTTTTCTCTCCCCCCACTTCCAAATCAGTCGCTCAACAATCATATTTAATAATTATTACCTGATTCAGATCTAATCATGTCATGCCCCCCCCAACCAAACACTTCAGCAACTCCCTATTACCACTAAGATAAAATACAGATTTCTTTTCTTTTCTTTTTTTGCTTTTTTGTAGGGGGGAGGGCAGGGAAATTGGGGTTAAGTGACTTGCCCAAGGTCACATGGCTAGTAAGTATTAGGTATCTGAGGTTGGATTTGAACTCAGATCCTCCTGACTCTAGGGCCGGTGCTCTATTCACTGTGCCATCTAGCTACCCCAAAATACAGATTTCTTAATCTGACATGTGCTTACTTTTCCATACTTATTTCATATTGCCCTCCCTCCCCCCAACCAAACTTCATATTCCTGGTCCTGAACTTGCCTTTCCACTGGACCTTTGAGTAGATATATTCCACCTCTTAAGAATCTCCAGCTTCCTTCAAGGGACTTCAGCTTTCTTCAAGAGACCACCTCTTTATTTTTTTCCAGAATTTATTTATTGATTTTTAGTTCTCAATATACATTTCCACAAGATTTTGAGTTCCAAATTTTCTCCCCATCACTCTCCCACCCCCACTCCAAGTTGGCAAGCATACTGATTACTCCTTCTCCCAGTCTGCCCTCTCATATATGCCCCCCCATCCCTCCTCTTACCCCTTTACCCCTTACTTTCTTATAGGGTAAGATGGATTTCTCTACCCCATTGCCTGTATATCTTATTTCCCAGTTGCATGTAAAAACAATTTTTTAGCATTTGTTTTTAAAACTCTAAGTTCTGGGACCTCTTCTTTAGATCAGGGGCTTCTTCTTTTTGTCTATCCCTAGGTTAATTTTTATTTTTTCCCTAATCAACTACTATGTACTTATCTGGGGAAGGCTTAGTTTAATGGAACAAGAACTTGTTTGGAATCAGAGGAAATGAATCCAAATCTAGAGTCTGCTTCTAACTTTAGGACAGTAGGCCAGTTAATTGACCTCTTCAGGCTCCAGTTTCTTCTGTAAAATTAGGGTGTTGGACTAGAAGACCTCTAAGGTCCCTTTCAACTAAAAGTCTGGGATATTATATTTCAATACAAAGCCTTCCCTGAGGCCCCATGAGTTAGTTAGGCAGCTAGGTGGTCCAATGGATACAGCACTGTGCCTGGAATCAGTCCTTCTTGATTTCAAATCTAGCTTTAGACACTTACTAGTTGTGTGACTCTAGATAAGTCATATAACTTCTCTCAGCCTCAGTTTCCTCAACTGTAAAATGAAGCTAAATAATAAAACCTACACCCCAGGATTATTATGAGGATCAAATGAAATTATTTTGAAAAAATATATGAAATTATTTGAAATATTAATAAATATTATTTAATCAATTTTAAAATTATTTGAAAAAAAATTGAAAAGCACTTAGCACAGTGCCTGGTTCAGTAAAGGCTTATTTCCTTCCTTCTGCTTCCTGAAATTACATTGTATTTACTTACTTGTAAACACATTGTATAGCCAGAGTGAAAGCAAACATTGTTTAGCTCCCCCCCACCTTGGATCCCTAGTGCCTAGTACAGTGCCTCATATATAATAGGCACTTAATAAAGTTCTGAGTTGAACTGAATTCACTAGTGCCCAAATAAGAACAGTAGTCACCTTTTAAAAAAAAAGACACCCAGAAACTATCCGCATACCCTCTACTTGAATATTTTTTGTTGTATGGTTACAGCAGTCCTAAATTTAAGAAATCCACTAATGAATTTTCCCCAAGAGCTCACAAGACACCTAGCAGCACTGTGGGTTCCAAAGAAATGAAAAATAAGTGGATATGACACAAAACAGAACTTTGGCCCCTCAGGGAAAGTTTTATTGCTTTTGTAACATTTGAGTTCATTACTTTTCAAAGTGAAGTCCAGTGTGCTTAGCCAACATCTAGCGTAAGACACTAGAAAATTATTTCCATTTGAAAAGCTAATGTTTCTTACTTAGGACAACTAGGACAATCTTTTATCAGTGTACTATAGCGTAATGAGAGTGATTCTTTGACCTTTGCCAGAGAAGGTTGAAGAGTCCTTCATTTCACAACACATTTGAAGGATGTAATGGCTCAATGCCCACTCACAGAGGAGCCAACCTCTGGGGACAGGCTCCCCACTAAGGCATTCTGGTCTACAGGGGAGCCTTCTGCTCATAAAACATTGCCTTCAAAGCCCTAGCCGGGGCTGTCATATGGATCACCTCTCGGTTCCATATGGTGAAAGGATAGAATGAGATGGTGTTCCAGCCTTTAATAAGACTCTATTAAATTCTCATTACATTTTTGAGTATTTATAGTAGCACTGAATTTTAGTGTTACCCATAGTGATGAAAGGAAAGACATTTTTCCAAGTTATCAATAGGTCCTTGACTTGCAATTTCTGAAACGTAAGCAAAGGATACAGGTGTCTCATGATATTAAAGGGGGCATTTGAATGCATATACACTAATGCATGTAGTTTTCATTGACTATGATCCAAGTCTTATTATGAAATTATTTCTTTACAAAATGGCTCCAAAATATGTCATGTTGGATTCATGATAGTTTGTTACACCAGTGTTTTCATCCTGTGGCAACAGACTAGGCAGAGAACACAAACCCAAAAAAGGGTTTAGTCATAATAGTAACTGTATTTCTATAGCCCTTTAAACTTTGAAAAGCATTTCACATAAGCCTCTCTCAATCTTTCATTGCCATCATTTCACACACCACACTGAAAGAGTTCTGCCCCCCTTTTAAAATCTCATCTTTGTTCCCCAAACATAAATAAAAGAAAAAAAAGTCAGATAATTGGATCATAGATTTTTGAGCTGAAAACCTTCCTTGGAGATGGTTTGGTTCAATCTCTACTCACCCATATAGTTTTCTTTAGACAGTTTGCCTTTTCCCTCTTCATCGAATCATTTGTGTGTATTGACAGAACTTGAGAACCTTACATTCTTTTTTTAATTAATTAATTTCATTTTAGTTTTCAACATTCACTTTTATATAAGATCATTGCATTCTTCTTGAGTTGACTTTTACCTATAGAATTTTAAAACCTGGCATCATACCTATCTTTGGTTTGGGTTCTCCACAAGATGCTCTACCCAAATAAGTTTATAGGTTGGGGTCTTCCCAACTTCCTTCTCCTTTTGTATGACCTTTAAAATGGCAAGATTTCACTTCTGTTAAGGTAGAGTATCCTAATTCCCCGACAGCTTGAAATCTTCAGATTTCTTTTAAACCTGTTTTGCCAGTCTGACTTTGTCCATAAAAGACCCTCCTAATCATTTTTTAAAAATCTGATCATGCATCTTCTCTTTGAGAGGGTATCTGAATCCACTTTATGTGGTGCTTTTTTGTTTTTGCCCATGAACGAATCTAGCGCAGATGAGCTAGGATTGTGTGAAGCAGCAGCGCCATGCAGTGGCCAGTTGAAATAATTTGTTCTCTGTAGATAGCGTCATTTCAGTGAGGATAGATTTCTTTGCTACAAGTCCAGAGTCTATTTCAAATGATTATTCCTCACCCATACTCATCATTACAGGAAATAACAGAATCAGCTCTGTATGGTATAAAGTGTTAGACAAATTGGACTACTTGTTCCCAGAACTCAACATTCCATCTCTTGCCTACATGCCTTTGTTCCAGCCATCCCCCATTCCCATAATGCAATCCTTCCTTGCGTAGGTCTCTTAAATCTCTGACTTCCTTCAAGGTTCAACTTAGTTATTGTAGGAAGTATTTCCTCACCTCCTTGATTTGTTAGTGTTTTCTTACTCCTCAAATTATCAGGATGATACAGTAGAAAGAACAATGGGTCTGGAACCAGATGTCCTACATTCGAATTCTGACTGAAACTAATTTTTATGTCTTTAGGTAAGTCACTTAATGTCCTGGGGCCTCGGTTTCCTTGTCTGTAAAGTGAAAGAGTTGGAGTCCCATACTAAAGCTACTCCAGTGATTTCCTATTGCCTCTCAGAGGAAACATAAACTCTTCTGTTCAACTTTTCAAGCCCCATTCAAACTGGTTCCAACTTATCTTTCCATGTTCCTTACATTGTTCTGCCTCCCTAACCAGTCAAGCTAGCCCTTCTCTCTTTATTTAAATACTCATACGAACTATCTCTTATCTTCATGGCTTTGTATCTGTGACATGCCTGGAATGCACTCCAACCTCACCTTCCTTTTCTTCCTTTAAGAGGCAGCTCAAGGATTATCCTCCAAAAGAAACCTTTCCTGATACCCTCAGTCCCTAGGGCCCCTTCTCCCAAACTACCTTATATTTAACTACTTTGTAGATATTTGTGTTTATTCACTTTATATTTACGTATGTATTTGCCATCTTAATTAGAATATAAGCTCTTTGCAAATAGTAATTGTTTCATGATTTGTTACATCAGTCCCTAGTATCATTGTATTCAGTGCCTAGTGCATTTTAAGTGCTTAATAAATGTTTGTTGATTAGTTGTAGTCATTCAATAAATGATCATTGACAGCAACTGAAGAGGAAGAGATTTGATGGGTCAATGTAGAGTATGGTAGGCATCTTTTTTTTTTTGCTTTTTTTTTTGGAGGGTAAGGTAGGGCAGTTGGGATTAAGTGACTTGCCCAAGGTCACACAGCTAGTTTTTTTGTGTTAAGTGTCTGAAGTTGGATTTGAACTCAGGTCCTCCTGACTCCAAGGCTGGTGTTCTATTCACTGTGCCACCTAGCCACCCTGTATGGTAGGTTTTTTAAGTGTCATAAATTCATTTCCCAGTTATCTTGTGTCTGTGACACAACCCTGATGCTATTTTGGGGAAATTTCCTGGTATGGATAGTGTAGAAAACATGAATTTAAAATGGGTAGCCAGTAATGTATCAGATTTTATAAGAGTAACATTATGATTATTACTCTTTTGATTTAAAAAAAATGCAGGCATCACCTCAGTGGGCAAGGCAGGAAGTTAACAGCTGTTGCACACCACCTAGAAACATTACATGTCAAACATCATGTTTGTCATGTTTTCTTTAGTACCCACCTCAAGTATAACCATCTACATGAAGCCTTTCCTGATCTCCCTAGATGCTGGTGTCTCCTCTCCAAATTACCTCATATTTTTTTCTTGTGTGTAAATATGTGTATATGAAATACACATACATATCTACAAATATAAACAAATATATATAATGCACACACACACACACATATATATATATATATATATATACATCTGTCTCCACTAATAATATGTGAGCTCCCTAAACCTTGCAACCATTTCCTCTTTGTCAAGTGCTTTAATAAGTGCTTACTGATTAATTGATTATGGTAAGTTTCTATATCTGCCTTCAGTCACAGCCCATTCTCATATATCCAAATAAAAGGGAACAGAAACAATTTGTTATATAAAATGAATTTTTGCAAAAGAATTTTTGAAATACCTTCTAAACAACTGGCAAAAGTAGACATTGTTAAATGGAACTAGGCATTCTATGGAAAATAGGTCTTTGATTTGATTCCATGATCATCAGATGATGCTCTTAAAAATAACAAGGAAGTCAAAGCCTGGCCAGCACTAAGTGGAACTTTATTTAACTATGACACAGAATTTAATGGGCAATAGTCACAGGACAAGCATTTTTGCTGGACTGCCAAGATAAAAATGTACATGTGTCGAAAGAAGTATTATATTGTATTAGTCATGAAATAGAATTCACTAACAGTCTTTCAGAACTGCCCTCGAGATGAGCAAAACAGGACAAGGAGAGACTTGGGAACAATAGGTCCAACCTAAACAACAGTAAAACAGCACTAACTCACCATCAGTGAAGAAATCTTGCAGATGTAATGAAGGTTATTAGCAAATCAAATACATTAAAAAGAATGGTTATGTTAGGACTGACTGGAGACTAAATAGCAGATAGCAGAGACAACATTCCAGGATACTATTTAGTAGTGAGCGAATCAATGAATATTATTGAGGGCCTAGCACTATGTTAGGTTCTTAGAGACCCAGGAGAAATAGAAAACATGAGCCTTACTTTTAAATTGCTTATGTGTGTGTGAATGTATGTGTATATGTGTGCATGCACACATGTGCAGATCCAAGAAAATTAAGCCAAAACCCTAAAGTTTTCTTTCTGTCTGACCTTGAATGCAGAATTTTATTCTTCGGCAAATGAGCCAACTCAGATTCATTTTTGTTTTAAAGTCTAAGCTATTTTGCATTTCACCCTAATGACTGGCTTTATTATGAATGTTTTCTTTACTCTGATTTATTGCACCGTGCATGTGTAATTAAGGTGATGATTGGACAAAACATTTTTGACAAGTAAGGAAAACAGTAGTTAATAATGTCTTCCATCTGTGGGGTAATACTTCACCGAAAGAGCCATTAGCCTTTAACAGAGCAGAGGGGAGCACCTTTATGAGGACATGACAAATACACATAGATGCCTAATGAATTCATTCTGATCATTGCTTACACATTTTAGAAAATGCTACCATATGCTCCATAAGCTAAATATTGCTGTAATTAATGTCACCATGTGTTTACATTCTGTCATTTCCAGGGGTTCCACTTCATATTCAAGACTTCATGTTTCAGTGGAAATAATGGTGTGTTTTTATCTGTTGGCAGAAAAATGTATTGTCATTGGAATAAAACGTGTTCAACTACTGACTTTAGTAAACGGAATTTGTAAAAAATTTTAATTAAATAAGATTAACTCTGGAAGCCCAAAGTTTCACCTAATATGTAGAAGTCAATGATTCAGTTGGAAATTCCTTTTTTGGTTTGCTGTACTCAACAATGTGACATGTTATCTGAAAAGTTAATGCTATCCTAAGCTACATCAAAAGGTGTGACACCTAGAGCAATGCCGTGCATTACCTTTATCAGACCACACCTAGAGAGTACCTTCAGGTGTAAGGGCCACATTTTAGGAAGGCATATCCAGAAGATGACAACCATGATGGTTAAAGACAAGAGTATTTGCCACACAAGGCTGAAAGATGGACGTAGGAACATTTAGTTCAGAGATGAAAAGACTTAAGGAGAATGTGACAGCTGTTAATATGTCTCGGAAGATCTGTCATGTGGTAAAGTGATTAGACTTTTTTTGTTTAACTCCAGCAGGTAGACCTAGACAGAAAATGGGGGTGGTATTTGCAAAGAAGGAGACTTTGGTTTGATGTAAAGAAGAAGCTGCTGACAATCAAGGTTGTTGAAAAGTGAAATGACCTGTCTTGGGAAGCAGAAGTTTCCCTGTCATTAGATGTCTTGAAGCAGTGACTGGATGAATTTCTCAGAGATAAATTGCAGGTGATTCTCTGTTAGTTTGGGGTTGCCAAGATGGCCAACCAACTCTTAAATTATTTGATTCTGTGACTTAAACTTTCTAAAAAAGTCAATGTCAAAAAACATCATGTGTCTTAAAATTCAGGGTACTATATCTGCAGGAAGCTATTGCCATAAATAAGAGGTATTTCTAACTGAAATCAATTTTTAGAAAATTTAAAAAATTGATTTATTTACTTTTAGTTTACAAGATTCAGTTCCACAATCCCTTGAGTTTCAAATTTCCTCTCCTCTTTTTTCCCCTTCCCTCCCCCCCACCACCCCCTTGGCAGCGTGCAATCAAGTATAGGATCTGCAACTACTTTCACAATAGACATTAGTCTGGTTGTAAAGAAAGGTTGTAACTGATGGAATGAACAATGGGAAAGAGTAAAAACCAAACATGGAAAATAAAAAGAGCATGTAGCTTGCTTCAGTCTCCATTTAAGCTCTGTTCTTTCTAGATCTTTCTCTGAATCCTGAGTCTTTTAGACCAATTGAAATCTTGAATCTTTTCTTCAGCCTGATTAAAATCTTGTTCACTCTTACAGTGGAATACTACCTGAATACAACCATACAAGCCATAACCAAGTTGTATCCTGCCTCCAGGAAATCATTAAACCATCCTTGTACCCTCTCCTTTAGGTTATAGTTTTGCCAAAAGTCGAAGAGTGAGACAATCCGGTGACTGCAGGATGGACATAAGAGCCTCCCAGAATGTCTCTGGGGCCCTTCCCACTTATATGGTCCAAGAAAGAACAGAAGGGAATGGTCTCTTGTTGCCAAAGCTATTGTGATGGAGTATGAAGGTCATAAAACGTGTGTATCAAAATGTTAGTAGTTTGGATTTTTTTCTTCTGAAAAAGCAAATGAAAATTCAAAGCCATAAAAATTTGAAACATTAAATTCTTTGTTTTCAGAATTTAAAAAGGACAACTTGAACATTAGCTTTCAGATTCTGATTAACTACAGTGGTCCTTCCATGCTGTCACCTTTTTTCTTCTAAACAACTCCATTTGTTTATGTCCTTTTCCACTGATTTAAATGGCTTGGGATACAGTAGCCACAGCATACATGTAAGGATGGGTAGTGGCATCATGGTGCAGTGGAATGAACCCTGGGTATGAAACCAGAAGGCTGGGTTCAAATTCCAGTATTGCAAAGGGTGACCAATATCAGGCTGATCATTTAGCCTTTGTGTTTTCCATTATTTTATTTTTAAAACAAAGTGATTGAACTAAATGATTTCTGGTGTCTCTTCTAGTTCTAAAATCTAAATTTTAGTTTTCTAACTAAAGCATCTTCATGGATCTTTTAAAAATAAAAATCTTTATTAATTTGTTTACTTTTAATTTACAAGATTCAGTTCCACATTTCCTTGAGTTTCAAATTTTCTCTCCCTCCTTCCCCCCCCCCCATGGTGGCATGTAATCAAGTATAGGATCTGCAAATATTTTCACATTAGACATTAGTCAGGTTGTGAAGAAGGATTGTAACTGATGGGATGAATAATGGGAAAGAGGAAGCAAAGCCAACCAAGAAAAAGAAAGAGAGCAGGTATTTTGCTTCAGTCTGCACTCCAACTCTGTTCTCTCTAGTTCTTTCTAGTTCTTTCTCTGAATGTAGACATCTTTTTCCCATCATGAGTCTTTTGGAGTTGTCTTGTATCCTTGCATTGCTGAGAAGAGTTCAGTCTATCAAAGTTGGTCATTACACATACATTGTGTCTGTAATTGTGTACAGATTTCTCCTAGTTCTGCTCTTCTCACTCAGCATCAGTTTGTATAAGTCCCTCCAGGTAAATATGAAGTCCATCTGCTCCTCATTTTTTATAGCACAATAATATTCCATTATATTCATATACTACAACTTGTTTAGCCATTCCCCAATTGATGGGCATCTCCTAAATTTCCAGTTCTTTGACACTACAAAAAGAGCAGCTAAAAATACTTTTGTACATAAAGGTCTTCCTCCCACTTCTATGATCTCTTTGAGATACAACCCTAGAAGTGGTATTGCTGGGCATAGTTCCAGATTGCTCTCCAGAATGGTTGGATCAGTTCACAACCCCACCAACAATGCATTAGTGTTCCAATTTTCTCACATCCTCTCCAGCATTTGTCATTTTGCTGTTTTGTCATTTTAGCCAATCTGATTGGTGAGATGTGGTACCTCAGAGTTGCTTTGATATGCATTTCTCTCATCACTAGTGATTTAGAGCATTTTTTCATATGCTGATAGATATCTTTAATTTCTTCCTCTGAAAACTGCCCATTCATATCCTTTGACCATTTATCAATTGGGGAGTAGTTTGTATTCTTATAGATTTGAATCAATTCTCTGTATATTTTAGAAATGAGACGTTTCTCAGAGACACTGGTTATAAAAATTCTTTCCCAATTTCCCACTTTCCTCTTGATCTTGGTTACATTGACTTTGTACAGCATGGATCTTTTTTTTTAATTGTGCATGTGCTAAAAATTAGCCACCAGGATGGCCACAGGTGACACATTTTGCAGCCACAAGAACTCTGGAAGACCATCTTCTATATTTTTCAAGCCACAAAGGAATGGTGGTCTCTGCTGATGCAGGGACTATGGATGGACAGTCAAAACACTGGTTCCTGAACAAGTGGCAAGTTACAGGCAGTGCCACATAATGAGAAGTCAAATGGAATTTCTTTTTTTTTATTTGCTTTTTTTGGAGGGGGAAAAGTAGGGCAATTGGGGTTAAGTGACTTGCTCAAGGTCACATGGTTAGTTTTGTGTTAAGTGTCTGAAGCTGGATTTGAACTCATGTCCTCCTGAATCCAGGGCCAGTGCTCTATTCACTGCACCACCTAGCCAATCCTCAAATAGAATTTCTTTAAAATTAAGTAAGATATCCCATCAAGTATAAATTGATTAGATTTAAAAAAGCTTTTTAAAAAACCTGTTAATGCTTTTAAAAACATATCAAATCTAATATAAATCTGAGAAGGAATTTTACAGTGACATACCTTAGAAAAATGGGACCTAAAATAAGCTTCCTGAGAAGAGGGTGGAAATTGAACTTACAAAAAAAGGTTAATACTTTTATCAACAACATTTGCTGAAATTGTAAGGAACAAGCATAGCTCCAAAGAAGAGAAATGACCCTTCTTCTCTCCACACCCAACTCCGAAGAGGCAAGAGGTCCACAGGTGTGGAATACTAGATCTATTTTCAGGTTCTTTCAACATACTGATTGAGTTTGTTGATCTTTTTTTCTCTTCTTTAAAAAAATTATTTGTTATATGAGTTGACTCTCTGGAAGGGGGAAAATCTATTTGCTAGAATAGCAGAAAGGAAAATAATCTCTCCCAAAACTTCTGAGAAATGACTTTTCCTATAACCTCTGAAGGTTTCCCCTAATATTATGACTTTCATTGGTGATGGAGAAGGGGAGGATAGAGAATTTAGTTCAATAACTTATTTTTTTCCATTCAATGGGATACTAAAATCTAGAGCTATAAGGAACCTCAGAAACCATCTACATCAATCTGTTGATTTTACAGATGAGGAAACAGGCCAAGGATATACTGCTAAATGTTTAACATCAGATTTCTGGAAGGAAAAATATATACATGACACACTTTTAAATTAAATCTTCATTATTAACATTTTCTCCATCACCTAAGTCTAGACAATCAACAAAATAACAAATCAAGCCCTAAGTTGTAGCATTTGCGGATTTCTGAAGTGTAAATGATCGCACTGAAAGTTTAACAATCACCAGTTATGGAAAATAGGTTTGAGCTGGCTCCAGCACATTCCTGAACCACATCTGGAGAGGTAAGTGAGTTGCCCAAAGTCACATAAAGAAGTTAAGAAAAAAAAGACAGGATTAAAACTTAGGTCTTTAGATTCCTATTCTCCTGTCCTTTCCCTGACATCACTATTTATCCTAGTTCTGCATGTTTGTGTGAAATATATGATTGTATAAGATACTCAAATATTTGAATTACATATTGAAAATCATAATGGTACCAATAATCCTTTCTTGGGGGAATTACAAAACCTGTGATTTCATCATTATAAAAAACCCCTTGAACCTCTTGCCTTTAAGTTACAGTCTTACAGCATAGCTCAGGATGTACTTTATGGTCAAATGACTTTCTCATGATGACAACTAATATGCATCTGAGGTAGAAATTGAATCCAGATCTTTCTGGCTCCAAAGCTATCCCTTTATCCATTATGCTGTACCAGATGTTGCTACTAAAATGTAGTCCATGTATCAGTGCATCAGACTGGTCATAGGGATACCCAATCACAGAAAACAAAAACTTTCTGCCATCCAACAATAAATTCCTTGAAGTCTCATCACCCTGGGAGAGTGGGTGGGAAAGAGCAGGAAGCTATTAATATAGGATGTGATCAAATTGGGGGAAACTGAAGGTGACTCACAAAAGTACATTTACACATATTCCTATGGAAAAGAGATCATGGTAGAGGAAGTGCCATACACCTACATATTCCCAATGATTTTTCCTGTTTTCCTCTATTATCCAAATGACCTTAGAATCAGTATCACCTTCTGTGGATCTTTATAGACAGTATTCCCCTGAATTGCAAATTATATTTTCTAAGGAATGAGAATGAATGGGCAAATAAAGAATGCTGAATAATATTTCAAGGGAGTGACTGAAAAAATATCACGATTCTTTTTGTATTGAAATATGTTCATTGAAACATAAATAACAAGTTTAGGTCATTGTGAGGATGTCCAATATTTTTAATAAAATAATTAAGAAATGAAGAGCAGGTTGATTTTAGAAGAACCCAGAAAAGCTTGCATGAAATAATGAAGAGTGAAATGAGCAAAACCAAGAGAACCATTGTATATAATAACAGCAATATTGTTTGAAGAATAACTGTGAACGACTAAGTTATTCAAAATATTCAAATAAACTGCAAAGGGCCCATGAAGGAAGATGCTCCCCACCTCCAGAGAAAGAACTGATAAACAGAAGTATACATAGTATGGTTTTACAGACACACACACAGCGCGCGCACTCGTGTGCATGCAGGAGCACATGTGTGTATTCATATGTGTGTGTATGTGTGTGTGTGTGTGTACACACACCCACATTTTCTAGTCCCAGATGGGGAGGGAGGGAAACAAACAGTTCATAGCTTAAAATGTAAAAATAATTAATTAATTAAATGTTTAATAACCCTTTAAAAAGATGTAGGGGTGCCCCTATATAAGGTTGAGAATTAGAGGGGAAAAATGTATCAGAGGAGGAATCCAGTGAAATACTTTCCTGGTCCTACCATATTAATTTTATATCAGTCAATTAACAGACATTTATTAAGCACTTTCTATATGCCAGGCATTGTTCTACACAGAGATACAAAAAAAAAAAGAAGAAGCAGGTGTCTCTCATCAAGGATCTTCCATTCTGATGGGAGAGACAATGTGAAAATAAGCATGTACATACAGGATATACACACTGTAGAAGGGAGGTGATCTCAGATGGAAGGAACTCATTGTGAAGGTTGGCGGGTGATTGAGGAACTGAGAAAAGACTCCTGCAGTATTTGGGATTTGAGCTGTCTTGAAGTAAGCTTTGGGAAGCTACTCATTCGAGGCAAGAAAGCAAAACATTCCAGGCATGGAAGACACCCAGTGCAAATGCATGGAGCTGGAAGATGAGAATTAGCAAGTGGACAAGTTACTAGATCAAGAGCGAGTAGAGTGAGTAAAATTCAAGATCAGAAAGGTAGAAGAGAGCCAAGTTGTGTTGATGTCAAGTTGTTTTGGTCACGTTTGTGACCCCATTTGGGATTTTCTTGGCACAGATACTGGAATGGATTGCAATTTCCTCCTCCAGCTCATTTTACAGATGAGGAAACGGAGGCAAACAAGGTCAAGTGACTTGCCCAGAGTGACCCGGTTAGTAAGTGTCTGAGGCCAGATTTGAATTCCCAAAGATGAGTTTCCTGACTCCAGGCTTGGCACCCTATCCACTGTACTACCAGCTTGTAGAGGGCTTTAAATGCCGAATAGACTATATTATATGTGATTTAGCATGATGAACCCAGTAAACACTTTTTTAAAAGCCTTGTTTACTGACTCACTTATTCTGAAGGTAATAGGGAGTCACTGGCGTCTATGGAGTGGCATTGGGATGTGACGTAATCAGACGTGTGGTTTAGGAAAATCTCTCTGGCAGCTTTGAAAAGCTTTAAACTTAAAACTTCAGTAGACTTTGGAGACACCTTTTATTTCAGGTGAAAGATGATGAGTGCCTGAATGGGCTGGTATGGTGGGGAGGCTGTGGGAAGAAAGTCTGCTATTTTCTAGTTGTTTCAAAGGCTCCTTAAAGACTTTCATCTTGTTGTTCATTCAAAAAAGCAAAATCCACTTTTTTCAGAATTCAAGCTAACAGTGTAGAGAATAGTTATCCAAGGGAAAATTCCCAATGACTGGTTCCTTCTTCTCTGCTTTGTCCTGGCAAAAGTCTCCAAACATCAGGAGTGCTCCACTCCAGTAAGCCATGCCTGTCAGCAGACTTCAGGATGTTTGAAGTGTCTTGACATGGGGTTTTTCACAGTTGTTGGCTCCATCTTAGTAAAACTCCCCTTTTCCAACTCATGGATAGGAGAGAGAAAGAAATAATCCCATGATACAAAACTAGCTAAATCTGCCTATACATGGAAAGGTTTTCCAAGTCTCACAATAACACTTGGCCCCAAATATTCTCTCAAAGTTTGACAGCATCAGTGACATGCCAGGCACTCAAAAAAAACTCATAATATTAGACAGGCCTTTAATTGAGAATTTGAAATATGGCAAATGAATACATTTTGGGAGAACACAGGACTCTGTACTCTGATACAACCCAGCAGGCATATGCCTGCTCTGGTCCTGGGTTCAGTGCTGGGGATGCAAAAGCAAAAAAGACAAACAGTGCCCCTGCACTCAAGAAGCTAAGAGCAGACAATCATATCTTCCAGAGGCATCCAATTGTTGTAAAGATTTCTTAGGGATATTTACTGGAAACCCAAGATTTGATTTTTATTCACCCTAGGGAAATTTCAAACAGCATGCTAATGATGTCAAACCCACAGGCTTTAAGCTTAAGACAGGGCAAACCTAGGTCCCCAATAATAAATAGTCCAGATAGCACATGAAGGGAATTTGCCAACAGTCTAATTGAAAAGAAAACGGGAATAGAAGGCAAAAAAATTTCTCTCCCCCTCCAACACACACACATACACACACACACACACACACACACAACCATATTCCAGGTGTTAGACTGTTAGTAGAACCCATAAAAGCTAGTGGTCAATCGGAAAAACATACAGATCATCAACAAGAACCTGGATCCAACTCCATTTGAGCCAAGAATCTCTTGAAGATCATGATTAAGCTGTAGACGCATGCCTTTTTTATCCCTCATTGTAAAAACAGACATTTGAAATAGGACTCTTCAAGCCCAAGAAAACTCAGTTCCTACTCAACTTTAAAAGTTCAACCCTAACAAACCTGCATACTTTTTTTCAAACCATGTTCCATTACCAGTGGAGATAGCAGAAAAAAAATGCAATTCTGTCATTCTTTAAAAAAAATGAAAAGGGAATGAAAGAAAAAGAAAAAGAATATTTTGACCCCAAACTAGATTTTGAGAATTAACAAATACTTTGAGGCTTTACTTTTCATTTCTCTTTCTTTTCTCAAATAGGGGTTTTGCAGTCCCCATCTTCCATTCAGATATTATATTTCTCCTAATTAGGTAGTCTAATGAAAAAAAAAACCTTTTTCCCCTTCCCTCGGCCTCTGTCCCACACCCATTCTGAATCATTTCCTTCAAGCAGTCTTTCATAGCATTACTCAAAATAACAGGCCACCAGATATTGTCTCCTTTGGAAGCGCACCTGCAACTTTCATCAGCCTTAATGGGAATTACGTGCAAAAATACCTCTCCCATTAGGTTCAACACTCAAGGAGTGGATAGGTGTTATGAATCTGTCAAATTGCTGACCAAAGAATATAGTTCAGGTCATTAATTACCAAAATTGTGGACAATGGAAGGTATGGCTTCTATAACAGAGGCATGTGTGCATGCGTGTGTGTGTGTGTGTGTGTGTGTGTGTGTGTGTGTGTGGCAGAGACAAAGAGAGACAGAGAGATAGAGACAGAGAGAGAAAGGCTGCTGAGGCTACATGGCATCAGTTCGAGGTTTTTTTTTTAATTGCACTGCTCCAGAGTTCTTGCCAACAATCCAGAAATAAAAAGAGAAAAGTTAGTGCATTACCAGGTTCCTTTGCCAGTAAGTAGTGAATAAGTATAATCCATCAATTCTGATGCCCATTTCAATAATGTCCTCACCCTTTCAAATCATTTAACCAACACAACTGACAGTCTAATTCATCCCTACCCCAGCCAAAATGTTTTCAGGACTTAACCATTTTCCAACTACACTTTGGAGATTCCTTACTGAAATGCCATTAAATGAGCACAGTTTAGGGTCAATGTCAAGAATGCTGGATAAGGCTGGAAAAGTCATCTTTCCTTTTTGGATCCCTAAGAAAAATCTCCACAACATTTCTCTCATATTTATTCCGTTCATAATCAATCCACCTTTGGAGTCAATTCTGGAACCTGAAAGCTTTTAGGGAAATGTTTTTTCCAGGGGTCACCTACTGAGTATCACACAGTGGATTTTTCTTATTCTTCAGGCTATGCCAACCATTAAGGAATAAAGAGGATTTTTGCTAATAACAGTCCAAACAATATTTACTTAGTGCTTCAGGTAAAGGTTGGACTAGATGACCACTGAGGTCCCTTCCATCCCTAGGATGTTGCAGTTTACCAATGGATTCATTTGGTCACTCACTTCAAACTTGATTATGATATGTCAAGTCAAGATAACAAGTCAACAAGCATTTATTAAGTGCATGCTACGTACTAAACACTGCACTAAGTGCTAGAGATACAAAAAGTAGCACAGAAAAAGCCAGGCCCTGCCCTCAAGGAGCTCACAGTCTAATAGAAGAAGATAACACATAAAGGGAAGCTGAAAAGGGGAGGAAGAGAGAGAGGAAGGTACACTCCTTCCCTGCCCCCCCCCCCGAAGGGAAAATGATAAAATTCTGTGGAGAATCAGAAGTGCCTCTTAGAGAGGAATGAAGATGGGACTAGCCAAGTATTTGAGTAACTCTAGGGGGAAAAAAAGATAATTCGACATTCCTGTATGTAGGATGGAATTAGATTACTTTGCCTGGGACCAGTTGGTCCATGAAGAGTCCACGAAGAGAGTAATGAAAAGGGCTGAAAAACAATGCTGCTTATTCCTTGCCTTATGAGGAAGGAACAAGAGAAGATTGTCTTATTTTTAAGCTCATTAATGAAACACATAAATTAGCAATGCAATGATTGACCATATTTACCTTAAAACTGGTTTTAATGGCAAGGTAAATATGAAAATTAAAGAAACTCTAAGCCAGCGGTTCTCAACCTGTGGGTTACGTTCCATTTGTAACAATGAAAATGCATCCTGCACATCAGATATTTACATTACGATTCATAACAGTAGCAAAATTACAGTTATGAAGTAGCAACAAAAATAATTTATGGTTGGGGGGGGTCACCACAACATGAGGAACTGTATTAAAGGGTCACGGCATTAGGAGGGTTGAGAACCGCTGGTCTAGGGAAACAGAGATAGCAGTCAACAAGCATTTAGTAAACATGTCCTCTCTTCCAGCCTTGGTCCCCAGTGCTAGGGATACAGACAAAGGCAGAAACACAGTCCCCCTCTTCAAGGAGTTCACATTCTAAGGAGGGAGACAAGATGTAAAGATGTATTTACAGAATACATAAGAGGCGAGTAATCTCTCTCTTCTTCGACAATGACTCTAGCAGTACTTTTAATATAGAACAATAAGGACATGAAGAAAGAGAGGCAAGATAATGTGCTGTGGTAATAGTGATATCTAATAGTTAATAGTGCTTCAAGTTTGCTACCGGGGATGAAGCTAGGTGGCATAGTGAATAGAGCACCTGCTCTGGAGTCAGGAGGACCTGAGTTCAACTCCGACCTCAGACACTTAACACTTACTAGCCATATGACCTTGGGCAAGTCGCTTAATGCCAAATGCCCTGCCCTCCCCGCTCCAAAAAGCAAAAAAACATTGGTACCAGGCATGGTGCCAAATGCTGAGGATACAAAGAAAGACAACAAACATGACCCCTGCCTTCAAAAGAGCTCATATTCTAATAGGGAGACAATGTTGCAAACAACTATATATTTACAAACTGCATACAAGGTAGATGGAGAGCAATCTCAGAGGGAAGGCATGAGAGGTAAGGGACTGAGAAAGACTTCAGAAAGAAGCCCATGTCTTCTTGGGACAGATGAGGATGAGCGAGGAGGAGAGTGCAGCCTCACCAGCGTTGGTCTCAGATGTCTGAATGGTTCCAGCAACTCATGGTCTATTCAAGTCACCTGTGCATGATTCAATCCTATAGCATTTATTTGGGGGTCCAGTGCAGAAGATCTCTTAGCTGATATTCTTCCACTCCTGGTAGCCAGGGTGCTCCTCTGGGTACCCAGGGCAACTATCTGTCACCACAACTGCCTCCCCAAAGGTAGCCTGATTCTCCTATGTGTGATGCTAATACCATGGAGCTTTAGTGGCTCACACATTCCCTTAAACAGGAGGGGATGGCTTTTCAGTCAAAGCCCAGTTATCCATTGATATGATGCTGTAAGGTTGGAGAAACACTTTACATGTGTTATCTTATCCTCACAACATCCCTAAGAGGTGAGTTCTACTACAATTCCCATAAGGAAACTGAGGTTTGCCCAGGGTTATAGGCTATTATGTGACTGAAGCAGGATTCAAACTCAAATCTTCCTGACTCCAGGTCTGATGCTACACTACCAAGCTTGATTTGATTGTTAGAGCTTGGGAATGCCATCTTGTGATAATGGATAAAGCACTCTCTGGGGCTCAGTTTCCTTACCTGTAAAATGGAGTGATTGGGTGAGATGATCTCTAAGGACTCTGCCAGCTCCATGATTCTATAATTCTATCTGTTATTCATGAACTTTGTTTATAGGGAAAAAGGCTTCTCCTCAAATCTGCCTTAATGGTGCCAAATTTATGATTTCTTTGAGCTATGATTGATACTTAATACATTTGTGGTAAAGCAATTAAGGTCAGGGGCATTCTTTAATATTTAATGCTTGTCTTTCTACAAAGGAAAAAAGATAAATAGGAAGGTCTTCTGGGAGTTTTGGAGTAAATTTGTCTTTTCTCTCAATTGTTTATGGTTGTGGTAGCTATTTTGTGTCTGATAATGCCATTAGAACTATGGAACCTCCTATGAATTTTAGTCTCTATGGCTCAAGATAGTAGTGACCTTAAGAGACCAGAAATTAGTTTGGAAGCAAAGAGACTCCTTTTCCCATTAGCACTTCATATAACTGCCCATTCTCAATGGTGTAGAGGGAACGATATTATTTCCTTTGATGCTTGGCCAGTTCAAGTCAGTTTGAGACCTTCTACAAAGCTATCCCTTTAGATGAAAGTCCCAAGGTCAGTATGGGGACCTCCTCCTAACTCATCTCAATGCTATTAGCTACCCTGAGTCTGGGCTGGGCTTTCCTAGAAAAAGAAGATGGGAACAACAGCTCATTTCTAAATTTAGAGGAATCAGGCAATTGTATCCATACAATGTCCTACTTCTTCAACTTTTTTGTACTACTTTAGAACATCTAAAGAGAAGCTAGGTGGCACCGTGGATAGAGTGCTAGGCCAAGAGTCAGGAAGATGCCCCTCCCCCAGTTCAAATCTGTCCTCAGACACTTATTAGCTATGTGACCTTGGACAAGTCACGTAACCCTAATTGCCCTCCAAAAAAAAAGCAGAGAGAGAGAGAGAGAGAAAGAGAGAAAGAGAGAGAGAGAGAGAGAGAGAGAGAGAGAGAGAGAGAGAGAGAGAGAGAGAAATGAATGGATTGGAAAATATATCTGACGCTTTTGACAATATTCAATCACAAATTTTTGTATATTATAAATATGAGTTTCATTGTTACTATTATTGCTAGCTTATGAGTATATAATGCCTTGAGATTTAAAATGAGCTTTTCAAATATTTACTCATTGATCCTCACAACAAACCTGTCAAGGAGGTGTTGTTATTATTCCAATTTTAAGGTTAGTGACTTGTCTGGGGTCACACAGCTCATAAGTACCTGAAACAAAATTCAGCCTTAGATGCTCTTGACTCCAAGTTAGCCCACTAGCCATTATACCACCCAAAACCTCTCTTCTCCAATGTCTCAAGATGCATTTAGATGATAAAGAGTTTACCCCTTTCGCTAGCTTGTGCATGTATATTTATATACACGTCTCTCCACTAAAAACATGTTTCACGAGGGTGGGAACTCTTTTTTTTTCCTTTGTATCCCCAGTGCTCAGAACGTGCCTGGCAATAGGTCAATGTTTATTAAAGCACCTTCCATGTGCTGGGCCCTGCCCTAACTGGGAATGCACAGAGGTGAAAGGCAATCCCTACCCTCCTCACAAGGAGATTCTATTCTAAAGGGGAAGACACCACACCAACAAATACATGCATACACACTTACATACATATGTATATATGTACACTCATATAAATATATGTGTATATATATGTGTGTGTGTGTATATATACATATATATATATATGGTGAGCTACATACAAGATAAGTGGGAAATGATTACCAGAGGGAAGACACTGGAATATAAATGGGTTGGAGAAGGTAAGATTTTAGTTGGGACTGAAAGGAAATCAGAGAGGAGGAGAGAGAGTGTTCCAGCAATGAGACATAACCATATTGAGCCCATAGTGAGTGCTTAATAAATGTTCATTGATTGACTGGTCAGTTGATTGCTTGATCTCCTGTGGGAATAGGGCGTATATACTGCAGTGGTTTAGGCACATCTGCAAGCTCCCTACCTCTACCCCAGTTAAGTGACAAATGTGCTTCTTGTCTCTTCAGCTCTCAGAGGGTCTTGGGATATTGTCTTATAAGGCCTGGAGTGGCAAAAATTATGACCTTCTCGCCCAGGCTGAGAAAATCCTTTCTTCCTTTTTTTTCCCACCACCTACCTGGACTGTAAAATGAGGGAAAGAACATTGAGGAGTTGTCCCAATTGGGGAAATGATGAAAAAGGACTGTTGAAACCATGATTGGATTTTTCCATTGTTAAAATGTGGGATTCTCATTACAGCTACACTCTGTGTGTGTGTGTGTGTGTGTGTGTGTGTGTGACAGAGATACAAACAGAGAGAGGGAGGGAGACAGAGAGAGAGAGAGAGAGAGAGAGAGAGAGAGAGAGAGAGAGATCCCCAATACTAAGCTCTTTCCCCAGAAAAACAATTACTAGGGTAGATGCCAAGGGTTAGAGGCTCTGGGCAATTCTAATGAGTAGTACTGGAAAGTGTGGGTTGACTAGTAAATTTTCTGGCATGCCGGTGCACTTTATAGTCACTTCCAAAATTTAGTCTCTGAGTATTATTTACACAATGGAACAATACTTATCATAAACTGTTCTGCTTTGTTTAAAAGGAATCTCTCCACAGTACAGGAAAAGAGGTCACTGAATTCCAGAAGAAGGGACAAGATGAAAGTCAGGAATAAAAGTGCTGCTTCTGTAGCTTTCACTTTCAGCCTCTAATCGGCTCTGCCTGCCCCACAGGAGACGGGAGGTGGAGTCTCCCTTGGAGGCGATTTTTCCAGTCCCCTCACTTTACAGGTGAGGCCCAGACAGAGATCGCTATGTCTTAGCATCCCTTCTTCTCCAGTCTGCATTGTGGACTTTCTCTTCTTCTGCAAACTCACTCCAGCCCAGGAATTCACAACGTGGAAATGCCTTTGGCTCTTGAGGCCACTCCCTCTGACTGGACGACTCTCCCCAGAACCTCCATTTAAGGAGCATGCCCAGGTCAGTCCATCTCATTCCATTCCAGAATGCACCCCAGATTTCTTCTACCATGCCCTGGGGCATTTCTCTTCCTCCTCACCCTTCCCCCAGTCTTTTCAGCTCTGTTTAGTTAAAAACCAAGAGAGCTATTGGCTTAGTGGATAGAGCACTGGGCCTGAAATCAGAAAGATGTGCATTCAATTCCAAAGCTGTGTGACCCTGGGCAAGTCACTCAACCTCTGTCTGCCTTCGTTTCCTCAGCTGTAAAATGGGGGATAATTTTCAACATGGTCATTTTAAGGATCAATTTTCTGGTCCTTGAGGGCAGTGACTTTCTTTTCACTTATAGCACTATTCATAGTGCTTTGCACATAGTAAGATCTTGATAAATCTTTTTTGATTTGATGCTTACTTGTTAACAATCCCAAAGAATGACTTGTTCAAGGTCACTGGTTAGGGAGTAATATAAAACCAGTATCAGAACCTACATCTCCTGTTCCCATTAAAATTCTCTTTACCAATAAAAAGAATTTATCTCTCAATAAAAATAAATAAATTTACTAATTTTTAAAAATTCTCTTTACCTTGTATACTTATGTGTCTCCTTTAACTACTTTTATGCCATAGCAAGGTATAACTATTTTACCACTATTACCTGTGATCTTGTGCACATTTGAGGCCTGGAACCAGATTTTGTTCAATTAGGGAGACAATAGAGAGTCTCTGACTTTATCTCATGTCTCATTATCTGACTATTGGTCCTTTGCCCTAACTTGCCATTGTATGTGTGGGGCCATCTTCCATCATCCTGATCGATTTCTGGTCACTGGACCCAGGTGGCTCTGGAGGAGAAAGTGAGGCTGGTGACCTTGCCCAGCCCTGCCTTACTTAAATCCAATTCATTTGCAAGTCATGGTATCATCTTCCTGATGGCTCTGTCTTCCTCAAGAAGGAAGGACAAACACAACAACAAAAGCAAACATTTATATGGATAGCAAACCTTATATCTTCCAAGACCTCTGATGTATGCCTCTTCTCTGGAGGCTTGTGAACCTGCTTTGTTGACCTCTTGCCCATTAACTACATGCTTAATTGGATTTTTTTTTACTACCTAATTCCTGACCTCTGTCATCCTGTGGCCCAGATTTCCTAATCTTGGCATCTATTTCAAAGACTCTTACCTTATTCTTGCCTTCAGAGCCACACCCTGTATCTCATTCATTCAGTTCTCTGCTAATCTAATAACTTAATTCTAGCAAATGTAATGATGGATTCATGCATTATTGCTCTCAGGTCACACATTTTCATTTAAATGGATTTTCTGAAGTTGACCCACAAGTTCCATGCATGGCTGATGAATGAGATGGGAGGTACTATAATAAGGGGTTATTAACTTGGAACCCAGAATGTTAAGGTTGGAAGAAGTAAGAAGTTTCCTATATTCTCATTTTTTTAGGTGAATTTTGGATCTAGTACTTAGGAAGTCTTCAGCTAATGGAAGGGAGGGAGCTGAATAGGAAACAACATCAAATATGTCACATATTCATAGGAAGGAGAAGAGAGGCAGCAACAATGCCTTTACTGATTAATGTTCTTTATTTTCTCTTTCCTATGGCCATATCTTAGGATTTCAACTATTTTTGTCTTTTAAAAAAATCAGAAGAAAGAAAAAAGGAAAGAGTGGGAGAGGTCGAGATAAAACAGGGATGGAAAAAACAAGACAGGACAGATCTCTAAGGCTCCCTCTAGCTTAAACACACCATGATTCTGTAGCAAGTGACAGACTCTTAGAATCAGAAGGAATTTCAAAGGTTGTCTAGTCCAGTGTTTCTTAAACTGTGGGTTGCAGTTTAAGAAGCAATGAAGGAGTCACAAATTGAAAAAGTTAAGAAGCCCTGGTCTAGTCCAATCTATGGCTGAGTAGGAATCACTTCTGCTGTGTTCCAGGGAAGTGATTTTCCATCCTCTACTTGAAGACCTCCAATCATAGACAATTCACTCTGTGAGGTTCTCTGATTTTGGCAATTCTAAATGCAATTGTGTGTGTGTGTGTGTGTGTGAGGGAGAGAGAGAGAGAGACAGACAGACAGACAGACAGACAGAGAGTCAGTCTAAATCTACTTTTACTACATGTCCCTCCTACTTCTGCCCTGGAGGGGGGAGGGTCTAAGAAAAACAAATGTAATACCCTTTTTATGATCATTAAATTCAACGACAAACAATAACTGACTACTATGTGCAAGACACCGAGAATATTGAGACAAATATTAAATAATCCCTGCCCTTAGGGAGATTTATCAACTTATCTATCTACCTTTCTAGTAGGAGTAGGGAGGGGGACACACAATATAGAAATAAATAAATAAGGCACAAAGAAAAATGAAGACAGAGAGGGCTTTAATGGCTGGAGAAGAATCAAGGAAGTCTTTCCGGAAGAAGCACCGGATGAAAGCCTTGAAAGAAGACACATTCTAAGAAGCACGGATAAGGAAGAACAGCACTTCATTGCGCATACAAATGCATGGAATTGAGAGACATCATAGAATTCAGAGGACAACTAGTAACATTGTCTGCCTGGAACATGAGGTCAGTGAAGGAGAATTGTATGAAATAATACAGGGAAGGTGTGCAGGAGACAGATTGTGGAAGGTCTTGAAAACCATTCTAAGTAGTTTAGGCAATGCGGAGCTATTCAGCCTTTGAGCAGAGGATCATCATCATCAGTCCAGTGCTTAGAAAGATTATTTTGGCAATGAGGTGGAGAGGTTGAAGGGGAAAGAGAATGGAGGTGGGGAAACCACTTAATGATAACCTAGGTAAGAGGTGATGGCCCCCCAATGTTTAAAGACAACTATCATGTCTCTCTTAAATCTTTTAGTCACCATCATAAATGTCTCTGGTTCTCATATATAATTCTCAAAACCCTTCAACCTGCTGATTTCTCTTTTCTGAATGCAATCCAACTTATATATATTCTCTCTAAAATGGAGCCCAGAATTCAACACCATTCAAATCCTGCTGTGGTTTCGCCAGGGCAGAATACAGAGGGCCTAGAATCTCCTTCATTATGGCCACCGTTCTTCTGTTTACTAAATCTAAGCCTAAAATGGAAGGCAGCATTCTATAGCAGATGGAGAAGTGGTCTCCAAATAGGGAAAGAGGTGCTTCAAGTCCTGCCCTTGACTCATGCTGGCTGTGACCTTGAGCGAGTTACTGAATCTCTCAGGGCCCTCAGGCAAATTTCTATGATTGTAAGTTGTAGAACAGTTACTTATCTGCATCAGTAGAATGAATCCTGTTATTGAAATTCCCTATTTCAATGAAATCATAGATCTGATCTTTAAAAATTGTAGTAAGAGATGGATTAGTTTGATCGGCTACCAAGTCACACCATTGTAGAATTTCCAGGCTGTGAAAATCTCCAGGTCTTTTCCACAATGAACTATTGTCTTACTATCTCTCTTCCTTCTGTACTTGCACAATTGATTTTTCTAAAAATCCAGATACAGGACTTTACATTTAACTCTATTAAATTTTCTCTTATTAAATTCAGTTCATTGTTGTAGCTAGTCAAGAGATTCTTTGATGCTGGTTCAGTTATGCAACAGGCTGGCTATACTGCTCAGTTTGGGGTAATGTGCAAATCTGATAAGTACAGCATCTATGACTTCATCAAGTTATTAATAAAAACAGTAAACCAAACAAGGCTGAAGTCAGCAAATCCTATGGTACTGCATTAGAGACCCCTTTCCAGGATCAGTAATCATTGCCTACAAGATCTCAAGATTTAAAGTTAGACCAGAATAGAATAGAATGTCAGAGCTATAAGGGATATCAGAGACCATCTAATACAACTCTCTCATGTTGCAAAGGAAGAAACTGGGACCCTGAGATGAGAAATTATTTTCCTAAAGTATCTGATTTCTCAAAGTGCTGTCATAGGATTTGTACAATTGAAACACAATCCCTAGACACAATCCTTATGTGGTATAGAAAATTATATCAACTATCATTTTAAAAAATCAAGGAAAAAATGGGAGACAGGATGGATAAGGAAGGATAAAGGAGGCCAAGAGAGAATAGAAGAGGAAGAAAAGGCGAGGGAGGAATGTTGGGCCGTAAAGTCAAACAGAAAGCCAAGGCTGGCATGTCTTTCTAGTTACTAGAGCCTTTTACAGTAGATGAAAGAACAAAAGTCATAAACTTTTGTTTTTTTAAAAGGAATTTACATCCAAGAGATGATCTAAAATGGGTTTTTGCAGAATGTAATATGAGGAAAACTTCAGGGAATAGAACAAAGTAACATGTAAACAACATTTTCTAAGAACTCTTCTTATTGACATAGGACATTGAATCAGCCAAAGCATTTGCCTCGTTAAAGTATGACACTTATCCTTTGTGGCAGAAATCGGAGGGAAAATAACTAAAAAAAGGTCCTTTAAAAAAAATGGAGTCACTGGGTGGCCTTATGGACATTTGCATTTTTGAAGAGAAAGTCACTGAACATTAACACCTCCACAGAATATTTTAATAATCATGGTTATTTTAATTTTATTTTATGGGGACAAGTTAACTATTCTTAACATCCAATAAAAGTTTCTGGAAATTCACTGCCTGATTCTTCTCCCTTGCACAGAATTATTTGATTTATGGTTTTACGGAAAGCCACATTTCATATGTAGAGGGGATGAGAGACAGCAGAGGAATTGAAATGATCATGGTAATCATTCTTCCAAGCTCTTCTGTTTCTAGAATTCTGGCCATCATGGGTAGAAGTCAGGGATATAATAGGTATGTAACTATAACCCTAGCAGTAATCACCATTCACCTAATGGGTCACATGACTGCCATGTGCCCTATAGAATCCAGGATAACAGAATGTAAGAACCAGAGATACTAAAGAAAGAAAAAAAGTAGCTCTTCTCTCTGCCAGTGCCAGTGCCTCCACTCAAGCTCTTCATCATATGCCCTCCTTTCTCCTCCTAGAACACCAGTTCTCAACCTGTGGGTTATGTTCAATTTGTAACAATGAAAATACATCCTGCATATCAGATATTTACATTACGATTCATAAAAGTAGCAAAATTACAGTTATGAAGTAGCAACGAAAATAATTTTGTGGTTGGGTGGATCACCACAACATGAGGAACTGTATTAAAGGGTCACGGCATTAGGAAGGTTGAGAACCACTGTCCTAGAGTTTGTTCCTTCAACCATCCCCTTTCTCATTCTAATTTTCAATCTCTGATTGTCCTGGAGCTTTTCCAGTCATGTACAAACATAATGGATTCCCCTGACCTTAAAAAAAATATCCTTTAACCTTACTATTCCCTGCTAACCAGGGATACTGTCCTATATCTCTCCTTACTTTCAAGGCTAAACCCCCAGAAAAAAAATACTATCGATACACCTTGCCTGTATTTTCTCATTTCTCAACCCCTTGCAATCTGGTTTCTATCCTCATCACTCAAGTAAAACTACTCTTTCCAAGGTCAATAATTTTCTCTTTATTGCTAAATCCAATGGTTTGGGGCTTTTGTTTTGTTTTTCCATTTCTTATATTTCTTGACTTCTTGACATGGCAGATTATGACACCATTAACTACAGCAGGTGCTTTAAAATGCTTATTGATCAATTTATTGATTGCAGATGGTCACCAGGTACATTAGCAGCAAGATAATAAACTTTTCATTCAAAGCAATTTATGAAGACCATCTAGTCAGTAAAAGGATTGTGATCTTCATTGGTAGAGGAATACCCAGAACCCACATTAATGAAATTTCAGATCCTTTAAATATTGAAATTATTAATACTTTAATAGGGCTGTGATTCCATTAATGTAAGTAACTTAGCCCTTCAATAACACAGACTACAATTAATCCATATTTTGTTCTCCCATTCAATTCCCATTGGTATTCTTTCATGACTTTCATGGGGGATCAAATGAACATATTGGAGGCCACTCCTTAGGTCTTACATTCTATTGGATTCACTATAGCACTTTGCCTATCCACAGCTAAATTTTGCTCTTTGATTGACCTAATTCCTTTTCCAAACATCTATTTTCTCAGAGATATCCCTTATGTGACCTCTACTTGCAGCTACAATGCATTTCTTCTTTACCTTTTGGTTAACCCATAACTTTGAGTCTTTAGAGATTATGTTGAGCAAAACCTTTGAATTTTAAAGATGTGTTTCTGTGCCAAAGACTATCTTGAGGTTGTTGAAAGTGTTGTATTATTTCCCAAAATTTCACTTTCTTTTTTCTGTTTTCTCCCTATCTATCTGTCTGTCTATTTGTCTCTCTCTCTCTTTCTCTCTCTCTCTGTCTCTCTGTCTCTCTGTCTCTCTCTCTCTCTCTATCTGTCTATCTATCTATCTATCTATCTATCTATCTATCTATCTATCTGTCTGTCTATCTATTGATCTATCTATTTATCTATACCTAAATATATTTTACTTTCTTCACTTGAACTATATGTTCAATTCTGGACTCAGTGTATGGCCCATCTGAAGGGCCTGCCCATAGAAAACAGAACAAAACAGAACAGAAACCAAAGGAAACATTTAAATATGAAGTCAACAGAAAGATGAGGAAGGTGTGGTGTACAAGAACAAAAAGATTAATTTTTTTTGCAAGGTAAGGAAAACGAAAGTGTCAGAAAGTAAGCCTCAAATCTAAGCAAAGTATGTACTATGTGAGCCAGGCAGATTCTAGAGTAGATTCTCAATAGGTTGCCTATGCAATTGTGTGTTATTATTTTGGCAACAAAAAATGATCATCCACTTGGTTTGTAACATGGGGGATTTTTAGGTCAAATTCTTTGGCGTATTCATGAATCATTCTTTATAGCATTCTGCTGCTGGATGCAATCAACATAATTTTATCCACAAACAGAACCATCTGGAAGACTTTACCATCTGTAAAGAATACTTCTTCCTTTGGACTCTGGGCCAAAGCCCCAGTGGCCCCACCCTACTGATGGCTCCTGAAGTGGACAAAGTTTTCTTTAGCTACTCAATTACACTTTCAGGATTTTCTACTTCTATGGCATCTCCTTTTACCCTATACCACTGATACCAAAGTCATGGGAATAACCCATGAATTCTCAGTCTTGTTCTTTTCCTCCATCTCTCTCTCTTTCTCGCTCTCTCCTCCTCCTCCTCCTTCTCCTCCTCCTCCTCTCCTTTCTCTGTCTCTGTCTCTGTCTCTCTCCGTTTCTCTTTCTCTCTGTCACTCTGTGTGTGTGTGTCTCTCTCCTCTACCCTTTACCACAAATACTGAAGTTAAGGTTACAAAGTAATGACCCATGCTTTTTAAATTCGATTTTTCTTCTCTTCCCCTTTCTTTCTCTCTCCTTCTCTGCCTGTTTCTCTGTCTCTGTCTTTCACTTGGTCCCTGTCTTTGCTCTCTTTCTATCTCTGTCTCTTTCTCATTTTAGCAATTCCTTGACAATCCTAAAAATTTAGCTGCTATTTTTGTTGCTTTTGTTTTCATTTCTTTAAAAGTAAAAAAAAAATCTGGTTCTTCAATTTAATTTCTCCCACTTCAGAACCCAAAGCAAACTTAGAGACCTACTTTTAAACTTTCTTCCCTCAATTGTCATCTTGCCTCCTCTTTGCTTGAAAAACTCCCAGTGCCTGTCGTGTCTCTTTTACTTCTGTTCATTTATACCCTCACTCTTCCACTCCCCTTTTCCTTGTGTCTTCTGTATGCCTGCTCAGGATTGAAGCCAGATGTGTCCTAGTAGGAAGAGGGAAGAAGAGCAAGGCTGTGAGGCGTCTGCCCACTCAGTCTACACATTGAGACTTCCCTCCTTTCTCTTCCCTGTTGAGGGAGAGGAGAGGAGAATAGCATCAAATTCATATCAGACAGATAAGCATCTGAGGCAGAGCTCGTAATAAAGAAGATTCTTTTTCACCTCTTTTGGAAAGGTGTTTTCTGAAGAGTGTAAAGAACTTACCTAGTTATGTCTTCTTACTCACTTAAATTTTATTTGCTGTAGGTTAAACCTGTTTGCTCATGTCCTTTCCTTAGACACAGTGGTTCTCAACCTTCCTAATGCTGTGACCCTTTAATACTCATATGTGGGCATATCTGCATGTGGGTGGACTTGCCTGGAGACAGATAGAGGAGCCGTGTCTCGGTTCCTAAGACCATTGGAAATATGTGTTTTCCGACGTTCTTAGGTGATCCCCTTCGATCCCCAAAGGGGTCACGACCCACAGGTTGAGAACTACTGGTTTAGAGGAACTGAGAAATTCTCCCTCATTCTTCCCTTCTTCCCCCATCCAATTAGTCACAGCCTTTTCCAAATGTATGTATGTAAGAGAGAGGAAGTTCAGGACTGAGCAGCCAGGGTTTGACTTGAGAGCACTGTGTCTGAAGTAAGGAGGGTGCCATGGGGAAGGGGACCCTGGAATGTTTGATGAGGAGGTTTATCTATTTTGCCCTTTCTGCAGCTGGCCTTGGCTAAGGAGATTCATAAGGAGACTTGGTTCTGTGCCCTCTCCAGATCCCCTTTCAATTCTGTGATTCTCTGATATGCAACTTTTCGTCCAAATAGCCTTTTCAGACACATGAGGAATTAAAAGATTGTAATTAGATTAATCTGAACAAAGATTTTTTCTAGCTCCATCATCCAGAAGATTTCAGGAGGAGACTTAATATTTGAGAAAGAAAGTGTAGTCAAGGCTGTCCTGTCTGACGTGTCTGTTCACCACCTCCAACTCCCAACCTTCAGCCTCCCCACTAGGGGTCCCATAAAACCAGCCCGGATGGGGTTCATAAGTTCAAAATGCTTTAAAACTAACATCATAGAGAATACGATCACAGGAAACTTGGCTTGAATCTGTTTTGTAGACAGTTTAAGAAGGCCAAATTTCTTATATAGAATACAAAAATGAAAAATAAGAGAACCCAGCAGGACAGTAATCAGAGACAGTCTGCAATGATGATCTGGTCTTAATTCCCGAAAGTCATAAATACATTAGTAGTTTAGGGACAAGGAGTTGAGGTATAACCAGTTTTCGGAGTACATAATATATTTCTAAATAAACCACGATGACTTTCTTGCCTTCCTATAATTGACTATTGAACAATTTTAGTAACAAGTATACTTTTTAATTAAATTATTTATATTTAGTTTTCAACATTCACTTCCATAAATTTAACATTTTTCCCCATCCCTCTCCCCTCCCTTCCCAAGACAACCTGCAGTCTGTTATGGGCTCTATACCTACATTCCTATTAAACACATTTTGACATTAGTCATGTTGTATAGAAGAACTATAATGAACAGGAAAAATCATGAGAAGGAAAAAAACAAAAAAAAACAAAAAAGAAAATAGTGTGTTTCGTTATGCATTTTCACTCCATAGTTCTTTCTCTGGATGTGGTTGGCATTTTCCATCATGTTTCTTTTGGAATTGTTTTAGGTTCTACATTGCTAAGAAGGGCTAAGTCTATCAAAATCGCTTCTTGCACACTGTAGCTGTTACTATGTACAATGTTCTCCTCGTTCTGTTCCCTTCACTCAACATCAGTTCATATAAGTCTTTCTGGGTTTCTCTGAAGTTCATCATTTCTTATAGCATAATGGTATTCCATTACATTTATATACCACTACTTGTTTAGCCACTCCCCAGTTGATGGGCATTCCCTTGATTTCCAGTTTCTGGCCACCACAAAAAGAGCTGCTATAAATATTTTTGTACGTATGGGTTCTTTTCCCATTTGTATGCTCTCTTTGGGCTACAGTACTAGAAGTAGTATTGCTGGGTATTTTTTTCTCTTTTTGTAATTTTATTTCCATATGCTTATGCTCTGAGGAAATTTGATGATATTATGCTGGAGAGGCCCAGAAGACTGAGCCTGTGGCTCTGTTTGGAAGCTCTTATTTGGAAATATAAACTATTTTAGCTGCCATTGGCTATGTAGGAAAAACATTTCAGCTTATGTATTTGTAGGGCTTAGCTCAATCACTTTCTCCTTGTGGCCGTAGCATATAAACAAACCATTCTATCTGTATTCTTCATCTGTACCCCTCAACTGTGTGCATAGTCGGATTTTATTTTAGAGACAGTAAAAGTGATAAACTTGTCCAAGTGGCATGTACAATGGATAGAGAGCCCATCTCACCATCAGGAAGACCTGGGTTCAAGTCCTACTTTTGATACATGGTTACTATGTGGACTCATGTAGTGGGAGGTCACTTAAATTCTCATTGCGCCAAGTAACTCTTCAAGACTATAAATTGCATGGCAGTTGATCCTTCTACATTGATTGATGTAATATCCACACCTGGAGTCCAATCAGTCAATAGACATTTATTATTGTGGAATTTCTTAAGTAGCTACTATGTGTCAGACACTGCATAAGAATCAGGGATACAGAAACAAGTCCAATCAGTCAATAGACATTTATTATTGTGGAATTTCTTAAGTAGCTTCTATGTGTCAGACACTGCATAAGAATCAGGGATACAGAAACAAAACAGTTCCTACCTTCAAGGAGTTTATATTCTTCCAGGAGAAACAGGATGTATGTACTTAAGTAGAAGTTATATGTACAGGCTTTTTTATGGTAGCCGAAACTTGGACTTGTTTGCTTTCAGGGAGCAGAGCAAGAATCAACAGGGAACGATTGAAGACTGGAATGAGTGGGTGTTTGTAGAGGCATTTCATCTAAAGAGATAAGAGAGGATGAGATCAAGAATGCTTGATAAGGAGATGGTCACCTCATCATCAAAGACTGGGGCAAAAGAAAGAACAGGGGATGATATAAAGGGGTTTTGAAATGTAGAGCAGGAAAGAATGGAACACACAAGGGCAAAAAGGATCATTTTTTCCCATAAAGTATGAGGAAAAGTCCTCAGCTAGGAAGGTGGAAGGAGGGAGAAATGTGAAAGGTTTAAAGAGAATGTTTGACAAAGTCTCTGTAGGGAATGTGATTGCAAGTCACTTAGGGAAGAGCAGAAGAGTAAAAAGATTGTCTTTCTGCAGTGACGGTCCAGTTGAGATTAGGTAACATAAATTTATAGTAGACCCAGTCAGCCCAATTGCATGACTTTAAAGGCATTCAACAGCGCATGAGTAAGCGTGGAAGAAGCAGATGGTAATGGTTAGCCAGAGTTGATATTTGGCAAAGCATGGTGCCCATAGGGGCAGGGGGCAAGGGGGCAAAATAGAAGACAGTATGACTTTGAACTAGATTTCTACACCAATTAAATCATAGAACACTCCCCAAAAAAGTGCTAACCTTTAGGTAGCTTCCAAACACTAAGTATAAGGAGGTATAAAGTGAAAAGAGGTACCTTGGAAAGAACGCTGGATTTGGAGTCAGAGGCCCCAGGAGGACCCTACTGTGCCACGTAGTATTTGTGTGACTTTGTATTTGTATACAATATTTGTATAGTATTTGTATTTGTATAGTATAGTATAGTATAGTGTAGTGTAGTGTAGTGTAGTGTAGTATAGTATAGTATAGTATTTGTATAGGTCACTTAATCTCTCTAGACCTTGGTTTTTCATATGGAAAGTGAGAGAACTGAAGTAGGTGACTTCCATGGTCCTTTACAGCCTAGAAATTTGAAGGATTCTAATTCTCAATTCAATTTCCAAGAGCCTTCAAAATGTCAAGGTGGAGATTTGGCGCCATCTTCTGGTGCATCTCAGGCAAAATGTATTTTATCCCAATCTGATTTTAGTCCAGCAGGGCATCCTAAATTTTAGTGTTGAAAGAGACTTAGAGATTATTTAGAGAAAGGATTCTTAACTCATTTGTGTCCTAAACTTCTCTGTGGAAGTCTTATGAA
>CM053597.1:52839193-52850361 GCA_028646575.1 Pseudocheirus occidentalis
TGAAACTGTGAACATTGTACTGAATAAAGATTTGTAATGGAATAAACAGAGTGTTCACTAATACTGTGTAATCCGAATCTTAAAAGCTCCTCACAGTAGTATTCTCTCAGAAATCTGCTGATTGGCTTTACATCAACTAAGCAAGAAGAACCTCCTCTTCTGAAAACCCTGTAGTACCCTGTAGGCAGAAGTTTACTCATATGCTCTCACGTGGAACGCCTCTGAATCTGCAGCAATACCAGGGAAATATTTATTATCCCTATAAATGCTAGGGAAGAAAAGTATTGTATAGAAGATAGCCATGAAGCATTTGGAGGCTTTTAGAGCACAGTAATTAAAAGTTCTCAGGTGTCTATGGCAACATGTTGTGTCACAACATCAGATGTCAAAAGAATCAAACCTCCCTCATTCTTCTTGAGGCTAGAGATAAATACATTCACTCCTTTTCATCTATTCTTAATGGTCTGAGTAACTAGCTCCCCACCGTGGTGTGACTGAAAATTAAAAGAGAAAATATATACTTTGCAAACCTTAAAGCACTATATAAATACTTCTTGTTATTATTATTGTCAGTATGACTATGATTATTCACAGAATGCTCTAAGAATACTAAACACTGTAAAGGACGCAAAAGAAATATAAATACAGTCCCAGTCCTTAGGCAATTTATATTCTAGTTAGAGGCAGGAAAAAAGGGTTAAATACCTATAGACTGGGGTAATCAATAGGGCCTGGCAGGTCCTGATCTCAAACAATACTACAAATAAATAATTCTCAAAACAGTTTAGTATTGGCCAAAAAAAAAAAAAAAGAGATCAATGAGTGGAACAGGTTAAGTATACAGCATAAATAAGTAAACATATCAAAAGAAAACGTTTGCAAGATGGCGGCGAGAAGCAGCAAAACTCTGCAGCTCCCTCCATAACCATCTCAAATACCTATAAAATATGACTCTAAACGAATCTTAAGAGCTCCAGAACACACAAAAGGATCGAGAAACAAAGTTCCCACTGAAGGCAGCCTGGCAGGCAGATGGGAATGGGTTCATCGCTGCACTCTGGAAGCCCAGACCAGAACCACATGAACCTGTGGCTGTAGCCCAAGGACAGCCAAAGATAAACCAGGCTAGAGCTTTCAGGAGAGAGGATCACTGGCAGCTGTGGCAATTTCCAGAATTATCAACCCATAAGAGCCAAGGACAAAGGGAAAGGTTAGTGGTACTCATCTAAATTTGGGGGAGAGAGTCTGGCAAAACTGCCTCGAGAGCTAGAAGTTGCTGAAGCGGTGGCCCCTGCAACCGCCTCCACATGGCTGCTTCAGAAGCTCCCGGCCTGCAGACTGCAAGAGGGCCAACCAGTCATTTAGAGGCTAAGTGCTCTTGCCTTGAGCTGCCTGGATGGGGATGGCAGCCTTGGGTGGTGGTCCTCAGGTGTGTTTTCAGTGAGCCAAAGCTGGTGGGAGCTGCAGAGACAAAGGCCTCCTAATAGCTCTGGCAGCTGCAAAAACCCCAGAAATTTAGGACAGAGCTCTCCCCTCTGAAAGCAGAGTTCTACTGAGCCCAAAAGTCAAGTAACTGACTGGTAACATGAACAGGCAAAGGAAGCAAAGCAAGCACAGCAATCTAACTTTAGGTTCCTTTTCTGGGGACAAAAAGGATCAAAGCATGGAATAGGAGGAAGACAACACAGTCAGAACTCCTTCACCAAAAGCTTCCAAGAAAAATGGAAGCTGGTTACAGGCCACATAGGAGCTTAAGAAGGATTTTGAAAACCAAATATGGGAAGTGGAGGAAAATTTGGGAAAAGAAATGAAAATGATGCAAGAAAATCATGAAAAGAGTCAACAACTTGACTGAAGAAAATAACACCTTAAAAAATAGATTAACTCAAATGGAAAAAGAGGCCAAAAAAGCCAATGAGGAGGAGAAGAATGCCTTAAAAACTCGAATTTGCCAGATGGAAAAAGAATCTCAAAAGCTTACTGATTCCTTCTAAACTCTAAACTGGGTATCTTGCCCTGCAGGAGAGTAGCGGGGAATGGGATGAGAAGGGGGAAAATGGAAGGGAGGGCAGGTTGACTCTAGACACATGAAGTTAGGAGTATATCAATAATTTCTACATTTGCATCTCACTGGATTTAGCAGACAGGTACCAAAAGTGTACCATCCTGCCAAAAAGTCGGCAGTTCTTTCCAAAAGAAAGTAGTTAGCTTACTAATTCCTTCAGAATTAGAGTGGAGCAAATGGAAGCAAATTACTTTATGAGAAATCAAGATACTATTAAACAGAGCCAAACAAATGAAAAAATAGAAGGCAGTGTGAAATATCTCACTGAAAAAAACCTGGAAAATACACCCAGGAGAGACAATTTAAAAATTATTGGACTGAAAGCCATGATCAAAAAAAGAACCTAGAAATCATTCTTCAAGAAATTCTCAAGGAAAACTGCCCTGATATTTTAGAACCAGAGGGAAAAAAGAACTTGAAAGAATTCACTGATCACCTCTTGAAAAAGATCCCAAAAAGAAAACTTCTATGAATGTTATAGCCAGGTTCTGGAGTTTCCAGATCAAGGAGAAAATATTACAAGTTGCCAAGAATAAATAATTTGAATACTGTGGAAACACAATCAGGATAACACAGGATCTAACAGCTTTTACATGAATGGATCAAAGAGCCTGGAATATGATATTCCGGAGATCAAAGGAGCTGGGATTAAAACCAAGAATCACCTATCCAGCAAAACCAAGTACAATATTCCTGGGGAAAATATGGTCAATCAGTGCAGTAGAGGACTTTCAAGCATTCTTGAGGAAAAAACAAGAACTGAATAGAAAATTTGACACTCAAATACA
Source organism: Pseudocheirus occidentalis (assembly GCA_028646575.1). NCBI lineage: Eukaryota > Metazoa > Chordata > Mammalia > Diprotodontia > Pseudocheiridae > Pseudocheirus > Pseudocheirus occidentalis. The sequence continues at coordinate 52,842,047 of CM053597.1, forward strand.
GAAGCATGAGAAGGTAAACATGGAAAAGAAATCATAGGGAACTTGTCAAAGTTATACTATTTACATGCCAACATGGAAAAATGATAAGTGTAACTTATAAAACTTTTCTCAGCGTGAGGATAGGTGAAGGGAATATAAACGTATATATGTGTGTGTGTATGTATGTATACATGTATACATACACATATGTCTATGTGGGAGGGTGTATATGTGTGTGAATACATATATGAGTGTGTGTATATGTGTGTACATAGAGAGAGGGCACAGGATCAATTTAATAGGAAGGGATGATATTTTAAAAGGTGAAATTGAGAGGTGGGAGAGGATTAGAATGAGAACAGATAGGGAGAGAAAGAATGGCATTGATCATTTCATATGGAGGAGGCAAGAGATTAAGTGTTACAACGGAGGGGAAGAACAGGAAGGCAAAGGGGTTCAACCTTACTCCCACTGAATTTGGCTTAGGGAAGGAATGACATACACTCTAAACTGGGTATCTTGCCCTGCAGGAGAGTAGCGGGGAATGGAATGAGAAGGGGGAAGATGGAAGGGAGGGCAGGTTGACTCTAGACGCATGAAGTTAGAGGAGTATATCAATAATTTCTACATTTGCATCTCACTGGATTTAGCAGACAGGTACCAAAAGTGTACCATCCTGCCAAAAAGTCAGCAATTCTTTCCAAAAGAAAGTAGTTAGAAGCACACACTTCTGTAGGGGGGCAGGGACAAAGTAGAGAACAGAACAATTGGAGGGAGGGATAGGAAGGAGGGAAATATAGTCAGTCTTTCACAATATGTCCATTGCGGAGGTGTTCCGCATAACTACACGTGTGGCCTGTACTGAATTGCTTGTCTTTCCAGTGTCTGTCTTCAGTGGGTGACAAGGGAGGAAAGGACAGAATCTGAAGTTTAAAGTTCTAAAATAAAATGTTAAAACATATGTGTGTATGTGTATTATTATTATTATTATTATTATTATTATTATTATTATTATTTACATGCAACTGGGAAATGGGTTATGCAGGCACAGGGGTAGAGAGACTCATCCTGCCCTACTGGAAAGTCAGAGGGGTGATGGGGGAGGATACAGGAGAGAGCAGATTGGAGGAAGGGGTATACAGTGGGATGGCTGTTTTGGGGTGGTGGGTAGGAGAAGGATGGGGAGAAAATGTATAACTCAAAATTTCATGGAAATGAATGATGTAAATTAAAAATAAACAAAAGTTAATTTAAAAAAAAACAGACACCTCAAAAAAACGTAAGTAAATATGTCTAATACCCTAGTATGATAAACATAAAGACCCTAGGTTTTGGGATAAGGACTCATTATTTGACAAAAACTCCTGAGAAAATTCGACAGCAGAGTGGAAGAAATTAGATCTAGAGCAAAACCTCACACTTCATACTAAGATAATATTCAAATAGGCATATGAAGTATATATATATATATAAAGCCACATCATGAACTAATGAGAGAAACACAGGGGAAAAATTACCTTTCAAATCTATGGACATAAGAAAGTTCATGACCAAACCAGAAATAAAGAAACTGATCAGTGTGGCAAAGGTGACCAGAAAAAAGAAAATAATAAATGTCAGAAGGGCTAGGAGAAAACAGAATGTAGAACTGTTGTTGGACCTGTGAATGGGAACAACCATTCTGGAAAACAATGCGGAATGATACAGAAAAAGAAACTACATGGTGTGTGACCTTTGGACAACTATACCACTGCTAGTCCTCTACTCAAAAAATATCAAAGAAAGAAGAAAAGGTACAATGTGTATAAACACCATTTCTAGCGACTCTTTTTCTGGTGGCAAAAAAACTAAAAACTAAGGGAATGCTCATCAATTAAGGATAGGTGACTAAGCTGAATGTATAAGAGTATTATTACACAAAATATGGAAATAGAAGATTTTTAAAAGACATGAAAAGACTTATATAAATTGATGTGAAGTAAAGGAAGCAAAACCAGAATAACAATTTCTACTATAACATCAATATTATGAGAATGGACAATTTTGAGAACTTTTTTTTTTACAAATTGATGAGCAGAAGCAGGAGAACAATTTATATGTCAACAATGTAAAAATTAATAACTCAGAAAGCTGTAAGAATTATGGTCAATATGATGACTATTTAAAATTCCAGAGGACAACATGCCGTCAGCTACACAGATGACAGATTTAAGGTGCAAAATGAGATGCCTTTGTATATAGTCACTGAGGGAACACCTCTTGCTTGACTATGGAAATTTATTATAAGAAATCTGGTTTTTTTCTTCTACAATGGGGTAAAGTGTGGGAAAGAGAAAAAGGTAGAAGGTGCTACAGATGTGGAATGTTGCATGCATTTTATTACTAGTTTTATTGAGTCCTGTCGAAAAGTAGGAGTAATCAGTAAATGTTTGTAATATTAAAAAAGACCTTCTTTAAAAAATAGTTATGTCAGTGCCCAATTTCAAATGAAGCACTTAGAAATTCCAGGATGGACCAATTAATTACAATATACTCTGAAGAAAGAGAAAAAAAGAACAAAAAATGCAAGGATTTGCGAATTTGGACTTCACAGAATGAGATGCTAGCTGACTCTAGACACATGAAGTTAGAGGAGTATATCAATAATTTCTACATTTGCATCTCACTGGATTTAGCAGACGGGTGCCAAAAGTGTACCATCCTGCCAAAAAGTCGGCAATTCTTTCCAAAAAGCAGTCATACTAACCCCTCCCCTAAATTCCAAACAAAAAATATAAATTCTGGAAATTAGCAAATGAAGTTGAAGATGTAGCCCAAAGCCACAATTGAGTCTTCTCTGTTATTAGCTGGTAGGAAATCCCCACCACGTAAATCACTGTAATTATCAAATTTAGGGGAAAAAAATCAAATGACTTCTTAAAAATATGTTGGTTTTCATAAATAATATGCCAATACTGATCTTATATCTTTAAAGCACAGAATAATGAACAGGGAAGAGATATCCCTCCTGTAGTTTCAGGGCAAAGCTGAGTGGAAAACTATAATAGTTGTGACTTATCCAGCCATCTCTCATCATTTTCATCACTGTAATGCAATTCAGCCTATTTCTTCCTCTTTGTAATTATTCAGTCATTTTAGTCATGCCCACCTTTTTGTGACAATATCTGGGGTTTTCTTAGCAAAGACACTGGAGTGGTTTGCTATTTCCTTCTCCAGCTCATTTTACAAATGAGGAAACTGAGGCAAACAGGGTAAAGTGACTTGCCCGAGGTCATAGAGCTAGTAAATGTCTGAGGTTAGATTTGAACTCAAGAAAACGAGTCTTCTTAACTCCAAGTCCAGCACTTTAACTACTTCGTCATCTAGCTGTTCTATTTCCTCCTCTACCTCAAACCAAATATTTATACTATGCTAGACACTATGGGGGAAAGAAACATAAAATTTGGACTTCACTCTTAAGGGTCTCAAAATTTAGTTAGTATAATAAGACACATGGAAAAAAGAAAACTAGCAATATAAGGGATTAACAAATAAGCGCCAAATGAATGGTACAGAACAGGGGTGAGGGACCTGCAGCCTCGAGGCCACATGTGGCCCTCTAGGTGCTTGGTTGCAGCCTTTTGACTGAGTCCAAGTTTTAAAGAACAAATCCTTTTATTAAGGGGATTGTTCTAGAAGACCACATGTGGCCTCAAGACCACAAGTTCCCCACCCTAGTACAGAACATGTTACAGAAGGTGAAATTGGAATTTGAGCTATAACTGGAAAGATGAATAATGTTTGAGTAAGTAGAAGGCTACAGCAAAGGCACTGTTAAAGGGGAGAATGGAATGAGCCAAAACAGAGGAGACAATATGTAGTATGTCCAGGAAAACAATCTAGTTGGGATAAAGATTTCATGTAAAGGACTAATGGGAAATAGGTTTGGTACAATAGACTGAAGCCACATTGAAGTCTACCTTAAAGAACAGGCTAAGGCATACAGTACTTCTCCCTTGGGCATTTGGGGAGTAGGGAGTAGAAGAGCATAGGGAAGATATTGACAATTTTTAAACATAATAGTATCAAATTATATATACTTTATTTATTTCAGGAAGATTATACTAGCAATGGAACGCAAGAGAAATTTGTGTGGATAAAAGAATGGATCATCAAGTAGGAAGCCATGGAACTAGATCAAGCAAGAAGTAGGTCTAGGTCAAGGCAAAGTAAAGAAAAATACAAATGAAAAAGATGCTACCCAAGGAAGAATCAATATCAAATATGATGCCTGAGTATATGGTTTGGGGGAAGGGGCAAGAGAAAACGAAGCGAGTCAAGTCTCAAAGTCATCTCTGAACTTGGATGATGACTAGGAGAAAAAGAAATACTGACAAACACACAAGTCTGCAGAGAAAGTTATTTTCTGAGATGAAGCCAACAATGAATTTGGAAATATCTAAAAATCTTAAGGAAAGAAAAATACTGGTAAATATACACTCTATAATGTGAATGTTGATGTTGTTGCTGTTCAGTTGTTTTTAGTTTTGCCCACTTCTCCATGGACCCATCTGGGGTTTTCTTGGCAAAGTTAGTAGAGTCGTTTGCCATTTCCCTTGCCAGTTAATTTTATAGATGAAAAAATGCAGGATTAAGTGACTTGCCCAGACTCACACAGCTTGTAAGTGTCTGAGGCCAAATCTGAACTCAAGAAGAGGAGCCTTCCTGACTCCAAGCCTAGCACTCTATGTAGGTACCACCCGTATGCAGGTGTACCTCTGCAATTTAAAAGCAAAAGTCAAATGTTTCAAGAACATGAAAGTATAGTTTCTACAGCAGCATCTTTTCAGCAATCTCAATCTTAGAGTAAATATCACAATTCAAGATAAATTTCCCACCAGGATGAGTTCTGGGGCAGGGGGAGGGGTAAGAGGAATAGGAGGTGAGAAAGAAACATGGATGATGTGAATGAAGAAGGAAAAAAATAGCTTAAAGACTGAAAAGGTGACTTATTCAAATACTCAGATGGACTAGAGAGTTTATCAATGTTGGTGTTTCCTACCCTGTTGCATATGGCAACCATCTTGACAAGAATCAAGAGAAGAGTGTAAAGCTGACTTGAAACTTAACATTAAAAAAACTAAGATCCTGTAATTGGTCCCATCATTTCCTGGCAAAGAGAAGACTTTATATTCTTGGGCTCAAAGATCACTACAAGTGGTGATTGTAGCCATGAAATTTTTTTTTAAAATCTGGGCAGCATACTAAAAAGTAGAGACATCACCTTGCTGACAAAGGTTCACATAGTCAAAGCTATGATTTTTCCAGCAGCAATGTATAGCTGTGAGAGGTGGGCTATAAGAAAGGCTGAGCACCACAGAATCTATATTTTTGAATTATAGTGCTGAAGAAGACTTTTAATAGTCCCTTGGACAGTAAGGAGGTTAAATCAGCATATACTTAAAGAAATTAATCCAGGCAATTCACTAGAAGTCAAACACTGAAACCAAAGCTTAAATATTTTGGCCACACGATGAGAAGATGCGACTCTCTGGAAAAGACCCTGATGTTGGAAATGACTGAAGGCAAAAGAAAAAGTTGATGACAGAAGATGAGATGGACAGAGAGTGTCATGGAAACAATAAACATGAACTTGGACAGACTTCAGGAGATAATAGAGAACAGAAAGGCCCAGCATCCATAGGTCCTAAAGAGCTGGAAACAACTGAGCAATAACCTTACGTGACTCTTTTTAAATTCTCCCATAAATTCACTATAAAGTGTCACCTAACAAAGGGGCCTTCCTCACTTTCTCAAGGTTTCCCTCATTCTCACCCTATGACCATACCATCTTTTTCACTCTCATTTCATTAATAACATCTTCTACTGCAGTCATCCTTCAAAATTTTTTTTATACTGTCATATACTCCCCTCACACCCACCATGTCTCCATTACCTTCTGGGTGACACTCATTTTTCAATGCTTTTGAATCTGTAATTGCATCAGTATCCAAATATTTCCTAATGTTATTGTAGAGCTTGGGCAGTACTACCCTACAACAATAGAATATTGTTACCAAAAAGAAGGGTCATTTTTAAAGGAAATGTGGTATTGCTACAAGAACTTTTCAATTTCTCAAAAGCAATACAGCTTGTGTTCCTATTCAATCATGGGCCCAAGTCACTGTCTATTTGCAGTGTCAGAGATACACAATATATACTAATGGACAACAGATATACATGGTCCATCTTATTGCATATCCTAAGTTAATTAGGTTATATGGAGCCTTAAATTCCAAGCTAAGGACTTTGGATTTTATTTTTAATCAACAGGGAACAACTGGAAGTTTATGAGCATAAGAGTGACATGATTAAAAATGTCCACTGAGAAACTACTTCTGGTGAGATAGACTAGAGAAGAATCAGGATGTGAGGAAAGTGGTTAAAGCTATTGTGATACTCCAATAAAGAAGTAATAGCCAAATCAGGCATCAGAGATTACAGAGGTGTATTGTAGAAGAGAAACATTCAAGAACTACTGCTGAGGCATAATTAAAAACATGTATAATGATGGCACCCATCATTCCCTCAAGTATACAGGATTTGAAACAAAATTGGAATCTTTTCCCATAATCAACTACCCACCCCCATCCACTTTTTGGTCAACTGTTGCTGATCATACCCCATTTCTGACATCTCTCCTCTCCCCACTAAACCTGTTTCCTTTATTATCCAATGTTTCATTTTATACATTTAAATACATCTGAGACTAGTTCCATAGGCTTGACACACAAGTTGTTAAGAATCTCTGTCTATATTAATAGTAATGAAAATTTGTACCAGTGTTATTGAAAAAGGTAGTGAGAAGTAGTGAGAGAAATTTGAGAAATGAGGTTAGGGTAGTACTGCCCAAGCTCTACAATAACATTAGGAAATATTTGGATACTGATGCAATTACCAGGAAATTATATTTTTTTCATCATAGGAAACATACAAAAGTAGGAATACATAACCTATAATGACAAAATCCATACCTAAAGGCATCACTCAACAGGGCAACTCTGTCTTTTGGAATTACAATTCTATCCCATTAAATTTTTACTTCCCATATCTCATAAGCAAGTCTGCAGCAAGGCCAGAGTCAGTCAGCAGTGAAATCAAGAAGTTTTTGTTAAATATTTATCATGTGCCAGGCATTGTGGTAAGTGCTAGGGACAGAACTACAAGCAAAAAGAAAGATAGTCCCTGCCCTCCCTCAAGAAGATGTTTCGACAGAGAAGGCCAAACATAAAATGGAGGTGAAAGAGAGAAGGAATGTTGTGACAAGCCCAGACAGGGAGGCTGCTGAAGCATGGTAGCCATATCCAGAGAATGAAGGGTCACTGATCTGGACCATTCCTCAAAATGGGGGCTGTAAGAGGAATTCACCAATGGGAGAACTAGTTAGGTTCTGCTTTAATAATTCCCTTAAAGTCATTTTTAAGTAGTAAGACCAAGAATGAATTCCTTGGTTACATAATGAGATATAAAACTGTCATTCATTACAAATTTGCATTGTGGTCCAATCAATAAATGAAAATTTTTCAAAAATGCAATGGAATTGCTTATCTGTTATAATACTAAACCCAAATATGAATAAGAGGAATACTAAGAAGACAGGGAATTTCAGAAGAGAGCTAACCCCTGAGGTCAAATGTATTTGAGATAATACAAACTAATTTTTGTAATACTTAATCTAACAACCATAAATTTCAGCAAAATCCTTGCCTGACCCACAAGACCTTCAACAGAACAACTATCCAAAAGGAAAGAAAAAAACCAAATATGCCAAGAATTTTAAAATGGCATAAAACATTAAAAAAAAGCAAATGACAATGCAGATATTATTTAAAAGATTAACTGCCAAAAATATAATGACATTAAATGGAGGAGGATATGATCACAGTGAGATGTGAAGTTATTAACTTTCCGTTCTGAACTAGCTACATCAGTTGTTTAGGAAAAGGACTAAGATGTACATATACTACTTAAAATGAGGCAGACAAAAAGCACTGCCAATATTAATTCCACCCAGCTAAATACATGTCATTATTCATAAAGGCAAGATAGGAGGCAGATGGCTCAAAATAACTCAGCATCAGCTTTTTAAAATGTGCATACACCAGTGACAATGGGTCGGTGATATTTATCCATGAAGGGCATATACAAACTCAGAATTCATTTTTAAAGATAACTTACAACATAAGCTTATCTTATTAAAAGAAGGTAAAAAAAAGTTTTACAAAAGATTAATACAAAGGTAGAATCACTTTTACTAAAATTTAACACTTGGTCCACTACTGATCTCTCCTATGTTT
>CM053597.1:52850461-52872656 GCA_028646575.1 Pseudocheirus occidentalis
TTCTTTATTACAGAGTTCTTAATTGCTATAGGGGAGGTTCACATACCTGTGTCACTTCCAGATCCTGCTGATAAAGCTGGCATGATTTATTCTGCAGTTTATACCAAAATGATGAAATTCTTTCCACTCGCAAGGAAGCAGTTAATTTCAGTCAAATTGCTTGTGGCTACGTTGTCTAAAAATAATCTTCCAATTTGTAAGCCTTCCCTAGAAGGGGCAGAAACAGATTTTGTCAAATTTAAAGAGTATTGTTAAACTATAAAACCATGTAGTAAAAACTTTTATTTCCAATTAACAGAATGAAGGAATCACAACTCATGAGAAATGCTCTCTTAGCAACAACATTCAATTGAGACATTTTTGATCAACATTAGATTTTCAATTTTAAAAACATAACATCAAAGCCCTTTTCAGAAAAAAAAAAAATTTAAGTATTTTCCTGATGGGGAAAGGCAGAAGAAAGCAGGAGTTCAGGTGACATTTTTGGGTGTGAGACACTTCTGGGAGGGGTGAGAGCTAGAGCTAGGTGTGAGGGATGAAAGACTTGAATGAATTCTTTGACCAAATGCTAAAAGACTATAGTAAAAAATGTCTTTCCTATAGTTACCATGAATTCCAAAAGGTCACATTTCTAGAAGTGGAAGAGATAAGACAATATAGATAGTAGCTAAGATTTAATTTTTATAAATTAGTACCCTTTTTATATAACTGAGTTATAAAGCTGAAGATTTGTTTTTCAGTCTATTGCTCCACCCTCTTGATATTTAAAACATTTAAAATAAGTAGATTAAATTATAATCTATACTTTTACAATAACTATTTGTACAGAGTGTCCTAAAAGTCTCAGTGCTGGCTTAAAGTTGCATTACGACTTTTGGGACATACTCTAGCATAAATTTAATAATTAATTCTTTATACAAGCACCACAAAAGTAGCTTAAATATATATTTTTTAAATTATGACACACATCCAAAAGTTTTCATGTAAAAAGAATGCAAAAGGAAGTTTTAAAGATTCTAAATTAAGACTGACACTGACCTAACACTTAAGAGTTACCAGGTGGTTCAAATAAGATCACCGTAATCCAAAAATGGATCACACAAAACTTTTATGTTTATAAAAAATCAGATAAGCAACTGGGCTGTGTGTGTAGGGTGTGTGTGTGTGTGTGTGTGTGTGTGTGTGTGTGTGTGTGTGTGCGTGTGTGTGTGTGCGTATGTGTGTGTGTGTTATCACAATATCCCAATTAGCTTATCTTCTATCAGTGCAGTTCAAGTTAAAAGTTTATTTTCAATATAAGTTTATATTATTAAAAGCAGGTTAAAAAAAGTACAGAAAATATTAATACAAATGTGGTAAACACTTTACTAAAATTTAGCATTTGGCCCACATTCTTCCATACTTTTTAGTTAATTATATTACAAAATAATCTGTCTACCAAATTTAGAGAACAGTAAAAACTTTCCCAATGTTAAGTGTCTAATTTAGCTCTACTGAGAAATGGGAGGAGAAAGGGAAAGAAAGGCATCATTTAAATGCTTGTCAAAGTAAAAAAGTTAGTTTAGGAAAATCTATCAGGGAATAAATTGTCGAATTTAACTACAATAATTTTAATTTTATTGTATCACATTACAAAAGTAGCATGATAAACAGACACCAAAGTACAATGCATATAAAATGGAGATGGAGACAAGTGTTTCACAGAACAGAAGCCTTATGAACTTAGACCCTCTTTTTTAAAACGAGAAGAAACAGCAAAACAGACTTTATCAACTGGTTGAACTCTGCAACATGTCCTCCAGGTTAATATTAAAGAGCAATACTATCTTCACACCACACTTAATTGCACTGGCATACAAATATAAAAATGACAAATAATCCAATTTAAGGAGGATTTCTTAGAATTAAAAGTCTAGAACTTTAGAGACAAAGTAACACATTCACCTCAGCCAAAGGCATGCAATGCACTGAAGTAAGATTTGTTGTAGTGAGGTTTTAATTTTTAAAAAGACAAAGTGCTCTAAGAGAGTAAATCTCTATTTGGAAGACAGTTACACTGTCAACCTCCACTCATCTTCTCAAGTTCAAGGATATTATTAGTCACATATATTATTAGCTTTCCTTTTATACAGAAACTTAAGGTTTCATTAAATGAAATAAAATTATCTGTTGTGAGCAGCTTTTCCCAAAAAAATGTTTTATTACATTATAATAACTAAGATGGTAAGTTTCAATAAGAACAATTTTCTAGGCTGCAGTTTGGCTGACCCACACGAATTCCATGTAGTAAAAGGTCATTCTTTTTTAATTCTAAAATGTCGTTCTTTTTTTAAATTTCAAAGTAAAACATTCAATATTAAAATTTCCAAAGTCTTGATATTTGAGCACAGTTATTCCTCCCAGAACCTACATATATATTAATGAAAAAGAAATGGCCTGATGAAATCCTTAACAAGTAAAATTCTTAATATTTTGCTGGAAAAAAGTAAAAGGAAGGGGGAGGTAACCTGCAAATTATGCTACATTTTTGCAGTGATTATGCTATTTTCTTTGGCTAAATTTATTGAAAATGCTTTGGAATTTGTCAGAATCTAGCCCTAAGTATTACTGACTGCTGTATGGAATCGATTTGCTAAAACACAGAAATACCAGCTGTTACAGTACGTCCTGAGAGGGATTACTGAATATTCTTAAATTGAAGTTCAATCCATCTTTCCATAAAAAGTAGACCCAAATGCCAGGAATGTAACAGCAGTATCAAGTGCACCTGAGGCATTTACAATACCCAATAGGACCTTTAGAATCAGCCTTTAAAATGGCTTATTTTTGAAATTTCATTATTCCAGTTGTACCTTGCTTCTATATATCACACTGTATCAGATTTTTCTGGCATCTGTCATTTGGAAACAGTGAAATATGTGAAGATCTAGAATTAGATGTTGAATTTCCACAAGGCCCCTAGTAACCTCTCAGGCTCCTGTAGTGCTTCTGACATCTAGTGGTCAAACAGAGGAGATGCATGTGTTTTATCACATTTTTTGTTTTCAAAAAACTCAACAAAACTGGTTGAATTCACATGTCAAAGCCTCATCACTTTATATTCACACAGAAACAAAAATTCCATAGTTTTAAATGATGTACTAGAAAAAAAAACAAGCACTAACAATTTCTAAAGAGCAGTTTCATTTTCTTCATCTACATTTTAAAGCATGCACTTAGTTTAGAACATAAACACTTTTGTACTAGCAATATCCACTACAAACACTGTAATTTATCATTAAACTGCCCAAATTTCTGAAACGTACTGACTGTGATCAGTAAGCCAATTAAATAATGAAAACTAGGACATCAAAGTTTTGAAGTCTAGTAGAAGAAAACAAAGTTAATTTGAAAATGACTCAAAAAGACGAATTTTTAAACATTGTGTATATTTTACGTGCATCCAGTTCTGGCGTTACCTAACCCAGAGAGCTTAAATCCAAGTAAAACCATATTAGCTGCTACAATCATTAGAACAACATCTATGAATATCTGAACTAAAAAACTTCTATTAAAAGGACAATTGTCCACAAAACTATATTGGGTTTCAGTAAGAACAAAAGTGGCAAACTTTCTTAAAATACCACAATGTTTAGGGCACTCCATCAATCAGAATGTTAATCTACAATCTAGAAATCTATGAAATCAAGAAATATTACCATATAGAAATACCATGTGGTAAAATTCACTCTCAAAAGGCTTTTTAGTACCCTCAACAAACTAGTATTTTAAGGAGATACAAATTCTCTAGTGTTTTCTGTAACAAAATTCAAAATGTAGGAATTCCAATTATCTATCTCCAAATTTATATCTATTAAGCATTAATATTTTTGAATAAACTGTCAAAAGATAAGAACACATAGTTTTCAAAAAAAGAAGTCAATAATCACATGTGAAAGTGCTCTAAATCACTAATAACAAGAAACGTAAATTAAAACAATTTTAAAGCTCCAACTCAAACCTATCAGACTGGAAAACATGATGAAAGAGAAAAATAAATGTTGCAGAGGCTATGGCGGTGAAGCCGTGAATTAGACCAGCCATTCTGGAAAGCAAGCTGGAACTATCAGCAAAGCAGGCAAAGCTTTTGACCCAGTTATATTACTACTAGGCTTATTCCCCCAAAAAAAATCAAAGAAAGAAGAAAAGAACCTATATGTACAAAAAATATTTACAGCACCTCCTTTCTCAGTCGGCAAAAATCTGGAAATTAAGCGAGTGTCCTCATATTGGAGAACAGCTAAACAAACTGTGGTATACAATTGCAACTATTATTATACTCTAGGAAATCATGAAATAGACAATTTTATGCAGAGCAAAAGTGAGCAAAAATCAGAATAACTTATAACATTAAAGAGAAAAAAACACTTTGAAAGACTTTAGAACACTGATCAATGCAATGATAAACCTCAAATCCAAAAGAATAAAGATGAAATACACCACTGATTGAATATATTCCTTAATTCATCATGAAATCAAATACTACATTAGATTTCAGTGAAGCTCTAATGAACAGACCACTCTTCTAAGTCTAGCCTAAGTCTAGCCAATTAGAGGGCCCACAGGCTTTTAGTGAGGTTTAAATCGTGAGTTCCCAAGATACTACAGCATATTCAGTTTTATCCCGTGGATAAATGTCTTAATCTTCCACGAAGAGTGATATGGTACAAGGTCATGCCGAAATATCTAAATTCATCCGGGAATTTCTCTAATTCCTCTTACTCTTCTGGCAACTCCTTCTCAGTCCCCTTTGCTAGATCTTCATCCAGAACATACCTGTTAACAGTGAGTCTGCCTCAAAGCTCTGTTCTTGAGCCTTCCTATCTTTTCCCTTTATCTCCTTGTACCTCCTGGCTCACCTAACCTAAGCTTCAAAGTCTCAGCTAAAACCCAACTTCCACAGGAAGCCCTTCCTAATCCCTCTGAATTCTTGTGCCTTTCCTCTGTTGATTATTTCCAATTTATCCTGTGTTCAACATGTTTTTACATAGTCTTTCGCATGCTCTCTCCCCCATTGGAGGACTTTCTTGTATCTTTTTTTGTATCCCTGGCAATTAGCACATTGCCTGGTACATAGTAGGCCCTAAATAAATGTTTATTGACTGACTAAATTTATATGAATAAAAATCACTACCCAGCTGACAAATGGTCAAAGATTTCTAAGGAAAAAAATAGCTATTTTCAAACATTTTAAAATGCTCCAAATCACTAATAATTTGAGAAATAGGAATTAAAATAACTGAAGTTACACTTCACACTCATCAGATTGAGGCAAAAAAAAGATGACAAATGTCAGAAAGTCTATTGGAAAATAGGCACATTAATATGTGGCTGGTGGAACTGCAGTCAAGTCATTCTAGAAAACAACTGTGGACTACCCAAATGCCCAAAGTTACTACTTTGTGCATACATATAGCCTTTGAGCAATATTACTGTTAGACCCGTACCCACAAAGAGTCAAAGAAGAAACATACTATGGCTTTCCTCCTTTCCCTATCTTGACTTCTTGGTGAAGAGCTAGAGTTCTCTGCCTTTGCTGAACCCCAATCCTTAAGGGCAGCATTCTTTTTGCGTGTATTTTTAATCCTGGTACTTTAGCACAGTACCAGGCAGGTAAGTGCTGTTAAAGCAGAATGATTTCAGAAAAAACCTGCAAAGACTTACATGAACTGATACAAAGTGAAGTGAGCAAAACCAGGAGAATGTTGCACATAGTGACAGCAATACTGTAGAATGTAGATGAAGAACTGTGAATGACAGCTATTCTCAGCAATACAATGATCCAATACAATACTAAAGTACCCGTTAGGAAACATGCTATCTGTCCCAGAGAGTAAACAAATATTGTCTGAATAAAGACTGAAATATACTATTTTCACTTTCCTTCTTTCTTTCATTCTTGTTTTGCTGTTTCAGTCTTATACAAAATGACTAATATGGAAACATTTTACATAACTGCACATGTATAACCTATATCAAAGACTGTTTACTGTCAAGGGGGTGCAAAGAAAGAGGGAGAGAGAAAAGGTTAGAATTAGGAACTCAAAATTTTGTTTAATGTTAAAAATTGTTTTTGCATGTAATGAGAGGCAAAATATTTTTAAATGCATGTCGATTGACTGAAAATACTACTAAATAACATACACAGCATCCTTCCTGCTTATAAGGTTCCAAGAAGTCACACTGCCACATCTTATTTCTTATGAGGTAGTATAATGAAAGTTGCTAAAGGGATTTCTATCAATATACCCTAATCCTTTTGAGTATCATAAAGTAATTCATTTGATCTACAAAGTTACAAATCCTTAAGTATACTGTCAAATATTCCTTAAAAGTAGCAGATTCCCTAAAATTGAGCAGGAGCATAAATGAGCATTTTCACTGTTCTTTTAACAACTGAAAAATAGCTAATATGCCTTAAAATAATATACCTACTGATTGTGAGGAGGAAACCTTCATTTTGGTGTTTTTGGTTTAAGGAAAGAATGACAAAAATACAGTTGATGTCAGAAAATTTTAAAAGGTTAAGAAAATTTAACCTAAAATATTCATTATATGTGTATCCTTAAAGGGAATTATGCTCAACCAACAGGCTTTACACTGTATCCAACTGTATACTTAAAGGCTGTTGGATCTCTCAAATGTAATATTAAAGAACAAAAGGATTAAACATGGAGGTAGGGTGAGGATGGTCAACTATTTATTCTAACCACAATGGGCTGAAAGCTATCTGATATTTTACAATGTTCCACCAATGGACACTGACCAAAAAATGAAATAAAATAAAATAAAATAAACAAGCTTCAGGTTTCTACTAACCTTCTACTAATGAATTTCTCCAAACATAGCCAGGTTGGCCTTCAGAAAACAGACATACAGTTTATCCCAGGACCCACTCTCAAAGACCCTTAAACATTCTGTTGGCATAGTCTTAAAGAACTCTCTGGAATACAAGGAGTCACTTGAACAGGATGGTAGAGGAGTAAAAGGGTCAAAAGGAATTAAACAATCATTGTTCCAAAACTCACCTATAAAAAGTAATTTAACTCTCAGTATTCTCAACAAAGACAGTGTTGGAGGAAATAAACAACATCCACAGGAAGTACCATTTCATTTATAGTATTCAAAATACCATAAACATACTACCAGGACGATAATTGTTGCTTTTGGATCTATTTGCTAAGGATGACGTAGAAATTTTATAGGAAGAGCTTCGTAAGACTATAAATTTGGAGATGGAAAGAACCACCAAGATAATTAGTCTATCCTTTTGTTTTATAGATGAGAAAGACAAGGGTCAAGAAGATGATGTAATCTCTTAACTCTTATATATCTGCATCTCCAGCACTTAACATAGTGCTCTGCACAGATTAAATACAACTAAATAGATGCCCTAGTAATTCATCCACTAAACCATATGAACCTCCAAAGTAAAAAAGAAAAAAACACAAAAATATACTTTAATATTCAGTAACTTTAAATGCAAAAATGAGTAAAGGGACGGCAGTGAAAACTATCTTGGAAAATATGTTGTGAGATCAAGAAAAATCTCAATAGCCACACCATAAAAACTATCAATATAAGAGTCACAAGGTACTAAAAGTAATAAGCATGAAAAATCATCATGAAAATAAGACTGGCTATATATAAAACAAAACAGTATTTGTTAATAGCTTCAGTAATTAACAGGATACAAAATAAATTCATAGAAATCAAAAGCATTTCTTAATAGCAGAAGGCAGACATAGAAAGGGAAGTTCTATTCAAAATAATCAAAAGGTATATAAAATAACTAGGAGTTAATATACCAAAACACACTCAATACCTATATAAACACAATAACAAAGCACTCATTGAAGAAATAAGGAACTTATATTTATGCACCAAGCGGATTTAGATCAATATGCTAAGAATAATACTACCTAAATTAATCTACAGATTTATTAATGCCAATAAAATACTTTACAAAGCTAATATAAAAGAAAAGAAACAAAAGAATATGAAAGGAAAAATGCCACCATAGAAATAAAGGGAGAAGAGCTTCAAACTATGTTAGAAAATGTTAATTATCAAAATTATTAAAGGTGCTAGTTTTAAAACAAATAAAATCAACGGATCAGGTTAAATAAGAAAAGATAAGAAAAAAGTGAATTCAATAAATTAATGCATGATAAATCCAAAAACATAAAATTACCTAAGACAGAACTACATACTTATTTAATAAGAATTGCTAAGAAAACTGGGAAGCTTTTAGTTACAGTAACAATTATTTCAAAATCCACAAACTGACTTTCTGGAGCAAGTCCAAAATAAATTCCAAATAGGGAAAGAAAAAGAATAAAGATAACTCTATGCCATTAGAGAAGTTCCAACTAGATCTAACAAGTTTTTGTTCTGAAAGGTGGAAGAAGGCCCCAAAACACTGATTTTATTACCATTTAAGCAGTTAAACATGAAACATTAAACATAAAAAGACTGAAAGGACCCATAGAATACTTTAACAAGTATTTGATCTCTCAGTCAAACAAAAGTCAGCTAAGGACAACACTGGTCATTTGCAAAACATTATAGATAATAAGCAGAGGAGGAAAATGTGAGTTTATTTCATTATTTCCCCAAAAGAAATTACAGAGAATAACTGAAAATAATAATCAGTGTTGCCTCACAAAACAAAGAAAAGCAATTAAGAATAAAAACAAATATGCTAAAAACTTGGCATAAAAACTAGTTAAACAAGATCATCCAGAGAACATTTATAATCAAAACAGGTATCAGATCAACAAACAAGTAACATAAAAAAGACCTGCTGACATGTTTCTAGATATCTACCTTAATCAATAAAGTTAGCATATATTTAGCAGTGGGTGTAGGAACACTATAAATAATGTCAGACTCTTTCAATATGTTGATTAGCTTTGCTAAACTGTTTTCTCATCCAACTAAAATTTTTTCTGCAAATTCCAAAAAGTAGCTGATATTTGATCCTCTTCATAAGGAGTTATAGGACCTTAATGAGTAGGAAGGCGACGTATTTTAGTAAAAATCAATTTGAAGCTTGTAAGGAGGAGGAGGCATCAGAGTAGCAAGAGACTTGAAACATGAAGACCAAATTAAAAGCTATTGCAGTAGTTCAGGCAGAAGGTGAAAAGAGAATTAACTAGTGCAAGAGAGATGTCCTGGGAGAGAACTGGGTATGGTTAAGGGACTTGGAGGTCATGATGTGAACCTCCAGTGTAAAATTCTACATGTAATATTTATTAGATTTATTCTTAAAATAAACCTTTAAAAAACCACAGTGATAACTTCTGCCATCCCCAAAATTGTAATAATTAAACAGAAAATGTTATTCTTCCTATAATTATGAAAAATCTAAAAACATTATAAAAACTAATTATAAAATCATAAATATTTTATATGGGATATTCTGTAAGAAATAAATAAAAAATAATAAATATTCAGCAAGATTTCATGTACTTATTGCTATCTATAACACTTCATATTAAATCTTTATTTTACAAATTACATAGAATATAAATAGCATTGTTAATGAAATACATTTCAACTTGGAAGATATTTAACATACTGTAATAATCATATATAAGCTTTTTTCTTATTTGAACAAGGATCTGCAATATTTGGCTCAATACCTGACAAAGAATAAATCTGGTTCTGTAGGAAATTTATTTCTGTATTTTGATTTAAAACAAGAATGGAATGAAAACGTCTGCTCACACAAATATGTTAGAAATGGTAGAAGACTTTTACAAGCTCTCTTGCTGAGATGAAAATTCATTTTGTTGGTTTTAGTCACCTAAATTGATTACAATTTACAACCTTGACTGGTTACAATTAAACAAAATGAATAAGAGTTAAGATTATTTACTTTTCTACTGGCTGATAAGTACTGTAATAAATGATAAACTCTATTACTCAGCATCTGCACTAGGGAAGAGAAAAAAAAATTTATGCACAATACTTATTTAAAAAAAGAGAGAACCAGAGACATAGAGAGAGAAATACCACCTATGCTTTACCAGCCAGAATATACTTTAGAACCATAAAATGGACACTAACAAGTTTGCAAAGGAAGTAATGGCAATATAGAAAAAAAAAATGTTTCAGTGAAATCAAAAAGAATAAATCAGGAAATAAAAGTACAGCAAAAAGGATTTAGTTGACATTAGATAACATATTTTTCGTGGACTCAGCACAGAATAAAAGATGGATAGTATGGAACACTGTCTTTGTATACTAAATTCATAGTGTCTTGTACACAGTCGTTTAATTAAATGACCACAGAACTAAAACAAACTAAGGGGCTGCACAACCTGAAATGTGAAACTGAAGAGGTTTGGGAGAGTGGGAGTGTCTGAGGGGGGTGTGTGAGGGATTTCACATAATCCCTCTTGGGTTCTTGTCTAGAAAGAATTTCAAATAGGACCCAAGCTGTCTTTTGGCAAAGTTTCCAAGTTTATTGATAATGCTGACTTAGTAGCAGGCAGAAGAAATAGGGGGAACTGCAAAGTGCAGGGATCTAAGGTAGAGTTATAAAGTTTTATGCTCTGCAGTGGGCAGGAAAAGGTTAAGGGAACCTGCAAAGAGCTGGGGCTTGGAGTGCAGTTATTATAACCCTAAAACTGTCAGTCAAAGGTTAATTATGCTAACTAGGTGGGCAAAGGTGGAGTTAGGGAAGAGTTTGGGAGTGGTCAGTGCTTAAAGGGACATGCACTTTTTATATCAACTGAGCATGCAAATTACCCATAATTCACTAGGAAATCCCCCTGGCTATAGGGAGGTGTGGTTTGGAGCTTGAAAAGTCACTAGGTTACTTTTGGTCAAAGATGGATGAGATATGTCCAATATGGCTTTTAGGAGGATAGGCTTGATTGTTTCCAAGTCTGGGAACTAGACTGATTAGGGATTCAGGAGGTACCATATTGAGATGGAGTTATCTCCCTGATAACGTTGCTCAAGGCTTTTGGGTGCAGCTGGCCACTTAAAACAAAGGGGCTATGCATTTCTCTAGACTAAAGAGTTTGTTTATGAAATACCTGGGTGACGTATTCATAGGGATGGCTATTGTTGCTAGGTAGACTGCTCGCTAAGGGTAAAGACTTTTAGGCTGGGGGAAGGGGAGAGGCAGGGTTTATGCCTTTATGGGGGAGGGGAGAAGTGTGACTTTTACAACTTACACAGGCTTGTTACAGACTGGTGTTACATACACAGGTACCTGAACACAAGTGAGATTTTACAAACTGAGGTTACAGACAAAAGCATCCCAGACCGCATCAGAATGACAAAGGAGCAAGGAGGGCAATGGGTGAAAACAGGTCAGAGATGAACTGGTTAATCACAGGATCAAGTCTGTGAAGAGAACAAAGTGACACCCCAGCAAATGATGGCCTAGAAGAATATGGAAGAATGAAGGGACAGGAAGATGCCCGGGGTAGTGGGGGTGTAAGGGTTGAACAGGTTTAAGAGGAATGAAGCAGCAGATGGAGAGATAGAAAGCAAAGAGTTCATGATCAGAAAGGAATTTCAGTGCTCTATGCCATGGAGGTGGCATTGTTTAGGGGTAATAATGAGGCCTAAATAATGCATAATCGTAAAAATGTGAAAATAATAGTAGAATGAAAACTAAAGAATATTGAGGTTTATGAACTGGCAAACCAGGGTATACAATATTGGTGCTGATATTTCCTTAAGAGAAGGATAAGAGTGTGGAATCAATCTGAAAGTTAGACTGAGCTCAAGATTCGAGAAAGAAGGGGGATGACCTGGGGGCCAGCAGAAGTAAAAATGACTGCTCTATACAAGGTAATACAGATGAATAGGGTAAATAATAAGGGAGAAAAGTTACTGAGAAATGGGAAATGGGATTCAGAGCAGGAAATGAAGAGCAAGGGGTATAGCAACACCTCTGAACTTGTACAGCGTGTGAGAAGAAGCAGCTCTCACTAAAGAGAGTGTCCTTCAGAGAAACCCAGAGAAAACAAACAAACAAAAACTTCCCAGAAACAGAGGAATACACAAAATCACTAAAATCATGAAAATAAAAACAAAATGCAAATGCAGATGAAGTCTGATTAATTGCAACTATACAGCTTGATCCTGGAATATAGGAAATAAAACATACATACTTCTCTCAGGAAAGATTCAGACTGTTAATTGTGTTTTTTTTAATTTTTTTTTTGTTACAAAGGAATACTAAGTTGGGGAGGGAATATATTGAGAAATTACTGCAATGTTTTAAAAAAATTTTTAATAAAAACTTTTAAAATAATATTTTACTGTTCCCCATTACATGTAAAGAAAAATTTTACTATTTATTTTTTAAAACTGAGTTCCAAATTCTCTCCCTCCCTGAGACAGTAAGCAGTTTGGCAGAGGTTATATATGTGCAATTATGCAAAACATAAAAAACAAAAACTTTTAAAATAAAAACTCTTTCAAATAAAAAAATTATTAAAATGCAAGGCAAGAAGCAATGGGACCAAAAGAGAGATGTCATAGACCCTCCTCCAAGGAGTACATGGATAGATGTCAAGGGTCCATGAACTTCCGACAGGAAAAAAAAAATTTATTTTCATTTACTTTTAATTGACAGTATCTCCTTCAATTATGAATGCATAAGACAATCACAGCAGTTTAGCGGTACCTATCTGTAATTTTGTCACCTATAAAAATCACTTTTTTCATATTGTACTACAGTTGAGACAGATCTTTAAACAGCAATTATCTTGAGATTGCTCTAGTAATTAGTCCCCTTAACTTGCCTAAATTTTAAAAGTATTGTCATAATACTTAATGCAATAATAAAGAAGCACATGTCATTTTATTCCCTCTTGTAAATTTTGTTTTTTAAGTATTTTGCTGCTTTAATATCATTTTTTTCCTTTACAATCTTATTTTTTATTTTATTCTATTACAAACATTCTTCTGAGAAGTCCACAAGCTTCAAATTGCCAATAGGGCTAGTGATAAGTCAAAAAAAGGTTAAGAACCGCCCCCTCCCTCTTACACATACACAAACACACACTCACAGATGTATGTATACATATACACACATATACACTAATTTCTTTTTCTCTTCAAAACATTTTTCTTTAAAAGCTTAACAAACCTATACATACCCAAAAGTTAATGAGATATATAAACATTAGAATAATTTGTAGCTAGTGCAAATAATAAAGGGAAAAGAAAATAAAAACATATGTACTATTCTGTTTGTAAATTTAGCATTAAGCAATACTTTTCAGGATCAGCAGAGGGTGCCATTGTTTTGTTAAACTACAAAAAATATTTTTTAAAAACCAAGAAAATTAAAGATATGAAAATGTTTACACTAATGAAAAATTATTAAATGCCTCTTCTTTTTGTTATTTTAAATTTTATTACAAGATATGGTAGCCTAATACCACCCCACCTCCACCCACAACATGCAATTATAACTACTTTTCTTTAAATGGTATTGTGACCATTCTCAAAAATCTTGGTTGGCTGAAGTCTTGGACTAAAGGCTCAAGCTGTAGACAACACCTGGTCACCTGAGTAGAAAGCAACCACAAGAAGTTCCAGGAATCTTTAATGCTTTGTGGGTGAATCATGATGGGAAATTTATGTAAGGATGCTTCACTCAGTTGAATTAACCTTGAGATGTCCTTAATGCCCATCCTTTTTAGATATTTTTCTTTTACTGTGGCCACATAAATCTCCTTTTGTTGATTACTAAATGATTTCCCAATGTCAGATTTGTCCCAAAACTGAACCTAAACTACAAGGAGATGGGCCTGAGTTAGGCCCAGTCCAGAACATAAGGAATGGCTTTCTAAGAGGGAAATGGGGAGAAATACAGTGGGAAATGTCAATGTTACTGCGTGTACCATTTGTATCTACAAATATAGATACAAAACCACTGTACACAGCGTACAGTGGTTTTGTAATATACCTGATGCTGACTATATGATAACCCATTAAACTTCTTCAATCATAATAAGCCATAATACAAACATCAAAGTTTCGTGGTATGAAAGTCTCACTAGCTGTGCTATCCAGGTTTCAAAGTAATAAAGAAAAAAAAATACACAACATAGAAATGCTAAGCCACATTCTGCTTGCCAAGTATCAAATTTTAAAGTGCTTGTTTTAATTTGGAATCATAAATTTCTGTAAGATCTACTGACTGCCTATACCCCACAAAATTTCCAAGGAACCTAGATAAAGAAGTCCTGAAACTAACTGAGCAAAACATCTCACCAAAATAAGATGAAACTCAAGATGACCTATTAAATGACTTTTAACTAGGATCTATCGTGAAATGTACTTTGTATCAAGTAGGAGTCATATCAAACAAAGCATTCCAGGCACCATAATACACTGCTTCAAAGCAGATGGCTGAAAGGAATACATTATAAAAGCATAAAGAACAACAGGTCATCAAGTAACAAAGCAAAAAAAAGTCTTGAAATATATAACACAAACAACACTCAAAAACACTACATCATGATGACATTCTATTATAGTATTTCCATCTGAAATACTGAAACAACTGAAGCAACAATGTGACAATAGATTCTTTATCTCTAAAAACAGTACCAAAATCGTGTATTTCTAATAACAACTTAAATTTATTTAGCACTTTAAAGTTTACAAAAAACTTGACATACTGTCTCACTGGAGCTTCCCAGTAGCATGTGAAAGAGCTCCTTTTACACAGGAGGAAGTCGAGACTTACAGAAGTGAAGGAGCTTGTTCTCAGTCCCAAATTTCATTAGTGTCAGAGGTGGAATTGGACACCCAATCTCTAGGGCCCAAATCCAGCACTCTCTCCCACAGACTCTACCACACTGCCTCTTCGTGTTAAGTGGCTCTCTGGCACTGTACATTTCAATCTACTGCACTCACTGGAGGGGAATCAAAATTTAACAATGGAATTTCACTACTGTCATACTAAAGCTAAAAGACCTAAATGTCTATAAAATCCCCCAGTCTGTCTTCCATGTTTTCAAAATAGTTAAATGAAATAAGTGAACAAGTCAGCAAGTATTCATTTCCTATATTTACCAATACATTTTTGCCTCTCTGTGCCAACTCTTCTCCTACATCCAATTAAGTCTGAACAAAAGCTTGATGTCACTATTTGCAAAAGCTTTTCCTACCAAACATGAACTGAGAAATAAAACAAAAGCTAAGATGCATTTATACATCTCTCAGAAAAACATCACAAGTATTTACTAAATGCCTACTAGATGCTCAATAATTGTTGAGTTTCCAATATTGGTGACATTTTCACTCATTCTCCTCAGCTCAACGGCCAAGGCAATGGAGTTGGAATACTCCTTGCTCCCCAAGGTCACTTCCAGGTTCTCCTCCTACCTTCATCACTCAGTAACCTCTCTTCCTTTGAAGTTCATGATATCTACCACCCAACAAAATCCTGGTATCCATTGTCTACAGACTCCCAAATCACACACTTACCATCCTCAGTTATTATTGTTATTTTTTCAGTTGTGTCTGGCTCTTCAAGATCCCATTTGTGGTTTTGTTGGCAAAGATATTGGAATCATTTCCATTTCCTTCTCTGGCTTATTTTACAGATGAGGAAACTGAGGCAAACATGGTAAAGTGACTTGCCCAGATCACACAGCTAAGTAAATGTCTTGAGACCAGATCTGAACTCAGAAAGATGAGTTCTATACATTGGCCACCCAGCTGCCCTAATGGTTCACTACCTGGCTAAAAATTTTCCTTCCTCCACAATTCCAGCCCTAGTACTAGGGGACTTCAATATACATACTGATATACCCTCAAATATTTTTAACCACTCCGTTTTACAACCTCCTCACTTCCCATGAACTACTTCTCCAACTCATCTCAGACACACACAGAATATTCCCTTGATCTCGGCATCACCCACAAATTACCACCTCTATGCTCACAAATTCCAAAGTCTCCCTATCCAACCATAATCTACTGGCTTTTCACTGCTCCCTCTGCCTTCCCTTTAAAGAAAATCCCCCATCCTCACTGTGATATCAAATCCCTTCACCTCTCAATTCTCTCCCAGGACATCTCTCCTGTTCTAGCCACTGTCTCTCCCCTTTTCCCCATGCTAACCCCCAGTGAACCAATTCAACTCTAGATTGTCTTCCTCTCTTAGAAACCTAGTCCTCGTATCATTCAACTGGAAACTGCTCTCTCCAGAGTAAACAACAATTTCTTAGTTGCCAGATCCAGTGGCCTTTTCTCAATCTTCATTCTCTTCATTCAGCTTAACACAATGCCTAGCTGTAATGGTAAGGGAATTTGAAGATCTTCCCTGTCCCTTTACAAGCCTAGGGAATTTTAGTGTCTGTGTGTGTGTGTGTTTGTGCGCGCATGTGCATGTGCGTGTGTGCACATTTACTCTGACGTGAGGTCTTTGGGGCTCACTTATGGAAAAAGTTTTTATCATTTGGCCAGATGAGACTCTGGGTAGCCAGTGACACCCAGATGTTGGTTATTCTCTCTTTGGTAACTCTAGTAACTATGTATGTATATAATGGTCAGACAGCTAATATACATTATATGTATATAACGTCTGTTGGTCTAGTGAACTGTTATTTTCTCTGTATTTTTTGTTTGATTGTAATTTGTTTGTATTTTCTGAAGTTCAAGATGCTGACTTTTTCCCCTCAACTAAGTGAATGATGTTTAAAGATTGTTGACCTCTTTAAAGGTGCTTTCCTTTAGAAACGCAGATAGAAGAATCTATGCTAGCAGTCATCCCGGGTATGCTAGGGTGCCTGCTGCTACACCACAGCACATACAAGGCACTTAATAAAGGTTTATTGACTAATTCATTGATATTGACTAATTCTCCTTGACCTCTCAGCAGCCTCTGACACTGTTGATCACCCTTTCCTCCTTGGTGCTCTAAGTTTTCACAACACCACTCTCCTGAATCTCTTCCTACGTATGTGACCTTTCTTTCTCAGTCTCCTTTGATGAATCCTCTTCCAGATCAGGCCTTCTAACCATTGGTGGCCCTCAGAGCTCTGTCCTGGACCCTCTTCTCTTCTAGCTATGAACTACTTCACTTGGTGATCTCATCAGCAACCATCATTTTAATTACAACCACACATCTTCAATTCACCAAAACAGCTGTTTTTCCGCCTAAACCCTCCCCACTTCCTGTTACTTGTATGGAGTGTTCAGTGAGGACTAGGACCTCTGATGTGAGGGCTTGCTCAAGCACCTTTGGTGTCCACCTGTCCCCCAACTCTCACCTGTGGCTCCAAGAAGCTATAGTGTACACAGCAGCCACACCCCAGTAAAACTGTCTCAGCAGACAGGCTAAATCAGGCCGACAGTAACCAACCTGTCTCATTCACTGATGATTTGGGGGGTGTCCACCCCAAGCATGTGAAGACTTCCCCCAATGGAATGGGTGGATGAGAACAATTTGTTCTAATGATCATGAAGGTGTCTAAAGCACGTACTGTGGAACACTTAGATCTTAGTCAGATGCTGAAGATCCCAATGTCATCTACTGCATCCTGGGTCACAGCCACTGACTTTTGTCTTGCCACTACTACTGTGGAAGAGAGAGCAAATGCAACTCTGCCACATTTATATCAAGTACATGAGCAAGTCAAGACATCATCCTCTTCAAGGAACATGAACACCATCATGCTAGCCCCTCAGGCTCAAATCCTAAAAGTCATCCTTGTCTTCTCACTATCTCACCCTTCATATTTAATCTGTTGGTAAGGCCTCTGCAACATTCCACCTCTGCAACATCTCTAGAATATACCTACTTTTCTCCTCTGACACTGCCTGGATTATTGCAACAGCCAGCTGGTGGGTCTGCCTGCTTCAACTCTCTCTTTACCCCATCCACCCTCCTTTCAGCCACCAAAGAGCTCCGGTTTCTAACAAATAACTACCTCACTCAATAAACTCCAGTGACTCCCTATTGCCTCCAGTATCAAATATAAAATCTTCAACTTGGCACTCAAAGCCCTCCTAACTTTACAGTCTTTTTACTCCCTATAATGTAATCTTTGTTACACTGACACTGGCTTCCTGGCTATTCCATAAACAAAACACTCCATCTCTCAGCTCCTGGCATTTTCTCTGGATCTCTTATGACAGGAATGTTCTCCATCCTCCTACTGACCATTGACCTCCTTAACGCTTTTTAAAATCCCAATAAAAATTCCATCTTTTACAGGAAGCCTTCCCCAACCCCCCCCCTTAATTCTAGTTCCTTTACTCTGTTAATAATTTCCTACTTATCCTGTATATAGATTGTTTGTACATGTTTGTTCGCATGTTATTTTTGCTATTGGATTACAAGCCTCTTCAGGGGCTTTTTGTCTCCTTAGCACTTGCCATTCTGCTTGGCACATAGCAGATACTTAATAAATGTTTACTGATTGACTGAGTTAAGGAAATGTATGCCTGATTGCTGTTCAAACTTCTTCTCAAAGAGGACCAATGAAACCATGGGGTGTGGCTGCTAGAATGCTACAGCTTCTTTGAGTCACATGTGAGAGTTGGGTGACAGACAACAAGGTGGATGAACAGCCCTAAAAAAAGCTCAGCAAGCCCTCATACCAGAGGTGCTGGTCATCCTTTAATACTCCATACACCACTATGATCTCTGAATCCTGCCTTCAGAGGACTTATAAATTCTAAAATTCTATGAGTAACATAATAAGCAAACAAGTAAAAAAAATTAAATAATGTATCATATAGTAAGTTCTTGTGGCAAGTCCCAATTCTAACCCAAATAAGAAAATAACACTGGTGTTAATCCAAGGACACAGTAGGAGCTATCACTCTTCTCCCTAATGTACTGAAGAGGAATCTAAAACATAATGGAAAGCCAGTCCACTTCAAGGCAAGTTCCAAGGGTGTCTGATTAGGGTTTAAAAAAAAAAAAAAAAAAGATTATCTTCATTCAAGGAATTTAATGCATGATGAAGTACTGAGTTCTAGGACAGAAAAACTTTAGATTTATTGAAGGTTAGTCAGAACTACCCTAGAATGAAAGCCTTCAAATGCAATATGGGAACTAACAGTGTCAAGAACAGCAGTTTGGGAATAAACTGGTTAAAACTAGATTAATAAGAAAAGGGTAATCACCTATCTACAAGCCAGTTTTTCCCTGGACACAAGCCAGTAAGAAAAAGACCTCTTAAAGCAGAAGGAGTAGGAATTGTCAAGGAGATAGTGGGGATTGGGAAATGCAGAATTAAAATGTAAATAGGGGAATGAAAAGGGGATTTGAGGAAGACATGAAAGACTCAAGATGGAAGAAGAAGAGAAAAGAGGTGGGGAAAGAGAGGGACAACTGCATGATTAAAGACTCTTACAGATAGCTGCTACAAGGGCTACCAACAAGAACCTGCTTCCTGAAATCGAGAAGAATAGAGAGACTATTGCAGTGACACACAGAGAGGATGATGCAACTTCCTGTCAAAATCAAGTAACTTTTATTGACGTTCAGAATACAGGCAAGTCTCTCTCTTAAAGGAGGGTAAAGAGAATCGAAAACTTTCTCTCCTCTCCAGGTAATAAAGAGAAATGAAGGATTTCTTTAAAAAGTGAAACAAGTATTTCAAGGTTTAAACAAAGAAGTCTAAGAATCTAATGGTGGTGAGGGATTCTGCCCTGTCAGATGGTTAGAAGGTACAAAAAAAATAAAAAAATAAGATTGGAGCTCTAAGGTAGCCAACAGCATTCACTGTGTTCTAAGCATTTTGCTAAGTTCTGGGGATACAAAAAAAGGCAAGAGCACAACCTCTACCTTCAAAGAGCTCACGTTCTAATGGAGGAGAAAATAAGCCCATAACTACGTAAATACAATGTACAATACAGGTAAATTCAAGATGATTTCAGAGAGAAGGCACTAGCAGTATGGAGAAACCAGGAAAGGTCATTTGCAGAAAGTGGGATTTGAGCTGTGTTTTGAAGGAGTCCAGAGAAAACAAGACACAGCGATAAGGTAAAGCATAGTTCTAAGCATTAGGGAAGACCAGTCATGTTGTGGCAAGCACGAGGAACAACAAAGTACGTCAGCATAGATGTACTGTATAGAATGCAGAGGAAAGGAAGGTGTAAGAAAACGGAAAAGGCACAAAGAGGCCAGGTTGAGAGGTACTTTAAAAGCTAAACAAAGCATCTGATTCTGTAGGTAACAGGAAGTCACTGGAGATTATTAAATAGAGAAGGGAGGGATGACATGGTCAGATCGGAACTTTAGGAATACCATTTTGGAAACTAAATGGAGAATAGATTGGAGGAGAGACCCTAGTTTAAAATACAAGACATACTGGCCTGGGAGAGAGCACTCCTAACAAGGTCTACTAAAATCCTACAAATCTAATGAAGACTTGATCAGATCACTATTCTTAGAGCAAAGATTTTTTTAAAAGTGGCCATTCTCCAGAACAATTAAGTTCAGAGGTTGGTTTTCCATTACCTTTAGGATAAACTCTTCTGTTTTGCATTTAAAAGCCCTTCATAATCTAGTTCCAGCTTCTTTCTTCAAACTTATTGATATTTTTAAAAGCAAATATATATATATATATATATATATATATATATATATATATAAAGTTAATGATATAGCTCTAAAACGGTTCCAATTCTCCAATCCTAAGGTACTAAGTTCCAGAATAACTTTTTTCTGATCAGCTTCTCCATTTTTGCTGGCAAGAGTTACAAAAGGGTGAGAAGATAACAGTGTGATATAAACACAACAAATAAATGTCATCCAGGAACAGAGCTGCGATTTGCTCACTTTTCTTCTCTGTCCTTTATTTTTCCTATGGCTAATTTGTCAATGATTTACTCTGACACAAGGTAAAAAGGAAAATATTGCATGCCTGACTTGGGAATAAAAGTGATTAAATTTGTGGTCATTCCCTCTTGACAAAACAATAACCTTGATATATATAATTTTTATATGTGATAGCTCACACTCATAAGAGATTTTTTTCAATTAAAAAAAATTTGCTTCCACTTAACATTTTTATAACATATTAAAGTACAAAATTTCAAGAGAAAGACTTTGGTTTTTTGCCTAAGAAGTTTTTTTGGGAAAATGTTATAACCATATGCCCTTATTCTTAAAGTCATTAGTTCTCAGAGTTTAGAAATAACCCAATTAATATACAAATTTAAGTTGTCGTGATTATGAATGCTTTTCTTTCCCTAAGCTACAATAAAAATATTAGCACTGGTGAGTGGCTTTAGTCAAGGTAAGGCAAAAGCCCAATTGATATAATTTCATCTTAGAAAAGCACAAAGAGGAAGATGATAAGCTACAACCTTTCTCCACCTGGTTTGCTATGTGATCATAGGCAGGTTGTCAGAGTAGCTTCCTCTAGCAGATTTGCTTCTCCAGTTCAGGTCACTCGCAGAGATCCCTTAGAAATTCTTTTAACACTCTTATAAAACAGATCTCAACCAATGCCTTATTCCAGAATGCTTAATGGAGAAATTTAAAGAACTCTTATCTGTGGCTTCAAGAAGCTATAGTATGGCCATAACCCAGTAAAAAATGCCAGACAGGGGGGGGAACCGAGCCAAAATGGCGGCATAGAAGCAGCAAGGTCCCGCAGCTCCCACACCACCACCCTAAACACCCATAAAATATGAGCCCAGACAAAGTCTAGGAAAGTCTAGGACTCTCAGACTCACAAAAATACAAAGAACACAGATCTCGCTGAAGGCAGCTCAGCAGCAGGGACTCATCGCGGCAGCCAGATCAGAGGCTGGAACAGCCGTAAGCCGAGACCGCGGCCAGGCCCAGGTGGTGGGAAGGAGCTGAGCCGAGGCCCGCAGCCAGCCTGCAGAGGTTCTACAGCCTCCAGCACCTCCACATCTGCCAAGGCTTGAGGAGCAGGACAGGAGAGGGGCAGCTCCCACCGCAGTGGAACAGAGACCCAGGAGGCCAAAACTGCAGGGCGGCCAGGCAAGACCTCAGGGCAGCCAGGAGGAGCAGCGGAGCCTCCCAAGCCTCAGCTTGAGTCTGCTTCAAAGAAAATCTAAAGCACCGGCCTACGGGGATCTTTAAATCTTCAGATACG
The DNA here is from genome assembly GCA_028646575.1 of Pseudocheirus occidentalis. Lineage (NCBI taxonomy): Eukaryota > Metazoa > Chordata > Mammalia > Diprotodontia > Pseudocheiridae > Pseudocheirus > Pseudocheirus occidentalis. The sequence continues at coordinate 52,872,583 of CM053597.1, forward strand.
GTTAGTGAAAGTGAAACTTTGAAAATTAATTTGGGGAGTAAAGCAGTTTGGCCATTCTGCCCCCGGGGCAAAGA
>CM053597.1:52873156-52920765 GCA_028646575.1 Pseudocheirus occidentalis
CAGAGCAGGGGAGGGGCTTTACAGTGGGATTGCTGTTTTGGGTTGGGGCAGGGGCAAGACGGGGAGAAAATTTGTAATTCAAAAATGTAATGAAAATGAATAATGTAAACAAGAAAACAAATAAAAAATAAATTTTAAAAAAAAAGACATAACAGAAAAAAAAAAATGCCAGACAGGCTAAACCAAGTTGATAGTAATCAACAGGCCTCAAATCTACTGGTGATTTAGGGGGATATCTACCTTAAGCATGTGAAAACTTCCCCCAATAGAAAGAGTAGTTGAGAACAATTTATTCTAATGTCCATGAAGGTGCCTGAAGCAGGTAGTGTGGAGTTCTCAGAGCTTAGTCAGACGTTGAAAACGCCAACATCATCCTGGGCTGCTGCCACTGACTTCTGTCTTGCCGCTAGACTTCAATAACCCTGGAAGAGAGAGGGAGGCTGACAACTTTGTGCACTCTAAGGCACTTAAATCCAGTTCATGATCAAGTCAAGATATTACCCCACGTTGTCATTAATCCTCTTCAAAAACAAAGGATGAACAAGAACAGAGGGTAACACCATCTTCTAGTCCCTCAGGCTCAAAGTCTAGACGTTTTCCTAAAGCCCTTGCTATCTCTCATAACTAATCTGTTGGTAAGGCTTGTCAATTCCACCTCTGAAATGTGTCTAGAATACTCCTCCTTCAAGACATCACCCCATGATATCACTGGTCCTCAAGTCAAGAAACCACCCTGTGGTACCACTGGTCCTCTTCAGAAACAAAAGCTGAATAAGAGGATTTCATCAGAATTGCAATGACACAAGAGTACAACCCAAAGTGAGAAATAAAGCAGAAGGCAAAATTTCTAGTAACCAAAGAGCCGATATAATTCCTCATGCTCTTGATTCTCAACAGTTAAGACCAAGCCTTGAGTGATATGGATCAATACTCTCTAAAGCATCTTTTCATCTTATCCCTAAACATCACTTAAGCCACTTACACAGTACCATCAATGGATTAAGGGGGTCTCTATGCACCACCTTTCTTTTGAAGCTTTATAAGGTTAAAAGTTTTGTATTCCTCATGCCCCCCAGTAACCTCACCTGTAATAAGGTTCACACAACCCTAAAATATCAATTTTCAGCAAGATTCACTGATCGAATATAATCTGGATCATATGTCACTATATCTAGTAAATCTATGGACAAGAGGATACTCTGTATATTGAAGTATATAACAATATCAAACATTTCTAATTAATGGTTCTAAATAATGACACTGTCTTACACATATTTTTTGAATATATTACCTTTGAAGTATAAAATGGGACTACTATAAACAGTGCACAAGGTTTTGGTCAAAGAGGCAATGTGGGGAGATTGCCCACTTTGACATTTGTTAACTGCAATGCCCATGAAAGACAGGCCAACACAGCTTTTTCCTCCTAGTCACATGTCTGCAATCTCAGGGCCAGGAAGTCAACAAAAGCCAGTAAAAGCTACTAAAAACTCAACCGTCCCAGGGCCACGCTACTTAAGAAAATGTACTCATATTAGTCACTTCAACAAACGTATATTCACGGAAGCATTGTTGGAAGGAGAGATCCAATTTGTAGTTATACCCTACTCTGCTGACATTCATTCTCTAAAAACAATAATCAAGGAAGGTGAGGAACTGATGCACTATTCCAGTCCAAAAGCAATCAAGATTAAACAGTTACAGAATACAGCATCAATTACAAAATTATGAGTCTGAAGAGGGAACATATCTAAAACAAGTAAGAGTCTACATTCAGTAGCATAAGTCTAGTTCTGAATTCTAAATTCAGCTTCCTTATTAATAGGGTCACTAGAGCTAGGTGGTGTAGGAAAAAGAGAAGCTGCTACCCTTCTCCTAGTCTCCTCTGCTTGCAACCTCAGTCATCATCCTCAACTCCTAATTCCTGACCACTACCACCCCCACACCCAATCAGCTGCCAAGTAGTGTCATTTCTACCCTGCAACATCTGCCTGTCCCTTCTCAGCTCTGACACTGCCATCAGCCCAGTGCAGGCATCTCTTCTCACTACCACTGAAACACCCTCTGAGTTAGTGTCTCTGCCTCGAATCTCTTCCCACTCTAGTTGTCCTATCAATTGTCCAAAAGCACAGGTCTGACTCTATTTACCCCCTATTCATTAAATCCACTGGCTCCTTACTACCAAGAGAATAAAATACCAAATTGTTTGGCTTTTAAAGCCCCTTTGTAATCCGACTCCTTACAGTCCTAGTCTTCTTTCCCCTTACCCTTTGTCTCTTACAACATCACCATCCTCAGTACCTTCTGTCCCTTTAATTGGAGGACTGAAGAGAGGAGTAAAGAACTCTTCCCAAAGCCTCCACTTAGAACAGAGCTCCCAAGCCATCCTTTTTCTTCATTTCCCACCCAGCTGCACCCCCTTGGACTGAACTCCAAAACGCCCCCTTTCTGGGTCCTTTCCCTCCTCCCCCCCCTTTTCAGCTTCCTTTTTTGTGCTGTCTTCCCCCATTAGATTGTAAGCTCACTGAAGATAAGGACTATCTTTTTTTTTTCATCTTTGTATCATCAGTGCTTACAACAGTGTCTAGGGCATAGAAGGGTGTTACCAAACATTCAGTGGCATCCCTCACCCATGTATTCTTCAATCCAGTGACACTGGCCTCCTTGATATTCCTTGCACACAAGCCTCCATCTTCTTCCTCCAAGCATTTTACTGGATGCCCTCATGATTGGAATGATCTCTCTGCTTATCTCGACCTTCGAGCTTTCCTGACTTCTTTCAAGTCTCTCATAAATTTCTACTTTCTACAAGAAGGCTTTGCCTCTCCTCCTTAATCTTATTTTGCCTTCCCACTCTGATTACCTCTAACTTATCCTGTATATATCATCTTTGTACATACTTGTTTACCTGCTGCCTACCTGATTAGACTATACCACTCCTTGAGAACAGAAACTATGTTTTTTCCCTCATATTGTACCCCCAGGAGAGCACAGCGACTGGTACAAAGCAGGTGTTTAATATATGCCTGATGACTTGACAACATGAATTCTATATTCTTATTAGAAAGTCTCATAAAAAACAGAATCTAATGCACAAAGAATAGAGCAGTATTCAGCGTAGGTTTAGTCATTCTTATTCTTTCCAGAAAAAAGACAGACTTTTTCTATAAATAGATATATATATAATAACAGCAGATTTACTTGATGGTCATATTATAATAAACCTTAAACAAATATTTTCTCTTTTGGATACTATCCCTTGGAAACTAAAACAATATAAATGAGCCATAAAATTCTCAGCATGCTGATCTAAATGCAAAGTAGGAAATGTCATCCAACATAAATGCCTTTCTTTTACATGGAAAAAGTACTTATCTATTGATAAAATCAAATGTAAGTTTTAATTCATGAAATTATTTTTTGTGAAGAAGTCACTACATAACTTCCATTACTTAATTCAACTCAAAGCTATGGTCTATAACATAATGGAAAATGAGGCAGTATCAAAGTAGTTTATTATTATCTTTATCATTATCCATCATTATCCTAAAAGTGGAAAGGGCCTTGTTGCCATACAATTCTGCACAATGTCTTAAATTTTCCCTTTCTTTAGGTAAGCACCATTCATTATACTCAATATCTGCTTTTAAAGTGCAATGTTTTAAAGCTAGACACACATTATGTTCCATTTGGAAGCTTGAGTGAAAGCTGGAATAAACAATGTGACTTCAGAAACATAAGACACTATCCAATGGTCAAGCCTTCAAGTGACTGGAGCCAAAAAATGAGAACTCATCATATATCAACCCAAGACAGAAAATTAACTTACAGGTCAAATTTGGGACTTGCACTATCAGTATTTACTAAGCATGTTACAAACTTCAAAAATTAATATTCCCTTAACCAAGTACAATTATACCTAGATACTTTTGGGTTTTGTTTTTTTTTTTCCTAGAAGAGACCTCCCCCTTCTTTCTACTCCTTCTACATGAGTATATTTTTCTAATTTGTTAAATACCTCACTCATGTTTTTAACAATTTTCAAAAACTCAGGCACCTGGTTAACAGTACATATTCATAGTATTATTTCAAATATGAGCAAGTTACATTGAAAAAACATAGCATATTTTATAATCTGCTGTGTCTATGTTTCAGTTAGAACTTGACCCTTGACCTGTTCTAGCTTCACATGCTTTTCTTTTTTTTTTATTATGGAAAAGCTGCTTTCTATCTTTCCCATTGAAAAATATTTCAAACTGGCTAAATTAATGATGGAAAACTACATATTGACTTTTTTTAGTAACTTGTGATACTATAATGTTATTACCATATTTTATTATAACCTTGTAGTTATAACATGTGATTAGAAAAGTTAAATTTTATCTGTCATTAGAAATAACTTGTAATGGAAATGCATAGTGGATAGTTTTGAGAGATAAGGATTAAGGAAGAACTGAAATCAATTTCAGCAGCAGACACTTATACTATGTGACTTGGAGAAAGTCACTCAGCCTCTGTTTGTCTTAGTGTCCAAATCTGTAAAAAAGGGATAATAATAGCACCTAATTTCCAGGGTTATTGAGGATAAAATGAGATATTTGTAAAGCACTTTGACAAATGCTTACTATTAATACCACAAAATAAATTAGTAGAATTTTATATTGGATGGAACTAGAGAATACATCAATAAACCTGAAAGTAGTGGGTATAATTGAATTGAAATTTCAGAATCTTTACATTTAGGCTAATAAGCTTATTGTTAAATTATTGTGGTAAGCCTATTAAGAATCCCCCCCCCATGTCCCTTTACCTCCAAGCATCCCAGTCCAATAATTCAGTTTACACAAATTATCACAGAAGAAAACAAGAGGATAGCAACATATCCTATACATTTGCTAAAATAATGATTGTTTACAAATCAATTAAAGCTAATCTTATAAGTCTAAAAGAATTTTAAAGCCTCTAACAATTTATCCATCTATACTCTACATTAAGAAATGATCATATTAACATTTTTTTTACTAGGCCATTTTAATTTCTGACTCTAAGCAAGTTTCTATTTATCCAATGCCATAATAATTTAAATTTACACTAAAAAGATGGCAGTAATCAAAAATTGTTTCGTGCATATAATTCCAGAGAAGTCTAATTTATATCAAGGAATTTTTCAAATCCAACTCAGGAAAAAAATGTCTTACAAAAATACACAAAATAATTCTAAGATCCCACATGTCCCTGAAATGCCTTTAAACTAATTTCTAACTAAAAAATCAAATACTGAATTACCATTTTAGTTTTGATCATTACAATTTATGAACTGAATGTGAAATAAATTAGACTAAATAAAAATATTTATTTTAAGTCTGACTAAAAAGTCCAGATTTAATCATGTCTGACATTCTACTGCTCATTAAACTCCAGCAGCTCCCTGTTACCTCTAGAATTAGGTACAAACTCATGTTTGACATTTAAAGCTCTTCACAACCTGGCTTCAATTTACCTTTCCAGTCTTACAAAATATTATTCCTCCAGGCCTCAGTTTCCTCATCTGTCCACTGTAAGATTCAGCTGAATTGGCCTTCTTGCTATTCTTCAATATATTCCATCTCTTGTCTTCATGTCTTTGTACTAGCTACTTCTCATAAATGGAATGCATTACCTTCCTCTACTTCCTCTCTTAAAATCCCTAGTTTCCACCAAGATTTAGCAGCATTGGCACCTTCATGAAGCCTTTGCTGAATTCTGCCTTTGCTAATGTCTTCCTCCAAAAATTATCCTATATTCTACATGTATTTTGTATGTAAGTATGTATAAATGCATGCACAAGACACACATCACTTCACTCAAAAGAATTTGTGCCAATTTAAAGCAAAGACTTTCATTTTTGCGTTTATGCTACCAGAACCTAGCACAGAGTAGAGTTAGTAAATACTTATAGTTTGTCCAACCTGACTCAGTTTTTTTATAACCTATTCTTATCCTAAAGAATAGGTAAACACAGACATACCTTGTTTTGTTGTGCCTCATTTTACTACACTTCACAGATACTGAGTCTTTTACAAACTGAACCTGTGTTGCCAAAGTGTATTAGTGCCATTTTTTCAACAGCATGTGCTAACTGAATTGTGTGTGTCACATTTTGGTAATTCTCACAGTATTTCAAACTTTTGCATTATTATTATATCTGTCATAATGATCCGTGATCGGTGATCTTTGATGTTACTATTCTGATTGTTCTGGGGCACCATGAACTGCACACCCATATGACAGTGAACTCAACTGATTATATTTGTGTTCTAACTGCTCCACGACTGGCTGTTACCACATCTCTCTTCCTCTACTCAGCCTTCCCTATTCCCTGATACAAAAGAATGTTGGCTTTAGACCAACTAATAACCCTACAATGGCCTCTTAGTGTTCAAGTGAAATGAAGAGTCAGACATCTCTCACTTTATATCAAAAGCTAATTAAGTTTAGTAAGGAAGGCATGTCTAAAAGCCAAGATAGGCCAAAAGCTAGGCCACTACCATCACAATCAGTCAGCAGCCACCAAGAACAAGGCAGAACCCTCAACCAGCAAAAAAGATTATGACTTGCTGAAGACTCAGATAATAGTATTTTTAGTAATAAAGCATTTTTAAAGGTATGTTCACTGTTTTTTTAGACAGAACACTACTGTCAATTTAATAGACTACAATATTGTGTAAACATCTTTTTATATGCACTGAGAAATTAAAAAAACAGTGAACAGTGAAATTCACTGTATTATAGCAGTCTGGAACCGAACCTGCACTATCTCTCCTAGGTATGCCTATAGTGAAGATTGGGAGCTTAAAAAAAAAATTACTGAGAGATGGCATTTCTTAAAAAAGAAAGCTTGAGAAGAAAAAGAAGGGAAAACTAGATTTAGTGACCTTTACCTGACCATCCTAGACAGATAATGATAAATTATAAATTAATAAAGAAAGACAAAAACAATAAAACAGAAAACCATACGTTTTTGCCTTTCTTTGTATCCCTATAACTCAGCATTTGACTAATTACTAGCTTGACTAAATGTTCAGCAGAATATATAACTAAAAAGAATGAGAGGGAGAAGCCAATGTGGGCTATCATCATGGAGAAAGTAAGACTTGACAAATGACTAGAGCATAAATAGGAAAGTTAAAGGAAAACACTGAGCAAAGGATATGGAAAAGGAAGCAAGCAAAGTATTTGAATGGAGGAGGAGAAAGGGAAGAACAAAGAAGTCAGATTGCAGAGGTGAATTTATTTGAGGAAACAGTGGTGTTACTATTAAGGCTATTACAGTTAGTAGGGCTACTGAAGTAAACTCATACAAGGTCTTTAAAGCTAAACAGTGTATAGATTTAACATAGGAAGCAAAAAGAAGTCCTCTCAAGGGTTCTGGAACAGAAGAACAGCAGTAAGATTCTATGATTATGACTTCAAAAACTAATGATGAAATGTCCTTCCCACTCTTTGGCACAGAGAGGATCGACTACAGTAGAAATTCTTAAAGGAATTCATGGATAGCTTTCAAGGGCTAGAAGAATCTGTAAATTTGAATGAGAAAAAAAAAGTACACCTTTGTTTTCACTAACTTTTAACTGAAATGGAGCACTTCAATTTTTAAAAAACCATTTTCTGGGCAGGCAGGGGGAAGAGGGTGTCCTTAGGTCTCACCAGTCTGCAGAAAGGAATTCATAACACAGAAAAGTTAAGAACCCCTGAGCTAGAAGTGCAGAATGAGACATGTATTCTCTAGCATGGCCAATGTGTCCATTTGCTTTGCTTACAAGTAAGGATTTAGCAGTTCTAAATGAAAAAAAAAAGTGGCAGTAAAAATTCTGATGCACAAAAGAAAACAAAAAGCATGCAAGGGGATATAAACAAATTGGATAAGTTTTTACTTCCTCATTAAACTTACATATTTGGTTCTCTTTTTAAAAATTAGTTCACAGTTTCTTATACAATCATCTTTCCTGTTCTCTGTATAATGAATATATTATTAAATTAACAATTTTTTTTTAATTTAAAGACTATTGTTTAGATAGGATTGGGAAAAGTTTAATCTAACAATCTTCCACTAAAGTAGAGATAGCTAGGAAACACAACGGATAAATGGCTAAAACTGGCTTCAAGAAGACTTGAGCTCAAAGTCACTGTTTAGCGTGTGATGCTGAGCAAGTCATTTAATCTCTGTCTCAGCTTCCTCATCTGTGAAATGAGGGTAATAATAGTACCTTACCTTCAAGAGTTGTTTTGAGAATCAAATGAGAGATCTATAAAGTGCTTAGCAAACTATCAAGCGCTGCATAAATATTATTGTTGTTCTTGTTATTAACATTCTATTCGAGCACCTCCTCATGATGTGGAGGTGACCCTTGGGGTCCTGAACACTATGCCTGTACAACATAAACCCTGGCAGTTCCTGCCAAGATGAAAAATGTCCAGAGTATAAACTTGGTGACAGATTTGTTCAAAAATGCTTCAGTCAAAAAAGAAATTTTAAAAGACTAAAGGTCTTCTAGGAGCACCACAGTGATGAAATGGAAGACCCAATGAAGCGCTCATCTAACAAGAGAGTACAAGACGGATTAGAGGGAGAGAGGTCAAGTTGGAGAAAATGTTACTAACGGAGGTGAAGATAGTCAGTATTAGACTCTTAGTAAGAATAATGAAGAGGTGAATCAAAGATAGATTTGACAATGAACCTGTAAACATAGAACTTTAAAGCATGAAAGAATCTTAGAAGTCTATTAGTTCAACCCTCTCATTTAAATCATGAGGAAACTAAAAATGTACTAACGACGTAAGGGGGCAGCTAGGTAGCACAGTGCGTAGAGCACCAGCCCTGGAGTCGGGAGGACCCGAGTTCAAATCCAGCCTTAGACACGTACTAGCTGTGTGACTTTGGGCAAGTCACTTAACCCCAACTGCGTTGCTTCCTCCTCCAAAAATTAATAATGAGGAAACTAATGTACACAGATGTACACAGAGAACAAACTACTTACCTAAGGTCTCAAAGCAGAGTCAGGACTAGAACCCAGATCTCCAAAATCCCAATTCAATGTTCCTTCTATCATACTGATTATATATGAGGTGGAAAGAAGTTACATAAGTTTACAAAAACAAACTGAAAAACAGAAAAGCAACAACGACTCCGACTCCCATCTACAAAACTGGAAAAACAGCGATGCCTTTGGAAGAAAGTTTCTTTTTTTCCAGTCAAGCCTAACTCATGACCCCATTTTCGAAGGGGTTTTCTTGACAAAGATACTGGAGTGGTTTGTCATGTCCTTCCCTGGCTCATTTTATACATGAGGAATTGAAGCAAACAGGGTTAAGTGGTCATACAGCTAGTAAGTGTCTGAGGCCTGTTACTAACTCAAGAAGTTGAGTCTCAGGCCCAGCACTCTCCACTGTGCTACCTACCTGAAAACAGAGTCCTTGGAAAGGCAAACCAATCTAACGAAAAACTGGATCTGAGCTCAAATCCCACCTCTAACACTTTTTATTTATATAATCTTGGGTAATACTTGTCTCTAGGCCTTAATTTCTTCATCTGTAAAATGGATCTCAAATAGATGGTCTGTAAGATCTATGATTCTATGAACATTTTACATCTGAGGGGAAGATGAGACATACAAGGGGAGATAACCTCTAAAATACTACTGAAGGTTAGAAGACTGGGAAAGATTAGGGTCGGGTTATGAATGCTAAAACAAAAATTTCACATTTATTTATGTTTCTGAAACCATACAGTACACTTATTTTAACACAGAAAAGCAGAAACTGTTAACAAAAACAACCAAACATCTCCCCACACATTAACTAGTTCTTAAAATGGCCCTAACAACAGAATTTTAAAATACGCTACTCCAATATAAAGTTCCTCACCATCTACTCCCATCCTTTGCACTTCAATGATTCTGTAATTCAACTAAATCATATTTTTTCATTTCTAACGTAATATTTTCAAAACACGCAGTACTGAGTATAAAAATTGTCAATACAAGAATACAAAGCCTTACATTTCAACTGAAAAGAAAGTTCAATTTTTAAACTTCTTCACTAATCTAAGAGGAAATGCTTCTATTAACATTAGAGCAAGAATTAAAAAAAAAAACTATCACATATAAATTATGGTTCCAAAGAGTTCTAATGGAGGCAAACACAATGATGAATTATGGAAGAGTTGATAAAGAAGTGAAGAGTAGAAAGCGACCCTAGAAGACATCTAGTTAAACTTCTGACCAAATGTACAATTTCCTTCTCTACATCCAACTACAGGTAATTAACTGGAGCTACAGTGTCCGCTTTAGTATCTCGGGAAGAAAAGGTGATTCACTATTTCAAAAATTAAAATATATCTTACTTGGAAAGTTAAAGTTAAAATGAAAAAAATAACAAATTCTATTTTTATTTACAGCTGTGATGCTCCTAAGCTCTGCAACATACCTCCCTGGACTATGAATTTCTACTTTCTAGAATTTATCAGTTTAGATAACTAAATTTGTGTCTAAATATGTATAAGCCACTGATAATACTTGACACGGCTCTGGGTATAGAGTAAGGCTGAATATATAGAGCAGGGGATCATCCATATAGAGATGATACTTGAACTTAGGGGAACCAAAAAGATCTTCAAATGAGATATGAAGGGTTGAGCTTCTGAACCTTCTGCGTGTGTGTCTTTGGCAACTGGATAAAACCTATGGACTTCTCAAAATAATGTTTTTAAATGCATAGAGTAAAATACAAAGGATTATAAAGTAAATTAATTATACTGAAGTACAACTATCAAAAAAATTTTGATACAAAGAGGGGTCCACAGAAAATCCTAGAAATTAATCAATTCCTGCTTTTTCCTGAGAAGAACTAGGGGTGTTCATACTTCAAAACAGTCAAGATTTCATCAACATAAATATTTCTTTCCACTAATGTAGATGATAACTTCTGATAACAAGTTTCCCTATACTTACGTGGACTAGTTCTTGAATAACAAATATAAGGTCCATCGCTGCATCCACATTCAAAGCCTTTCAAGCTCAGGAGGACTTTCTAGGTCTTATGTTTACTGATATAGTCTCAAGACCCCATGGTCAGACCAAATCATAAATCACAGGACTAGGGATTTTAATGAAGAAAAGGAAGGAACACCTAGGTAAAAAGCAAAGTTACTAATTAAATCAATTAGTAGCCAACTCCCATGCTTTCTGCCTGAGTCCACCTTTGTAACATCTCTTATATATGCACCTTTCTTCTCCCTGACATAGCCACCATCCTGGGGCAGTCCCTTTCTTCATGCCTGGTTCATTTCCCTGCCTCAAGGTTCCCCCTATTCTAAACCATCCTCCACTTCACTGTCAAACTGATCTTCCTAAAGCACAGGTCTGACCTTGTGCTTCTATTCAATTCTATTCTATGACCTCTATTCAATAAACTGCAGTGACGCCCTTCTACCATGGTCTAGACCATGGGTTCCCTGAAAGCAGGGAATGTTTCTGCCTTTGTTTTTATATTCAGTACTCACTTAGCACAGTACCTGGGACAGAGTAAACGCTGGTTGACTTGGCTTAATAGGACACTATTAGAATTAGTTTGTGATGTCACATTAGAATTAGGTTGTCATGTAACATTACAACAAAGGGTGGTAAACTCTGCTTCAAATGACACACATAAAGAAGTTATTTCCAGACTGCTTTCTGATAACAAGAAATATATCTCAGGAGAACTACAGAGAATCTGGAAATTGTGGGGAAGGCAGTGGGCCCAAAGAACCATGTCCCATAACAAAGGGCAAAAGAAGATGGTAATAGGAGAATGATTCATAATCACAAGACAGCACCATCACAGGAGAAATCTAATGATGTGAAGACTATTTTTTATATTGAAATACAGCAAACTCTTAACATTTCAAACAGGCAGTTACAAGTATGATTAAAATACACAGAGGAACATACCTCTTTCACACTAGACTATAAACAACTGATTTCCTATGAGTGTTAATTAATCAAGTTAATCTAAAAAGATTAACTAAACCATGAGAAGAATGAACCTAGGTTGTAGGTTGGAAAGGATGGAATTGGTCAGTAACTGTAAGTAATACCTGGAAGGCTGTTGGCACTCAAAATATCAAATGATTGTAATTTCCAATTCTGATACATAACAGTAAGTCTACAAAGTGCCATAAGCAAGGTTTAGGGTCCAAAGATAAGGTTCATATGACATTTGCCAAAATTCTGGTGTCTATTTTGACGTGATCTGTTCCCACAAAGAACAAAAAGTTTCTTACTTTATAACTTTGCTCAGGCACTTGAGTAAAAAACAGTACATGGAGATAAAAAGCATCTGAGAAATACCATTACATTCTATAAACAAACTTGAGAATTTCCAGTTCCAAAAGCTACTTGGCTCTCACAAATGGAACATAACTGTGCCAACTACACCAATATTTCTTGGTAAACTGCTTCCAACTAGATAAAGAATGCTATTCTTTCAAAATTAGACAGATGAACTCTTGAGAACCAGATGCACAGGACTGTTCATTTTAGCCTCAAGATCTAAAGTCAGAAATGAAATCACAATCCTGATAACCAATGTCTTCCCCCTTCCAAAAAAAAAAATGTGTGGTTCTGCCTACGTTGTCCTTCCTTTTCAAATATAATATTCAGTTGTGCACAGTAATAGTAAACACCGTGCAATAAACTATGAGTGACTTAGCTCTCCTCAGCAGTACAATGATCCAAGGCAATTCCAAAAGACTCATGATGGAAAATGCTATCCACATCCAGAGAAAGAACTATGGAGTCTAAATGCAGATCAAAGAATACTATTTTCACTATTTTTTTTCCCGAGGGGGGGGGCTGTGGGTTTTTCCTTTTGTTCTATTTCTTTCACAACATGATGAATATGTAAAAAGAAAAACCAAATACAATGTTCACTAGAATAAAATATGTACTCAGTACTTTAAATACTTATTCATTTCATATATATATTCAATTCTGGCTTTATCATTGCTCTGTGGTTCAAAAGGTCAATGAGGAATAAACTCACATGAAATAGTCTCATTAAGCATAACTGAAGCCACTTTCTAAAATATCTGATGTCATTTGTAACCTGTGTTTTCCCTTAAAAAGAGGAATCCCATTGTTCACAACAGCATTCTAAGCCGGCCAGCACTTGTTTCCCAAGGCCTTTCTTCTGTCCTACATGCTTAGGATGATTACGCTATAGTTCATTGGACAACAGATAACAGGGAGTCCTGTTATCATTCATTCAATAAACACAACTATCCCAGAAAGGTTATACTGTCATGTATATTACGTCAGCATCAGTACACAAGATTTCAAAGTTTTGCTATTATTCTTGTCTTCTTACTTTATATTCATCATAAGTTGATATTTTTAAAACTGTCCAAAAGCTGAATGCAAAAAAAAAATTGCTATTGTTCAAGATCTCATCCCTTGCTTAGACAGTCAGGATAGTGCCTCAAAAATCTTACATTTGATTCATTATGATACAGTTTTGGTCCTCAACTTAGTCAGCTAGATTTCCAAATGACACCACAAACTGTTTGATCCAAGTCTTTAATTCTTTGCCAATCTTGCTAATGTGAAGACTCTCACCACCTGCAGTTCTCACCACCTGCAGTTCTCACCACCTGCAGTTCTCACCACCTGGAGTTTCCATGGAACCAGTTGAAGTACACTAGGGATCAACAGGCTAGAGACTTGGACCAGGCAGAGAAGAAGACCTCATTTAATTTAACATGACAAGCCAGAGTGCAAAATGGGTCATATAGAATGAAATGGAAAAATATTTAGTAGGTACTTACTATATTCAAGGCACAGTGCTGGGTGCTAGAGATACAAACAGAAAATCAAGACCGTCAGTGCTCTCAAGAAGCTCAAATTCTAATTGGGGAAGACGACACTTAAAGGAAGGCTTATGTTAATGTTCACAGCAGAAGAAAAGGTCAGGTAGTATTTAGGCATGAAAAGTAGCAGGGAAAACAGGAGGGTCCAAGGCCCTTGGGGAGTAATGCCTGGGAAAATGGTCCCCTACCAAGAGGAAAATGGAACCAAGATTTTGTATAGATTATTAGAAAGAGATTCATTACCAGATGATCTAAAGAATTGAGGGAGGAAAAGGAGAAGTGCAAAAGTTATGACTATATAGCAGAAAATACAAGCAGCAGGATCCAAGGAAGCAAGGAGAATCAACAGTCTAAGACAAAGCAAGGGTCAAAAAGAGTCAGAAACCAAACAGATAAAAGAAATCATCTGAGTTTAAGCATTAAATCATGGAATGCAGTGCTACACTTTTGCCTTCACTCTTCCGGATGATATACAACTATTCATCACAACTGTCTACTGCACTGACATGAATATTTTCTAATAGATTATTTCTAAACCTGACTAAGACCAAGATAATTCCCCAAAATCACCAAACAACCTAGGTTAACTAGGGACTTTGGGAAAACATTAAACTAAAATTCAACTAATATAATATAAACTAAGTAACTGCATTCTGTTAACCATAAAGTAATGATAGAAGCTTTTGGTGTCTGATAAGAAATACCGAAAACAAGTAATTAGACTAAAAATTTTGACATTGTCTCTCCAGCACTGGCCCAAGGAATAGGGTCCTTTGATCCTAAAAATAACCATCCAGATGAAAATATATTAATGACAGAGAAGGGCTAGTCACAAAATTAACATTGCTTTAATGAAACAGGAATGAATTTTTTTTTAATCTACACAACAGTGTGCTAAAATGATCAGTTTTCACACTTAACTCTATTCACATTTAACTCACTTTTAGAGACTCCTTTTTCCATGCTTTTAGAAAAAGGAAGCATTGGGGCAGCTAGGTGGTGCAGTGAATAGAGTACCTGCCCAGGAGTCAGGAGGACCCGAGTTCAAATGTGACCTCAGACACTTAAAATTTACTAGCCATGTGACCTTGGGCAAGTCACTTAACCCCAACTGCCCACCAAAAGAAAAGGAAAAGTAAGCATTTTCCCCTCACATTTATATCACTGGTTCCCCTTTGAACTAGATTTTTCTGTTTCAAAAGTTCAATTATATTAGGAAAATGAAATATGGGACTTTACCAAAATTTCTAAGTAAAAGCTCATCAATATTTCCTGTCTCATTAAATTAGCCTGAAGCAGTTACCTAAAAGGAAATCAAGGGCACAGAAAAACATATGCCCCAAAATTAGAAAAGTACAAATAAGTGCTTAAAATCATCAACATAAATCAAATCTGGAATCACATACCCATTTCTCTTAGTTTGGCTTAACAGGAAGAGCACTAGATTTGGAATCATATGAGACCTGGGTTCAAATTGCACCTCTAACACATAACAGTCCTACAAATCACTTTATCACTTAATCAGTTACTTATGACTTCAGCATTTAACATCTGCCCCCATTTTAAAGATTAGATTTTACCTGAAAGCTAAATGTCAGTCATCATGTTATTAAAGTCTGCTGATGAGCCTAATTTTTCCCCTCTTCCCCCATAATACTAAGGCAAACCACACCCATATTCAGCACACTAATGAGTTATTCCAAAAGTAAATAGTCAAATTGAAGACACAAAATTCAATATAAAGAAACTGGCAGTTTATGAAAGGATATGCTACAATTATATTTTGTTCATGGATCTTGAATAAAATACATTAAAAAAACATTTCATATGCTTTCCTAACAACCCATTCTCTATCATATTTTAACTGCTATGAAGATGAATAAAAAGCCTTAATTTTCTAAATATCAAAATAAAAGTCATAAGTCTTTAGTTTTGTCTTAAATTCAAACCCTTTAAGTACTCTAAAATATTCAAAGCAAAACAAACTATATTTAACGAAAATGTTAAGAATTGGATGTAGTTGCTACCATGATACTAAGGTGTTGAAAAAATAATACTTTAGTTTACTTATCGACAAGAGGGGACTGAACTATATGACCTAAGAGTTTCTCTTCAACCTAAATCCTATAAGCTTATGGCACATTAATATACATTACATCACATGAAGCTGAGGTAAATAAAGATATAATACTTAGGATTTATGTAGAGCTTTAAGGTTTGCAAAGCGCTTATCAAATATTCTCTCACTTGATCCTCATAACAACCTAGATATTATTATTGTCTCCATTTTACAGCTGAGGAAACTGAAGGCGAGAAAGATGAAGGGACCAAGGTCTCATCTGAATTCTAAGTCTTCCTGACTCCGGGTCCAACAGTCTCTCCACTGTGCCACTGAGCCCAGACACCAATACGAGTCCTCCAAAACACTCAGAGAAACCTTCATGGCATATCCAAGAGACAAGAGAAATCAAGGAGGCAAAAATTGGCATATTCTGGTGAATTATTTTCCTTCCTAGGAAAAGAATATGATCCCAAAAATCCATAGAAGTAGGGAAGGAAAATAGAAGCATGCAATATCAAATTAGCTATCACAGTTTTGATTTTGAAGTTTTTCCATCAGAAGTGATTTAAAATTTCTCTCACCAACTCCAGGGACTGGCAGGATTAACCCTTGAAGGGGACCAGGCTGAGGTTCCTCCTGGAAAGTCATTACTTCTGATTTCAATCATACATGAAGCAAAAGTTGTTAACCTCAAGATAGGCTTACTCCAGATGAATAATCATTTGAGCTCAATCTACTCAAATCAGTCATATACTTATCTGTAATGCATCTTTCCAAGTACATTACTTTAAACCATTAACTAGATTATTTAAAGTATAAAATATTTTGTAATATATTATGAAGGATGACCAATGATCATAAACAGTGTCATCTCATAAAGCAGAGAGAAGCAACTCAGGATAAAAACCCATTTAATGAAAGCTGGTTAAGACATCTAAGCAAATATCCTAAGGACATTTTAAGGATGAAAATGGAATCAGGGCAACAAACAGAATAAAGATGGAAAAGGTCAGTAAAGACTACTATGACAAATCATTTTCACCATGAAAGAAACCCTCTTCCTTGGAGCCTAACAACACAGGCCTGAATGTGCTTATACAGGAGGGTGAAATAGCAATAATAAAGATAAACATGGGGAAAGTGGCCATACTGAACTAAATGGAGATCTGTGCTGAAGGAGGCAATCTAGAAAATACTAGGGAGTGAATATCAAAAGGCATAGAAAAAAAATTCAGACTTTACTTATGTCAAACAAAAAAAAATAGCCAATAAGTCAACAACTACTGACCCATTATAGCTCAACTACACATCTTAATGCAATTCATCTATACATACACCATGGGCACCTTTGTTGAGGGCATTTATAGGGAACAGACTTCCACAAGTAATAACAAGCAACATACCATTTCTTTAGCATATCACAACTGATAGAAAGATGTAGAGAATATAAGATTCCAATGTGCTTTACTCTTTGCAAATTATGAAAAAGCATTTGATTCAACGGAGCAAAGCAAGACCTTACAGACTCTTTTCCAACTATCTCCCATTTATACCTAAATACCATTCAAGTATATTTGAAAGACCTAAGAAAAGAAATCATGTTCAAGCACCCTCAAGGGAGTTTAAAACAATAAGGGGAGGGAAGGTGGTCTCTCCAAAAAGGAATCCCATTATGAAGAAAGAAATCCAGCAGAGTTCCAGTTGACATGGTTTTTCTGTGGATGATGGCATCCTCTAGAGATACTCCTATCACCAGTCCTCAAAAACACTAAGAAGGCTCCTAGAAAAGATCTGTAAGGACTCAAAACAGTTTGGCCTGAACATACACACAGGAAAAACCAAGAGAGATAAAGAATGTCTATTACTCATATTGAAATATGCATTTCTATGGAAATCCTACAAAGTTTGTTGATTAGGTTATCTACCCGGAATAGACTACAAATAGACAAGCTGGGCCCAAAGTTTAAAAAGAACGAGAGGTTGGACTGCCATTGAGAACCTGCAGGCTCTTTTAATGGCTCCTATTTCCTCTAAAATCAAAGGCCACCTTTTTAAATACCAACAGTCTTTGGGTCTTGCTCTCTGGCAGTGAAACATGGAATAAAACAATTTCTGAAGACCTAAAAATGAATGGCACTAAGAGAGCAATAGGAAGGCAAGAGGTAAGAGCAGGCAGGCTGCAACATAAAACCACAGACGACCTTCAACGAAGAAAAGGAGTAACACACGGCATCAAGGACCTGTCCTGGTCCCCTGGCAAGGAAAAACACTCAAGTCCTCATTATGTCAGAAAAAAATCTAGGAAAGTCTCAAGGACAATAGGTGGACTTTCCTGGGAAAAAATTCATGGAAGGACACGAACAAGCTGCCCAGGATGGCCAAACATGGGTGGGCTGCAATCTGTATGGCTGGAAGAACTCTCAAACTGATGAGCTCACAGACCCATCTGGGTATCTGAGAGAGAACTAAGACTGTTACTTGCAGGTGTGATGGCCACAGCTGAGCCACCCCAAAGTCAAAAGCCATTTCTGCATAATTTTCCCACAATTAAATAGCAAAGTCTTTCAAATCTAATTTTTCATTAGGAAGAGCAACTAAACCAGCTCCTAATTAAATATAAAAGTTTCCAAAGAGTCTATTATTATAACATTTTGATTTTTAACATTCCACCTTGTCTAGCCCAAATAAAAAGAAAAATAAGAAAATAGAAAAAAGCAGACAGTAAGAACAGCTAAAATGAAAACAATTACACAATTCCTTCTAGTTAATTTTTAATTGCTTGAAAGTGGAGAGGGTATAGGGGAAAAGTTACCAGCAGGTCATCCTACAAACCTAGATAATTCATGCTTGGCTACCATTGTCAGGATGCATTTTTCACACATCTTTAATATTTGCTCATTTAGTAATTGTTCTGGTATAATAATATTCAATATTCAGTGCACAATTTGCTTCTTCTTAGAGTAAATGAGTCTTACCAAAAGACTACCCAGAGAATCTAAAAAGCAATTTTTAAAAATGTCTGAACTTACCAGTGAAAATTTTTTTCACCTAAAAAACTTACAGTAATGCTAAACTATTAGCCTTGAATCACTACATTTTTATTAGCATTCTAATTTCTAGATAAAGGTATAGCCACAACAAAACAGGGGGACTAACTTTTTCATACTCACAGTCTGTAAATTTGATCTGTATCATATTTTGGTTTAGTATGATGTATGGTGGTATTTTTCAATAGCTGTGGTAATAGTAAGATAAGAACACAGTACTCTAACTCACTGGTGTTAAATTTTAGAGTTAAATTATTTACACCCTTTGACCTAAAGATTCCAATACTGTTTCTAGCCCAAGAAGATTAATGATAGCATTACAAGATCCACGTATATAAAAAGTTCTAACAGTATTTGTATAAAAAATATGATAACAAATTATGTACCTATAAAATAATCTCATTTTATAATAATGAAATGCTCATTTTTATTGATAAGGTCATACTAAAAAATAAAAAAATTAAATTACCAAATTACATGCCCATTCATTATAGAATAATAGAACAATCTGTACTACAAGAATGTAATGGAATACTATTACAGCACAGTAACAATATGAAGATTTGATAGAAACACGAGAAAATTTATGCAAAGAAAAACAAAACGAAAAAAGCAGACCCCCAAAACAGTATCCATAATGAGTTTGATGTTTTAAATAATAATGTTAAAGGGAAAAGAAAGTCAGATACCAACAGAGGTATTAGATGATTAAAGAACAATTCTTAGTTTCTATTCATTAGTTTTTTAAAAGTGGAAAGTCACATATGCAATTGTTTTGGGAAAAGATATATCGTGGGAGGTTTAAGTATTTACTGGATGGTGTTCACAATAAAGCAAAATGTTATCAATAAAGTCACTGTAAAACACATTTTAAAGCCTTAAGTTTTGAAAACTACTAAGCAAATAAAGGCTACATAAATCCAACTTAGTTGCTTAAAATGCCGCAGAGAATTTTCATTATTAGGATGGAATCAGAACTTCCTAACCAATTTATGTCAATTCCATTCCTAGGACTTATTTTCTCAACTGCCTAATGACCCAGCAAGGTTAGGTCGAAAGGATGTATAATACCTGCATTAGTCAGCCTTTCTAGGACTTCACTAGGGAGACTACATTTCATTTCTCAGAGTTCTACAACAGCTCAACAACAACAACAAATATAAAAGTTCTACACAGAGCATCCCTCTTAAGTCTGCTTTCACTGCAGCTATCTTCCCTTAATGCTACTCGTTCCCTACACCCAAAGTAGGTATAGAAACTTCCTGGTGATTCCAATTCTTTTACTGTAACAAGTAAAAACAAAAAGACTCCAACGAAGATTCATTGTATTCTCAGGTTTAGTACTCCTAAATCTTATCCAAAGGAGTTAATCTCATTAAGTAAATCTTAACCAGAGCAAGGAATTAGCAAGAACTACAATATACAGTGAAATTTTAACAAAGGAGAAATGTTTTTCACAAGCCAACAGCACAAGAAAACAAAGGACAAAACAAAGTAAACTTTGAAATTTAAAAACTACACTTGGGTTGTTTTTACTGTCACCTGTGTCCCTGTCTACCTTTTTACATCCTGGACCGGGGAAGATGAATCACAAACATAAAGACCTAAGAATAATTCTGACAACCTGCCCTCTCTGCCCCCCAGGTTTCTAGGATCTAGTTTGGAACTGGGCAGAAGGTCACAGGATAAAACAGAGTTAATCTGTACACCATAAAGTATCCCACTGCCCTGGCTAATTCAGGCTTCTGAAAGTAGCTGCTGACTTCAGCCATTACTTACTACATAGCAAGGCCAAGATACTAGACAAAAGATGGGGACCAGAAGGCATTAAGATCAAAGACCCAGAGTTGTTGAAAGTGCCTGCTACTTTGAATGGGAGCAGAAACTACAATCTTCCCAGTTTTCCCTTACTTAAAATCCTTAATCCTGGGGGGGAGAATGAAGACTCCACCTCCCATGTCATTTCCATGAGCCAAAGGTACCAGTGGTGGGAATCCAGTCTAGTCACACCCAAAGATCTAGAAGGGCAATAGCAGAAAGAGATCCTCTTCATCTAAGAGCTTTTAATCTAATTTCCTTCTCACTTTATTATATATTCGATAAACTTACATGACCTCAGCCTGCTAAGTTTCTGAATACAATGGTAAGTAAACAGAGGGAAGAATCTATGAATAGGTTAGGGGCTCTCAGCCAAGCAGACAGCATATTTTAATATTTTGTGCAATATCTTATTTCATCTCCTAGATTAATTCAAACAATTGAATTAATCTGTTAACTACTGACTTCATCAAAACTATTTTAGTTAGCCTAGAGACTTGGGAATCCGGGTAGGGGTGGCAGGGAGCCACTTGGGAGTTTTGATGCTGAGTCTTCCAGTGGCTAACAATGACACTGCAGTCAGTCTCTCAGGCCAGAGCCCTAGAAAGACTGGTAAATCGGCACCTCAGTTTCCACCATGAGAAAGGGTTGTTTTTCCTTTCTCGTGGGCTTGAGAAAAGCAATACCAAAACCATAAATGAAGTCACCCAACGGCCAATGTTACATTATATGTAATTTAGGCTGGTACTGATAAAAGAAGATAAAAGAAAAACCCTTATCTTTGGGACAGATAATTTCTCCCATTTTTATATTTCTAATAAATACTTATAACGCTGTCCAGAAAAGGTTAAGTGCCATTTTAATCTGTTAAAGTTTATCACCATGGCATTGTCAATTAAGCTGTTGTTAAGCTGATTACACTGTAATTATATGTTAAAGCTTAAAACTGCACTAAGACTTCTGGGACACCTTGTATTTACAACATTATATATCAAGTCACTTCTCAGAATCCTAGACTGCCTTTTGTGGGAAACCTCTGCCCCTGAGGAAAGGGACACAGAAGGCTCCGGACACTTCAAAGCTCGGTGGGGCACAGCAGCAGAAATGGAGGGGTTGATGATGACACTAACAATGATCCCATAGTAATAATAGGGTTAGGCAGTGGCCCTGTGATTTCACCAGCACAGGGAATTTCCAGATGAGGAAAGACCCTGTATCAGGGGTTTTCAGCACCTTCTCTGAAACTCTGACAGGCTCTAAAATCTGAAAACTGACTAGTGACCTAAAAGGTTAAATACCTCTAGAGTTCCAAAGCCACTGTCTTTGAGCTAAGACTTGAGCCTAGGCCTTCCTGACTCAAACATCAGCTTTCTGTCCACTACACTGTGTTTCTTGTTAATAACTGATATTTATACAGCATTTTAAGGTTTGTAAAGCACTTCACAAATACTATTTCATTTGACCCTCACAACTCTATAAGATACATACCATTATTATCATCCTTTTTTATAGAAAAAAGAAACTGGGGCTGCCACACATAGCTGTCACACCTGTATCTGAGGCTGGACACAGGTCTTTCCAAAACCCACGCTCAGCTCTCAATTCACTACCCCATGTAGCCTTGGAGTCTACTGGGAGGCCTAGGTTCAAGACCTACCCCTGACACAAACTAACTCTATGACCCAGACAACTCCCTACAACTAAGGCAGACGATTGCCTATCTACATGGCTAAAGGGAATTTGCACATTCTGAAGTTAGCCTACATGGATGACTTTCACAGGTCCCAACCAAAACACACACACACACACACACACACACACACACACACACACACACTCTCTCCCTCTCTCTCTCTCTCCTTTTTCCAATTCCAGCTCTAAAAACAGGAATAAAATAATTACATAAATATAAATAAATAAGATAAATAAAAACAGGAATAAAATAATAATAATGGTAAATTATTACCAGGTAAAATCCTGGTAAGAACATGTAAATCAATTGCTCTCAGACTCCAGTCACTATTCACGGTGACTCCCAAGTCCATACTCCTCCCTGGACATCACCTCCCTGTTCTTATTGTGTCCTCCTATTAGAATGTAAGCTACTAAGGGCAGAGATTATCTTGTCTTGTTTCCCTGTAGTCATATGGGTAGCACTTAGTACATATAGTGTGTGGCAAACAGTAAGCACTTAACAGATGTTTTCATTCATTCCTTCATGTACATGTTATTTACACACACACACACACACACACACACACACACACACACACACACACACACACACACACACACCCCTTCTAGAATATAAGCTCTTTGAAGGCAAAGATCACTTCTTTTTTTGCAATCCCTATCACAATGCCTGGCATAAGTAGCTGTTTGCTGAACTGAATTGTAAATATTTTTACAATTTTTGGAAATGGAAAAAATGAGAACTACAGTATATAGAAAAAAATTTCCTGTTTTGGAAATGGAAAAAAAAAATCAGAAACCTAGCAAGCTGTTTGCTGCATACTGCCAAGAATTATTTGCATGGCATAAAAGATATTAACAGAAACATGTCAAACTAGAAAATGAAGTGAGTCAGACAAGTAGTAAGAATGATGAATAACAACGTGGCATCTTGGAAAGCATACAAGACAAAGTCAAGAGACCTGGATTCAAATCCTGACTTCAGCAGTTACTTACTACATAGCACTGAGCAAAAAAACTCTCTAAGCCTGAGTTTCCTCATCTGTAAAATGGAAATACTAATTATTTGCACCTCTTACTTCACAGGGTTTTTACCAAGTTCATAAACACATATATTGCACTGATATAATACTTTATGATAACAGATGACTAGCCAAACACTGAAATGGTAACAAAACAAAGTCAAAGACTGTTGCCAGTGCATTGGGAGGCTCCTCTATGTCAGATCAACAGAGAAAAAACGTGGAAAAGAATTTGCAATCTTTGCCAACTGAGCATGCACTGACATGGATAAGATCATGGATCCAGTAGAATTTTCTTCAAAAATCATCTAATTTTAAGTATTCCAATATAACTATATTTTAACATTATAAATTTTACATGACTAATTTGGAAATATGCTCTACATTATTGCACATGTATAACCTATGTCAGAGTGCTTGCCATCTTTGAGAGAGGAAAGAAGGGAGAAAAATTTGGAACTCAAAATCTTTCAAAAAATGAATGCTGAAAATGTTCTTTACATGTAATTAGAAAAAATAAAATATTAAAAAATAAAACAAAAAATAAGTTTTAATTGTTTGAAATCAGTTAAGGAGTCACTGGACAAATACACAGATGAAAAAACAACGAAGAAATGTGTTCAAATGCCTCAATTTACATGTCAAGCACGTTATAGGCGATATGAAGACCATTTCAATGAGTACCAGTCATATAATGAATGTCACTGGTATCACATTTTGGAACCACTGGGAGAGTCACCAAATGGCAAAATCAGACTTATCACTAATGTCAGGTTTCCCCTACAGAACAGAAGGATAGAGATAGGCATACAGACTAAGCCTGTGATTTCACTAATAAAACAAACTTCCACATGAGAAATTCTATCAATGTAGGTCACCCCTTCTCTGAAGCTTAGACCCTTTGAGAAGTGCCTAGACTACTGGCAGGCTAAGTGACTTGCCCAGGATCACATAACCAGTATGAGAGGTGAGACCTGAACCCTTGTCTTCCTGATTCTGAGGTCAGCTCTCTACCTACTCTATCATCCTGCCTCCCAACGTAGGAGAGTAGAAAATTAAGTTAGCTAATGACCTTATGATCTTTGTGGGCGTGATAAATATCTAAATGAACCCATGGTCTCTTCAATTTGGGTAGCCTCCAACAACACAAACTGTAATTCATCCCATATGCCATCTGTCCATGACTTCACCTAAGTTTGCCACAGTTCACCCAACATGCTAAAGGCCTTTCTTGTATTCTCCTGACAATTCAGAGATAATAGTCTTGGCACTATCACTGTCCACAAGTCATCTTGTTCTTGCCACATAACCAGCCTTTCTTCTCTGCCTATTGTACAACTCCTTGGTGACTTCCTTTCCTCCTCTTTTCATCTTCTACTCATCTTCTTCGTCAAAATCCCTTATTACTTAAAACTTGCAGTCTATTTGCACCTGCAATATGCCTGTCCTCTGCATGATATTCATCTTTATTTCTTCACAGGAAGTTACATGCATAACTCATTGCCACACTGCAACATCAACATAATGTTAATATTGAAAAGGTCTGAAGCTTGGAGTCAGTGAAGAAGCGTTGCAATTTCCTGAAAGCTACCTAGGCTGCTCTTCTCCTATTCAACTCCAGGCCCAACTCCACCTTTACTATCTGTCCCAGATATGTTAACTAAGGGATAAACTTTATAAGTTGTCTATACAAATATATGTTAAAATCCAAACAAGAGATAGTCTTCATGTAGGTGGACTTTCCTGTGTGAGACAGACATGTCAATCTCTTTGGAGTGATTACAACTCTCTTCCACAAGGCACTGCGATGTGTTGAGGTTTAATGCAATCAGTATGATGTCACCCACAAATATGTGGAAGAACTTCACCATTCTACTGGAATTCTGTTTCTGACTTGGACTTTGAGCTGAATCTTCTCTACCAGAGAGCAGAATTCTTTTCACAAACATACTTGTTCTCTTCTTCTGGGGCAGGGAGATGATGCAGTGGCTAAAGCACTGGCCTTGGAATCAGGAAGACTCATCTTCATGAGTTCAAATCTGACCTCAGACACTTACCAGCTGCGTGACCTTGGACAAATCCCTTAACCCTGGCTGCCTCAGTTTCCTCATCTGTAAAATGAGCTGAAGAAGGAAATGGCAAACCACTGTAGTATCTCTGCCAAGAAAACCCCAAAATGGGGTCACAGAGTCAGACAGTACTTTACCTGATATTTATTATTAGGTCATTGACCAAAGTTATTTCTGTTATGTTTTTCAAGGAATGAGATTCTTGCACAAAAGGAATATATCTTGTTGGAAAAGAGAATTACAAGACAATATTTTGTCCTATCCAATTCGTTTTTTAACAATGAACAATAAACAAAATAGGAACATTGCTTACATCTTTATGCAAGTCATTGACAAAAATATTAAACACAAGGGTAAGCATAGATCCCTGATATATTCCACTTTAGAACTCTTGCTAGGTGTCATAGTAGACTGAGAGCCAGACATAAAATCAGAAAGATACGAGTTCAAATCTAGCCTCAGATACTTACTAGCTATATGATCCTGAGCAATTCACTTAACTTTGTTTGCTTCCATCTCCTCATCTGTAAATCAGGACAGTAACAGCACCTCCCAGGACTACTGTGAGGATCAAATGAGATAATGTTCGTAAAGTGATTAGCAGAGTGCCCAGCACAGAGTAGGTGCCACATAAATTCTTATTCCCTTCTCCCACACACACACCTCCTGCCACACTGACACTGAACTTGGCCATCCAGCTAGTTTTGAATTTGGTTCCTATTTTATTGACATCTAAGTTATCTTTGTCTTTTCCATAAGAATAGTATATGTTGTAAAAAGCCTTGCTAAAATATCAGTAAAGCGTATAAAGGGCATTCTCCTCATTTACTACTTTAGTAATGTTAGCAAAAAAGGAAGTCAGCTTAGTCTCACACACCCTCTTCTTGATGAAATTAAGCTTTCTTTTCTAGATCTTCACAAATCATTCCTGAATGATCAATTCTAGAGTCTTCCCAGGAACCAAAGTCAAGCTCACTTGCCAATAGTTGGCAGATCCTGCTCTATTCCCTTTTTGAAAATTAATACGAGCATGCTTCCCCAAAGTAGTGACTCTTCCCTTAACATTGCTGCCAGGAGCTCAGCAACACTTCTGTCACTTCCTTCTGGGTCAGGCAACTTGACTTCAAGGACAGCTAGGTGCCCTTCTCCCCATCTCCTTCTTGATCTTGGGCATCAGCTCCCTGCTGGTTACTTCTGTTCTATCCTTTCCAGTGTAAAGGTCATTCTCCTTGGCCGAGAAAAGAAACTAGAGAAACGTAGCAGCTCTACCTTCTCTCCCTTGTCAGGTATCATCATCTCATACACACAGAGCAAAGCGGAGGCTTTTTGTCCTAAGAGAGCTTTATGTTTATTGTCCTGAGCATCCTTTGACAGTTTTAGCCCTTTCTGAGCTTTAGTATTCCTGATACTACTTTTACAATACTATGACACACTTTTATATTCATTCTGTTACTTTGTCTTTTGTACAATCAGTTTATAAATATAAATTAGCTGATAAGTCCCTGAACATCCACCTAAGTAGCTTCAGACAAATACCATTTTCCTCTTCACTGGAATTGTTAAAATTTCCTTCTTTAGCATCTTCCGTCCCTCCTGGACTGCCTTCCTGTGAAGCCTTTCAATCCATGGAATCCTACCTATTTTTCCTGTTTTGAACAAAAAATCTCTTCAAAAATCTAGATTGCATGCCAGATGTCCAGATTTCCTTTCTGTCTCTATCACAAACTCTAGAATGGAACAGTCACTGTCCCCCAAGTTTCTCATTATTTCTGCGACATCCAACAGATCTTCCCTCACAGTGAGAATTAAACCTGGGAAAGAATTTCTCCTAATTGTTTCCTGTACCTTTTGAAGGATGAAATTATCACTAAAACAATAAATTACAAGCTTCTCTGTTCTTAACAAAGAAAGACCTTCAGTAAATGTGTGAATAACTGAAGTAACTCTAAAAATTTCTTCTTAATCTTAATTTTAAAAGATCTTGAAAAAGTTGGTTTCATAGAACAGAATCATGGAATGGAAGGGATCATAGAGATCATCAGTCTAACCCTCTTATTTTACCAAGTAACTTGCCCAAAGTTACCTAACACCTTAGTGTTACCTAACACCAACAAAACAGGACTTTGTGAGGATCAAAGGAAAATGTATGTTGATAGTGCTGTAAACCTTCAAACCCTTATGAATGTGAGCTACTATAATTACTGGCAGAACCAGAATTAAAAGCCTGATTTCTGGTTCCCTGCTCTGTGTTCTTTCCACTTTACTTTATTGCCTCTTGATTGTAACTCACCTCAAATTATTGTTATGAGTGTGAAAATCACCTCCTAAAGCAGATGCTATGTGTAATCTATATTCTGCCTAGATAAAATACTACCATAAAACCATGAACTTCAATAGATACTTCAATTAAGTTCCCAAAAGTTAAACTAGAAGTTAATTCAAATTAGGAAGAAAAAGTATTTTAAGAAGTGAATATATAAATTCTGATAAATCTTGAACTTTAACTGCACAACTGGTTTTAGTCTATATTCAACCACAGACTTTTGCATTATCACATCAACTTTAAAACCCAAAAGTAAAATATTTTTTCAACCTTAGAAAATATTTTATCTTACTTAAGATGCTTAGGACATATGTAAAGGATATTTGGTTTTCTTCCTTGGGATATGTCATTGCTTCATGGATAACTTTTGGGTACACAATTATATACCATATATATTGTATGTAGGCAATAAGGTAGTGCTAGGCTTGGAGGCAGGAATGAGTTCAAATCCTACCACAGATACTCCTGGCTATGCTACCCTAGGCAAATCACTTAACCTCCTAGTAGGATACAGTAAGCACTTAAAAAATGCTGTTGCCAGACTAAGTGCTGGACTTGAAGTAAATGAAATAAGTTCAAATCCTGCCTTGGGCACTAGTCCTATAACTCTGCTCAAGGAACCCGACCTTTCAGCTCAGTTTCCCTCTCTATAACAGCACCCATAGTAGAGGCAGTTGTGAGGATCAATGAGATCATCTATATAAACACTTTGTAAACTTTAAAGGCACTGTGTAAATGTCACGGTTTAAGTTTGAAGCTAAATAAAATACAGCTGTATACAAGTATATAAAAGAGTTCTATTGAAGAATTTTGAAATATAATTCATGGTAAGAATAGGTCCATTTTCAAGAGTTTAAAAGATATTAACTACTATAAAATTCAGATAGCATTATAAAGATTTCAAATGTTACTAACATTCCCCCTTTCTTTAAAATACCATTTCATTAAACTGAAATTATCAGCTCTAATTCTGTTTTGCAGTCATAGAGCATGACTGCAAAAATATGTTTATCTCTTCAAATCAATAAAATATAAAGCAGCAATGAGATACACATTCTCTCTCTCTCTCTCTCTCTCTCTCTCTCTCTCTCTCTCTCTCTCTCTCTCTCTCTCTCTCTCTCTCTCTCTCTCTCAAAATTCAGGTTTCAATAATTTAACAAGCACTGCACCATCTAGTGGAAACAGTGTGACCAAGAAGGGTAAAATTCTCCCAACTGTGGAAAGAACCCTTTGGGGATTAAAAAAAACAATACAGCATACACATGAATGCCCATGTCTTACTCTTCAATATTGCAGGGAACTGATTTATTTTCGCAATTAGCCAAGGTTAGAGGGTCCCTTTCTGAAATTTTTCCCTTGGTGCTCATAATTTGCCAATAAATTACAATACACTGAAAGTGAAAAGCAAGACCGTAAGCAAAAAAAGAAAAGGAGAACTGTTCAGCCAGAGTTCAAAAAACACTGAAATTATAAGCTTTACAAACTAGCTAAACGATTCTGTCAAGACATATATGTGGTATGTATAGCACGTATGTTTGCCAACAAAACAAGCGATCGTTTCATGGTTAGGATATATCAATTCAGCAATTCATAAAATAGATTGAGTTACTAAGTAAGGAGTAGTAAGTTAAATTAATCTAATAGTTTCTATAGTCTGATGTCAGTTTAATAATCTATTTACATCTGCCTATCAGAATAGGTACTTGCATAAACCAGGATTAAATTCACTTACTTTTTAAAGGTGGAAATGCATAGTCAACCTAAGTAGAAAACATTTTTTGGTTATTTTCTCCCCATTATCCTAAATTTTTATACATTTTCAAAAGCAAGGTTGCAAGTTATCCTCCCCCATTAGACTGTGAGCTCCATGAGAGCAGAAACTGGTTTTTTGCCTTTCTTTATATCAACACTAAGCGCAGTCCAACACACAGTAGGCACTTCAGATCATTTACATGTATACTTACAAAATACACATCAATAAGTTTAAAATACCACCAAACATGTCAAATTTAAAAGCTAGGTGTTCATTTGAAGCAATTAACCTATTCATTTAATGGAACATTAACCTTTATGCTAAAGCAAGCCCACCCTCCTGTAAATCTGCTCAAAAACCCATGAAAGCTGGTAGTTGACTGTACAGCCCCTTTTCTTTGCTGGATAGCATAAATTTATAACCTCCAAAGCACCATCTGCTGCTACCTGATGGCTACCATAAATGAGTACTTATCTCAGTCAGTCAAAGAGCATTTCTGAAGCATCTCCTATGTGCCAGGACTGTTCTAAGGGTGATATTCATAATAAGCATGAAGAGGAGTTGGGAACATTTATGGAAACCTAGCCTGGCTGCTGTTGAGACTTTTTTTAAGTCATGTTCAACTCTTCCTGACCCTTTTTCCAGGGGGATGAGAGAGGGATATTCTTGGCAAAGATCCTGCAGTGGCTTGACATCTCCCTCTCCAGCTCATTTACAGATGAGGACACTGAGGCAAACAAGGTTGAGTTGCCCAGGGTCACACAGCTAGTGAGTGTCTGAGGCTGTTTAAACTCAGGAAGATGAGTCTTCCAGACTCCAGGTCTGGCACTGGATCCACTTTGCCACCTAGCCGCCCAAAACCTAACTAATGTACACATTCCAGACCCCAGAGAGGAAATCAAGCTAGTGAAAGTGAAATCATCCATAGTTTTCAGTTTTTCTACATACTAATGATTGTCATTGTGTGTCCAGCTCTTCCTGGCCCCATTTAAAGTCTTCTTGGCAAAAATACTGGAGTGGTCGGCCATTTTCTTTTCCAGCTTATTTTGCAAATAGGGAAACTGAGGTAAACAGGGTTAAGAGGCTTGTCCAGGGTCAAGCCAGCAAACCCCTGAGGCCAGACATGAACTCAGGTCTTCCTGAGTGCAGGCCCCAAGCTTTCTCCAACTACCGTGTAGCTGTCCTGGGCATGATATCCTCAACAGTGACTGACTTACTTAGGGAGCTTTTAAGGTTGGCAAACCATTTCATATAAATTACTTTTACATGATCCTCACAAGAACCCTGGGAGGGAGGGAAGTACTACAAGTATATTAACATGCCCATTTTTCAGGTGAGGAAACTGCAGCTAAGAAGCATCTTCAGTAGAATCTGAACACAGTATTAACAACTCCATGAAAGTTCCTAAATATAATACTGAGCAATAAGACGTCTGATACTGCTTTAGCAATCAGGAAAATATTCTCAGACCCATCAGCATTTGAGTAAATTAGGGCAAAACCTTTTCCTCTGCAAAGTTTCAATCTCTCCATCTGTAAAAATGGAGAACTTAAGTATGCTGGGAGAACTATTGAAGAGTACAAAGTGCTTTGAATTCCTCAGATAAAGAAATATGATCTTAAGTTAGCTTTTTACAAATAAATCTAATCATTAAACCATCACATTCAATTGGGGGGCAAGGACGCACCATAAATCCTGCAGCCTGGAGACCTTGTTTCTGAATGAAGGCTTTTTATTTAGCTACAATTAAAAGGAATCATAACACAACCCTAGCCCCTGATCAGGAGACTGACTGAATAAAATCACTTTGCCACCCAGACGCCCAAACCCTGACCAAACTACCCCCATCCCCACCCCCAAAAAAGACTTTAAAATCCAGCTTTTTGCGCGTCTTAAGAGCCTGGTGAGGCCTATGGCCCCTTTCTTAGATTAATGCTTTTAAAGGCATAAAACAAAATACAAGTATTGCAAAGGAAACCAATTGTACAAAAATAGTTGATATTTTTAATTTAAAAAATAATTCTGATGATTTTAAGTAATTTAATTTTTTTAAATTATTTCAAAAACGACTTTAATTTTCCAAATAAGGCTGTTTAGGACGGGTTCACAGCCTGTGGGGCCCCGCGCGGTGGGGGGAGGAGCACTTATGAAGCGCCTGCTGTGTGCCCAGCACTGGGCCAAGCCCCCAAGGCAGCAGCGTGCGCCGCGGATTTCCTCCTTCTGTAGACACTGAGGGGATTGGCTGCGAGGGTCCCCGGGCTGTTCCCGCGCCTCCCTCAAGTTTCCCACCTTGGCCTGGGGAAGGAGGGGAAACACGCGGGTCTCCAGGTCAGCTGGGAGGTAAGGGGTGAGGAGGGAAGGTAGAAAAGCAAACAAAAGAAAACAAGTTACACTTGGGGGTGGGGGTCCGAAGGGAGCCCCCTGCCCAGCTCCGCCCCGCCGGCCTCTGGCTCGCCGCTCGGCCCCTCCTCCTCCCGCAGTCAAGCTCGGGAACCAGCACTTATTAGGCGCCTGCTGTGTGCGCGGCTCGGAGACGGCCAACCGCAGAGGCTACAAAGGAAGTGAAGGTCGCTGCCGGCCGGCGGGGGTCTGGCTCGTGCGCCCCCCGCCCAGTCCCGCCTCCCCGGGCCCCGCCTCCAGCCAGGTGCCGCGGCCGGAGCCCGGGGCCGAGGGCAGCCGCAGAGACGGCCGGGGTGCGCCGGGCTCCTTTACCTGCGGGGGCGACGGCGGCGGAGGCCTCGGGAGGCGCCGCCCGTTCCTTCGACCCCTGCTCCTCCGGGCTCGGGCGCGGGACTGAGTGAGGGCGAGGTGGCGGCGGCTGCTGCCGAGGAGCCGGGGCCGCGGGCTCGCTCACTCACATCGCCGATCGCACACTCACTCTCTCACACTCACGGACACACACTCGCACAAACACACGCGCTCGCGCGCGAGTCTACGGGGAGTCCGGCCCCCACCTCGGCTCCCCGGAGTCACCGCCTGGGCCCCCTCCCCTGGGGGCGGGGTCACTGAGGGGAGGAGCCATAGAGCCCCGCCCCGGCAGCCCGCCGGCGTGGGAAGGGCTTTCCTATTGGTCCAGGCCGAGCAACGAACTCCCTGCTTCACGTTCGTTGGCCAGCAGGAGGAAGCTGATCGCTACCCTAATTGGTCCTGGTTGCGCCGGTTGTCTCCGCCCACAGCCAGTCAATCAAGTGTCGCTCCGCCCCTCTCAGATCGTCTCCTCTCCCTCCCCTGGCACACAGCCGCGCGCACACCCCCTGCCTCTGGTCTTGGCTGGTTGCAGGTGGCGGCTCCGGCGTCCAAGAGAAACCAGCTCGGGGAATGATCCTCTATTACCTGGAGACTCCTGATGCGAACTCATTATGCCTTGGCTCATTTTACACCTGCTCGACTCCTCACCTCCTTGTAAGCCTGGGTGACCCTGGAAAATAACCTCCGTGCCAACCTTCCCCTAGAGCACCAAAATCCTTTGAGCTGGGAGAAGAGAGGATGGTCAGGGTAAAAAGCCCTGGAAGGATGGAAGTGTTGGCTCCCCTGGATGAATGAGCGAAAGGGGCGGGGATAGATGCAAACCTCTCAGTTGTATGAAAATCTAACTTGGATTAGAAAAAAATAAAGGACCCTTACAGAAGAAAAGTGTGCAGTATAAGTATTCTCTGAGTCTGTTATAAAGATATGCAATGACTGCAGGCTCCACTTATCTTTAAAAGCTTTATAAACGCGAATGAGCTGCCCTACCCTCTTGGGCCGGCTGGACTGCTTTTTTGCCTAAGTCATCAAGGGTAGATAGCGCAGTACAATAAACAAAATTGTAAGGCCACTCCCAGATAAGAAGTACCTGGGATTCTGGGTCCAAGACAAAGCTAAAACAAGATGTGAGGGATTGAGGACAGTATGGAAAAAATATAAATCTATATGGCAGAAGGGATCTCAGATTCTCCTTATTGTACAGATAGGGAAAGGGAAACCTTGGTTTTCACCCAATGACGGTCAACCCCAACAGTGTAACAATGACTGGAATTGAGGAAATTTGGGGAATTGGGGGGATATAAGCTTGCGGCCCTCTTGATGCCTCTTCTTTGTGTTTCTTTTCCTTAACAAAGTAGACTGAATAGCAATCAGGAGAGATGGACTTTTGGGGGAGGGGCACCTGTGTTCTTTTGAAGCCAGCTGCAGGCAGAAGGTGTCCCTTGTCCCTACCATAACACTTTTCTAGGGAGGTAAGTACCTCTAACAACCCGAAGGAAGAGGAGGCCAAACCCTGGCCTGGTTTGCTAGAAAACAAACTTTGAGATTCTCAGATTGAGCAAAGCAGAGGTAGAAGTTGATAAATCCCATTAAGTGTCTCTTGACTGAATGGTTTAAGTCATTAACCTCCTAAGGGGAGTATAATAGGACCTAAGGGTTACTGTTTGATAGTCTTGGGGAGGGGGGCACTTAGGAGTCTTTTGTGTTTTAAGCATTTCTTTTGTATGGAAGAAATAAATAACTATTCCCCCCTGGGGAACCTTGAGCTTCGAGGCCACACGTGGCCCTCTAGTTCAGGTGAGGCCCTTAGAATCCAAACAGTCAAAGGCAGCCACTTGTGGCCTCAAGGCCGCAGGAAGGTTCCCAACCTCTAAACCAGCTCAACCTGTGGGTTATGTTCAATTTAAATATATCCTACATATCAGATATTTACATTACAATTCATGACAGTAGCAAAATTACAGTTATAAAGTAGCAACGAAAATAATTTTATGGTTTGGGGTCACCACAACATGAGGAACTGTATTAAAGGATCGAGGGATTAGGAAGGTTGAGAACCACTGCTTAAACCATCCTACACCTACCTAGTGATCTAAATTGTATACTGAGCACTGTTTTACTCCCAAGAACCAAACCTGAGGTTTAAGTGATTTTTACTGGGTTAGAACTCTAGTGTGAGGATGTATAAGAACAAGAGAATGAGGCAGGGGGAAAAAAAACTGACTCTTCTCCTTTGAGGAGAGGTTCTCCAAGGGCAGAGTCCAGCCCATGTAGAAGCCCAGAATGAGGAGCCCTGTAGTGGGAGAGAATGAGCACCCCAGTCCCACTTCAGTCTAGCAGGTCTGTGGTTTCACTGTTGTTCCTCAAGAATAAGTTAAAGACACCCAAAGGTGGAGACACATAAAGTTCATTAAAATGTCAGGACTCCTAAGAAATTACTAACCTAAATGGTGGTCAGGTCACATAAACTTAAAATATCTAAAAGTGTTTCTGGCAAGCAAATTACAGTTGAGATCTGGCCAGTTTTGCTTAAGTTGCACCAAGAGATATAGGAAACAATGTAGGGAGAATAGAAAGGAGCTTACTGGGATGCCTGAAATTCTCCCATTATCGTTTTAGTTCCTTAAGGCTGATTCCCTGTCAGGGCTTGCTCTTTTAGTGTGAAAATCTTTCTGCTGGGGTAACATATTAAGTCCCTAATGCCTTTACAACGAATGAAATTATTAGATCTTTTTTCTCTAGGAAGCTTTGAAAGCTCTCCATGCCTAGGGAAGGATGGAGCATGGAAAATCAGCATACTGTATACGGTTTCCTCTCATCTAGCAACAGCACTAAATTCTCCAGCAAAAGTCAGATAAAAGTCTGAACACTTATTCATTCCTTTAACATAAGATCAAGAAGAAGTTCATACAACCCAGCGGTGGGTAATCATTACATGTTAATTGATGGTGATGAGGATGATAAGCATGATTTGGATGGTTGAAAATGGGCTGTATTATCCCTATTTGACCAAGGTTATCAAATGGTTGAAGGAAACTCATGTGCTCAGACTCTGAGTCCTGAATTGGTTTGTCTGAGATCATAGACCATAGCATTGTTAATTAGGTTCTGTGAACTTTCATAATTTTTATATATAAAACATTAAGTACTCACACATGCATGGCTATGTTCAGGATGGCTATTTTCTGGCTTCCTAGCTTCCATTATACTACAATTACAATTATGATGGAAAATAACCAGAAAGTAACTGAGAGCAGCCCTCAGTAAGCCGTCCTTGACTTTCCAGTTGAATGAACTGTCACATGTGTTTTATTAAGGTTTCTCAAGTCTCTTGTTGAAATACACACACACACACACACACACACACACACATATGCACATGCACATATCCTACCCAGCCTTCCTGGCTTTCTTTTTCATTTTTTTTTCAAACATGAAAGAAAAAATACTTGCAGCACCTATGAATTAAATTAAATTCAACAAAAGTCTATTAAGTGCCTCCCATGCATGGACCCAGTTTTCAGTATGGAGAGAGCCCACTTCTGAGTCAAGAGGACCTAGTTTCAAATCCCACCTATGATTTCTAAGGACTGTATCACCCTAGCCAGTCACTTAAGCTATTAGTTCCCCAGGCAGTTCTCCAAGCCTAGTTGTTACAGAGAAGGTGCCAGGTGGTGTTGGTTTAAAAAAAAAAAAAGTTTCCTCCCAGGGAGTTCCCTATATAGTTGATACATGTCCAGTTAAAAATATATATATAAATCACCATCCTAGGCAAAGCATAATACAGTGGAAAGTCCATTAGGTTGAGTGTCCAAGATGAGTTTAAATCCTGACTGCTAATTACTTGGTTATGAGAAATCATTTAACCTCTCTGGACGTCAGTATCCTTGTGTTAAATGTCTGGATTGGACTGTATACATTTTAATGT
Source organism: Pseudocheirus occidentalis (assembly GCA_028646575.1). NCBI lineage: Eukaryota > Metazoa > Chordata > Mammalia > Diprotodontia > Pseudocheiridae > Pseudocheirus > Pseudocheirus occidentalis. Next base: position 52,909,501 of record CM053597.1, read on the forward strand.
CCTTTTAGCTGTACATCTTATGAAAAGTATTGGGGATGCAAAAATGAAATAAGACACAAAGATAAAGATGAACTATCTCCATCCCAAGGAGTGGATTAGAGTCTTGGAATGTCAGAATTGAAAGGGATCGGTGAGGTTATCTATCTTGACCCTTACCCCAGTGCTCCAAACAAGTTGTCTTCCAGCCCCCTTGTGTATACCATTCATGTCAGGAAATTTACTGTGTAGCCAATTCTTTACTTACCAGTGATCAGTGCACTATCCTAATCTTTTTCCAAAAAAAAGGAGTGGTCATACTAAAAACTCATGGTTGATCTCCAAATCTGGCCTAACCTGCCTAAACCTGTTAAGTTATGCCTTAGGGCACAGGGCCAATGCCCAGACTTCCCAGCTCTTGAAATACTCTTAAGCAATCTGACTAAATGGAAATTTCTCTGCCTGTTGGGAGGAGGTGATTTGGCTTTAAAAGTAGATCATGCTCATGGAAACTAGCCCCAGAACCTCCTGTGCTCTTGGGAGGGCTGTTGCTATGCTTTTAGCTTGCTTTCTAGGTCCTTTGCAGCTGTCACTTAGCTCAAGCAACAAAGCGATATCTGCCCCTTCCCCTCTGCTGCCTTTCTACTCCTTTTTCCAGCCCTTCCCTAGTCTATTGGCACTGCCCTCTCCCAAGCCGCAGAGCCTCAAAGAGAAACATATCAGGACAAGAAAAGGAGCAGCCCCATTCTAGGAACCAGTGAGTGAGAGTCAAATGAAACTCTGATGAGGCAAAGGGATGCAATTCATGGGAGATGATGCTACCAGATAAACCAAGCAGCAGGTACGCAGTAACTTAAATCACTAAGCCAAACAGGACCAGCTTTTCTCTAGCACAAATTAATTCGTCATTTCCTTAATCATACAGATCAGATCAGTCTGCATAGCTAAGGGGAAGAATCCCAGCAGCTCTACTACTACTCAGCCAGCTCCCCACATTATCATTACAACTGAACGCACCGACCCTCCAGCTGTTTCAGAGAATGTTTGTGTAACCACTCCAGCTCTGGGAGTGCAGTCCAAGATACCCTCTTCCATAAATTAATAAGCTCAGGTGAAATGTGCTTAACATTCACAGTCACACTAACCTCTTAACCTCATGAGTTTACCTGTGAGTTTAACTCCTCATCTTGGCATTTAAAAGCCTCCACAGCCTCTCTCTAACCAAACTTCCCAGACATTTCACATCACCCCTCTTCATATACTCACTCTGTATTTTCGTCAAGCTGGTCTCCTGTCGATCAGGACTGCCCAGGCTGTCTTATGCCTGCATATCCGACACTATGGCTCCAGGACTCCTTATCCCAATTCTCACTCACAGAGTTGGGTCTGAAAGATCAAGGCTGACGACTACTACCCCTCGGGGTTCTAGTGGTACCTCTGTGGGACTGGAGGTACCTTTTCAACGCTATCAGTTCAAGGCCCCATTCCAATCCAGTTCTCTCAATTATTAATTACCAGGGCCAGTTAACATTTCTTCAGCATCACAGATACCATTGATTACTCTGATGTCAATCAAACACTTAACATCCATTAGCTTATGAGGGAATGTTTACAAAGGAGATACAACAAGAACAGAGGTATGATCACATCAATCCTTCTCTTGGCCCTAAACTATAGGCATAACCTCCCTACTACTACCTCAGTCCCTAAGGAGAATGGGCTCAAACTGAGTGTGGCTGCTCAGAAGCATTTCCCATCCCCCCACCATGTTCCCTTCTTTTTTCGGTACAGTCAATGGAAGAAGGCCATATCTTGCTTGCAGAACTCTGTCTTAGCTTCTATCCACTACACACCCAGGGCAGATCCTTTACTGGATCTTTGCTCCTCCCTGGGCTTGGCTCCACAAAAACTCTAACATAGACTCCAATATCTGGACCTTTAGCAGCCCATTTTCCTGACCTTTTGAAACTTACAAGGTCACCATTTATAATATTCCTTTCCTCAACAGAGAAAAAAAAAACAGAAATAACAAAAGCTACCATTTACATATTGCTTTCAGATTTGCAAAGTGCTTTACAAACATCTCAACAACTCTGGGAGGCAGGTGTGATTATTGTCATCCCCAACTTACAAATGGGGAAACTGAGTCAGGGAGCGGTTAAATGACATGAACAGAGCCACACACCCCCTAAGTAACTGAAGCTGGATTTGAAATGAGGACTTCCTTTCGGTGGGTCTGGTGTTCTAACCACCATACTACCCGGTACACCACAGGGAGAAAAGCAAAAGCAAGGCCATGTGCTCATGTTTTCATGATGAAAGGACCACTCCCATTCTCCATATCAGGAAGCATAGAGCCTTTATTGCCTCCTCTCAAATGCAACTAGGCAGGAAAGAGAATAATGTCAAGTCATCAAAAAAGGGCCTTTTGTAGGTATGCTCAGATATGGAAACCACATTAAACCAATTTTAAAAAACTTTCCTCGTCCTTGGGGTAAGTGAACAGGAAACAGCCATAGAATAGCTGGAAGATGCTCTGAAGTCAAGAACAGGGCCATCCATCGGATATGCCCAGGTAGCTCCCGGGATTAGGCCCTTATTGATCAGTTCCACCTCTGATAGAGTCCCTCATGACCTCTACTTCCCAGAATCCTTAGCTTTCTTCATGATTCAGCTCAGATTGCCACCCCTTACAGAAAATCCTGATCTTTCTAGCTACTGGTGTCCTCTCTCCCAAATAAATAATATTTCCTTTCCTTTCCTATGTTCGTGTTCTATCCTCCAGATAACATAAACTCCTTGAGGGCAAAGGCTGTTTTTCCTTTTTTCCTTCTATAAACAGCAACTGTCAAGTGCTTTGCACATGATAGTAGCAGTGGATATTTAATAAATCATTGTTGAAATAAATTGGGTCCTCTTCCTCTTCTCTGTATCTCCCACAGTTTTCTAGATTCAAAGCTAAGAAGATGATCGTTGATGGGCCTGAGCACCAGAAGCACACCCTGTTCTCTCATCTTTGACGGAAGTCTGAGAATGTTTTCCCTCCCTAAAACAAGGTTGGAAATCTTCAAAAGGAAGTTTTACTTCTAGGAAAGTATAGAAAAAAACCAAAATAAACAACGACAACAAAAAAACAGGTTTATAGACTTCAGATGTCTCCTCTTAACATAGTTAAAATCTAACTATAAGTTAGCCTGGATAGCATAGCTCATGATGTGACCTACAGTCCCTCAGACATTTATTAGCTATGAGACTCTGGGCAAGTTACTTAACCTCTATTTGCCTCAGTTTCTTTGTCTGTAAAATGAACTAGAGGAGGAAATGGCAAACTATTTCAGTATCTCTGCCAAGAAAACCCCAAACAGGGTCATGAAGAGTGTTCTAGGCACTGTACTAAGTAATAGGGATACAAGTACAAAAGCAAAAGAATCGGTGCCCTCAAAGAGATTATATTCTATGATATATATATATATGTATGTATGTATGTATGTATGTATACCGTATGTGTATATGTATGTGTGTATGTATGTATATATTATATATTTATATAGCTGATATATACCTGATATAAATTAGATTATATTCTATGATATATACACATGTATGTATGTGTGAGTGTATATATGTACACACATATACATATACATACATATATAATACACACACACACACACACACACACACACACACACACACACACACACTAGCTAGAAAGTGTCCAAGGCCAAATTTGATCCTGACTCCAGGCCCAACACTATCCATTTCAATACCTAGCAGTTTCTTACAGTAAGGTCTTAATAAATGCATATTGCACTTACTTTTCCAATCCCAAAGATTATTCCCCTGCCCCTTTCACTTCAGGCCCACCCCCCCACAAGCCCTAGCACACATCTTAGAGGCCCCAGACTCCTGGAAATCTTACTCTTTCCTTTGACCCATTAGTTCCTATCCTACTAAATATAACCAAAACACATGCACCAGTCAGTTGTTAAGGCTGGTTCTTCCCTTTGGTGAAACTCTGCTTTCCTCCCTTTTATTCTAAGCTACCACCTGGACCAGATTTCATTCTCAGCCAGTTGGCCTCAGGCAGATAGCATCTCTCCCTGCAGCCTCCCTGCATTAACTCTTCCCAAAAGCCACAGACAGATTCCCCTTTTCTTTACCTGTTTCAAAGCTCCAGTGCTACTTTGGACCTCCCACTAACTCCTGCTTCCTCTCTGGGGATTACCTCTCAGGTCTCAGCTCCTTTAGAGAACAGAAAAGACAAACAACAGGGCCTGAGTTTAATGAGTCATCAGGTTTCTTTCTCATTTTCATGCCTCAAAATATTAGCTCCACTCATTCCCTTACCCCTTTCCCATTCCCTAAGATGACTTCTTCTCAGACCTTGCACTCTCTTCAGTCCCATTGGAAGGGTCTTCCTAAATCCACTTATAGTTCTAATACCATCAAATAGCTGAAACAGTAAGACATTATTTTCACAAAGGCAAGAAGCCAGCCGGTGGCTCACACCTTGACCTCCCGTTCCATTATCAGAATTGATATTGGTGGGTGAATTATTTTGTTTTTCTTCTCAGCTAAGAATACTGGGTTGATCTCATTTCTTGAGGTAAAGAAGAAAGCTGACTTCCTTGGAACAAGGAAAGATGGCAGCTAGGTGGTATTGTGGATAGATCCTGGACCTGAAATTAATTAAAGCTGAGTTCAAATCTAACCTCAGGTACTTACTAGCTCTGAGAGTAAGTTAAATTAGTTTATTAGCTGTGTGACCCTGGGCAAGTCACTTAACCTCTCTGCCTCAGTTTCCTTACCTGTAAAAAGGAGCTAATGATAGCACCTATAGTTCCCTAACACAGACACATAGCACAATATAACTTTTAGCTATGATTATTAGTATTATTACTGGTGGCTGCCCTGCAAGGGATAATTGAGTAGATATTAAAAGAACCTAATTAGGTGTGAGATTTATGCACATGGGGTGGATACGTCCATGTGTTTGATCCTCTAATTGTGGGTGTTTTGTATTTGTAATTTTTTAATAATAATTTGTATGGTTTATATCTCTGTTCTTTGTGTGTAAGCATGTCTTTACCCTTTTATATTGTGCTATGCACTTCTGTGTATTACTGTTTATTACTAAACAATTTCTAAAAACTTTGTGATATAGGCAGTATAAAAAAAAAGAGATTAAAGGCACATGGTAAAGAGGCCAGTAGGCACACAACTTCTATGTGCTCTACATTGCCAGGTATAATCTTGGGTATTGTCTTTATTTTTCTCTACATTCTGGACATTCGCATTGGCCAGATTGCAAATAGGCAAGTATAATCATGTTTGAGCAAGAAAGGCTCTGGGGCTTTCTCTCCTATGGGACTGAGGCAAAGAGTTTTGATAAGTCCTTTAGTTTGAAAAGCACAAAGTAGATCTCAGAGACTTAACGTTGGCCCATATTAAGTTTGGTGACCATCAGGCCCACATTTAGAAGGTATAAATTTGAAAATATTCATCACCTTGAGTTTTAAGTAATTTTTGAAAACACTTTGTAGTTTGTTTTCCTGACTAAACAGGCAGTTCTTAGGTAGGAGGATGAGGTTACAGAATTAATTTTCAATCTGAATTTAGTACAGGGAAAGAGGACTTTTTATTTGATCCTGGACTCACTGGAGCTTTCTAAGTAAGAGGATGACATGGTTTTATACTTCAGAAAAATCACTTTGATAGGAATGAATTGAGGTGGGAAGAAATTTGAGGTAGGGCCAAGATCACTAGGGAAGATAGTATAGGGAAGGGAGAGGGTCCAGGTCAGAGTGTTGGGAGACAACCACACCTAGTGCCCATGGCATAGGTAAAAGAATCAGGAAAAGAAACTAAGGAGTAGTCAGACCAACATGGAAACATAAAAAAAAATAGAAAAGTATCAAGGAGAAGGTGAGGAAAGATCATTAGATTGGACAAGTAAAAAGATCATTGATAACTTGAGAGAGCAGTTTAGTTAAATAATGTCAGAATCCACATGACTGAGGGTTTAGAAGAGGGCAGGTGAAAGTGGAGGTGCTCTATGTAGACAGCTTTCCCAAGGAGTTTAATCAGGAAGTGTGAAGATCTAGCAGTTACAGATAGTAGAGAGGGTAGGATCGAGTGAGCATCTTTTAAGCATGAGGAGATGGTATGTATTTGTAGACAACTGGGAAGGACCTTGAAGATAGGGTTTGAACATAAGTGAGAAAGTAAAAATAATAGGTCAGTCTGCTGGACCAGATGGGAGTGAACGGGATAGAGGATACTTGTCAGGGGGTTTGGGCTTTGGCAAAGAAAAGGGCCAGAGAAAGAGAACATAGTAGGGGAACTTGTCTGAGGGATGTGAGATGAGGAGGAAGAAGGGAGAGCTCTCGATAGATGGTCTATGGAAATTAATTGTTTCTCCTTCATAGTTCTGTGAAACAAACAGTAAGCATTTTATTTCTCCAACAAAACTGGAAAATTTGTAAGGAAGAACACCCATAGAAAAATAAACTGGAGAAAAATCTATAACTGAAGTGACTATGGAACAGAATCTTGTAACCTAAAAGTGAACAAACAAGTTAATTAAAAAAAAAAGAAACTGGGTAAATTTGAATCAGTTCCATATACATCTTAGAAATAAGACATTTATTAGAGAAACTTGGTGCAAAGATTTTTTCCCCAATTAACTTTCCCTTCTAATCTTAACTATGTTGGATTTGTTTGTGCAAAAGCATTTTAATTTTATGTAAAAATCATCCATTTTATTTTCTATAATCTTATTTATTCCATATTTGATCATGAATGCTTCCCCTATTCATAGATACAAAAGACATATACTTTTCACTTATTTCTCTAATTTCTTCCTGATGTGCTCTTTTAGATCCAGAGAAATAAAATATAAGCTGCATACCCCAAATGATTAATGGTCTAAGTATATGAGCAAAAAGTTTTCAAAAGAGAAGAAAATCAGGCTTCCTATAGCTATATGAAAAAAATGCTCCAAAACAATAATAATTAGAGACATTCGGATTAAAACAATTTTAAGGTTCTCACACCCATTGTGAGTGTGGTAACAAAAATGATGAAAAGAAAATGACAAATGTAGGGACTGCGAGAAAACAGGAATATTAATGCACTGTTGGGGCTGTGTTAATTGATCCAATCATTCTGGAAAGAAATTCAGAATTATGCACAAAAAGTCACTATACTGGGCATGCCTTTGACCCTCTGCTGGCCTATCCCCAAAGGCAGAGAAACAAAGAGAAAGATCCTATATGTACAAAAATATAGTGACTTTGTGGTGACAAAAAAACTGGAAATAAAGTGGGTATCCATCAATTGGGGAATGGTTGAACAAACTGTGGCTTATGAATATAATGGAGTGTTATTGTTAAGTGGTTTCAGCCATGTCCGCACTTTGTAACCTCATTTGGGGTTTCTTGGCAGAGTGGTTCTCCAGTTCATTTTAGAGGTGAGAAAACTGAGGTAAACAGGGTTAGGCCATGCCTAGAGTCACTTAGCTAGTAAGTGCCTGAGGCCAGATTTGAAATCAGGAAGATGAATCATCCTGACTCCAGACCCAGTGTCTGGAGAAAGAAAAGGAAGGAAGGAAGGAAGGAAGGAAGGAAGGAAGGAAGGAAGGAAGGAAGGAAGGAAGGAAGGAAGGAAGGAAGGAAGGAAGGGAGGGAGGGACGAAAAGAGGGAGGAAGGGAGAGGGGGAGAGAGAGAAACAATTGTGTTGCTCAACCGGAACAGGCCAATTGGGTCCCCAGTGAGGCAAGTACTGCTACTCAGAAATCTTTGTCCTTTGTTCTTGAAGAGGATCAATGACATCAGGAGGGTGATGTCTTGACCTGCAAGTGAATTAGATTTAAGTGAGGCAGGCTATGTAAAGTCACCAGCCTCACACTCTCCTCAGAGCCATCTGGGCCTAGTAGCAAGATATAGAGGACCACTGGAGATGGCCCCTTGTTGTGCTGTTAAAAAGGAATAGATTATTTCAGAGAGACATAGAAAGACTTGTATGAACTGATGCAGAATGATATAAGCAGAACCAGGAGAAAAATTTATGCTATAACATCAATATTAGAAAAATAATCCTTTTGAGAGACTGAGGAACTCTGATCAGCTACCTAATCAACCATGATCCCAGGAGACTGATAAAGAAGGCCACCCAGCTCACAACAGAAGGGTAATGGATTAATATGCAGAATAAAAAATGCATTTTGGATGTAACCAATAAGGAAATTTGTTTTGCTTGACTATACTTGTGTACAAGGATTTTCTTTTTTCTTTCTTTTGTCTTCCTTCCTTTCTCAATTTTCTTCTTTCCTTCTTTCTTTCTCCCTCTCTTTTTCTTTTTTCTTCCTTCCTTCCTCCCTCCCTTCCTTCTTTCCTTCCTTCCTTCCTTCTTTCTTTCCTAATTTCTTTTTCCCCCCTTTCATCCTTCCTTCCTTTCTTCTTCCTGCTTTTTTTTTTCAGTTAAAGGTGGGAGGTAGATGAGAGAAAAATGCAGTTAAAAAATTGAAGTGCTCACAAATTTTTTCAAAGAAACTGTGGGACAGCAATATCAGAAGAAGGAGTTTTGAGAATAGACAGAACTGAAGCATGAGATGTCTGTACTCCTATTCATTTTTAAGTAATAATAACAATACATTAAAAGTCAGCAATTCACAATGGCTAGAAGACTGGTCTTGGGGCCAGTTAATCCTAGTTCAAGTTCAGCTACTGATACATAGTGGCTGCATGATCTTGAACAATTTACTCAATCTTCCGATATGACAGGTGGTTCTCTAAACTGATAAATTACAGATGAATTGCAGATAGTCTGCCTGGTGGAGGAAGTTTCTAAACAGATGAAATTACAGGTTCTGACAAATAATAATACCTTACATTTATACACAACTTTATAGAATTATAAATGCTTTTAAATTTTATTTGGTCTTCCTCGGAACCCCATTATCAACTATGGGACCTCAGGCAAGTCACTTAATCTCTTAGATCCTCAGTTTCCTCATGTGTAACATGAGGAGACTGGATTGGCTGACCTCTGAAGTCCTTTCCTGTGATGCATCTATTACCCTTTGATCTTTTAAAGCATGTAGGCAGGCAGAGAGGGAGTTTACATCTTCCTTTTATAGATGAAGAGCTTGAGACTCAGGGAGGATACAGGACTTGTCCAGCATTTTAATGAGAGGCTGACGTAGGAACCCAGGTCTGGCCTCTAGGATAGTGGCTTTTTCCCTTCTATTACATCATTGACCAGGCACTTTGTGGGAAGTCAGAGAAAGAGAGAGAAGGAGTGGGGAAAGAGAAAGAGTGAGAGACACAGAGAAAGGAGAGGAAAGAAAGCCTGTCCTGAACCCTGCAGTCCATGTTATCTCTTCACTCACCCTTAAAAATACACCCAATATAAGAATAGGAAGGTGGTTACCAGGCAACTTGCTGAAACAAAGACTGACAGTTTTTAGTCATAGAAAATATTCATGGAATACAGAACGTGTTCCATTATTCAACAGCCAGATCCATTTATTAATTGAAAATAGATAAGAGTTTAAGCAAAAACAGTGATACAAACCAGCTAGCCAGATTTAAAATGAAGTGAGAGGGTATTACAGAATAAAAATCTCAGCACGAATGATCCTAAGGTAGGTACAGTGTTAAATGTACATTGGTTACAAGTACAACGCTGCCTTTCTGAGGGGCCTAGCACAGTTAAGTGAGTCTAATACTTACAGGGAGAAGGAGGAAGACTTCAGAAATTCCATTGCTATGTGTAATGACCAACAATTTAAAGGTAGAGGTCTTCCTCTTACAAGCCTACCAGGCAGCTCCAACCCCATGAGAAGCTGCCAGAGGAGAAGTTTAAATATTTCAAAGCATTTCTAAACAAGAGGCAGAGATTTACTCATTCCAAGCCAATCCTAATTCCTGCTGGTCTTGATGCTTAAAGTCAGCTAAACATGTCAGTCAGTGTGAGCAATAGGGAGAAGAGGATTCTTTCCCTGTGATAGATTATTACCCACAAAATTCTGGCTGTCTGGAACCCTTAATTTATCAAGGGTTTATTTCTCCCCTTTCTGCTTCCCCTACTTATGTGTATGTTTCAGAACCCTGGGCTGAAAGCAGCTACTAGCTTTGCCCCTACGCTACTTTTGCTCGCAGTGTTTTCTCAAGGCTCAGAGAAGCTCCCGTGTAATTTGTATGCTCTGGTTCAGCTGCTTCAGAGGAAGAACCCAAAAAGAGAAGACAAGTAGTGAGGAAGGAGAAGAGCATCTCTGGATCTCAAGGTGCTCTGAGCAAGTAGGAAGCTGGAAGACGCGGAAGCACGTGGGGAATTTTACCCTCATTCATTCTAGGGTAGAAAATGGAGACTCGTTTGAGTAGAGTAAGAAGAAGGCAGTTCCCATCCCACATACGGGGCCCTTTGTTTGTAGGGCAGGATTCTGGAAACGTTAAATAGTCATTTGGGCCCTCAGTACAAAAAGCTATAAACACCATAACTCCTTTTCCTCATTCAGGTACTGGAAAGTGTGTGCCGTCTCCTTTAGAGTAGCTGCTTGAAAATCTTTGTAGTAGAGACTTAATAACCTGGAACCATACTGGGGTCTAGGGGTGAAAAAACTATAATACCTTTAAATCTCTCCCGGTTCAGCTGCTGAGAAATTTGCATAGTCTCTGGAGAGAAAAAAACCAATTCCATCAATTGAAGGAGATTTAAACAAGAGTAAGAAAGAGGCAGAAAGAATCCCTGAGCAACAGGTATGTTACTCATGGCCTAGATTTCTTCTAGAGAAAGGGAATCCTTCCACAAAGAAGGGAAGGGTTTGCTTGACTTCATTTGGACTCAAGCATGAATGCTTTCTGTATTCTTTTCTGTGTTAGGGACCAGGCAACAAAAGATCCCCAATATGACCTAGGCCTTTTGTGTCAAGAGGGAACCTCTACCACAAGAGTTACCTTATTAATAATACCAGTTCTCACGGAAATATTTCAAAATGCCTCAGCTTTCACAAGGAACAAAATCCATATAAAGATGTGAAACTTTTGGCTTTCATTTCTATTTTTCAAATCCTGAATCTTTCTCAAGACTATTATTTTAATGAAAAAGCATACTTTTAACTTGTATGATGTGCTATAAGGCACACTACAAAAATAAGTGTAAATATAGTCTGACATGTAGACATTGTAATCAAGACAGATAACATTGGTGCAAGCAAATCTGAAAAATTACATACATACATACAGATCGATAGATAGATAGATAGTAGATAGATAGATAGATAG
>CM053597.1:52921265-53000289 GCA_028646575.1 Pseudocheirus occidentalis
ATGGATGGATGGATGGATGGATGGATGGATGGACAGACAGACGCATAGATAGAGATATATAGATATATAGCCCTAACACTGGGCTTGAGGGCAGGGAGATAAGAAATGTACTTGACATCCCACGTTGAAGCTCTGGACCTGTTTTATGCAATAATAGTAGAAAATGATAATGCTAATTAGGACAACTAGACATGAGTTAAATAATCTCTGTAAAGTACCAGGAATTATAACCACAATGTTATATGGTTGTGATCCATGATTGAGGCAGGTAGGTGGTACAGTGGATAGAGTACTGACTCTGGAGTCAGGAGAACCTGAGTTCAGATCCAGCACCAGACACTTGACATTTGCTGTGTGACTGGGCAAATCACTTAACTCCTATTGCCTCACACACAAAAAAACCAAAACAAATAATTTCCATGATTGTTTCTGTTGCAAAATATATTACTAGTTCCCAACAACTTACTTTTATATTATCTAACTATTGGAATACAACCAATTGTATTAATAAAATGTTGAGATCCACTCTATAGCTATAGTAAATATATGCTAACTTCTTGCCCCCTTTCCCAAAAACCCACGTACATATTCTGATGAAAATAAAATAAAATTAAACAAATATTTATTAAATACTGTACTATATACAATAAACTAGGTACACAAATGTAAAATGAGATGTGGTCCCAGCCCTCAAGAAGTTTATAATCTGCTAAGGGGATCAGATAAGTATGTAACTGTACTACAAGTTGTAATATGTCATAAATGTACAGAAGAAATCCAAATAAAGATGTAAGGAAGTAGAGCTCGCTTTTAGTCAGAGAATAAAGGAAGGCTTTATGGACCATGTGGCAACAATGGGAGGTGAGGTAGTTGTAGAACTTGAAGGAAGGGAGGTATTGCAACAGCTGGCAGTCTGGAAGGAATCTTTTCCAGGTATCTGGGATAATTGCTGTAAATGCCACAAGCAGGAAAGGGCAGGGCATGGCCAGAAGTCACAGGATCAGAGATATAGAGCTTGAGGGATGTTAGAGACCACCTGGACCAAACCTCCCCATTCTGTAGATGAATAAGCAGGCTCAGACTACCTATTTGGGGCCACACAGCTAGTAAGCATTTGGGTTGGGATTTGAACTCCTTTCTCTGCCTGCCTCTGATAATCAATAAATAGTCCAGTCTGGTTAGAATGTAAAATGTGTTGAAGGCCAGGAGTAATGTGATAACCCTAGAAAGGGATGTGAAGCGAGATTGTACGAGGGTCCAGAATGCTGAGTTATGGAGCAAAACCAGACAAAATTGAACTAGAAAGAAGATCCAGAGTAGACTGAGTTTATTTCAGGACCATCGTGTTCATTTAATTTGTACCCATGTCTTTTAGAGCTCAGACGTGTGACCTAGTACTTATTTTCATGATTACGTGTCATTTGCTGCTATGACAGGCTGCCAGCACCTAGCACAGGGCCTAATTCTACACAGCAGAAATGTGCCATGTTAGTTGATTTGCTGGCTGGCTGACAGAAAGGTATGACATAGTTAATATAGACCTTAGTCTTATTTCTCGGTTACTATGAACGAAGGAATTCCACTCCTGGATTGGCCACGACCACAAGGTTATCTGGTTACCGGGTCAAATGAGGATACTTTAGCTGAAAGACCACAGGAGGATTGACCTGAGAAAACATTCTTGAACTGATAGCACCTGATTCAGGCATGCAGCAAGAAGGGAAACGTGGAGGGAGATGTTTTCCTATATGCTTCAGGGCAGAGAAACATGATACCAAATAAAACTTGGCAACTGGAGACTGAAAAAATACATAGCCTGTTGACAAATACATTTCAAGTTCAAGTCTTGTGAAGGAGTTTACTTTCTAAACATAAGACATTAACATTAAGGAAAAAGTTTTATTGAACTTTTTTTTCTGAAAAAGGATTAGTTTATTCTATCTAATAAGAAGGAAGATTAGTTTGTTCTGCCTGCCAAGTGTACCCTTGTTAGCTATGCAATATGCAAAAATATGTGCAAGAATCAACAATGAAATTCATTAAAAACAAAATTTCAGAAGGGAAATGTAAGATCAAGGCTGCATTTTGACTGGCAAATGGTTCTTACATTACAAATGTCAAAGATTTTATATTTTTAAAAAAAACTTTATTTATAGGATTTGTTTCTAAAAACCTTTAGCCACAGACATCCCAATTTTTTCCTTCCTCCATTCAGAGGCACACACAAAAAAGAATTTTACCACTCACCTGGACTTCAGGGCTTTTCTTCTAGTATATGCAAATTCTAGATTCTGAGAACCAGATGTACTTTCTTATCTTAACTCTAGTTTCCCTGAACTTTTGAGAAGAATCATTCTCATTTTCTTTGCAAGGCATTATGCCAAATGATCAGTATCGATGCATATATGCACCCAAATGGAAGAAAAAATATATATCTAATTGTTGTAATTATTGAGTTGTATCTAACTTTTGTGACCCGACTTGGGGTTTTCTTGGGAAAGATACTGGAATGCTTTGCTATTTCCTTCTTTAACTCCTTTTCCAGATTAGGACACTGAGGCAAACAGGGTTAAATGACTTGTCTTACTGACTCCAGGCCCAGCACTCTAACCATTGCACCGCCTAGATGACCTATTATATCTAAACATGAAGGTATATCTAGATATGAGGAGAAAAACTGTGGCTTGTATTTTTAAATACCACATATTGAAAACTTCTTTCATATGTTTACTTCTTCGCTTATATATTTTTTCATTCATTTATTCATCAAACAAGTAATTATTAAGTGACTGTTATGTGGCTGACATCCTGAAGAATTCTCTTTAAAAAATACTAGCTTAAAGAATTTACAGTATCATTAGAGAGATCAGGTGTGCACATGAAAATTAAGCATCAATACAGGACACTTAACTTATTCTTAATCGTTCATTTTAGTCTAATCTACCAGGATCCTGGAACTGATATCCTGGACAAACCAGAGAAAAGAGGTCACAGTTCAGAAGTTGTTAGGAAATTTGCAACTTTCAGCAAGCTTGTGACACAAGCTCATCTCAGTCCAGTCTCTTGGTAGATTCTTGGTTTGGGAGGAGTAGGGATCATCAGAAAACAGAATAGCTGAGATCCATCCATTTAACTAAGTTAAAGGATGCTGGATATTTGTGGCCCATTTAAAGTTTGTGAGTGCATTAAGACTTTAAATACATTAGTTTATGGGCAGCTAAGTTGGTACAGTAGATAGAAGGCTGGGCCCACAGTCAGGAAGCCTCATCTTCCTGAGTTCAGACATGGCCTCAGACACTTACAAGTTGTATGACCAGGGCAAGTCATTTAACTCTGTTTGCCTGAGTCTCCTCATTTGTAAGATGAGCCAGAGAAGGAAATGGCAAACCACTCCAGTATCTTTGCCAAGAAAACCCCAAATGGGTTCACAAGGAGTCAGGTGACACTGAAATAAATGAACAACAGCAAAAAACAAGGTTGAGGGTTAACAAAGACAATGGACATGCTCCTGGACATGGATTATCTTGGTGCTTTTCTTAGCTCCTCATTGATGATAGAGTTGAACAGGTGAGACTAAAAATTTTAAAACAGGGGAATCCCTGTGGTTGAGGTACTCAACTTCTCATCTCTTAAAAACTTAACCCTTGTGTCTCTTTAAGAATGCCACAATGGAGATTTCTTTCTCCCTTCCCCTTTTCCCTGTCCTCCCCCTACACACACACATAGTGTTTTTGCCATCTGGCAGCAGAAAGCATATGGCTATAAAATGTGTGCTTATTACATACAGTTGAAGAGGAGAATTCAAGAACATGCCTTCCTGAACCACAACCTTCTATGAAGAAGCTGGAAAAGAGAATTGGAACCTAGAAGCGGGATCCTGATATTCAGAAGATGGAAAGCCTCAGAGATGAAATTCTGAGGAAATAGAATTGGTGAGTCTTCCTGCCAGTGGAGACTATGGCCAACACTCCTGGTGGAAAGCAGGAGTGCTTTCCCAGGAGCCCAGTCAAAATAACCTACTCATTGAAGAAGAGGTAAGAGATTATCACAAGAGTACCTTACAGTATCAAAGGCATGAGTTGTCTATCCACTTGTGTTTCTCACCTGTGGTACCATCATATGGAATCTCTGTACTCATCCATTCTCCCCTCTGTGTGCATATTTGTGGAAGAGTATGCCTAAGTTTATGGGGGCTGGGGGTGGGAAATGTTCTATTATAAATCTTACTACAGTATGAGTAATTCCTCCTCAAGCTAATTGTGTCTTCTGGCTGACTATGGAAAGATATGCTCATTAATGGTGGCTTGTAAGCTGTAATTTTAGGTGTACAGACCCACAGAGTACCTTAAACCTCAGGTAGCTGTCCCCCAGAGAACTCACCCTATGAGTGGGAGTTTGGGGAAGAGGAAAGACCTCAGGTGTTACCTAAGACCTCAATCAGATAGCCACCAAACCCAATGCACAGACTTTTTCCAGGAGAATGCACAGAGGATCACCATCACAGACCCATGGAAATCCACCAAGGGAACCAGATCCCTTACAATTGCATTCTTCTGCCCCACAGAGGTCTCGCCTCGTTCTCTGGCTCTCCTTCCTTTCCAAAATACACAGCTTAACCATTATAATACGCTAGACCATCCTACCCAGGAGTCCAAATGGCTGGGCTCTCCCTCCTTTTATCTACTGCCCACGGGCAAACTTCAGAATAGGAGAGGAGCTAATGTTGTTGTGCTATTAGCAGCAGCTGCTGCCTTCCTGTCCTGACTTCCTAATCACAGTAACACAATCACAGTCACAGAATGATGTCTCAGGTCAGTGCAGCCTCTCATGGATATAACAGGGCAGGCCTCAGTCTAAGAGACCTTGGAGTTAATTTACTTCCCAGTCTCATTCCATGTGTCACCTGTTGTTGTTCAGTAACATCCAACTCTTTGTGGTCCCGTGAACTATACTGTCCATGGGGTTTTCCTGGCAAAGATACTAGAGTGGTTTGCTGTTTCCTTCTTCAGTGTATTAAGGCAAACAGAGGTTAAGCGTCTTGCCCAGAGCCACACGACCAGTAAGTGTCTGAAGCCAGATTTTAGCTCAGGTTTTCCTGACTCTGGGCCTGGTACTATATCCACAGAATCATCTCACCTCTGTGACCTAAGGAGGCTTGATCTGATCCTAGTTTCCTCCCTCAATTCATAGATAAAGGAGAGAGAAAGGGACACCATTTCATTTCTATTTCCCTCAACAATATCTAAGTTTTGCTGAAGAGGTTAAATTTGTTGGGGGCCTGATGAACCTTGGCTACATTCCATTGGGACTTGGTGAATCCTGGCAAGGAGTTTACTAGCAGGAAACTGGGGAAGGGGTAGGGATGGAGAGTCAGGGAACATGAATAGCCTCCGAAAGACCAAAGCTTTGAGAAGAAAGACTGAGTTAGACTTAAGGGCAACTCCTTCACCTTACTCCATATATCACCTCCTATTCCAATATTCATCTCCCGGCCTGAACTTCTTTCTCCTACTTCCATTTTTCTCATTTGCTCAGCATGTTCAGCATGTTGGATTTGTCCCTCCAAAGAAACCTTGGCACTGACTTGCTCTGGCTTCAGAGTAGAACCTAACTTGGATCCCGAACCCTCTCCCCAAAAGAGAATTACTTGTTCCTTGTCCTGCCTATCCTAAAGCCCCCCTCCAGCAATGCATTTTCCCCATATTCTCTAAAGTTTTTTTAAATTTCACAGATATGATTTAATACATTTTGCTTGTTTTAATTTATATTCCTTTCTTCTCCTTTTCCTCCTCCTCCTCCTCCTCCTCCTCTTCCTCTCTTTCTCTCTTTCTTTTCTTTTTGGAGGGGGGAGTGCAGGGCAATTGGGGTTAAATGACTTGCCTAAGGTAACATGGCTAGTAAGTGTTAAATGTCTGAGATCAGGTTTGAACTCAGGTACTCCTGACTCCACGGCCTGTGCTCTATTTGCTGCACCACCTAGCTGCCCCAATTTATATTTCTTTAGTCAACTATTTTTAAGAATTTTTTACATTGTCATTATTTGTATTTCTTTTTTTTTTAGAAACTCTTTTTACTATCCCTTGACCACTTAAAATATATACTATATTTCATATATTGTAACAACAAAATGCACTAAGACACAGGATTTATACACAGAACAAAAAACAATTATAAAAGAAATAAAAGAGGGGAAACATGCAGAGTTGAATGGCTGAGTCATGGGAATAGAGCAATGTAGCATCATTACTACACATCAAGGCAAATTTGCTGCTATACCAACCAAATTACCAAGGGAGACTTTACAGAATTATACAAAGTAATAATAAAATTCACTTGGAGAAATAGGATATCAAGAGACAAAATGAAAAAATATATAGGAAGGAGATGACTTAATGCTGGTAGATATTAAACAATATTAAAAAATAGTAATTGCCAAAATTTTCTAGTAGGGGAATTGTGGGAAAATGGTGGCATGTTAGAACCTAAAGGATCCAAAATCCCCCACAAACACCCCCAATAAAGTTCTAAAAATACACCTGAAGAAACAATGATAAAGAAAATCAAAATCACTTAAGACTTGGATAAAAAAAATTTTTTAACCTTATTAGTGAAATAGACTAGATAAAGCAAGATGTAGAAACAAATAGGAAGAGTCTAATGATGAACATGGGAAAGGAAACATTTTATCTGAACTGCTGTAAAAATGGCAAAGTGGCAAATCCCCTGAAAAATATTTAGTCCAGAAATATAGATATACATAGATATTTATCAATAAATATCTATCTATATATGTATGAGAAAAAGACAGATGAGAGAGAGAGGAATAGGGAAGGTGGAGAAAGAGGAAGAGAGAGAGACAGAGAGAGAGACAGAGAGAGAGACAGAGAGAGAGACAGAGAGAGAGAGAGAGAGAGAGAGAGAGAGAAACCCTAATAACTGAGGGCATAGTATAAGAGGTGGGAAGCTGTACATTGAGGAAAGCTAGGAATTCAGGAGTCAATGGAGAATGCATCTCTTCCATAAGGGCAATGAAGCAAGGAATGGCCTATGAGGATCAGGGGACGGGTGGCAGCCTACTTTGTTTGGAACAGAAAGTAAATGAAGAAGAACAATATGAAATAAGACTGGAAAGGTACAGTAATTGGTAGCTAGATTGTGGAGAATTTTCCATATCTGGCTGATGGATTTGTATTTTAATCTCAGGGCAAAGAGGGAGCCGTTGCGTATTTCTTTGTAGGAAGGGTGACAAGGTTCTATCTCTTTCAGGAATATTTTATCAGCTATATGGAGAATGAAAGAGGGAGAAAATGCATTCAGGGAGAGCAATGAGGATGCTCTTGCAATTATCCAGGTGCAAAGTGATGAGGCCCTGAACTAGGGCAGGGGCTATATGAGTGGAAAGGGGTTGGATGTGAGAGATGTTGGTTAATGAATTCAGATCATTTCTGGCTGAACTACTTCCTGAGGGAGTCAAAGAACCAGCACATGTAGTTGCTGAACTGCTTTTGGCAATGTTGGAAAATGAGCAGTGCCCTCAGACTAGAGAAAAGCAAGTGTTGAACCAATTTTCCAAAAAGGGAGTAGTCTTTAAACACTAGGCAGGGGAGTTCGCCTGACTTCTAAAACATGTTATTAAAGGAATGATTTGTCAGCATTTAGAAAGGGGAAGTGGTGATCACCATGAGCCTGCAGGGATTAATCAGAAACTGGTCATATCAGACTAACCTTATTTCCTTTTATGACAAAGTGACTAGACCGGTAGATCAAGAGAACACTGTAAGCCCAATTTGCGGTACCTGCCTAGATTTTAGTACAGCATTTGACAGAATCTCTGGGCTGTCTCAGAAGGGAATGGAGTTTCTCTTTACTAGGGTCATGGGCACTGTCATGGGTGAAGACCCCACGAGATTCCTCACTGATGAGCCTATCCACAGGGAGGAAACCAAGGAGCTTGCTTCTAGGAACAGTGTAACAATGCCTAAGAGAGGTGGCTTGGAGCATGAGTGGTCGTTCTTTAACAGGTGTCCAGTTAGCTAACCACCTAGAAAACAGGAAGCAATCCAGTTTCTGAGGCACACAAGAAGACCTTTCAGTTCTGGCTACTTCCTCTGCATCGTTCACTCTTTTGACTTCATTTGGTAACTCTTTTGCTCTTAGGATCCAGTGAGAGCCCATGATATGAGAGAAGAAACCCTAGGGAGTTCTCTCTTCTAAGGCCATGTGGTCCTGAGAAATAAGGGCAGAAGAGAAGGGAGTAAGCATTTTATACTACCTTCGATGCACTAGGAATAATACTATGACTGTGTCAGATAAGCACTTCACAAATGTTATCTCATTCGAGTCTCATAGCAACCCTGGGAGGTAGGTGGTATTATTATCCCCCTTCTATAATGGAGGAAAAGGAAGCAAACAGAGAATACATGGCTTGCCCAATGTCACACAGCTAGTAAGTGTATTGAGGCCAGATCTGAATCGTGGTCTTCCTCATCCCAGTTCCAGTGTTCTATCTGCTGTGCCGTCTACTTGTCTCAGTCCTTGACTTTTTAATTTGTTCTTTTTCCTTTTAAGCGAAGAGAAGGGGCCTCACAATCTGGTGAGTTCAAAAGGTAATCAGGAACCTTCCACAGTCCCAGAATCTGGATTCCAGAGTCAGTGCAGCACTGAAGCCCCCCCAAATGGGGTGATTTTTCAGGCATGAGCTTCAGGACTCCAGCCCAGAAGAAAGATACATCTAGCAATGATGCCAACTTTGAATGGGAATTCAGTGGAACCAACACTATGTAAGAACTGAGCTAAGTTTTGAGCCTACTTCCCCAGAGACTCAGGTTTCTATGGGAGAGTAAGCCCTGGAGATATTGTGGAAATATTCGTATATTTTTTCTTGCTGTGTCTTTGAAGTAAATTGTTGCTGTTTAGTTGTTTCAGCCATGTCCAACTCTTCATATCCACACTTGGGGTTTTCTTGGCAAAACTGTTTTCTTCTCCAGCTCATCTTACAGATAAGGGATTGAAGACCCCATTGTGAATGTTTCCTAATGTTAAGGGGTTGAATGGAACTGGAATGCTAAGTCATAAGTCCATAACAAACAGCTGATGGGGTTCAAACCAATAGCAGCAGAGAAAAAAAGCTTCCCCAACCCCTACTCTCAAGATATCCTGGAATTCTGAGAGACAAGTATAGCCAGACACGTTCTGAGAGAGGGAGCCAGAGTTCTAACCACGTTACACTGGAGGCCTTAAGTAAAACCTGGATAACCATTTGTGTTACAGAGTAGAATTTCATTCACGTACAGGCTAGATGAGAGAAGATTTACAGGGGATGAGAGATAGAGAGTGTTATTACCAGAAATGACTATAATATAAAAACAAAAGGTAAAAGAATCAATAAAACTCTCCTCCAAAGGAAAAAAAATATCTAAATCATAAACTATTATAGGTCCAAGTTATATGAACTCAAAGATCATTAAAAATCTTAAAGACTTAATTCTGCCCCAGAAAAAAGGAATACCCCAAAGATCCTTTGGCCCTTCCCTCTTCCAAGGTATTCAAAAGAACTGACAGTTGCCCACTTTGGTAGGAAACAGTGAATGACCCAGGTGACTGAGTCCCTTGTGAATGAGAAAAGATTTTGCCTTAATATGACTTGCTCTCCCAACATCCCAGTGTTACTGGGGATTAGTTGTCCAGATTGTATGATAAATTATGAAAGGCATTTGGGAAAGATCCCCTTAGAAAAGCATCATGGCCCATCCAGTCAGAATCATCAGTCACAATCTCCCTAGCCAATGTTCCTTCCCCAGGACTGAGACTATCAGGACGTGTTGGAGGGGAATAAGTTGTACTGATTCCTTTGTACCCCCAGTGCCTCTCTCTCTGATCCTCAGTTTTGCAGTCCGTAAAGTACTTGTAAGTCTTACAGTTTCAAATAAGACAACATGTGAGATATTCTTTGTAAACTATAAGGCACTATATAAATGTCACATGATTTTCATGGTATTGTCGTTGTTTCTTTGGAAGTTCCCATCAATAACTGACCAAAGCTACTTGTTGACCAAACTGGAAATTGTCACCTTGTGTGAACTCATTAAACAAAATCAAAGGAATGGCTTTGTCCATTTCTATCCCAGTGTCTTTGCTGGATCCTAAAATCGATGAAAAATGAAAGGCAGGAAATGCCAATTCCACCTCAACTATAGCACTATGAGGGACATCACCAGCTGGGACAAGTATGGTCTAGCTGTTAAAATCAACCTCCTGGCAAAAGCAGTGAAATTTACTAACTTGGAATTTGGGGGGCAGGGGAGGTGGGGGTGAGGTGGGTACCACGACTTCTGGATTTAAAAGGGGATGACTGGAAGATAGTCTTCTAAACTCAATACATAGGTACTCATTCTATTTAGGATATGCAGTGCTCCCAAAGTATTTTCAATGTCCATGAATCCAGTATATTAAGACCTGCACCAGAAAATGATGTTTTATCTCTAGGGAGAGCATCTGTTCCTAGGTTATTGCCCAGCATTCTAAATTGGTTTAAGCTGCCCTCCTATGTCTATGCCAGCATCAGTGATTTGCCAAATTGGAGATTTTCTAATTTGGGAACGAGGAGATGAGTTCCTGGAATACCAACAGGCCAACAGGGCATCTGTGCAAATTCATTCATTCGTTCAGCATGCTAAGGATATAAAAACAAAAAGATAAAACAGTCTATGTCCTAAAGGACATTGTATTGTATAAACTTACATGTATACAGATATGTCAGTACTAGGGAAACAACCTTGACTCTGGAGTCGGAGAACCCGGGTTCAAATCCTACCTTGGACACTTACTAGCTGTGTGACTCCGGGCAAGTGATTTAAACTCTGTGCCTTAGTTCCTTCATCTGTGAAAGGAAAGGGATAGATCTGATGTCCTCCAAGGTGTGTATCTATGATCCCACGTCAATATAAAATAAATACAAAGTAATCAGGCAAAGGAAACTGAGAATCAGGACAGGCCTCTTGTAGGAGAAGTTAGAGCTGAGTCTTAAAAGGAGCCAGAGATTGATTGTGAGAGGCCAAGGAGAAGAGAGAGCATTTTCCAGGCACTGGGGACAGCATGTACAAAGAGGGGGGGGTGGACGATCCTGTACGAGGAAACAAGCAGGGCTGGAACAAGAAGGGCATGAGAGGGGCAGAATGTTCTGTGTTGGCAGATTCCTGTATGAGCCACAGCCCTGCAGTGGTTCCTTGATCTCCCTGAGCACTACTCTTGCTCTTTGCCCA
Source organism: Pseudocheirus occidentalis (assembly GCA_028646575.1). NCBI lineage: Eukaryota > Metazoa > Chordata > Mammalia > Diprotodontia > Pseudocheiridae > Pseudocheirus > Pseudocheirus occidentalis. The sequence continues at coordinate 52,932,527 of CM053597.1, forward strand.
AGTTTTGATCTCTCACTGATCATTGGGAAGTCATCCAAGGCTTGCCAGGCGTCACCACAGGCAGAGGGTGAATTGAATGGACATGAAGAACCAGTTCATCTCAGATACCAAATTGATATGCCTGGATTCACAGCAACAGGTCACCATGGAGATTGAAGAGCCCAGGATTGCTGTGGGGAATATCTTTTCACAGGCCATCCTACTCTCCTCCATATGTCAGTGACTCTAAGTGTATTTTCCCCACAAACTAACTGAGGCAAAAGAGAATCGTACGCTTCAGAAGAAGGAGCTTTTCACAAAGTTGCATTTGTCATATTGAAAGCACCACCGTGCAGAGGGAGACCTGTCACTGCCCACACTGACCATAAGGACCTAGAACATCTTCATACCTTCCCAATGCTCCATCAGTGCCAGAATCACTGGGCACTATGTTTCAGTAAGCTCAGCTTTGCTATCACCCATGTTCCTAAAATGTCACCATCAATCTGCCTCCCCTAACCTTACTGTTCTCATTGAATCCTACTCATCTCTCAAGATACAACTCAATTCACAAATTTTCCAAGAAGCCTCTAGATTTCTCCAGCCCTTATTTATAGAGTCCTCTAATAAGCTCTAAAAGTACTTCTGTGGGCAGTTGAGAGAAGGAAGCTGTAGTAGACAGCAAGAAGGAGGAATTCTTACCAAAGTAGATTTAAGACTCAGGGCACAGAAGGTACAATGGAAGGAATTCAGTTCCCATGTAACCACAGAAGGACGGGAGCAATTGCTTTAAAAGCAACTAAGAAGATAGAGTTGATGGGAAGCTATGAAAGACTAGAGATCATTTGTTTTCTCTCCTGAGAACAAAAAGAGGAATCCTTTCCAGTGTTGGTCAATATGCAGGAGGCGGAGTTAGTGTACCCCTTCTGGGGTCAGAAACACCCCAAGAGGCAAACTGCCAAGGTGCAGGAGTAGAAGCAACTCTCCAATCACTTTCCAATCGCTAGCTGGCAATACCCATTATGAGTGGAGTTATTTTTGGCAGCGTCAGAGTAGGGACTAATGCTGGTGATCATTAGACCAGCCCATTTAATTCTAGGCCAGCCAGATAAATTATAACACAGAGAGGTAGATTTATGCTCCAGCACAGTGTCTGACACATGGTAAGCACTCAATAAATGCTTGTTGAATTGAACTGGATTTATGACTTAAGTAGAGGAGTACAGTGCTATAGGTGCCAAGCAGCTCCTTCACTGGCCATGGCCTTAGATTTCTCCATTCTAATGGGTGAGCGATTTTAACTCCATCCGAATTTCTACTTTATAGTCCTGAGAGTTCAGGGAATAAGTTCTGTGTGTTTTACAAAGCCCATCTGGGGAAGGGTTGTCATGTGTCAATCAATAATAGTTAGGTAAACATGATGGCAGAGAAAGGGCAAACATTAAGGTTGGCAAACAAAGGCTTGCCACAAAGCTCCTGCCTTCCCAGGGGCACAACAGTCAGGGCCATCCATACACAATAACTCTGAAAGAGGTGGGAACAGAAAATCCAGACCACCATACCAAGCCAAAGAAAGCTTCTCAGAATCTTTCCTGTACATTCCACTCCCTATTCTCTCCCACACTGTAATGTGAGACTCAAAAAAAGACATGCCAGTCTGGCAGTTGTACACCAGCGCTGAGGCAGAACAAAGATATCAGAAAGAAATACCCTAAATGAGTTACGAGTGGAGCACTTGACAATTATCTGTAGCATATGGCCTCAGACATATTCTTCTGTTCCCAAACCCATTACTAACGATAATAAATACTAAGAAATTAATTTCAATCTGAAGTTATATATTCACAGAAACACGCAATTCTAATGAAATAGACAAATAAGGACCATAAATTTAAAAACCTATCTCATCTAGCTCATGGAAAAATATAAGTGGCTTGGATTTAGACCATATTTTTGAATTATTTTAATTGACATTGAACTAACAGGATTTTTCTGCAGTCAAATTTTATTATTCACATGAGGGTAACGGGAAGCAATTGCACAAGAATGGTGTGTGTGTGTGTGTGTGTGTGTGTGTTTGGAGGTGGGGTGGTTAGCAAAACAGAATCCAGAAATTGGTATCAAGTTATGAATCTCCATTACTTTACTTTTCACCTCTTTTATTATGATGGTAATGATGACAACACACTTATTAATTGCTTTTTATGTGCCAGGCACTGGCTGAGGGCTAGGAATACAAATACAGGAAAGCAAGGCAGCTCCTGCCTTTAAGGAGGCTATATGCCAGTGGGAGGCGGGGGGGGGGGGGGGAAGACACCACATCAAGGGAAGCTAGAAAGGGGCATGGTTTAGGAGTGATGAGAAGAGATGAGGAAGCCTACTTTCGGGGAGGTTAAGAGTCCAATGTAGCCTTAGGGTCAGTCCAAGATTCCAGTGACAGGGAGATGAGGGTATTGAGGGTAAAGATTAGGATGCAGGTAGTATGATTTGGAAGTAATCAGACCACCACCCATTTTGCCATTTGATCCTACTATGGAAATCCTCTGACAAGGAGAAAATCTGCAAAAGACAAATCAGTGTATTTGTGCGTAGGTGAACAAAACATCTCTCCTAAGTTGAGGTTTCAACTTCATATCAGCAAGAGCACCGTAGTCAGCATTTGACCAGAATGATAAATGACCTAGTGTTAGCCTGGCTGATAGTTATCAGTCTTACAGTGAATCTGAAGAATTCTAGACTATTTATTCCTAAAATTTTCAGCCCACCTAATTCCTAGGGCAACTTCTTCTATCCTACAACTATATGCCAGGCTGTTTTATCCTACTGCCCAACACAATCTGCCCTTGTAATATATATATATATATATATATATATATATATATTCTAAATCAAGACACTAAATTTCTTTTCCATAAGCTACAGTTTATATCCTAGTCAAAACAAAGCACTGAGGTCAACTTTAAAGAAAACCGCACATTCTATCCCTCCCCAGGCTCCTATCCACAGAACTGACAGTTTTCTATGTGTGATTATACAATCTGGAGCAGAGCAGCAGAGATGCTTGAGAATATGAAAATGCATAAAAAATACACTTGGGTCTACAAAAGTCTCTTGTTTTCATTTGTACAGTCTCAGACTAATTATTGAGATTTTCTGCATCTCCCAGGTGCCATTCTTCCTTGAATTCTCTTGGGATATAAACCTGGTTATGTAGCAGGATGAAAAGAAGTCTAGTGTCCTCTTATGAAGCCTGAATTGTTCAAAATGAGTGCTGCATTAATAAGCAAGACCATTAGGATAATAAGATACAATTCTTCCCTAGCACAATGTGTAAATTTAACAAGTCAGAGGTGATAGTTCCTAGTATGCCCTGTAGACATGCAATAAATATTAATTGAATTGAAAGGTGCTAATAAGTCAAGAAAAATCCACATGCTTTCAAATTGTGACAGCCTCCATTTCAGTAGGAATTTTATTTAAGTGAGAAAAGGGGGGGAAAAGGAGTCAAGGTGATTAGAAAGTACCCTCTTGGGAGGAAGAGATGGCAGTGCTCAGTGGCAGTCATCACCACTTTCAGTCATACTCATTTCCCAAGAGTAATGAGATTGAACCCTGACTGGGGCATCATAAGATGATTTATTCCTTTCCAGAAACTAATCCTACAAATGATGTGTTTCTTTTAAATTTTAAGTTGCTAGTTCCCTTCATTTTTTTTTAACGCACTCCTTCTCCTCTGATGACGTATCTTTCACCGTTCTGTTGTATATACCAACTGGGCAGTGTGTTGAGCTATTAGCATCCGTCTGCGTTGATTAATCCATTTTAAGGACATCATAGTGACCATAGTCTCAGTCCACCCCAAAACATGAGAAGATGCATCAAAAGTGAAGCAATTCTGCAGGAAGAAGGCACCAAGTAACACCAATATTGTACAATGATCAAGTATAAATGACTTAGCTATGTTTAGCAATACAGTCATCTGAGATGATTCTGAAGGACTTAGTCAGAAAAGAGATTGATCCTATCCAACTCCAGAGAAAGAACTGATAGATAGTGAATGCACATCAAAGAATACTTATTTTTACTTGCTTTATTTTTCTTCTTGTTGCTTATTTTTTTGTCTGTGTTTTCTTTCACAACATGACTGATATGGAAATAGGTTTTGCATGACTTCACATGTGTAACCTACATCAAATTGCTTGCCTTCTCAATGAGTGGGGAAAGGAGGGAGGAAGGGAGAGAATTTGCAACTCAAATTTTTAAAAAACAAATGTTTTTACATGTAATGGAGGAAAAAACAGTAAATAAGTATATTTTTTAAAAAGAAAAGAAAAAAACAAGACACCAGAACCAAACAGAGAGTATCAGTTAGGACCATATAAAACTCAAATAGGAATGGGAACACTCCACCTTATCAAGGATTTCCACTTGCCTGGGTTGATTTAGAAAACCACACATTATCTGTGTTCTATTTTATTGTTATTTATTAAATGTTTCCCAATTACATTATAATCAGGGTTCAGACCTACTCAGGAATGTAGTGGGCTACAAAATGGCCCATAGGCCTTTGTTGATGTCTCTGAAGTAGGATACTTGCAGGAGGTTAGGACCATGAGGCCAGGCCCATGTCTGTATTGTGATTGAAAGAGTTTAGAAACATTCTACTCCAGGCCTTGCAGGTGAAAAGAGCATATGTGATCAGTCCCACTGAATAATACCAACATAAACCTTTTCAGGGAAACTAGGTATCTCAGAGCCAAGAGTAAAAATAGCTCATCAGAGAGTGCAGTTTAGGCTAGGCTCGAGGCAGAGTCCCAGGGCCCAGCTGCTAATGATTCCAGCTTTCCAGAAGGATAAACAAAAATGTGCTAACTAAATTATAGGAAGCTATTTTATGGGGAACAGATCAAAACACAGAGGTTCTGCATTCACTTGGCTTTTTTCAAATTCACCTAAATGTCATATAAGTAGAAATGAGAAAAATACTTACATACAAAAGAAACTTTTCTTCACTCTCATTAGAACATAGATAAATAAAAGTAAATTCGGCAGATCTGCGTAGCAACTTGGTCAATGACTTAAATATGTAGCCTACAGACAAAAGAAAAATGTCCCATGTGCCAAACAAAAGCAGAATGACAATCCATTCTTATTTAAGTTAATTAATTAATTAATTACCTTTTAGTTTGCACCATTCACTTTATAAGATTTTGAGTTCCAAATATTGTCCCCCTACATCCTTTTCCCCCTTCCCAAGACGGCATATGAGCTGATACAGGCTATGCATGTACAATCATATTAAATATATGTTTACCTGAGTCATGATGTGCAAGAAGAATCAGAACAAAAGGGAAAAACCACAAAGAAGAAAAATAGAGGAAATACGATGCTTTGATTTGGCCTCAGAATCCATAGCTCTTTCTCTGGATGTAGATAGCATTTTCCACCATGAGTCTTTTGAAATTGTCTTAGATTTAAAAAAAGAAAGGAAGAAAGAACAAAAGAAATTGTCTTAGATCATTGTTTTGAGAAGAGCTAAGTTTATCATAGTTGGTCATCGTGCAATGTTGGATAGCCCATTCTGTAATTTGTGATTTTTTTTCTTTTTTTTTTTTTTTGGAGGGCAATTGGGGTTAAGTGACTTGCCCAAAGTCACATGGCCAGTAAGTGTGTCAAGTGTCTGAGACCAGATTTGAACACAGGTCCTCCTGACTCCAGGGCCAGTGCTCTACTCACTGTGCCACCTAGCCACCCTCTATAATTTGTGATAAAGGGGGGAAGAAACATATGTTGCATACACATTTCTCTGAGGAGTGTTGATCTTAAAAAAAATTAGCAGAAGCTGTTTAATTCAGATGTACAGCATTTCAGTGAATAGTTCATTTCTAACCTTACAAATGTGGAAAAAAATCTTTGCTGAATTGAATTGAATGGGAAATCATCCTGGGATAGTTTAGAGACATACTCGCAACACATATATTCAAGTCAAGATCCAAAACCGGTTTGGATTCCGAGTCCAGGAAGTCACAGTGCAGTACACTAGCGGTCATTGTGTATTGACATTTTGCTCTTCTGAGTATGCTTATTGCATTACATAGAATGGAGGTGACTGGAATAGGTCCATGAAACAGAAAAGAGCTCAGATAATAACCCCTTAGAAGATAAGAGGAAGCAAATGGCATTTGACTGGGGTTCCCTCAATCCCCTGACCTGGTGAACAAGAAAATCCTTTTGAATCCTTCAGTTGTTGAAACTAATGCAATCCCCTGTCCAGATCCAAATAGAAAAAGGTCTTTTGTACTCATGTACAGTGTTGTTTTGTTCTGTGAACCATGAATGCCTTTCTTATTTGATTCAGTCTACTAGTGCCTCATTACTATAATACAGTCTTAATGACTGTTTAATAAAGAATCTAGCCCTGTTGGACTTGCCTTTGAATGCCTTGATTTAACAAAAATGGGACAAAATGATGTGAAATCTAGTTGAAAGCCATCATTGCCTAACTTCTAACAGGTCTGGGAGAGTACCCTGAAAGGTATTTCAAATGAAAGGTACATTGATACAAAACTGTAGCTCATAAACCCCTAATAATGGTCTTCCCCCCACCCCAGACCAACCAAAGAGTATATTAGTTGAAAGCAAAAAGTACTTAATTAAATACTATAGTAAGATTTTTTAAAGATTTAAGTAACAAGAAAAAGCCTTCCATACATACATATGTAATCTTCTTCACAAATTCTCATACCTCCTATAGAAGAGAAAACACTCTAGGCACATACCGGATGTTAGAAGTATGCATCCCTATGAAGTACTCATAAGAGAGGGCACAAAAATAGGAATTATGCACTATTTGGACAACTTACGTCTGTAGGATTGTATACAGCTAGAACCCCTTTCCAACTCTGTTATTTAACTATTTTCTATAGTAAACGGCTCTCTGGTGAATTTTGATTGCTTTCTACTCTTGTATTCTGCTATCTTCCACTGTGCTGCTCTGTGTTGGTCTTCTGTGGTTATCACTACTACCATATACTGGTCTTCCTTCTAATTGCAGCCTCTCACTTTCCCCTCCCCAGCATGACTCTTAGCTCTTAAATTCATAGTTCCTGGTATATTTTCAGTTCTTTTTTGAATCATATCCCTTCCCCTTAGCATCCAGCCAATAGAAGCCTTTAGGTTAAGTCTATCTTAACCTTCATCCTGAGTTACTACTTGGGATGCGTTAACATTTCTTTTAGCTTCCATCATACTCTTGGTGATTTCAGTGTCTAGCCAGAATCCACATAAGTCACTCTAGACACTTTGCTTAGCAAGACCAGGTTCCGTGTTGATTGGCCAACAATAGGACCCTGATCAAGCCCTACTTGGTCATGGTTTAGGCCAAGATTGGCTCAGAGTGAATGCAAGTAGCAATTGTTTCTGTTTTGACTAGAAACCCTGAGGATCTTCCTCTTTCAGGTTGATTTTTTTTTTCAAACAAGGTGAAGAGGTCATTCTCTGCCTGATTTCTTACCTTGCCTTAATCTACTAATGGATGTTGCCTCAATCAAACTGAGATCTGCTAAAGACCTTAGCTTGAAAAGGCCAAGGATATACCCCTCTCCCCCAACTTCATCCTGGGCTAGTTGTCCTGATCTATATCTTGCCACTAGACCCAGATGGATCAGGAAAAGAAAATAAGACTTATGACTTTGAACAGCCCTCCCTCATTGAAATCCAATTCACTTGCAGATCATGTGTAATGCCAATCATGGCAGCATATTTGAAGGCTGCGGCTGTGAATAATTTTAAGGGCCTAATTGCTAGGCATAATGGATGCTCTTTTATTCAGAACTGAATTTTATTCAAGAAACTAAAGTATTCACAGTTCATAACAACATAACTTATTACTAAGGTAGCCATATAGCCTTAAAAAACCCATATCATTCAGTGTATACACACACACACACACCTATATGTATATATAAACATGGCACATAGCACATATCATTGCATTCAATATATAACATAGTATCCCCCAAAATACTTGTTCATACAATCAGGGCATCCCAAGACAGAGTCTTCCCTAGTACAACACATCCTTAAGGAAAAGAAAAAAAAAAGCTGACCACTTCCAGCTAGTGCTTGGGTTTACATGCAGGCAGTTCTCTGGTCCTGTTCCTTCTCTCAGCTCATGGAGGAAGCAGCTACTCCACTCTAAGCTCCCCCTGCTTCTGTCTGACAGGGGACTCCTGGGGCTCCTGCCTGAAGCTTCTTTCTCTGGGAAAACAAAACTTAACAGGACAACAACAATATTTACACTCATCACCAGCACTGCCATCTTAATTCACTTTTAAAGCCCCAAGGCTCCTTTGATAACAGCTCTTAACTAGAGCTTAAGCTATGCCAGTGGGCATATCTTCAATGGGCAGATCTCTGCCCTAGAACTCAATTCACTTTTAAAGCCCAGAGACTCCTTCATTGAGTCTCTGCTGCTGCCTCCACTAGCCTTCTCAATGTTCCCCACTCAATGCTCATTCTTTTCTTCATGCTCAATGTTCAATGCTCAGTGCTCATCTTCTTCCTCTTGGTTCACATTCATAGTGGGGGAAGGAAAATTTAAGGGGGGGTGTGTGCTTAGCAAGAGCTACCCAGAGTCTTCTTCCAGGACATCAAGAGTTCTCAGGAGTGAGCCCCAAGTTGATAGCAAGCTTCCAGCTTATTATTTACTTATTTATTTATTTATTTACTCAGCATCTGATTGGCTCAGCGCACATGCATAACTTGAGTTACTTGATTGGCTGAGCCCACCGGTGTAGTGCCACTAGGCATCTGACAGTCTCAGTGCCCTCCAGCCTCAGCATCTAATTGGCTCAAAGGCATAAAGGCTTTTCCTCAGCACCTAATGTGGATTATCAGGGATTAATCCTTCAGATGTTTACAATTTAGCCTGAGACTGGGAAACCAAACTCCAAAGAAAAGCAGCAAAAAATCCCACTTTGCTTGCCATTACATCATGATGTCATCTCCCTAATGCTATGGTCCTCTTCAAGAATGAAGAACAAATGACAATTAACTAGCCTTGAGGTGTTATGGCATTGGAAGTGGAGCAGATCTAAAATGTCATCAATATAAGGTACTCCTAGAATGGGAACTACTCTTATCCATGCAAATTAGATCATTACTCCTCTCTAATTTTTACTCGTAAAATTGTGAGTATATACTTTTAAATGTGTTACAGATGCTTAATAAATGCTTATTGATTGCTAGATTAAGGTTTGTTTAATAGGATGCTTAAATTACCCAACAACTATGCTGGATAACTGTCACCCCTCCTCCCCAGCCCTACTACTGAGTTCTCAAATTATGTAATCCTGCTTGTAGACATGTATTTCAAACCAAACTAAATAACTCGGTAGAAACAGGAAAAATTACATTCACTCCCATAGTATGAGTTGCATATCAAATATGCAACGTTATACATTTGTTAAATTATAATAATACAAAAAATAATGTAACGGAGACATGGTCAAGCTCATAGTGGAAACATTGTTAATGGCTTACAATTTCATTTTTTCCTATCAGCTTACAAAGTAACTTTCTGTTTGAAGAAAGGGCACATAAAAAGTAGAGTATTTGGTAGCTGGAAATACTGTAACTTCTTTTTAAAGTCTATCATAAAAGCAAAGCAAAACAGGAGTTTCCTTCCAAATTTTCAACCCCACATCTGTCTGGAAAATTAGGGCTGAGATCAAACACGGGAGAGAAGGAAAGAGGAAGAAATGTCTAAAATAAAGTTTTGAAGTGGCTGAGAAAGCACAAAAATGGGAGCTGGACAGCAAGCTAGGAGCTGTAGGAAAACCTTTCTCTAGACTCTGGTGGAGAGAAAGGGTGACAGATTTTAACAGCGCTCAGCAATCCACCACAACAATTGAAGCCAGGATGTGCCGACGATTCTCTGTTTTGTCTTTTCCTGTGGTTGCCTAGCAACCCGCTCACCTTAACCTTTCTTCCTATCAGTTTTATTCATTATATGCACTTTTACAAGCTTAACATATTTGATCTTGGTTGTGGCCAAGAACACTACAACATTATTGAATTTCACAAATCCCGAGTTATTGGGCATAGAATCATTTTTGAAATTGATTTCTGCCCCTTGGGACCATCAACTAATGCATCCAGATGCTGGGGAGGCAAATGAAAGGAAAACTTTTGTTTTAAAGAAAGCAGAAGCAATGCTGGGCATAGTCGCTATTCTAGCATCTAATGTCATTAGGATCATTGATTTAGAAATGGAAAGGACCTTGGGGATCATCTAGGTTAACACCTTCATTTTACGGAAAAGGAAACAGGTTCAGAGAGGTTAAGACATTTCCCCAGGGTTGCACAGGTAAGCATCAGAGGGCTGATTTGGAACTAGGTCTTCCTGTCTCCAGTTCCAGCACTCTACAAACTATATATGTGTAGCCATGGACAAGTCACTTAACGTCAGTTTCCTCATCTGTAAAATGGAGATAATAATACATCGTAGGGTTTGTTGTGAAGATCACATGAGATAATATTTGTAAAGTGCTTTGCAAACTATAAAGTGCTGTATGTGTTGTCGTCAACGTTATTGTTATTGTTATTACACTGTGCTGCCTCCATAAAGTCTTATATTCGGATGGTACATAGGTCAATTGTCTAATAAATTTTGAAGGCAACTCACCATAATAAATTTCTTAAGCTAGGATAATAAAATCTTAATTACCTATTTTTATTTCTCACATGTTGTTTTATTGGTACGGCGGCTTTATGTTTTACCTGGACTATATCTTTGTTTATGCTAGAATTAAAGTGATTAACTAGGTTGGTTGATCAGCTACCTCATTTTATTTCAAAGGAAGTAACAAAATGCTATTCTCTAATACCTTAATCAGAGGAGAACACATAGCAAGCAATCAAAACCTTTGGGCTACATGAGAAAAGTCCTTAAAAATCATTGATGAAGTGAAGTGAGATTGCCCTGGAAGTGTTTTTGGATAAGTTGAGAAAACCTAGTCTTACCCTATAAGGCATCAATTAAATGCACAGCAAGTTCCAGAACTGAGGAATGTGAGCACCTGGAAGCTTAGAGTGGAAGCTTTCTAGTTAAGCCCTGAAGAAGAAAGCATTTGTGGGTGGGGAGAAGAGCACTTCATCCCCAGACTTCTACCTACTCCTTGACCAGTGGAAGACCTTTCAAGCTTCAAAAAGTCCTGAGAATTTTGGAAAGGCAGATCCAACAATCCACCAGAAGTCCCACCGAGAAACTACACTGTGCTGAAGGATATCTTTGTGAGTACCCCAAGGAGAGAAAAGGACTTACAATAACCAAGAGCTATGGATTATCCCCAATCCTTTTTTTTTAAAAACCATATATGGCTATATTCTCTAAATTGAGCTCACTTTCCCCTGGACTCTATGTGTACATAAGGGAGTGGTAGTGGAGGGGAGAAGGAAGGAGATGTTCCTGTACCAAGTGTTATTATGCCCAGTACCATGTAGCCAGCGACATCCTTCTCCCACAATGGGAAATGTGAGTATGTTCACTTTGAACAATTCATATCTCTAGTGCCCAATTTGGTTTGCCAAAAGCATCATCATTGCTTCCTCCTGCTATTGATATAGGCTAAGGGGGCAAGGAGGAGGGAGACAGATAGCTCAATAGCAACCCCAAGCAGGAATGGGGCTGACACAAATAGTGTGAATGACCACAATTATCACAATATTAACAAAAGGGGAAGAGATGCAAAAGTAGCTTGCCTCAACCTTCTGGCGTCTTGGTCCCTTCCCAACATCTGTCACTTCTCATTTAACTGAGCACAAGTCTCTTTATATCAAATAACACAAACTCTCCACTGTAAACCATCTACCCACTTCCATCCTCAGCAAATTCATGTTTCATCTTTGTCTATACCAAACCACTTGTAAGATAGGAACAATCCTACTCTCTGGCGTCCCTAAATATGTTTGGTGGCAATGCAAGTGACTGACCAATGCAGGGACAAATCATCACTTCAGAAGACTGAGAATGAAGCGAGCCTCTCCCCTATCAGCAGAAAGGTGGCGGACCCTTGGTGCAGAATGAGGCCTATACTGTCAGACATGGATATTTGTTTTGTTTGCCTTTTTTGCTACAAAGGAGGCTTGTCCTGAAAGGAGGTGATAGTGGGAACTGTTAGTGACTTTTTTAAAAAAAACATCATTAAAACATCCTCAAATGGTGCTACATTCAGCTATCTCATCTCATCTCACAGGAAGGAGAGCAACCTGTCAAACAGTAGTATGGGTGCCCATCTTTCATTGCCTAATATTGCCATTTTTTTCTATTCAAAATGTTCAGCTCTCCTCTTTCGAGACAAAAGGATTTAAAACTGGAAATGCGGGCAGCTAGGTGGCGCAGTGAATAGAGGACCGGCCCTGGAGTCAGGAGTACCTGAGTTCAAATCCGGCCTCAGACACTTAACACAAAAAACTAGCCGTGTGACCTTGGGCAAGTCACTTAACCCCAACTGCCCTCCAAAAAGCAAAAAAACAAACAAACAAACAAAAAACAAAAAAATAAAACTGGAAATGCCTTTATAGATTATTTACTCCAACCCTCTCATTTTACACCTGAAGACACTGAGGCCCAGAGAGGTAAAGTGATCTGCCCAAGATCACAAAGGTGGTCAGTAGCAAAGCCAATCTTCTGACTTCAGATTCAGGGCTTCCCCCACTACTTTGCATTGCTTCTTCACTACATGGTCTGGAAATCAGAGGACCTAGGTCAGGGATCCAAGTGCATCATGTCTTAGCTCTTTTAGCCAACACAAACAAACAAATCTGTGATTCTGCATCAGTGCATTTTGTTGATGGATATGAGGATCCCTGACAATGAACAATGATGAGCCATTGGCCTTGGCAGCAGCAGAACTCAGGGCACAGACTGTCACAGTCCTCAGTCTCCCACTTCCCCAGCAAAACACAAAGCCCACTGAGCTACCATCCTGCATCCAACAAAGACCTCCCCTTCTCAAGTGTTGGCCCCATTCAGCAGCCCCCTCCCAACAAAGGTAAGGATATGCTGCAGCTTTTCTACAGATACTTAAATTTAAATCAGAAGTTGGTACAAATCAGGATTTGAATTAATGTTCTGTTGATTGTCCAGACTTAAGAAAATGTTGATAATGCAAATTAAACTAAAAGTATGGGTACGTAACATTTTTTTTTCCCCTGAAGAGTTCAGTTGTTAAACATTTACCAAAATAACCCTGCAGTTCTCTACAAGTATTGCTTGGACCCAGCAAGAGTGCAGTAGAAGTCAGAAGGCCTGGTCATTGGAGGCTAATAATAATATACACTTACATAGTCCTTTAAGGTTTGCAAAATACTTTACATTCATTATCTCATTGTAACCTGGCAATACACAATGGAGGCAGCTCGCTGGTATAGTACATAGAGCACTGGGCTAAGAGTCAGGAAGACCCGAGTTCAAGTCCAGCTTCCAAAACTTACTAGCTATGCAACCCTGGGGATTCACTTGACTTCTGTCTGCCTCAGTTTCCTCAGTTTAAGATAGGGATAATAATAATACCTCTATCCCAGAGTTGTTTTGAGGATCAAATGAAAAAATGAGTTAATAACTGTGAAGTACTTAGCACGGTGCCCAGCACAAATCAAGCACTAAATGAATGTTTTTTACCTTCCTTCCTGCATGTAGGCATTCTAATGTGGGCCCTCTAGAAGGCTAACCCCTTTCCAAAGTCTGATCCTTTGTAATTTTAAATGGGAAAGCTATAATTTTTATCCACTAGCTGTCATAATTAAATTTAATTTGACACTTTACTGGATCTGTGATCTCATCAATGTCATGTCTCTCCCTTAAAACTGAGTGATTCTCATGCGTGTCCTCCTATTAATATACCATGGAGTCTCTCCTCCCTGCCCTCCCCCTCACTCCCCCCTCCATACCCACTGTTCTGGGAATGATCCTATGGATTTCCTGATACTAACCAGAGACCAGCAGAGCACACAGGCTGCCCATTGGTCAGTTATCCTTTGATCTTACTACATGACTAGCCCTTCTTTTTTTCCCAGCCATAGATTTCTTTGCTAATATTTATCATCTATACTGTGTTTCAACTTCCTTCTGCCAAACACGCCCAACTTCCATTGCTCTTTGTGTGGATCCTTAACTTTGCTTCTCTGGAAAGAGTATGCCCTGATTTGCAACCAGTCTTATAACATCACTGGGATAATATTTATATTTAATAATATTTAAAAAGATAAACCACCATTTCATGGAGGAGCTTTGGATCATTAAACTAATAGTGCAGTTTCCCAAAGGAAGTCCAGCTCTCTCTTTTCCTCCTGGTCAATTCTAGAAGATGGGCTGGTCATGCTTAGAATGAGGGATGGAAAGTTCTTGTGTTCTGTTGGTATCCAGGAAATGTCTAGAGATCTCAAGGAAATTGTTCCATATGTTAGATGAACCCCTTGGGGAGAAATGTATTGGAGGAAATAGATGAGAGGCAAACAGGATAGACAGGAACGGGTGGAATCTGCATCCTTGGAGAAAATCACCACACCAACGAGAACACAATTCCAAAAGACTATCAGAACTTGTTTTCTTTTTACTATTTATATACAGATTTCAACTATATTATGAATGAAATAGACTTGAGATATTCTGGGAACTTAGTACAGTGCCTGGTACACAGTAATCGATTAAAACATGTTGATTGACTGATTGATTAAACCTAGCCACAATTATAATCTAGCCAAAACTTTCCATGGGAAAATGAATTTACTTTCCAAACAGCCTCCTTACAAAGAACTTTTGGAACTGACAGTGTTTGTAAGTGGGAGATTGCCTGTGTTTTTCTTTGTCCCAGTCAACACCCAGCTGCAGAATTTATTTAAAACTGGAGGTATCTTTCTGCCAAGTGCAGCCAGCCATACACAGTGGACAGCACGTTCACTGCCTGACCTTCTTTTTACTATGCACCATTCCTCACAGTTTCCTGTTGTTTCATCTCTTGCTTGACCTTCAGCATGACCGAGAGGGAAAATCATGCAATTCACCCATTTGCTCATCCCTACAGATGTTTTAAAGTCTTAAATTCTGTCTCTAACCTCAGCCAAATGGCTTTCACCAGAAGCTGTCTGAAGAATACTTCAGCACTCACTTCGTAGGTGAAGGGTCTATACTGATGGTTTTTAGCATTTTCATGAATCCACCCAACACCTATCTAATGTACTCCCATTATTGTGGAGACACAAGGCAAGGCACTAGGGTGTGGAGAGACACAAAGATAAGGAAGACATAGGATCATAGGTTGAAAGCCAGTTGTTCATCTCAGAGGCCATTAGCTCTGACCCCTTAACTTTTGGTTCCTGACTTCAGGCAATTTACTCTCTGTCTAGTAAGGGAAATAAAACACATGCACACATAATTAAGAGTGGAAACATGATGTCCTATGGGAGAAGAGACAGAGATGGCTTTTGGCTGAGAGGTCAGGGAAGGTTTCATGAAAAAGATGCCATTTGAATAGGTCCTTGACAAGTAGCATTTCTACAGATGGAGCTAAGAACCTTATAGGTAGAAGGAAATACATGCCCCCTGCTCCCGAGGAACTTATAATCAGATAGTGGGAAGACACACACATGTATGTATATATGTATGTATGTATAGATAACATTTCTTTTAACCGTGCCTGATATTCTTTAGGTAATATTGATGCTTTCTGTCAGGCCAGGATACATCTCCCTCAGGGTTCTAAGACACCCTGACGTGTATATCTTTACTCTGCCATTGACTCAAGCCCCCTCCCCATCTATGTTCCACCCATTTATGGGGCCTTGTGGTATGGGGACCTCAGTTCCATTTAACTACTTAAAACCAGGTAGCTTTTGTAAAGGGATATTTACTCACCGATATAGCAAGAACAAATGAACAAAAATTTCCCCCAACACTGAGGTATAATCCCCCTTTTGCCACCTCAGTCTTGGTGGGGTGGTGGGGTGGGGGGAGGTTAGACTTAAACTGACCTCATTCTCTACATAGCATTAATTTCATTAGTTTGCATGAAGATATGGCATCACTGCTAGACAAATTCTTCTGTTAGTCTGGAGCCTGAAGGTTACTCCCAAAGATCACTTTTTGCCCCTTACTTCTTGTTCCTTGGGGCATTAATTGTGTGCTGGCTATAAAATCCAACATGGATTCTGACTTCCAGATTCCTATGGCTCATTCCCTTAGCCTCTGAAACTTCTCATTGTATGCAGTGGGGGAAGAAGTCACCCCCATCCCTCCAATGACCAGAGCTGATTCAAGTTGTTTTGAAGACTCCAACAGTTGTACCCATATAATCAATGGAAAACAGCTCCTCCCAACAATATGGTGGGTCAAATGGAATGAGTTATAGAAAAGTCACACTTTCTTTGCAGCATTTTTCTCATATGCCAGCATGATTCACCCAGAATTAGCTTCCTAGATTCCTTCATATGGAGATGCCATTTTAGCAAGCTAATGGGGGCTGCACATTCACTAGACTCCTATTTCATTTAAAACACCCTTTCATACCTTCTTCATTGCCCTTATTTTCATCTCCTACCCTATTAACTTAAATTTTTTTCCCCTACTGATATCTGTAATTAGACTGGCTGCCTTATCTGAGAAGATTCTTTGGGGTTGGCCTCTTCTCTACACCCAGGGCACTTAGATGTGAAATTGGAGCTGTGGTATGACCAGGACTTTGCCCCAGGGCACTGATATCTGGTGTGCTGCTTCCTCTTGGCTCTGGACTGATATCTCTGTCCCCACTGTCCTCTACTAACCCCATTTCATGTGGCACATCTCCTGATCCCTTGGCCAGCCCAGGTCATCCCTGTTGCCAAGGTCCCATGGCTATTCTACCTTTACCCTCCTTTGCCCACCTATAGTGTCTTCCCTCAATCTGCCAGCAGCCTTCCCACACCTCATTCTGGTGGGTGGAGATTTCTAAATCCATGATCCTCTGGTCCAAAGTAGACTAAGCTGAACTCTCTGACCGGTCACCCCCATCCTGGAGTAACTGCCTCTGACTGGTGAGGACTGACCAACTTTATTGTGTTGCCTGCCCTGTCACATGAGATCAGGGGTAATGTATGTCAATTGAGGTAGAATCCCAGGCTTTCCTGTACCCAGGCTAAGCTCCTCCATGGGGTGGCTTCCCCCTGTTCAATCTCTGACAACCTTCTCAAAAGTAAGCCTTGAATCCTGAAATCCAAAGTCTCCCCCTGGGGTTGCCCTTCTTTCCTCAAACTGAATTCATACCGAGGACCAGAATTGGTCCTTACAGTTCTGGAGCAAATATTCCTGAAATGGGTGGCAGAGTAGATAGTGCATTGCATTTGGAGTTAGAAAAACCTTAGTTGGTAGGGCAGCTAGGTGGCAAGTGAGTAGAGTCAAGAGGACTGAGTTCAAATCCAGCCTCAGACACTTAACACAAGACTAGCTGTGTGACCTTGGGCAAGTCACTTAACCCCAATTGCCCTACCTTCCCCCCTCGAAAAAAAGCAAAAAAGAAAAACCTAAGTTGGAATTATTCCTCAGATAACTGATAACTGTGTGACCTTGGATAACCACTCAACCAATTTCCTGATCTATAAGATGGGGGGGAGGGGGATCGATAACATCACCTACCTCCCAGGTTTGTTGTGAGGATCAAGAAAAATAACATTTGTAAAATGCTTTATAAACCTTAAAGAACCATATAAATGTTGGTGAATGCTAATAATAGCAATATGTAATAATAATAATAACAACAATAATAATAAAAGTGGTACAGTAGGTAGAGTACCAGACTTGGAATCTGAAAGGTTTGAGATCAAATTCAGACTCAGAGGCTTACTAGCTATGGGAATCTGGGAAAGTCACTTAAAAAAACACACAAAAAGCAAAACCAACCAAAAGACAAACCTTTGCTTGCCTCAGTTTCCCCATTTGTAAAATAGCCTACCTCACAAGGTTGTTTTAAGGCTCAAATGAAATAATATTTATACAGTGCTTAGCACAGTGCACAGCATACTACATTATATATAAATGTTAGCTATTAGCTAAATTATTGTTGTTATTTAAATAATAATAATAATAATAATAAACAATGCAGCATCTGCCCACTTCCAGGGAAAGGACTCCGCTACATCGGCTCTGTGTAGCTGCCACTTGCCACAGTTGTCTCAGCTAGATATCCCCTCCTTCCACACTCTAACTCTCTTCATCATCTCATTTGGCTGCCATAATCTTACAATGTCTCTGAACAATACAACTACGTAATCTCTAGCAACCATTTCATTTCTAAATCATAAGAAAACAGACTTTCTCCTTGGCCCACTTAATGACATAGCTGTAAAGTTCAGCCAACAGTCTTTTCTCCATTTTTTTATTCAAGAGATTTCTTTTTAAATCCATCATAAATTGCCCCAGTCCTAAAGCTCGCATCCTTCTCATTTGTGCCTGGCATATTAATCCCTGAAAAAATGTCTCTTGGAGTCATTCCCACCAACTATGATCAAGATTCCTATAACTGACTTCTCTGAATCTTATGATGATAACAAACTGTCCTCTGCATGGTTCTGTGATCTGTCCTCTTTCCATCAGAGTCTGTCTTGCTCTTCTTTTGGCTCTTTCTGACTGCTTTTTTTTTTATCCATCTGGTACCTTAGCAGAATCATCAAGCACATCAGAATCGGTTACTTTTTTTGTTCCCCATTATTCCATCATTATTTCCTCTATCACTGGTTCCCTCTCCCCATTCTTTCTCTACTAACTCCTAGGTCTGGGTCTGTTTTCTCCATTCTCCCTAGGTCCCACTATTCTTCATGATCCTTCTCCTTCTTTACATTTCTCCACATCCACTTCCAACTCCCAGGTCACTTTATTCCATTTTGTATTCTGGAATGATTCATCCAACTACTTCTTATAATTACTGCAAAGGGTACTTCATGTCACTTTCCCTTTCCGTCCTCCACAGAGGGCAGACATTTTTATTTTACCCATGGGTAAGCTAAGAATTTTATTTAGGAAAAGATTCAATGGCAGCAGACAGATAAGATATTTTTCTCCTATAATTGTTATATCATATTTATTAGGCATTCCAATTTAACATTTCTGTATTCCAACCCTTCCTTCTCCTAAGCTTTTCCTTTCATCACATAAAGACCGTGTGCGTCTCACACCATTTGACTAAGCCTCCAGATGGTCTCAAAAGACATAGCGTTCAGAAAACAAGCAAAGCTTGTTGTATCCTAATTGTGAATTTTAATATGATATTGGTAGATCTGGGGAAAATTCCTTAGTGGATAAAGAGCTGGAATTGATGCCAGGAAGACCTGAGTTAAAATTTCACCTCTTATGCATGTTGACTGTATGATACTGGGTAAGTCATTAATCTTTCAGTGTTCTAGGCAACTTTCTTTTTTTTTTTTTTTTGCTTTTTTTTGGAGGGCAGTTGGGGTTAAGTGACTTGCCCAAGGTCACACGGCTAGTTTTTTGTGTTAAGTGTCTGAGGCTGGATTTGAACTCAGGTACTCCTGACTCCAGGGCCGGTGCTCTATTCACTGCGCCACCTAGCTGCCCTAGGCAACTTTCTAATAGATGATCAATTGCAGGAAAGGTTCCAATCTGTATTGATAGGGAGTTTCCTATATCAGTGAGTTCACAGGTCCAGTCCCCACCCTTTATGTAACAATAACCTACAAGAAAGTCCTACCTATGCTGTGGAGCTGACCTTGAGTTCTCAAAAGCTATGTGGATAGAGCACAAGCCATTACACATTCTACTGTGATGGAAAGAAGGTGGGCATGTTCCAAGTGACAAACTGTGTCTTCTGTCCAAGGACCAGTTTAGTGACAAGGACACTTACACAAAGTAGGCTGCTCAATAGATGATAAATTCTTTAACAATGGCAACCAATGAAACAGAAAGAGGTACAGAAAGGCCTGAGGGACATAGCTGCTTCAGAAGAAACAACAAAGAGACAACCCAGTACAGTGATACTGGATTTGGAAGCCTGAGTTCTAATCCTACCCACAACACTTACTAGTGGGACTCTAGTCTGGTCACAAACTTTTTGAGCCTCAATTTCTTCTTAATATAAAAATTGGGAGATACAGCTCTGAATCTATGATCCTATGAATGATAGTGGCAAAGGGATAGAAAGGGAGGGCTAAGAAAACATTAACTGCTGATCCTCTAAATGAGACAATAACCAACAAGCTGGAGGGGCTGAGTCACATCCTGAGTGACATCCTCACAATAAATTAAACCAGGAGGTGCAAACAGGTTGGAAGCCAACGGAAGGAGGTATCATTGGCTCTTCCCAGAGACGAGAAGATAGAGTTGACTTTATTGTACACCCAAGAACAAGGGACATCATTTCACAGGACACTTAATCATCTTGTTGGCAATTTTTGACCAAGATAGACAAAAGGATCCCTGTTGAAAGAAGTTACAACTTATAAAGCCAGTCTCTGCTGCAGAGGATGAAAAATAGTTACTAAAGTTATAGCGGTACAGAGAAACATCTGGAGATCACTGGCAGAGACGTGCTTGGCACATAGTAGGCACCATATAAATGTTTATTTCCTTCCCCTTTTCACATAGAAACAAAGCAGGCAGCTCTAATTAGGCGAATAGACTTATTTTGCTTCTTCTTTGGCTTTTGTGTTGCTTCTGTCTGTGCCAAGTCATGGCCAGGAAAATCTTAAGTCTCAAATAAAGGCAATGGAGAATATTGGGTCTTCCTGTTACTAGAAAAATGTGGGAAGCCTGCCATAAGTGCATTAAATCTTGTTCAGGGGCCTCCACTGAATAAGCTCCCAGCACGTGTTATGATTGTTCACTGCCCTGGTACAGACAGAGGTAAACAAAAGGAAAACCACATTAGCAACCCCATAACATCAGATATATTAGTTGTCCTTCTATGAAAGTATCTTGGCCTGACGCAGTTGCTACACATTTGTTCTTTTACATACGTGCCCTGGCCACACATTTTCCTTATGTGTGTGTGTGTGTCCCTCCACACAAGCATTTATTAAGCACCTAAGACATACCACACACCATTGTGTACATGGGCACATGTGTTCCCTATATGTATGCTTTTCCATATGTGTTCCCTGTGTGTGTCAACTTTTTCAACTGATTACATATGTATTTATGGGGGAGTATGCCCAAGATCTGTGATGGAGACATTTTATTGTTACTTTTATTACTATGCCCTTTTATTAAATGCCTTTACTTTGAACTTTATGTATCTTTTGGCTGATTATTAGAAAGTGGAGGCTTACGGGCTGTGGTTTTGAGTCTACATAGACTCTACGTAGACCACAGAGTACCCTAAATCTAGAATAACAAATATCTGGGGGCCCTGTTCTGTGAGTTGGTGTGATCTCAAGCACTCTACTTGTGCTCCAAGGAATAATGTTGTAGGATCTATGGATGCCATGAGGTGAGATAACAACCAGTAACGGCCGGAGGAAGAAAAGACATGTGGTGGTGGCAGTTGCTGTCTGATGCTGAGGGTATGATGATTTGACAGAAAAAATAGAGGGGTCTACTGTATTCCAAGAGTATATATATTTAGGACATTACAAATGTCAGCCTGAGGTATGTCAGATCTAAAGACTAATGCCCATATCTAGCCATTAATGTGTGGATAAATGATAATACAGGAAAGAACCTAGAAGGCATTGCTAAAGATAAAAAAATACTGAACAGAAAAATGGAAGACCTCAGGAGAATAGGGAAGTACTTTCATCATTATTGCCTGCTGAGAAGAGGGGCTGCAGAAGAGAAATCAACCGATCAAATAACAAGTATTTATGAAGCATCAAATATGCTTTGGACAAAAATTAAACAATCTCTGCTCATATCCTATTGGGAGAGACAACATATACTTATGGAAATAGAGAAAACACAAACCCAAGAAAGGCACTCAGCGTATGAACAGCTGGGTATGAGAATGGAAACCGGATTTTTGAACCGTAGCTTAAAATACAGGAACTTAGCAAACAGTAATCAAGGAAACACATTTGTATGGAGCCCTAGAAGTTTGATCAAAAGATCTTTAAGCTGAAAGGTGAAAAGCTGCCAAGCCAGATATGCCAGACTTACTATAGAAAAGAGCAGGTAACCTGTACTCCTCCCCATGGTGCTGAAGGGCATCTCCATGTGGCAGCTCCTGAGCCAAATCCACAACCCAGTCCTGGACTTGGTGAGAGGCCGAGTCACCCAGGCCACAATCCGGGCTTCCTGCCCCAACTTCAACTGGCAGGACCCACTTCTTCTGGAATCACAACTGCACCTGATGAGATCTTGACCCAAGATACTTTCCAAGCCTACTGCCAGGAAAAGCTCACGCCCCATGTCCTCCTGGCTAATCAGAATGAAGATATTGGTTTTGGCTGAGAATGAGATCGCAAAGTAGAGTGACTTCCCTTTAACCCCAAAGGATTCTCTGTTCTCTCCAGTAGCAAACAGAAATGGAGGCTATGAGAAATGAATATTTTCTCTCTCATATTTAAATAACTAATTATTTTATTAGGACCAGAGTTTTTCCCATTTTCTATTTTCTCATCCAGAAACCAACCAGTATGGGAAATCTCTTAGAAATTTATGCCTTCCCCCTCAAAAAAAGAAAGAAAGAAAGAAAAAAGAAACTTATCCAGATCAAGATCTAATCAGAAAGTAAAAGAAATTCTAAGTTTGGGCTAATGGGTGTATTTATGATTATTGTGTTTGCTCAGACCAGTCTGGGGGAAATGTTGATATAATGATATAGAAATTGATGTCTTATTGACCAAGATTTGAATGATATAAGTGATGTACCCCAAGATAGCCCACCTTCCATTTTGTTAATCAGTCGAGTAGGCATCCCTTGGGAACACCTTCTCTTCAAAGGGCATGTAAACTGTGACCCCATCACCATGAGGGGTCTTTGGTCTAAGACAGATGGCAACCACCCTTTTATTAATAACCTGCTGACCATATTAATAAAATGATTAAATTACTCAGAAAAAAAAGAAAAGAGCAGGTAAAAACATAAGCAAAATAGTTAGGAAAAGGTCCAATAATTCACAGGAGGCAATGTCTATGAAGAGTCAATATCAGACACTTATTAGCTATGTGAAACTAGATATCTATAATGTAGTTGTCTGTATATAATATACATTCATACATACATACATACATATTAGAGGCAGGTAGGTGGTAGAGTGATGGGTCAGGAAGATCTGAGTTCAAATCCTGCCTCAGATATTTATTGTGTTACCCTGGGCAATTCACTTAACCTCTCTCTGCTTCAGTCTTCTCAACTGTAAAATGTGCATCATAATAGTACCTACCTCCATATATGTATTGATATATTTAGTATGGATAATAAACAGAGCAAACTAAGGTTCTTAACACATTAAATTACATTTGACTTCATAGGTATCACCGATACTTAGTGGCGTTGGATTAATGATTGAAATATGTTACAGGAAGGATTTTCCAAATATATCCAAAAGAACAGAATCAATAAAAATGATGGAATGGTAGAGGAGCAGCGTGGCCTGTTCAGAGGATGTGTTCATGTGAGGAAATCAAGGACCTTGAGGAAGAGGAAGATGCTGATTATTATTAAGGTCAAATGAAGGAGAAGTAGAATCTTGGTAGCAGACAGCTGGATAGCGTAGTGGAAAGAGAGCTAGACTTGGAATCAGGAAGAACAGGGTTAGAATTTTGCCCCAGATACTTGCTATCTGAGCGACAATGGCCAGTCATTTCATCTTCCTCAGCCTCAATGTCCTCATCTCTTCAATGGGGATAATAATAGTATGTACCTCATAGGGTATTTCTGAGGATTAGATGAGATAGGAGGTGTAAAGCACTTTGCAAACCTTAAAATACTATATATATATATATATATATATGTTGCATATGTATATTTATAATTATATAATATATTACATATGTATATTTATAATTATATATATATATAAATTCTGCCTACTAGTACTAGCTATTAGTATTAATCTGACATGGAGACATGATATAATAGTGATAGGGGGACTTTTATCATTGAGATATCTACTGAATTCTCTCTCCCTGCCAAAAGAAATGGAGCTGCTAATAAATTCTGGATTTGCCTTAATGATAATTTTATTCTACAGAAGTTTAAGACCGGATTTTCTTTTTTTTTACTAACAAGGAGGAATTCGTTGTTAAAATAGATATTATAGCCACCTTGGGAGCAATGGACCACTCCATCACAGAATTCATGAGAGAGGAACGCAAGAAAGAGAGGTAGTTAGATGGCACAGTAGATAGAGTACTGAGCCTGGAGTGAGGAAGACCTGAGTTCAAATCTGGTCTCAGACATTTACTAGCTGTGTGACCCCTGGGCAAGTTATTTAATCTCTGTCTGCCTCATTGTCCTCAACTGTAAAATGGAGATAATAACAACTCCTACCTTACTGAGTTATTGTGGGGATCAAATGAAATATTTATAAAAAGCTTAACATAGTACCTGGCATGTGGTAGGCACCCTATAAATGGTGGTGGTGGTGGTGGTGGTGGTGGTGGTGGTGGTGGTGGTGGTAGTGGTGGTAGTAGGAGGAGGAGGAGCAGCAGCAGTAGGAACAGCAGCAGTAGTAGTAGTTGCAGCAGCAGCAACAGTAGTATTAGTAGTAGCACTAGTTGTAGTAGTAGTAGTAGTAGTAGTAGTAGTAGTAGTAATGACTACTACTATAGTAGTAGTAGCAGTAGCAGTATTTAGGGATGGCAGGTTTCAAAGCGTTTAGAAAAAAATAGGTAGGAATCAATCAGCAAATATTTTTAAAGGGTAATCAGATAGTTGGGAAGTTCTTGAGTTGGGAAAATTCTGAAGACAGAAATGATTCCAATGAGGAGGAATGGGGGTGGAGGAGGGGAAGGAATTGTACAATACGATTGGATAGATCATTGTAGCTGCAGAGGAGACAAATCAACCATCTCACATTTTGAAGGGACTCATAGAAAGGCAGATAACTGAGGACGATTACAAAATAGTCACAGGATCTGCTAAGAATAGTTACCGAAGTGCTGATTCACCAAAAGAAGAGAATTCAAGCAGGAATGAGACCGCTGTCCAGGATATATGATATGATGATAATGGACAATAAAGCTAATCTACGTCATCCTCATTTTGCTTCTCTTTTCTCTTCCAAGGAGAATGGCCATTGACCTGGGAGGAATTCAACAAAAGTGTTCATCAGTGAGTTGGCAACGAAAAGAAGTGAAAAGAGAGTAAGAAATTACTAGCTGACCTCAGGTAACTTAAATTATTAAGTTACCTGAGGAACTACATTCTATGGTACTGAATGACAGTAAATTTAATTTTTGAGCCACTATCAATGGATCTTTTTTGGCTCATAAATGGTGCTTAATAAATGCTTGTTGACTTACTCTCATTGAATTTTGCTTAACGGAGGAATAACATACATACTCAATCGGGTGTCTCACCCTACAGGAAAATAGGGGGCTAGGGGAAAAGAGGGGGGATGATAGAAGGGAGGGCAGATTGGGAGGGAGGGTAGTTAGAAGCAAACATTTTTGAAAAGAGACAGGGTCAAAATAGAAAATAGAATAAGTGGGGGGGGCAAATTAGGATGGAGGGAAATATAGTTAGTCTTTCACAATATAACTACTATGGAAATGATTTGGGTAACTACATATGTGCAACCTATATTGAATTGCTTGTCTTCCCAGTGGCGGCAGGTGAGGAGGGAAGAAGGGGAAAAATCTGGAACTCAAAGTTTTAAAAACAAATATTAAAAAAATTGGGTTTTTTATATGCAACTGGGAAATAAGATATACAGGCACTGGGGTATAGAAATCCATCTTGCCCTACTAGAACTTTAGGGGGGGTAATGGGGGAGAATATAAGAGAGAACAGATTGAGAGAAGGGGTATTCAGTAGGCTTGCTATTCTGGGGAGGGGGGTTAGGAGAAAGATGGGGAGAAAAAATTGTGACTCAAAATCTTGTGGAAATCAATGCTAAAAACTAAAAATAAATAAATACATTTATTTTTTAAAAATAAATAAATACTTGTTGACTGCTTGGTTAAGTCATCATGGAGACAAATGAGAGTTCTGATGGTGGGAGGGGGATATCAGTAGGAAGTGACAGTAATATTTTAAAAAACCAAAAGAACATACACACACAAAACAAAGCACAAAAGAACACCAAAACAACATTGAAAAATATCATGGAAGATAGCAGAGGTGCTACAGGATGAAAGAAGGGCAAATGACCCACTTTTTAAAAAAGGAAGAAAGTGCAGTCTAGGAACTAAAGGCTAATGAGCTTGACTTTCATTTCTTGGAAAATTAGAGGACACATTATTAATGAGAAGGTTTATGACCATTTAGAAAGAGAAGCACTGATTGGTAAACCCAGAATACTGCATCAAGGACAGATCATCCAGACTAATCTCATTTCCTTTGGGAGGGAGGATTTTTATTGGATTAATAAATCAGAGGAATGCAACAGGTGTGATATAAGTGGATTTTAGTCTTTAATTTTGACAATTTCTCTTGTACTGTTCTCATGGGCAATGTATGTCAAGAAGAGGACTAGATAACTACTGGATCATAGGATCACAAATTTAAAGTTGGAAGGAAACTCAGAAGCCGCTTTACCCCAATCTCCTAATTTTGCAAATGAGGAAGCTCAGGTCTAGGGAGATAATAATATGGTTAGAAGGATTCAGAATGGCTGGAATGACTAAATGCAAAAAATAGTCATTAATGGTCAAGATCAATTTGGATATCTCTAGTGGAGCCTGTCACTGAACTATCCTTGGCCTTGGGCTGATCAACAAGGTTTTTCAGTGGCTTAGATGAGGCATGCCTATCAAATTTGCAGAAAACATGAAACTGGAAGAGAAAGTCAATATGTTGGATGAGAGAATTAGAATCCAAAAGGATCTTAGCAGGTTAAAACAATAGACAAAATGTAATAAAAAAGAAGGGGCAAGTATAAAGCCTTTCATTTTGGTTCATAATTATGATTATAAATATTAGTTAATAATAGCCAATACAATATTAATACTTATTAATAATAAAGGAATAATAAATAATGATATTAATAATAGCTATTATTTCTATAGCACTTTAAGGTTTACAAAGCACTTCATAAATATTATTTCATTCATCCTTACAAGAGCTCTGAGAGGTAGGTACTCTTATCATCCCCATTTTACAAAGTGAATTTTACAAATCTTTGGCAAGTTCCTTCCAAATCAAGTTAATTTATGCCCTCAATACAAAGGTGAACACAAAAGAGGAGGAAAATATGTTGGGGACATGGGGGCTGGGGAATAGAGAAATGGATTCAGACTAAGAAATGAAAGAAGTCAAAGGCTCAGGGAATACTCCAAACCCTATTCTTCTCTCAATTAAATGTATAGCTCTTGAGCTCCCAACCAGTTTGCACTGGCAGCTCCAACTTGCATTTACAAATTATCTACAATTTAGAGTTCCTCACTTCCTGATTTCTCTTTCTTCCCAGTTTCCCCTATGTGCATTTAAATAAACAGAAGATCAGCTTAGATAGCTATTCTGCTTTAATTTCATACATGCATAAGGTAAAATATATGACCAAAAGAGATAACAAGTCCAGCCTTAGCATTCAGTTGACATCTGGAAAAAGGCTTTCTTTCATCTATCCCAGTACTCTACCTGAATTAGTAGGAAGTATGTGAAGGGAGATAAAGGTAGTGGGTTTCTTCTTTCTTCTAGGTACGCCCCAATCTAGTCTCATCGCAAACGCTTAGAGGATCTGAATTGTCCTTTCCCTGTATCAGGATGTCTCTTGTGCCTAGAGCTATTCTTCCCCATGGTAAGGGGTGGAGTATGATCCTTTTTGGTTCTCCATTAGACCCCACCATGGAAAATTTCACCATAAGGATCCTAGGAAGGCTCCTCTGGTCTCCCCATCAGTCTCATGGTGCTGTCATTTGCTATACTTTCCAAGTCACCTTCATGCCCTTTGGTGTGAGGGAGAAATTTTGTCACTTTCCCTAAAACCAGTGCAAACCCTGAAGTCCCCTTCAGATGAAAGACTTATGCTTTATCCTTGCTGCTCTGTGGCAGATTATTAAATTTGTTTCAGGGGAGAGATCTCTGGGGAAGGGAATGGGAAAGAAATACATTGGGAAATGTAAGTGATATAAAAACAAAAGATATCAATAAAATGTTTATTTTAAATAATAAATTTGATCATTTATTGAGTATTATGGGGATTGATCTACTTACCATAATACAAGACTGAAAGGATAAGAAGGGTTTAGGAAATATTGTACCTTTGAAGTTTAATGTAAGCAAACCTAATTCCCAAAACTTCTATGACACAACAAGAAAAGCATTTCTTCCAGATAAAAAGAACTAAGTTTTCAGTGTTTATGCTACTTTGCATTCCTATAATATTTTTCTCCTCTATACTCTGAAGGGTGCTTTACAAACATATCCTCATTAGTCAGAGGCCTTTGGGAGACAGACAAATGGCAAATTGCATTAAATTTGGATTGAGTCCTTTAAAAACAATTTACAATAAAGCCAGACCTCGGACTGTGGGAGAAAATATTTGTGCAAATGATGGACACCACAATGATATCATTGACAGTCTCTTATGAAATGGTGATATTTTCTTATGCAAGCCTGAAAAACAAACAGAAAAAACAACACGGATCCAAAATGGAAATAACACATTCTCCTTGTATGTGAGTTAACTTTTCAGAAAGAAAAGTTCTGCAGTCACATTGTTTATTTGAGTGTCCTTAGCTTGCTTTATGGAAGGGCTACCATTGACTCACAAGAATGACTTCTTCCACAGCTTTATTTGCTTTATTATTTCGTTCAAAGAAAACAAAGGATACGTTTGAGATTAATAGAATTCACTTCATTCAGTTGGTGAAGCAATGCTTGATTGATGCCTGCACCCATTTTTTCTTCTTTCGTCAAGTGCCCAAATAAATTCTGATGCTTAACCAAAGCCCTTTGGTATGGGACTCTCCTTATGGGGAGAGATTAAGGTCCTATTGTGAAGGGTGGGGCAGAATCAGTGACAGGAGGCTCCAGTTTTTGCAAAGCCACCTTTGGGGACTTTTAAAATAGGAGGCCCCCTTCAGGAATCTCCAAGCAAGAGTCTTCTTTGAGCATAGAGAGCCTGGTGGAGAGGTGTCTTTCAGATTCAAGAGGTTTTCTTAACAAAATATACCATAGCATAGACTGATGGTATCAAATTCAAAAGGGGGCAGTTAGGTGGTATAGTGGATAAAGTGCAGGTATCTTGGGTCAGGAAGACTCGTCTTCCTAAGTTCAAATCTGTCCTTAGACACTAGCTGTGTGACCCTGGGTAAGTCACTTAACCTTGTTTGTCTTAGCTTGCTCATCTCTAAAATGAGCTGGAGAAGGAAATGGCAAATCACTTCAGTATTTTTCCAAGAAAATTCCAAATGGGGTCACAAAGAGTCAGATGAGACTGAAGTAAGTGAAAAACAACAACAAACTATACATAAGGATCCTTACAGAGGATCGTGCGTTAATCATGCATTAGCAGTATTTTCATCCTCTTGCATTTTATTTATTTTGTTAAATACTTCCCAGTTACATCGTGATCTGATTTGGGCCACACTTAGGAGGGCTGAAGGCAGGCAGGTGTGTTGGATGCTTCTGGCATAGACTATTAGAGTTAGAATAGACACAGAGGCAGCCGGGCAGTGCAGTGGAGAGAACACTGGCTCTGGAACCCAGTGCCCCTCACTGCTTACGTGACCCTGGGTGAGTCACAGCCCAACTCCTCCAACTCCTCCAGCTAAGGTGGGGATAATGGTACTTACTTCACAAGCTGTAAGAATCTAATGAGAAAGTATTTATTTAGTACTCAGCGGAGTGCTTGGGGCAGGATAGGTACTTACTAAGCATCTCTTCCCTTCTTTTCCCTCCCCATCTCCAAAGTAACCTACTCTAACTTATGCCTGAAGCAGAAATACATCCCACAATGAATGATTATACTCCATCAATAAGGATAAAATTAGATGACCAAGTCTCTTGTTTTCCAGGGCTGGGCCTGACTCAGGCTGGTCCTTTGGTAGTTTAAGTCTGAATTTAGCATAAAGTGAGACAAGGAGGTCATTTGAGAGTTTAAAAAAAGTTTACTTAGCCATAGAAGAAGGCTATTCAACAACAATTAGAACTGAGGACAGCGTGAGTTGATTTGGCTCAGTGAAGTTCTCCTGACTCTAAGGTGACCAAGGTGGTCTGCCTGTCATCATTAGAGACCACTTGGAGAACCTCATGGATGTTTGTGCTCAGGACACCAGAAAATTATGTTCCTGAGGCATTAAACGTTTAGTAAGGCTTACTGTGAACCAGGTATCATGCTAAGTCCTAAAGATACCAATATAATAATAAAGAAGTCCCCGCTCTTAAGTAGCATATACTATCATGAGGGAAGACAACAGCACAAAAAAGGGAGCTGAGAAGCAGGAGGGTGTTGAGAGGGGAAGGTACCCACGTGTGGAGGTATAAAGTTAAAGTCTGGAAAGTCAGGTCAAAGCTGGGAGGAGAATAAAGGATTACTTTACTGGCCTGGGACCCTCTTCAGAGTGGAAGCCCCAGGAGAAATTTACCAATGAGAGAAAGGGCCTGGGATGGCTAAGAGATGAGGAGGTCACAGGGACTGATGTGTGCATGTTTTAGGGTAAGGAGGCTCCAAGAACCAAGGCAGGTGAGGTGTGTTGTTGAAATCAAGAAAGTCAGAGGCAGTTCTAGGAGGGGAATGAAGGATGGCAGTCTTCCTCAAAATGGAGACTCTGAGAGGAACTCATCAGTGGGGGCTAGCATGGCAGACAGATGTTCTAGTCCAAGTTTTTGGTCCCTTGAGCCAATTTCATCTCAAAGATAATTTAATACCTTTTAAGGAAAACCTAGCCTACCTTGCATGGGAAGTAGGGTTTTAGAGTATTGCCCCCATCACATTTACGTCATAAGCTAGCTTGATGATGAAGTCCAAGTAAGTTTTCCCAAGACAAAAAAATGTTTTAAGCATCTTACTGTCAGTACTCAGCTGAGCAGTTCTGGTGAATCTGGGTCACACAGGTCCAGCTAGCTTAAAAGACTGGTTAATGCCAATCCAGTACAATTCAATTAGCAATTATTGAGTGCTTGCTATGTTCAAAGCACGGTTCCAGATGCTGAGGGTACAAAGACAAAACACAAAACAGTCCCTGACCTTGAGTACTGAGTGAATACCCAAAGCAGTATTCTGGGTTCAGAACCAGAGATGCCATCTGATATCCCATGCTCTTGGTTAATAAACTGTATCCATAGTGGCTCCTTACTCAATACTTCTTCATCTATCTTCCCTCACCCAAACTAGTTTGCCTTTCTTCCTGGATTCCCCACTGCACTTCACAGATGTTACCAGTCATGATACTTGAATACATTAATGATCATAGAATCATAGAATCTAAGAGTTGGAAGGGACCTCAGTAAGACATAGGACAAGCCATACATGCAAGAATCGTAACATGCTCTGGGGAATAATTCTTTTTAGAGATCAAACTTGCAATGTTAATTTAAGACACCAAAGACAAACAAAAAAAGTTCTTTTATAAATTTTTAAAAGTATTACATATGTCTCCGACTTTATTATACAGGCATTGTTAGCATGTCTGTGACCCAGAAATCGTATAGGGTGTTGTTCTAAATAGATTTTTACATTGGTGTAGTAGGCATGTAGTAGGCATCATAACTATCAAAGTTGTTCAACTGCTCCTAGCTGTCTTCCCCCTCATCCTACTACTGATTCATTATTTATTTGGCTTTCCCAGGATAAACATTCTTTCTTTGCTCTGGTAAGTCATATCAAAGAATCTCGACTTCTCTCTGTCTCTATCTCTCTCTAGCTCTGAGATCCTCTCCAGGGATAGCACTCTGGAAAAACACCCTAGTGTTAGTTAGATCTATCCTTCTCTGTGGATGCTTTCCCCTCAATTGATTTCTCTCAATTGCATTTCCATAAGTGCACAAATTCTAACAAAGTACTGTGATTAATACCCTTTATAAAATCAAAGTAGATGTCTACATAAATAAAAGTAAACAGACTTTCCGCATACCCAGAAGGAAAGGGGATAGGCATCTACAAAGCAGTCAAATGGAAACAGGAGATAGAGAATTATTGTCTGGAGGGAAGGAGGGGCAGTTCCTGTAGTCCAATGGGGAGGTTTTCTGCAACACAGATCTCTATCTCCCTAAACTCTTCATATTCAATTAGTTCAAACAGTTTCTCTCGCAGAGACCTGCCTTTGTCCAAGCTTTTACTCTGCCAGGTTCATGTAACTCTCATACTCTCCCCTTCAGTTCTCTGTGTCTTCTACATGTCTCATCAGGAGTTGGGCTTTTCTTTGAGTCTGACTAAGGTGTTTGGGATATAATCCCTTCCTAAGGCAATTGTTTTTAATAGAAGACTTTTGACAAATGAAACCCACACAACCAAAATTAGAAAGAAAGCAGGAAAATGGGGTCAGGGGTGGGGGAAAATTACAGTAAGCTTTTCTGATAAAGGACTCATTTCCCAAATATATAGGGGATTAAATTAAATTTATAAAAATAAGTCATTGCTCAATTGATAAATGGTCAATGGATATGAACAGGAAGTCTTCAGAAGAAAAATAATCAAGGCTACCAAAAGTTGCATGAAAAACTGCTCTAAATCACTATTGATTAGGGAAGCACAAATTAATACTATTCAGAGGTATCACCTTTTACCTATCAGACAGGCTAACATTAAGAGAAAAAGAAAAATAACAAATGCTGAAGGGGATGAAGAAAAATAGAAACATTAATGCATTGTTGGTGGTATTGTGAAGTGGTACAACCATTCTGGAAAACAATTTGGAACTATTTGTAGCCAAAGGGCTATAAAGCTGCATGTAACTTTTGACCCTAAAATACCACTAATAGGTCTGTAACCTAAAGACAGCAGAAAAAGAGGGGAAAGGACCTTTATGTACAAAAACTATTTATAGTAGTTCTTTTTGTGGCAACAAAGAATTGGAAATTCAGGGGATGTCCATTAATTAGGGAATGGCTGAACAAGTTATGGTATATGACTGTGATGGAACACTATCGTGCTATAAGAAATGATGAGCAAGATGGTTTCAGAAAAACCTAGGAAGATTTATATGAACTGATACAAAGTGAAGTGAGCAGAACCAGTAGAACGTTACATACAGTAACATCAACATTGTAACTGTAACCCACTGTGAAAGACTTAACTGCTCTGATCAAGACAGTGATCTGAGACAATTCTAAAGGACTCATGATGAAAAATGCTATCTTCCTCAAAAGAAAACTGATAAACTTTGAGTGCAAAATGAAGCACAATTTTTTCTCTTTATTTTTCTTGGTTCTTTTTTTTGCAACATGGCTAATAAGGAAATATGTTTTGCTTTATTTCACATGTATAATTGATCTATTGCTTGCCTTCTCAGTGCATAGAGAAGGGGCTGGAGAGAGGGTAAGTAAGCATTGGGAACTCAAAATTTTTAAAAATGAGTGTTGAAAATAAATGAAAATAAACTAAAACTTTAAAAAAATAGGCTAGTCTAGGCAGACATTTACCCTTCATCATGATCATTATACCAATGGTCAGTGCTGGACCTACTTAGGAAGACCTGGGCTTGAAATTTGCTTCACACTTACTAGCTATGTAACCCTCAGTTTCCTCATCTGTAAAATGAGGGATTAGATTTAATGACCTCTAAGATCTCTACCAACTTTAAATATATGATCCTATTATCCTATGGACTCATTCAAACTGACTTCATTGGGCAAACATAATCTCTATTACCTTCAGATGAAACCTCAGCTGCAATCCCTGGCTAGGGTACAGTTTTTTTTTCAGAAAGAGCAAGAACAATTAACTTGCTCCCTAAGGTCCTAGGATAATTAGGACTAGCAGAAACCTCCCCAGTTTAGCTTCCCCTTTATTCTGAGGCCTGCTGTCTTTCTGATAGGATATGGGAGATGGTGGAGGAGGATCATGTTGGCAAGCTTTGGATTTTAGCTTCCCTATTTGACAATTTATTCCTGTGGTAAAAGACCTCACCTTTTATGGTGACCATCCAATTACATTTCCTAGATCTTCCCCTTCTCAGGCTAGGCCATAACCAAGGAATGGCCATTTGCCTAATAACAACTCTGGAGCTCAATATTCCACAACCTCTAAAACCCTGTTTCTCTTTTTAGTTCACACAAATGAATGTTGTGGGGAAAAGGGAAAAGGGAAATTTATGCCCTGGCATCAAGTTTATTGTTTCTCCTATTTGCTCTCCTGTTTTCATGACTTTTTTGCATATAAACGAGCTTTTAAAGGTCTCAGATCTTCTATGAGATGTAAATGAATGTACTCAAAGTTTTATATTCTTTATAAGATGTAAAGTAATCCATTCAAATATGAAAGTGACTTTGTAAATTGCAAATGTAATTTGAATGAAACATACCCATTCATCATGAGAAATGTTCTCTGTGCCTACCATAAATAGCCAAAAGGGGAAAATAGAAGGACCCCAATCATAAAAACTTGTACAGGAATCTCTAGGTAATTGTAGTTGGTATAACAGCTCCATGATCTGTGGTGCTTTCATACCCATTTTTCTTCTGGAATGACGGCATTTAGGGGTCAGGACTATTTCTCACAGATGTATACCTTTATTATGGACTACAGTGGGAGTAAAGTTATGGGGCAGGATCAGGCTGACATAGACAGTAAGTATAAGGAATAAGGTAGAGAAAAAATTGGAAATAAAAGAAGAAAAGAATAAATATGAGAAAAGAAAAAGAATACAGAGAAAATATGGGGGAAAGCAAGAAAAGGCTTCATTTGCAGACTTGTGTGTAATTAATTTGCTTCTCTTTAGATTATATAGTTTGCCATTAGGTAATTTTAGGTTCTATTTTTATTATTACTATCCTGAATAGTAAAATTTCTTAATTTTCCTTTTCTATATTTCCTCAGTAGAGCCATTCACTAATATTGACCCAGACCATACATACATACATACATACATACATACATACATACATACATATAAATTAAGAATTGGATACAGCAGAGGGAGAGAAGCACAAAGAACCAGTACAAAGAGAAAAGAAGCCGGGTGGGCCAATGGAACCTAGTACCCAGCTGCTTTTGGTCCATAAGCCACTGCCTGGGGAACACTTGTCTAATGGAAATCCCTCTTATGACATAAGCATCAGAGAAAACTGTCTGTTATAAAAATGTGGAACAAATCAAATGCAGACGTGTACCATTTACTGCTATATACTGGGAGGTTTTGCTTTCAGAGGTGCCATAACCAATCTGTTCTTAATACTGGTTTTCCTTTAGAGAGCTGAATCTCTTGCCAAGCCCTCTTTCAGCCAAAACACATTTTCCTCTAATTTACAGGAAAAAGAGGAAGACAAAATCCCACCCATCCTTTTCTGAGCTGTTTATTTTCCATTTGAAATTAATGAGCTTCCCACAATGGGGCAAGTTGGCTTGTTGGGAGAATGAAATGGTAAGTTTCCTTCACACAGAGCAATCTAAATATTGGAGTGAGGGGGCTGTCTGTAATTTTGGTCACCAAGCCGAGGCCAGTAGTGCCATTGAACAGCAACAATGTGAAAGTATGCTTGCTTGAATGGGATGAAAGTCACACTCAAATTCCACTTAATGGTGAAATTGGAGGGTAAAATTTAATATTCATCCTGAGTATTCAAAAACTGACCAGGTTCCTTTGCATTTTTTCAAAATGCCTTGCAATGGTTGGCCAATGTTTCTGAATTCCTATTGAAAACATTAGGAAACAGAGCTTGGTGATCCTATATAAGGGCAAAAGCACCTCATTGTGTGGAAACTGAATGTTAACCCTTGTTGGAGAATAAAGACATTCCTTTGCCATCATTGTAGACAGCCCTCAGTAAATGACAAGGTATCTGTGGATCTTGAGCAATCAATAAGAATTTACTAAGCATCTACTAGCTGTCAGGCATTGTGCTTAGCAGTGGGGATAGAAGGATAAAAGTAAGATTACATTCTAAAGAGAGGACAAAATATAAAAGAAATATACAAATCAACTACAAGTCAGCCTTGGAGGTGAAGGTACTAGCAGAAGGGAATACCAGGAAAGACCTTTCAGAATGAAGTGCGGTTCTTAGTCTTCGTTTTCCCATCTGTAAAATGGACATAATCATAGCATTAAACTCAGGTTGGTTCTAATAGAAGCAAATAGAATCATTTATGTAAAGCATTTTTACAAACCTTAAAGTACCACATAAAAATCAGTTATTGTGTATGGAACTGTGTGGATGTTAATACTAGGATATCATATCATACTACAAAAGGGGCTTCAGAGATCATCTAGGCTGAGCTTCTCATTTCAGAGATGGGAAAGCTGAGGGTCAGGGAAGCTAAGTGATCTGACCAAGGACATACATAGCATCAGGGGTGGGACTGGAGCACAGGTCCTCTGACTCTTACAAGGGTACACTTTCCTCTGTACTACAGTGCCTCCAAAGTGAAAGGGGTAAGATTTGAAACCAGATCATCCCCTGTTAAACATTGAAAGCCCTTAACAATCTGGTCCCTTTATATCTTTCCAGTTTTCATATACTTCACTACCACTGAGGAACTCTATGATCCAACTACATAGATTTACTCATCATTTCTTAAACAAAACATTCCATCTCCTGACTTTGTTGTTGTTTCTCCTTCATTCTAGAATAGGACCAATGACCTCAGCAGGGTGTCTTGACATGCTTGTGATTTGGATTTCAGTGAGGCAGACCTGTGCAAAGTCATCAGCCTCATTCTTTCCTCTAGCCATCAAAGTCCAGTGCTCACACAAAAGTCAGACCTTATAACTTTGTAACTTTTTACTGGCCCCTTTTTGTTCCTGGAATATTCTCCCTCTCCATTTCTTCCTCTTCTCCTTCTTAGCTCCTTTGGATTCCTCCAAGACTTGGTTCAGATACCACCTTCTACAGGAAGCCTTTTCCCATTACCTCCTAACACTCCCCCCCTCCACAGTCCCTCCCCTTGAAGATTACCTTCTATCTACTCTGCATATTTCTTGCATGTTAATAATTTTTACATGTTGTCTTTCCCATTAGAATTTAAGCTCCTCAAGGGCAGCAACGTGGTGTTGTTTTTTTCCTTTCCTTGTATCTCCAGAGTTTAGAAAAGTGTCTGGCATATAGTAAACACTTAATAAATGATTTTTTTACAGACTTCAAGACCAGCACACTATTCACTATCTCTTGCTTCTTCTCAATGATAATAATAATTAATGTTTTTGTTGTTTGTTGCTGCTACTGCTATTGCTATATAGTCATATTTACATAGTGCCGTAAAGTCTGTACCGCACTCTCCTCACAAGAATTCTGTGAGGAAGAAAGTATAAGAATTCTTATAATCATGAAAGACTCATGGCCATTTGGGAACTCACAGTCTAACAAGTAGTTGGCAGGAAAGGGATATAATTAGAGTCTCAGGGGTCTGCATTCCACTCTAACCACCTCCACAATACAGAGGACCTATTAAGAGAGGAGAGCAGAAAAAAAGAGTATAGCTAGAATTTAGTATGAATTGCAAAGGAACACATGCAGCAGAGTTTAAAGCTGATAAATACGGAAAAGGAAAGCAGAGGGAAATAGTCTACAGTTTAAACTGATTTTATTCAACAAATATCTATTAAGGACATACTACCCTAAGAGTACTGTGCTGAACTCTGAGAATATAAAAACTAAAATGAAATAATCTCTGACATAAAGGAATTTACATTCCACTGAATGAGAAATTCACAGACATGTCAATAATATTTATGTGGTCAGGTCTGAGTTATAGCTACTTAAGCATCATACTGACATAGATAAGCAAAAACAAAGGAATCTCTGGGCTCACTCTCTCAATTCACAATGAACTAGATTCCTAGAATTAGGAAGGTTAGAGTCCCAGAAGACGACTATTTGGCCAGGTCTTGGGGATAACGCTAATGGGTTGGGGTTTCTAGTATTGTCATTCATAAGCCTCCATCTAATGTGTTTCCCCATATCAATTAACTGGTTGACATTGAAGATGGTATTTACGGAGAAGATATTGCATAGGTTTACTGGGAAGCTCCCAAGAAAAGTATCTACAATGCAATGCCCCAAACCAGGGGCACACTGTCCCCCTCCTCCCTATACATAACAAGTTTCACATGGGGAGCATGGGCTTAAATTTGAAATGCAAAGGACATGAGGCATACATAGAGGGAAGTTGTGGGACTGAGAACTGCTTTATAACTCCTGACCTTCTGAGTCCTTTTCTTACTTCAAAGAATCTTGGCCAAGCTCCTTTCAGAGTGAAGCATCACCAATGATACTGCTCAGCTCAAATGGCTCTTTGCCTGGTGCTGTACTTCAGGACCTTAAATACCAACCTTAGGAGTTTGCATTTTATCACAGAGCCAATAAAGAGCCACAGAGGGATTTTAAGTGGGTCAAATCAATTCCCTAAGAACGCTTATGTTCATAGCTCTGTGGAGGATGGATGAGAGATTATAGAATCTGGTAGAAGAGAGACCCGTTAAGATACCTCACAAAAGTCTAAAGAAGAAGTGATAAATGGCCATTTCCCTCTAGATAAGTGGTCAAGGGATACTAACAGTTTACAAAAGATGAATTGCAAACTTTCAATAGTTATATGAAAGACTGCTCCACATCAGTGATCAAAGGCAAAATGCAAATTAAAACAATTCTGGAATTTCACCTCTCAACTAGCAACTTAGCAAACATAAGAAAAGACAGAAATAGCCAAAGTTGTTGTGGCTTCAGGGAATACATGCATGCGAAAATACTCTTGGTAGAGCTGTGAATTATTCCAACTATTCTGAAAAACAATTTGGAATTATGCAAGAAAAGTGACTAAATTCTTCCTACCCTTTGACCCAGAGAGCTGAGAGCTCACTGCTCTCAGGCTATCAGAGACAAAAAGAAAGGCTCCATACAGAAATATCAAAATATTCAAAATATTCTTCATTTTTCTATCACATTGATTTCCAAATCTATCTTACCCTTCTCTCTTTACTAGTAAACTTTCCTTTATAACAAAGATTAAAAAGAGGAGTTAGGGGACAGGGGAGAACCAGTTGAACAAAACCAACCATCACAGTAACTGTATATAACAACATGTGCAATATTCCACACCCATAGGACCTACCGCTGCAATAAAGGGAGGGAATAACATTTCTTCAAATCCTTTCTGGGGATCCTTTCTAGTTTGGTCATTATAATCACACTGCTATTGATTTGTTTTAGTTTTATTTTCATCTACATCACATATCGGACTTCCCCAACTTGCTTTCTTTTGCCTCAGTTCCTTCAAACTTCCCATATTTCTTTGAACTCCTTATATTCATTGTGATAATATTCCATTTTAGTGAGCACTTTTCATGGATACAAAGATCTGGCAACTGGGAGAATTTGCTAAATAAATTATTTAAAAAGCACCAAAAGACTTTTTAAAATGAATGAATGAATGACAAGACAGAGAGATGATATATAGGTAAAACAAATGGATGCTAGATAGGATAGATAAATGAATAGATGGGATAGATGATAGACTAATGGATGGATAGACAGATAACAGGTGATAAAAGATAGCTAGAATAGATAATTGAATGGATAGATAGATGATAGGATAGATGAATAGATGGAAAGATGGATAGATTGATGGCTGAAAGAAAGAAAAAAGAAAGGAAGGAAGGAAGAAAGAAAGAAAGGGAGGAAGGAAGGAAGGAAAAAAGGAAGGAAGAAAGGAAGAAAGATAGATAGATAAATAGATAGATAGATAGATAGATAGATAGATAGATAGATAGATAGATAGATAGATAGATGAAAAGCCATGAGGGTCTGGTGCAAGACAAATCATAGATCATTAAAAAAGGGAGTCAGATGGCTTTAGTCTTTCCTAGAAAACAGTGATATGGCATACTATTTTGCTTACAACATTGCACAGAACTCAACAGAAAAAGTAAAAAACTTGAACCAGATTAGTCAGAGAGGTCCAGGATAACAGAAGAAAGAGGACAGAACATATGGGGGGTGGGGGAGGGATTGGAAACAGAAAGGTCTTTTCCAAAATTTTGCTTGGAGGCTTGGAATTTAAACTTATTCCACTAAAAAGACTTTTGCTGGCTCTTATGCTTTGACAGGAATTTAAAGAGTGGAAAAAACGACTTCATATCAACTATTTAACAATTATTCTGTGTTGAAAGAAAGGCTTCCTGAAAACGAAATCTAACTAAACTAGTTTAGACTTGAAATATGGACCAGTTATTTTGCTTAGAGGACTGACTAGAATGGGCTATTTTTGACCCCAAGTTTACATAATCCCAGACACACCAAGGTCAATCTGTCCTATTCTACATAGTTCTCCTCTATGAGTCACTTGTGTCCCAGAAAGAAAGAAAAAAAACCTGGGTGGCAGTAAAGCTGGGAATGGGTCTTAGGGTGCTGAGTTGGGTGAAAAATCAGGAATGATCATAACAGATGGTCTCATACAGCAGAAAAATGGTGGCATAATGATGGCACCAGTAGAATGGTTGTTGAGTACGTACAGCACAGCTACCTTCTTCTTTGCTATTTAGCCATGGTGAACACATAAAATTAGAGAATCTTTGTTTTGGAAGGGAATTTAGAAGGCATCTGGTTCACCCTTACTCAATTTAGGAATCTCCTCTATAACACTCCTGACAGATGGTCATACCTACTTAGCACAGATTTAAGAACCCAAATAAAAACTCCAGTATTTTATACCTATAAAAACCGTGTTAATGTTGGAAAATAATTATAAACATATAAGATCATTGAAAGTTGCTTATTGTTTAATGTGAACATCCATAAAATTCTGGGATTTTAAACAAAGTTTTGCTATCTGGTTTAAGCTAATTTTCCACTGACATAGTTGATTTTTGCAGTCATACTAGGAAAATCTTACTGTGACTATGGCATGCTGACTTACCTTGGATTTTGTCCAAAAATATCACAGACTCCTAGATCATTAGAGCTAGAAGAGACCTGGGAGACCATCTATTCCAACAAGCTCATTTTACAGCTAATGAAATGGAGTCCTGGAGAGGTTAAGTGATTTGCTATCTACCTGGTTTATACAGGCTCTCTGACACACTTAGGCTCAAGGCACCCTTGGATCTCCAAAAGGAACACACAGGGTCAGCTAACACAGTGGGCACAGAGTCCTCGTCAGACCTCATCCAGAGTGTTATGTTTAGTTCCAAGTTCCATGTTTCAGGAAGGATTCTGAAAACCTTCAGAGAGTCCATTAGAGGGTGACCAGTATGATGACAGAATTGGAGGATATACTAAATGAAGACTTTTAAAGTAGATGATTAGCATGGAGAAGAAAAGACTCAGTGGAAGGATAATATTGCTTTCTCCCAGTATTTGAAAAGGCTTTCATGGAGGAGGGGGTTGATAACTGTTCTGCCCATAGAATATTAGGAGCAATGGCTGAAAGTACCAAAGAATTTGATTTAGGCTTGATGTCAGGAACAACTTTCTAATCAATCAATCAACTAATACTTACTAAGTGTCTACTATGTGGCAAGCACTGTACTAGGCACAGGTGCTACAAAGACAAAAGTGAGGATACAAAGCAGTTTCTGATGTCAAGGACTTTAAATTCTACTATGGAGTTCAGGGGGGACAGTCAACATGTTTACAAATAAGTAAATACATGTTATATGTACAATAACTATATAATGATTTCCAAGATGGGCGGGAAAACCTATAAATTGAAGATTCAGGGAAGATTTCTTAAAGGAAAACTCTTAGAACCACCCCAAAATGGAATAGGATTCCTTAAGAGGCAGTGGGTTATCTGGCACAGGAGTTCTACAAGTGGGGGCTGGATGGGCACTTTCAGTAATGTCATAGAGAACATTCTCATTTAGGTTTAATTTAGACTAGGTGGCCAAGGACAAACACTACCACCAACAGGCTAGGTGGCCTCTGAAGTTTCCTTCAATGCTGAGATTCCATACTTTAAGGAATCACTCACACAATTCCCTAAGTACTTGAAGGCCTAGAATAGAAGAGGTTCCCTCCATGCTATTGGAGATAAAATGATAGTTTGGGGGAGGGAAGCCAGAAAAGCTCTTTTTGGAAATTTCTTTCAGAGGGAATGAAAGAAGAATGAATGAAAAAGTACTGATTAGATGCTTGCTATATGCCAAGTATCACACTAAGTGCAGGGGACACAAATATAAAAGGTGTGACAGTACTTGTCTTCAAGGAGCTCATACTCTTATTGTCTTTAAGTAGAGATTTTAAAAATTATGTTCAGATAGTTATGGATTGTCTCTAGATGGGAAAGTCTCAAAGGCAAAGTGGTAATAAGGTGTACGGCAAAGGCCAGAGGTCCCATATGTGACTATAGTGCTGGAGAACCGCAGGGCACAGAGGTAGGGCAGAGGGAGGAGTCTGAAGGAACTTAGTAGCAGGGGTACAGCAGTTGGTAGGACCTGATCATCCACCACTTAGTCAAAAGCAATATATTTGTTACCTCTTACCTCGTCTAAGCCTTGTGAGCTGTCAAGAAGCCCAGGCAAAGGGGAAGACAAGAGAGAAGAGCACCTCAGTAGCAGCAAGTCTTTACTCTCTACCCAGTCATTCTGGGTTGGATGGCTGGCCCTAACCAGGGAGAGACAGGGGAAATACAAGAGGGTGGGGTGCATTCCATGGTGGTAAGTCTTAAAATTGTTCTCTTTAACAGGGCGTTCCAGGGGCACCAGCCCTGAAGTCAAGAAGACCTGAGTTCAAATCCAGCCTCAGACACATAACACTTACTAGCTGTGTGACCTTGGACAATTCACTTAACCCCAATGGCCCTGCCTTGACCCTCTAAAAAAAGACCAAAAAGGGGGGGGCATTCCATATACGTGAATAAATTTTTTTGATCAAAGTAAAGGGTATGTAAATCAGAGGATTTAAACTGGAAAGCAGCTAAGAGATCATATAGTCCAACTTCATTATTTTATATATTAAGGAGCTGAGACAAAAGAAGGAACTCTCCCCACCTCTTTCTATGTTAAAAATTCTAACTTCTTACCTAAACCAGGGAGAGACAAGAAGAGAGAGCAAATTATAAGATAATATCCTTAATGAACATTGACATAAAAATATTAAATAAAATATTATCAAATTGGCTACAGTGATATAATTAAAAAAAGATAATACACTATGACCAGTTTGGATTTATAACAAGAAGGCAGAATTTGTTAGATATAAGAAAAATTAAAAATATGATATCTCATATAAATAACAAAAATAATAAAACCACATGATTCTATGTTTTAAAAAGCCTTTTGACCAAATCCAACATTAAAAAAATTTTAGAAAACATAGGAATAAATGGACTTTTATTTATTATGGTAAGAAGTATCTACCTAAAACCAAGATTAAATATTATATGTAAAGGTGAAAGGCAGGGGACCTTTTTGGTAAGATCAGGTATAAAGGATGGATGCTGATTTCCATCTCTGCTATTTAGGATAGTGCTGGAAATAATAGCTGGAGCAATAAGATGAAGAAAAATGGAGCAAATACACATAAGGCAAAGAAATAGAACTATCACTTTTTGTAGATGATATGATGATCTGGCTAGAGGATATCAAAGGGTCAACTAAAATTAACTGACAATAAATTTACTAAATTTGGAAGACACAAAATATATTTACATAAACCATCAGTATTCTACATATTATCAACAATCCTAGGAGAGAGAGAAGAAAAGATGAATTCTATTCAAAATAACTATAGAATAGACAAAATACTTGGGAATCTATATCAAGACACACATAGAAAGCATTCTTTACAGAGATAAAGATAGTTCTAAATGGTTTTTGTTGTTGTTCAGGTCATTCAGTTGTGTCTGATTCTTCATGACCCCATAGACCATACCATGCCAGGCCCTTTTGTCCTCTCCTATCTCCTGAAGTCTATCCAAGTTCATGGCTGTTGTTACCATGACACTATCTGTCCATCTCATCCTCTGTCATCCCTGTTTCCTTTGCCTTCAATCTTTCCCAACATCAGGGTCATTTCCCAATGAGTCCCATCACCTCATCATAGGGTCAAAGTATTTAAGTTTCGGCTTCAGTATGTGACTGAGTGAATGGCCTGAATTAATTTCTTTAAGTATTGACTGATTTGATCTCCTAGCTGTCCAAAGGGCTCTCAAAACTCTTCTCTAGCACCACAGTTTGAAAGCGTTAATTCTGCAGGGCTCAGCTTTCCTTATGGTTCAATTGTAGGTCATACATTGCCATTAGAAAAACCATAACTTTGACTATATGGACCTTTGTCAGCAAGGTGATGTTTCTGCTACTTAGCATGATGTCCAGATTTGCCATAGCTTTCCTTCTAAACCAGTGGTCAACCTTCCTAATGCCATGACCCTTTAATACAGCTCCTCATGTTGTGGTGACCCCCAACCATAAAATTCTTTTCGTTGCTACTTGATAACTGTAATTTTGCTACTGTTATGAATTGCAATGTAAATATCTGACATGCAGGATGTATTTTCATTGTTACAAATTGAACATAACCCACAGGTTGAGAACCATTGTTCTAAACAGAGAAATATTAATTGCTCTTTGGGAGATAATGTCGATTTTTTTTCAGAGGGGAAGGCAAGGCAATTGGGACTAAGTGACTTGCCCAAGGTCACACAGCTAGTAAGTGTCAAGTGTCTGAGGCCGGATTTGAAACCAGTGCTCTATTCACCGTGCCATCTAGCTGTCCCAGATTATGTAAATTTAGCAAAAATGGCAACACTACAAATTAATTTATTGAGTGCCATTTCAAACAAC
This sequence comes from Pseudocheirus occidentalis, assembly GCA_028646575.1. Lineage (NCBI taxonomy): Eukaryota > Metazoa > Chordata > Mammalia > Diprotodontia > Pseudocheiridae > Pseudocheirus > Pseudocheirus occidentalis. The sequence goes on from CM053597.1 coordinate 52,977,474, forward strand.
AAAATGATTGTATTATATGGCAGTTAAAATAATAACAATCTAACTGGAGGAACAAAAGTTTGGGACTCTCATAGGACTTGATTGCATGCTGTCATGGTGGGGAGAAAACTTGAAACTCAAGGGACTCTGGAACTGAATCTTATAAACTAAAAGTAAATAAACAAATCAAATAAAAAAGAAAGACTCTCATAGGATAGAAAAAAAGTTGCAGGAGAGCCTGGAGGTACCACCAGATCTCAAACTATACTAAAAAGCAGTAAGCATCAAAATTATTTGACTCATTTAAAGAAAGAAAAGAAAAGAAATTCAAATCCAGGGGTGGCTAGGTGGCCCAGTGAATAGAGCACTGGCCCTGGAGTCAGGAGGACCTGAGTTCAAATCCAGCCTCAGACACTTAACATAAAAACTAGCCGTGTGACCTTGGGCAAGTCACTTAACCCCCACTGCCCTCCAAAAAAGCACCAAAAAAAAAATTTTTTTTAAAGAAATTAAAATCCAGTAGAAGTGGTCATCTATCACAAAACTCATGAAGAAACTGAGACCCACAGGCATTTCCCCAAATGTTGCAGAGCTAGTTAGTGGCAAAATCTGGACTAGAACCCAGGAACACTATTTTCCTTCCACTGTAGCTGCTGTATCTCTTGTAAACAACTCCATGGTTATGCAATCAAAGTTTCTAGCGTACATTATTTCCATTCTGAAATTTCTCCATGTAGTGATCAGGGTGGTCTGCACCAATGGGCCCTTTGTCATCTCTCCTAGCTTCTAAATGCTTTCTGGGTTAAAATTTGCTCCCATCCACAACTCATGAGAACCCATCAAAGTCTTTTCTTTTACAACACAGAGGATAGAGTTTGCAACAAAGGCATCTAAGGAAATAATAAAAGAGCAAAAAAATAGTTCTATTATAAACCCTGAGGTCCCTCTTCCACAAATATATATGTGGGAAGAGCAGGCATGTAAGGGAATCATTCATGGAACATATACATGTGAACATGTGTGGCCATACTACTTGTGTTGTAGAGCACATCAATCAATCAATATTTATGAAGTACCCACTATGTGCTAGGCACATAACAAATGCCGAAGATACAAAAAGGTAAAAGACAGTCACAGCCCCAAGGAGTTTACAGTCTAATGGGAGAGAGAACATGCAAACAAATGTAAACAAAGCAAGTTATACAGGATAAGCAGAACATGCAAACAAATGTAAACAAAGCAAGTTATACACAGGATAAACAGAAACTGACTAATAGAGGGATGGAAGTAGAATTAAGAGGAGCTGGAAATGGTCTCCTGCAAAAGGCAGAATTTTACTTGGGACTTGAAGGAAGCCAGAGGAGGCAGAAGATAGAGATATACCCCAGACATGGGGGAGAATGCCCCAAGTAGGGAGATGCTCATGAAACAGCAAGGAGGCCAGTGTCACTAGATAGAAGAATACACAGCAGAGAGTAAGGTGTAAGGAGACTGGAAAGCTAGGAGGACGCTGGGTTATGCAGGAGTTTGAATGATAAACACAGAATTTTGAATTTGATCTTGGAGGTGACAGAGAACCACTGGGGTTTCCTGAGTGGAGGTAGGGTGATACGGAGGGCAGCTAGGTGAAGAAGCAGAGCCAGGAAGACCCAAGTTCAAATGTGGCCTTTAATAGTAACTAGCTGTGTGACCCTGGACAAGTCACTTAACCCTGTTTGCCTCAGTTTCTTCATCTGGTGATGATAATAGTGTCTGTCTCCCAGGGTTGTTGTGGAGATCAAATTAGAAAATAAAGCATTTAGCACAGGGCCAGTGCTATATAAATGTTAGCTATTATCTATTCTGTAATGTGTCTCTTGGCTGGTTGTTTCTAATCACCTTTTCAGGTCTCCTACTATATTCTCCATATTTCCTCTTCATTTTTGTTAAGCACTTTTAATTCTAGTTCCTATTCTTTATGTGATTTTTAAAGTTAAAGAAACTCTTATTTCTTATGATTGCTTTTCCAGTGTTAATTTTTGAATAAAGCATATAAATATATCACTTACATACGGAGAATTTCTCTTCAAGTAGTCTGCATTCTTTCTTTTTTCCTCATCTACTTTGTTTCAGTTATACGTATTTTTAATTATATGGCATTTTGGGCTCATTTTCTTTTTTGTAATTTTTATAATTTTGGTTTTTAGCCATTTTCATTCTCTTTGGTGTTATTATTATTGATTTTGGAAAGGAATGTGAGAGCCTATCTCTTATAATCTCTCACTCCACAATTTTCATTTATTTCCTCTCCCTACTAAATTTCTCCTTGCTAGATTTGACCTACTATTATAACCTGGTGAGACGATTTGGCAAGATCCCAGATTGGTGTCATTTACAAATTCAATAAGCATTACATCTCTGCTTCCATTCAAGTCATTGCCCATTTTCCAAGCATACATCCCTAGAGGAATCCACCAGAGATTACCCTCTAGAACTAGATTGCCATGGTAGGGGTTATGGGATTTAACCAATCAATGACTGTAAGATTTGGAAGCTGCCATGTGAGGCAGGTTTTCTAGCACTGAACCTAACTGACAAGTTTCAATGGGAGTAACTGTAAAATAAGGAGGGACCCTAACCCATTGGACTCAGCTCAATAGTCTCTCAATGTTACTATACTAGACATACCTTTAATAATACATTCTAGAAATTTTTAACCCTCAACCTCTTTAAAAAAAAATCTAGACATTTGTCCATATTCTATTCTGTGGCACCTCTTCCATTTTCTATGGTTTTTCTAAAATCACTGACAGTTCAATATTTTTATCTGTCCATTCTTTCATTACCTTAGGGTTGCATGTCATCTAGCAAAGATAAGTTAAACTCATTAAGGGTAACTACGCACCTTATTACCAAATTATTTTATTCTAGTCTTACTGATTGAAAGGGAATTTTGCCTTGCCTTCATTTGAGGAGATGTCATTATTTCCCCAACTATCTCCATTTCATTTATATAGGATGCCCCTTTGCCCCATTTCCCCCCACAAAAATCTTAGCCTCTTTTCAAGGCCCCTGGAATCTGAATGTTCACCTGCCCATCTGAAATGCTCCACTTTCTGCATATGTAATTGTGGAAATTTAAAGCACTGCACATGTGCAGTATGGAGTATCAGACCTTCCCCAATATGAATGCTGCTCAAGAAAACTTCAAGCGTGTGCAGAACAAGTGTTCTTCATAGAAGCATAGCTTGGAAAATGTCCAACAGGACAGTTTGGAGAGTTATCTTGTAGAGAAAAAAGTGACAAGAGGAGCAGACATTTTTTATTAGTAGAAAATGCACATTGTGCTTTCCTTGATCGACGTGTAGGATTCTGGTGACCTTTTTCAAACTCTTAAAAAATTTTTTTTCTTTTGAACTAGAAAACAAATGTGAAAAACATGAACTCAGAAATTTCTAAGCAAGTGGAAAACAGAGGCTTCTCATGAAACAGTCACCGCAGCCTTAACCGTAATGTTTTCACCACCACCCCATAATTATCTCATAAATATAAAGCCAAAACGAACACTGATAACTGTGTTTTTCAACAAACATATGGAACTGATGCTTTCAGATTCATCTCAGAGGCTGAGGATGGCTTCCTGCAGAAGGTCTTAGACTGCCACCTGCTGGTCACGATCAGCATTTCTGTGAATGCAAACAAAAGAGGATTCCTGTTGTGTTTTGTGTATGAAGCTCTTCCCGTCAGGCAATGATTAACTCCATCAAGGGAGTGCTGCTTGCAATGATGCCACTCATGCTACTTCATTTAAATATTTTATTGAGGCTCCTTTCTTTTCTTCCTTCCTTCCTTTCTTTTTTTTTTTAACCACAGTTATAGCTCAATAACTTCTCACCCATCCTATAGAACCCTCTCTTGTAACACATTGTTTGGGACAATCCAGGCTACTTGGTTTTGCACCCTTCTTTCCTATGTATTGTTTCATTTCATAGCTGGTGGTAATTAAATGACAGTTAATGCCACTATGGTATTATCTGGCTTTTTTTGTTGCAGTTGTTACTGCCACTGTATAATTCAGAACAACTATTTATTCTGCAGAAACCAGTCAAACTGAAACAAAACGTACTGCCCGTTTCTGAAAGTGTATACCTCGTTCTGCACCTGCTGTCCGCCATCTGTCAGGCAGGAAGCAAGCTCCACTCTCAAATCCTCTGAGTGAGGCATCACATCCATCAGATTTCTGAAGTCTTTAGCACTGTTTTCCTTTACATTTCATAATTAGTATGCTCATCTGCACACTGTAAAGATTCTTGAATATAGAAATAATGCATTAAGTACTTCTGGAGTAAGAAATGCACTGGGGTGGAAAGTGAACTAGGCTTGGAAGTTGAAAATTCTAGGTTTGCTTTTTACTATATTATTTCCTGGCAGGTCACTGAAGCTCTCCAGGGTCTCAAGATCTTCAGCTGGAGAATGGTGACAGCCCCTTGACCCAGAATTTCCACTGCTAGGAATGTAATGATAAATTACATTGACCTTCTTATGAAACAGTCACCTCAGCCTTAACCGTAATGTTTTCACCACCACCCCATAATTATCTCATAAATATAAAGCCAAAACGAACACCGATAACTGTGTTTTTCAATGATAAAAGGTCAATGATAAAAAAGAAATATTCCATATATACTAAAATATTTATAATGACACTTTTGCCAGGGAGATAAGACCTGGAAACAAAACAGATGCCCATTGATTGGGGAATGTCTGGCCAAGTTGTGGTGTGAGAATGTGACAGAACGATATTGTGATGTAACAAATGACAAGTGTGGTGAATACTTGTCATGGAGAAGCATTAAAAGTTATGTGAATTGATGGAGAGTGAAATAAATGGAGCCAGGAAAACAAGGTAAAAAAACAATTGCAACAGGGGTGGCTAGGTGGCGCAGTGAATAGAGCACCAGCCCTGGAGTCAGGAGTACCTGAGTTCAAATCCGGCCTCAGACACTTAACACAAAAAAAACTAGCCGTGTGACCTTGGGCAAGTCACTTAACCCCAACTGCCCTCCAAAAAAAAAAAAGCAAAAAAAAAAAAAACAGTTGCAACAATGGAAATGGGAAGAACGGTCCCTGCAAAACAAATGAAATGGAAAGTCAAAAAACTGTAGAGAATGTACCTGGTCCCAAAGAGGAGCTGTGAGAAGATGCCTCCCCCTATTCCTGCACAGAGGTTGGAGGACACAGGTGTGGAACGTTGCATATACTGTTAGAATCAGGTGTGTTGGTAAGTTGCACTACATATTTTTCTCTTCTTCCTCTTTTTTCTCTTAAAAAAATAATTTCTTAAAAGAGATGACTCTGGGAAGAGGGAGGGGAAGGGAAATAGGAGTTTTAGGCAATCAAAAAAAGATCAATTAAAAACATTTTTTAAATAATAAGGTTTTATGGATATCAAATGAGATAATATATGCAAATTGTTTTTTAACTGAAAACTAGCTATAGAAAACTAAGCTATTATTATTGTGCAATAATCTAATTCTTGAGAGAATAAAAAATAAACAAAGCCAGAAAGAGTTTCAGAGTTCTGTCACTAGTTTTCAAAGAGTGGGAAGAAGGATGACAATTCTGAGCCAAATTAAAATCAATTATTTCGCTCCTGTATTCTGATTTGAGCTTTGTCTACTGTGTCTGTTTGGTGCTGCCGCTGTGCATGGCCAGATTAGTCACATGGAGAAAAGGAATTTTCCAGATGGGACTCATCTGTCAGAAGGCCAGGAAGGGCCTTTCCATGGTGTCCAGTAGCATTTCACCCAGGACAGGAGTCTTTGGCCACACTTGTAAGTATTCTTTCCTGTCCTCATTCATAGTCCCATTTCTTTGCTGACTCCTCTGCCTCTTTCCAATTCACTGCTGGTTGTTCAGTATAGTTGACTAGCAGGTTACCCACTTAATATCAAGCAAGAGATTATAGAAAGGAAATTTTTCTGACACCTGTGAAAGTTGTCCTTTTCTCCTCTAGATTAGATTTATTTTTAATTTATTCTACCAGCTTTTGCTTTGGCAGGTTCCCAGGTTTGTTTGTTTATTTTTGGTCTGGACTTCTGATTTCATTATTGTAGGAATGCCTCCCAATGGCACACTCTTCCCACCTGTGGAGAATTGCAACTTGTGTGTCACTTTTAGTCTTAGAAACTAGCCTGGGCCACCGAGAAAGTTGAGTGGCTTGACCCCAGTATATGTCAGAGCCAAATCTTGAAGCCAGGCCTGCTTGATTCCAAGACAAGCCTCTGTCCATTAGCCTAGGCTGTCTCTCACTTCTGCTTTGGCACAGGAAATGATTTTGCTGTCTCTCCTCTTCTAGATTCACATTAAATGGCAAATAGCAAATGACATGGGAACAGAACAGAACGATTGCCCACTAACTCCCTTCTGTTCTGCTCCAGTATCTCAAAGAATGACATTTTTTGAAGACACTGTGATTAAGTATCACAGCACTCTGAAGTCCAAGTTGTCTCAGTAGAAAATGTTTTGTTATCCTGGATTTTCCTTAATGGAAAAGAGGAAGTCTCTGGTTGTTTGTCCACCATTGCAGGCAAAATAATAATCTCCACATCTCCCATGAGCCTCCTGCTGTGGAGTTACAAGGGAGGATACTATGCTTGTATATAATCACACACACACACACACACACACACACACACACACACATAAGTCAGTTGGTTTTTATTTATTCTTTCTTTTATAGTTCTTCTCTTCAGCCTATTAATCACTTCATTTTTTTCCAGTCTGTGAAAATGATCCCAAATTCCAAGGAGAGTATGAACTGCTGGTCCCTTTGCTAGCACTGTAATAATCAGTCAAGAGTGATTAAAAGTTGTGCTCTCTTCCTCAGCTATTCTAAATCCTAATTAACTCTGCCTGGTCTCTAATTGTCCTGGTTCCTTCTAGTAATGACGTGCCAAGTAAGTCTCAACAGTGTCACACTGGAAAAAAATAAATTCTTCATGTTTTTAGTGTTGTGATTTTGGAGTTGGCTTGGCACAAAGCAAAAGCTTGACTTCAGGATACCACAGTATTTCAAGTTTAGGTTAGTTTGGGTCAACTATCATTCTTTGATCTATTGACTCCACTAGCTTCCCAACTTTCTCCTGCCTGCTGAGTTGTATTCTGGCTATAATTGCTAGGTATTCTAGCTGATGCTTTTCCAAATGGAATCTCTTTTTCTTGACTATCTCTCTAGGGACTTTTAGTCTTAGAAAAGAATTTCTAATCTTTGCCAACTTGCTGGACTCCATCTGATTAAGATGGTGTTTACATTAAAGATTCTTAAGATGAAGACACAAAATATTTGAAAGCTTCACACGGAAATTCTTTATTAATCACATGCATCAAAAATAATTGGAGTTGTTGATAAAGTTTAGGATCCTTTTAAATTAGTTTTTGATGCCCCTTCCCCCAACACGGGACAGCCTTTATTTCCTCCAACGTGTAAAATACACAAGATAGAAAGGATTCTCTGGAGCCCATGAACAAATATAAAGACATAAGACACCTAAATAGTCCATTACACTCATCATCTTTCCCCAAAAGGCAAAGGTATTTTGTGGGGCTGCTGAAAAAATGATTCCTATTCACCTTAGATTTGCACTAAGAAACGCATAGCTATATCATGAAGGGTTGCCAAGGGGCAGGTCTTTTGGGCCATCAAGGCATGACTTTCATCCTCCTGCTATAGGGTGATTCTGTTGACAATCCTCTTCTTAAAGAAACACAATGTCAAGGAAAGCTCCCCCTTTTAGAAACTCATGCCGACAGAAACCGAAAATCTGGGACTACGGAACTAAGGAATTTTTGAACTCAGACTATCTGTGAGGTAACTCCAAGTCTGAAGACATATATTTTCAGGATCACTAACCTGTGCTCAGAACAGGAAACAGAAGGCAGAAGGAAGCAATCAGGATATAAAAGTCTGGAAACTGCAGCCTCAGGCTCCAATGGATGTGTGTAGCTTGCTTGCCATGTGCCCATATTCAAGCTGTCACTTTTTGCCACTCAGGGAAGAGGAAAGGCATTTCTTCTTCTGCCTTGCTATACTCTGGTCTGGAAGTTAAGTAAAGAAAAAGTGCATAAAAAATGTGAAAAGGGTCATGACTAATCAGCTTCCAAGACATTTTGAATTTATTTTGCAAGTTTTTCCATGAAACACTGTAAAGTATAAGGCAAGAACTGATGCATTATTCATTATCACATACCTTGACCATCAGCCAGAGGATACAATTGCTAATATTGCCCGTTACATAACTGGGTTGTGAAAAGTGATTCTCTTGGAATCTGGAGATCTGAGTTCTAGTCTGAATTCTGCCTGAGTTCTAGTCTGAATTCTGCCATGATGTTAGCCATATAATTCTGGACAAGTCACAACTTCCTGGAGTCTCAATTTCTTCCTCTGTAAAATGGGGCTATAACTCCTATAGCAGAGAATCTCTGGCTCATGTACTTCTGCCCAGGTCAAATTTGCATCAGCTTCTGGCATTCCATCAAAGGGAGGTTTCAGCACATGTGCTCCAAAAATATTAAGCATGAAACACGTTCAGTTTATACAATAAAGAACACAGAGAAGATATTTGTACTCAAGACCATAAGTACATGAAAGGGTATGCAGCATAAAGCCCTTTGCCTCCCAATCAAGCCCCTTGGAGACTTGTAGAATTCCTCCGACTCACAGTACTGACCTGGGGGGGAGTCCAGGGAAGGGCAAGGTGGGAATCTTCTCCTCACCCTCACTCTGTGCAGTAACTCTGCCTCTCAACTCATCATCACTACTATCATTTCATCTCCTAATTGCTTCTCTCTGCTTCCACTTGGCATCATTGTCCCCTTCACCAATATTACTTTGCCATTCAGTTTTTCCTCTGCTAATACTGCCTCTCCAGCAGTCATATCTTACTGTGGGGTTGGCAGCAGCTCAGGAGCATCCCGACCACAGAGGGATTTCACTGGAATCATAACCAGTGTTGTCACTCTCCTAGAAAGGCTCTGGATGCGTTGCTCTTGTTCTCTATGCTCATGGCCCCACCCTACAAAGGGAGGGCATTTTTAGAGGTTTGGAAACTGTTTTCTACATTGGACATTTTTTGTTAGGGGCCAAGACCTTCTGAGGTCCTGGCACACTAGCTCCTCAGTTCTATAAGGGCATTAGGCAGATATGCAAGGATAGTATAATCTTGTTGGGTGGAAGCTCTCATTGGACTTGTGAATATCTAAAGTATGTACATTTGCAAGTCCTGATTAGGACTCTTGATCTATCGCGCCCCCAGAGGTGGTTTTAGGATAAAGATCTTGATGACTGATTAACCTTGGGCTGAGGTTGGGGGACAGGCAAGACCCAAGATGTAATCACCCCTGAAATAAGGAATATAAGCCCTCTGATTTTCTTGTATCGTTGGATTGGTATGGAATAGCTCTGGAATAAACAGGCTATGAAATACATTCCCCTTCTCTCTGTCTCTTTCCTGTAATTCAGCTTTAAGCTTTTCTTACTCTCTCTCTCTATTTTCCTCAACTGGAAGCTAGGCCTAGACTGCGCTGGCCGCAGCAATTTTTCTTTTTCCTTTTCTTGGAAATTGGGATTAAGTGACTTGCCCAGAGTCACACAACTAGTATCTGAGTCCAAATTTGAACTCAGATCTTCTTGACTCCAGGGCTGGTGCTCTATCTACTGTGACACCTAGCTGCCCCTCCCTTTTTTCCACGAAAGGGAGAAGAGGTGAGAGGAAGAGAAAAATAAATGGCTTATTTAAAAGAAAAAAGAAGCTGTTCTTGACTCACTCAGCTGTCTCTAATTCTCACTCCTGAACAAATGAGGAGTTCTCTCTGCTCTTTCCTCTGTTAGCATTGCCCAGTGGGTTTGGGGATCTGTGGAGACTTTCTTTACTACCTTTCCCACTTGTCTTCTTCTTCCCTCTCTTTGTTGGAGGCTGCTGGGCCAGGCCCTGGGAATGAACTTTGAGAAATCAGTGTAAACAAAGTGGAGGAGGGGAGCTGTGCCCCTACACAAATGCCTGCTGCATAATGAGGGAGAGGGGACAGCCCTGATGGAATAGTGAAGCTTCGGAACCCCACAAATAACATTCCTCATGTCTCCCCCACAGGGTTGTTATAAGTCCTATAAGAAAGGGCTTTGTAAAGAATTTGGGTACATAAGCTACCATTGCTATTCATTCTCTCCCTTCATGGTGTTAGAACAAGTAAATGTTCTGTTAAAAGGGATCAATCGTGAGTATTAAGTACCTACTATCCGACACACATCATGCTGTATACTCAGGAGACCAAAAAAAGAAAAATGAACAGTCTCTGTCCTCAAGGAGCTTCCATATGACCAGGGGAGATATATGCATTTATAAGAATATGCAAAAGAAAAACATAAATACGACATAATTTTCTATGTGTCCTGCATAAATCTTGTTTTTACATAGTTATATTCATTCCCCACCCCCACCCCCATTAGATTGCAGGCTCCATGGAGGCAGGGACTGTCATCTACATTTCTTGTATCTCTAGTGCTGGCACAAAGTAGGTATTTAATAAATGTTTATGGACTAGGTAGAGAAAGGACTAGCAGCTTGGGGGATCAGGAAAGGCCTCTTTGTGAAAGGTATTATTTCAGCTGAGCTTTGAAAGAAGCAAGGTGTTTTCTTTAACAACATGACTAATATGGAAATAAGTTTTGCACATGTATAACCTATATCAAATTGCTTACCATCTCGGGGAGGCGGGAAGGAAAGAGGAAGAGAATATGGAACTCAAAATTTTTAAAAACAATGTTAAAAAGCTGTGGTTTATAAATGTGATTGAATATTATTGTGCTATAAGAAATGACAAGCAGCATTATTTCAGAAAAACCTAGAGAGACTTACATGAATTGACGTAAAGTGAAGCAAGCAGAACCAGAAGAACATTTACACAATAACAGCAATATTGCATGATGATCCAACTATGAATGCTTAGCTCTTCTGATCTATACAATTATCCAAGACAATCCCAAAGGATCCATGATGAAACGTGCTTTCAGCCTCTGGAGGAAGAACTGATGCTGTCTGAGTACAGATTCAATTATACGATTGTTCACTTTCTTTCTTTTTTATTTTTTGTTCAAGTCTTCTTGTACAGAATTAATACTATGGTAATGTTTTACCAAAAAAAAAAAAAGACAAACCTCAGCAAAAATGTTAAAAAATTGTTTTTATATGTAATTGGGAAAAAATAAAATGTTATTCAAAAAAAGAAAAAGAAAAGGGATGTTAGATAATAAATAATTTAAAAAGGAAGAAAGAGAGAAAGAAAGAGAAAGAAAGAAAGAAGGGAGGGAGGGAGGAAGGAAGGAAGGAAGGAAAGAAGAAAGGAAGGAAGGAAAGAAGAAGGAAGGAAGGAAGGAAGGAAGGAAGGAAGGAAGGAAGGAAGGAAGGAAGGAAGGAAGGAAGGAAGGAAGATATTCCAGGAAGTGGAGGTCAGTGGGACTGTATTCCAAGTGTGTGTAAGGAGATGGGAGATGGAGCATCTTGTATGGGAAACAGCAAGGCCACTTAGCTTGGATTGTAGAGTATGAAAGGGTCATAATACATAATAAACCTGGAAAGGTAGATTAAAGCTAGTTTGCAATGGCTTCAAAAGCTAAACAGTGGAGTTTATTTTTGACCATAGAGGAAACAGGGAGACACTGAGGTTTATTGACTAGTGAAAAGGAAAATCCCTTTGGCAACTGTGTGGTGGATGGCTCATTGGAGAGAGAGAGAAGACCCTTTAGGTCATTCTGATAACAACCAATTACCTTATATATCACAGCTTGGAGCAACACTTGCCAAAGCAAGCAATAAAAATGCACTTAGTGATGAAGTTCTATTGAATGTAATTTAGCCTTTGGTTGATGACTCAAGAAGTCAGTGCTGGATTTTGTGGGGCTTTGGTGTCTTGATTCTCTCAAAAACTCTAGGCTTTTCTCTGAAATGCAATTTCAAAACCATTCAGTCATCAATTGTTAAACATCCAAAAGAATGGAAGATACTGGGTAAATGTAAAAATCATGGATGTTTATTGTTATGGGGGAAAAGGGTGAGAGGTCATCGATAACTTCCAAACCATATGCTGGCCTTCTCATCTCTATCAAAATTTCATGGGGATAAGGGATAATGGATAAAAGGAATGCCTAATAAAAATGTTAGGAGGATAGGCTTTCATAAATGCATTCAGCACTAAACCACACCTTTAGTTAACAATTGACTGAAATATAGAAAATATGGGATATCTATCAGTAGAAAAAAAATTCAGTTTTAATGGTATAAAAGATATTTGCCATATATATGTAAAAAAATCATACAAGATCTCTTAATACATGCAACCAGAGCTATAATTAGCAACTATGGTGCTAGGGGCAAGCTTTACAAAACTTCAGTTGAGAGGTTGAGAAAGAGCCCCAAGACATTGACCAACATGGTAGGGATTACATGAGGAAGAGCTGTTTGGAGCCTTTTTCAATGAATTATTCATAATTACTAGATGCTAAGCTTGGTCATTTCTATCTGCTGAACAGGGTGTGTGAATTGGTACCCTGGTCACCATTCTAGCTGCAACCACAGAATAACAGAAAACTGTTCATCCATTTCAAGGCAAAGTGAGGAGGTAAACCTTGCTTTATATGTGTTAGGGTTTGCATGTTGTTTCCCCCATTAGATTATAAATTCCATGGACAGTACACCCAGACTGAGACTCACTTTAGGTCCTGGGGAACCTGCTCCAATCCTGCCTCTCACCAGCTCAGGTACTTAAGACATCAGGAAGCCTATTCAGCTTAGGGAGGACCAGTTATGACTCAGCCCCACCAAGGAGGCCCAGTATTTCACAGGGCAATGTGACCAGGAACTATCTTTTGCCTCTTTTTGTATTCCCAGCCTTAGCATAGTGCCTGGCACACAGGAGGTCCTCAGTAAATGTTTACTGAATGATGGCCCAAAGTGTTTGCCCCTTTCTTGATAGATGTCCTCCACAGGGCACAAATATCAGAGAGATTCCCTATAGATATTCCCATTTGCAAACAACATTTTTGCTAATTCCATCAAGCTCCAGAATACTATGAACCTATTCAATGAGATCCATCGACATCCAAAAGAGATCTACCTAACAAACCCCATAGGAAAAACACGAGAAAAAGGGAGGGGAGAAGAGGAAGAACATTTATTAAGCTCCTGCTGTGTGCTAGGCAGCATGTAAGAGCTTTACAAAAGTAACCCCATAGGGATGAATAATGTTTAATGTCTGGATTGTGCTCTGCCCTTGGACAGACAGTACACAAATAATCTACTGATGTAGATACGGCAGCACAGCATAGTGGACAGACTGTAGGATCTATAGTCAGGTGGGTTTGGCTTGTGATCCTGGGCAAGTGACTTTACCTCTCTGAACCTGTTTCTTTTTCTAGAAAATAAGAAGATTGGACTAGATGGGGAGGGACCAAGTCTCTCCCAGGTCTAAACCTATGATCTTATAAATCTATGACAGGTACAACAAAGAGATAATAATCTGGCCCGACTCACTGGGGAGAACATCCGATCCCTGAGTAAATACTCCACACCCTGGTGAATGATTACCTCTTTTTCCTGAGTTCAAATACGGCCCCAGAAGCTTACTAGCTGTGTGACTCTGAGTATGTCATTAAACCCTGTTTGCCTCAGTTTCCTCATCTGTAAAATGAGCCAGAAAAGGAAATGGGAAGCCACTTCAGTATCTTTGCCAAGAACAACCCAAATGGAGTCAGGAAGAATTGGATATGACTGAACAACAACGAGGAGGAAAATAAATGACCATGAGAATAGTGAGGAGCCCAAAAATCACCATGGCCTAATGTAATTTGTGCAAAGGAAAAATCCTCCAGTCTTCTGAGTCCCCTAGATTTCAGTCCAAACCCAGTTATTTATGGCTCTATACCCCTCCCCTCAAATTTTAGACAGATGGAGTCAAGGTAGCTTTCATGATTTTCTAGTTGTCTCCAGGTAGTTGCGCCCCCTCCCCACCCTTGCTGAATCACTAGGGAAATTTTTTTTTTTTTAGAAACTCCAATATTCTTTAATAACTTCTTACCAGTAGAAATGGCCAGCTACATCATTCTAGCTACAGGGCTGGAAGTGGAAGGGTGGTAACTGAATACACCAGTGCCTTCAGGGACCTGGCTCAGAACCTCTCTTGGAACTGAGTAACACCTGGAAAGGTGAAGATGAATTAGCTCATGCTAATATTGCTGACATCCAAACAGTACTCATTGGACAGTACACCCAGACTGAAACTCACTTCAGGTCCTGGGAGAACCTGCCCTAATCCTGCCTCCCAGCTCAGATACTTAAGACATCAGGAAGCCTATTCAGCTTAGGGAGGATCAGTCATGATTCAACCTCACCAAGCAGGCCTGGTATTTCATGGAGCAATTTTGCCAGCATTGCAGGTGCTTCTTGGCCAGCTACCACAGCAAAGAGAATGTGAGCTCCTTGAGGGTTGAGATTGTTTTTTTTCTCTAATACTTACATGAGGGCCTTGCATATTAAAGGTGCATAATAATTGCTTATTGAATTGGATTAAATGACATGGGCCCCTTTGGGCAGTGGGAAACAAGTCCACAGGAAGAAACAAAGTCCATAGGCCCAGAGTTCCTTATACTCTCCAGTCTGCCCATTAATTCAGTTCAATTCAATAAATGTTTATTAAGCACTGACAATGTGAAGAGAATTGTACTATGTACTCTAGTGGCAAATACAGCAGTCCCTGTCCTCAAGGAGCTTGTAATATCATGAAGGAGACACAAATGCACAGAAAGTATGGAGCTATATTTTATATGACTTCATATGTATAATATGTATCGTATTTCTTTTTAAAAATATTTATTTATTTTTAGTGTTCAACATTCACTTTTATAAGATGTTGAGTTTTAAATTTTCTCCTCCTCCCCAAGATAATGTGCAATCTGATATAGGCCATACGTGTAAAAGCATATTAAATATGTTTCCACATTAGTCATGTTGTAAAGAATTAGAACCAAAGAGAAAACCATGAGAAAGAAAACCAAAAAAAGAAAAAAAAAAAGGAAAAATAGTGTGCTTTGATCTGCATTCAGACTCCATAGTTCTTTTTCTGATTGTGGAGAGCATTTTCTATCACAGGTCTTTTGAAATTGTCTTAGATCGTGGCATTGCTGAGGAGAGCTAAGTCTATCAAAGTTGATTATTGCACAATGTTGCAGTTACTATATACAATGTTCTCCTGGTTCTGCTCACTTCACTCAGCCCCAGTTCGTCCAAGTCTGGTTTTTCTGAAGTCCTCTTCACTTCTTAGAGCATGACAGTATTCCATTACATTCATGTACCACAACTTGTTCAGCCATTCCCCAATGGATGGGCATCCCCTTGATTTCCAATTTTTTGCCACCACAAAAAGAGCTGCTATAAACATTTTGGTGTATACAGGTCCTCCTCCCACTTGTATGATCTCTTTGGTATATAGCCCTAGAAGTGGTATTGCTGGGTCAAAGGGCATACACTTTTTTTATAGCTCTTTGGGCATAGTTCCAAATTGCTCTCCAGAACTGCCAGACCAGTTCACAACTCCGTCAACAAAGCATCAATCTTCCAGTTTTCTCACATCTCTCCAGCATTTATCATTTTCCTGTTTTGTCATATTAGCCAATCTGACTGGTGAGATGTGGTACCTAAGAGTTGTTTTGATTTGCATGTCTCTGATCAATAGTGATTTGGAGCATTTTCCACATGATTATAGATATCTTTAATTTCTTCCTCTGAAAACTGCCTGTTCATATCCTTTGACTATTTATTGACTGAGGAATAACTTGCATTCTCATAAATTTGACTCATGTATAGTATTACTTGTATAGTATAGTATTTCATGTATAGTTCTCATGTATAGTATTTCTTGCTATCTCAGTGGTGGGGAAGGGGTAGAGTGAAGGAGAGAATTTGGAACTGAAAATTAAAAGTTTTTAAAAACCTCACCATAATCCTATGATCATCCCCTTTCCCCCCAAATTTTGGTTCTGTAGAATAAGTAATGAAAACTTCCTCCTTCGCTACCATAGAAAGATGGGAGACTCAGGGCAGAATGCTACATTTGTTGTCAGATATGGCCTCTATACCGGTTGCTTTTACTAAATTTTTTTAAATTACAAATTAAATTTGGATATAGGACTCGGGAAGAAGAGAGGATTAATTCCAGAAATGTCTGTGATGTAAAAGTAAAAAGAATCGATAAAACTTATTTTAAAATAATTAAATTAATCCTTCTTTCCTATTAAAAAAAACTAGTACTTGGTTTTGGGGCTGGGTAAACAATTGTTTCTTAGTTCTTGTCAGCGGAAAATACTTAAAGGATTGTCAGATCATTAAGAAGACTTATAGGTCATCAAATAACTCTTTAAAAAGCAATACCAGAATGAATCAGGTACAAATATGGATGAAATTCTTCTTTAAATACACATCGATTTAAAAAGTGAATGAGAAAATGCTTTGAAAAATGTATGGAATTTTACCAAAATGAAAATATTTCCAAATAATGTGAGATATTCAATAGGCCCTAAACACAGTTATGTTCTCTTAGGTCATAAAAAAAGATTATTTTCCCCTCCATTTTTTGATAGGTTAATTTAACTTCGATTCATTGTCCATAGTATGTTAGGTAACTTGTAGAATTTACCAAATAAACCATCTACCTTTTAGGACCTTACAATCACAATGAAACGACAAGCCCTTTCTCTTTTGTGATGTTCTAAATTAGTTCGAACATTTGTTTAGGGAAGCCGGTGGAGCTGGGAATTGAGTTGTTTGTTCTATTTTTGCGGTGATTATTGTCTTTGCTCATGTAATCAGAGCAGGTTTCCCAGGGGATGTAGAATGGGAGTCTGTTTTAAATTGTAAAGAAATAATTTGGCTACAAAGCTGTTCCAGGTGTGGATTAATATGGAGGCCAAAGCAAGAGTGTCAAAGTAGTAATGACAGGTCTACAGTCATCGAATGGAATTTTCTGTTTTTTGACGTGGCACAGAAGGTATGTCAAAATGCCCCTGAGAAATATTTTACTGGCCTCCACTGATCTTTTGTTGCATTTTCATTAAAGCCTTGGGTTTTTCAGATTATATAAATCTTATGAATAACAGACATCTTCCTTCATTTTTCCTTCAGCAGTTGTACTTTTTTCCCTTGAGGTCCAGGGTCCCAAGGTCAAGTCCAATTGGAAAAGACCAGGACTGTCCTCTCATGGGGGACTACGTAGCTGAGGCAAAGATTCTTTGGTGTGAGGAGAATTTGGGGGTGATGAAGGTTTTTCTGTAGGAATAGGGGGTGTCTACAGGAAAAGAGATAGAAGCACCTGGTGCAGAAGCCTTTTTCTACTGGGCTTGGAGAGTATGCTGATGGAGCAGAGTACAGAGAAAAGATTTCCAATCCTTGCAAAACAGAGCGCTGCTGAGCAAAAAGATAACGGACTATGAAGGGCAGCCACTGAGACAAGAGCCAGAATCTCATCCATAACCATCGGTAGAAGTAGTTTTAGAGCCTTTACTTCAAGGAAGCCTGCTCTGAAGGCTTCAAGCCCCCTCATCCTGGTCACCCAGGGTTTGTGAAAAGCTACTTCCTTAGGCATTTTGAGGGGAATCAGGAATCAAGTTGAACTTTGGGGAATGAGTATAAGGTATGTTTTCTTCCTTTTGTTTTACTTTGAAATTTGGTTCCATTTAAATATTCTACCAATTTAAAGCATCTTTCTTCCTAGACATTAGTAAGTTGCACACTGAAGTTAGCTGACCTTAGAAATTCCCAGGAAATAGGGTTTGGGTTCCAAGTGGATAAAGAATCAGGACTAGATTTGTGATTTCCTTGGGGAGGAAACTCCCTCTACGAATGCAGGTTGGCACCTTTTATTCTACTTTATGGTCTTGGAGAACTGCCGAGGGTCACAAAGCCAGTATGTCTTGGAAGTGGAACTTGATCCCAGGTCTTTTTGGCTTAGAGGCCAATTCACTACCTATTACGCAACATTGCCTCTCAGGACTCAAGTAAACTGAGATAAAGGATCATCCCAAATACCCATACTGAAACTCTTACCCATGTGAAAAGAGAGGTGAGCAGTGTTTGATTACACACTGAACTGCCTTCTTGTCCACTTCCCATAAGACCTAAACTTAGTACAAGAGAATCTTGGGGTTTATTTTTTAAGTAAAAGTGACTATGGGTCTCTTCTATCATGGAATATTCAGGTAAGTAAAGCTGCATGGACCTTTGCTCTCTTTTCTACCAATCTTAGCTGTGGAGCCAGAAGAGATGGGGTCAACAAGAGTTTATTAAGCACCTTCTACATGCCAGGGACAATGCTAAATGATGGAGATAGAGAACTATGTTAAAAACTGTCCCCATGAGACAGCTCTGAGGTCCAGTGAATAGAGCACCTGCCCTGGAGTCAGGAGGACCTGAGTTCAAATTCAGCCTCAGACACTTAACACTTACTAGCCGTGTGACATTGGACAAGTCACTTAACCCCAAATGACCTGCATTCCCCCCCTCCAAAAAGCAAAAAAAACCCAAAAACCCTCAAAACTGTCCCTGTTCTCCAGGAGCTCATCATCTAATGGGGGAGGGAACATACAAATACCTATGTATAAACAAGATATAGGTTGGATAAATTGGAGGTAATCTCAGAAGATTAAGGAGGAATGGCCAAAAGAACAAAGCTTGGTAAACAGAAAAAATAATTACTTGAGTTGTATTGAATCTCCCTCTAAATCCATTCTTTCCTATTACTGGAGAAAAGCAGAAT
This sequence comes from Pseudocheirus occidentalis, assembly GCA_028646575.1. Lineage (NCBI taxonomy): Eukaryota > Metazoa > Chordata > Mammalia > Diprotodontia > Pseudocheiridae > Pseudocheirus > Pseudocheirus occidentalis. The sequence goes on from CM053597.1 coordinate 52,996,287, forward strand.
AAGGCTTGAATAAGCCCAGATTTATTTTAAGCTGAACAAGGCAACAACAAACCTTGAAGTGAGAGTAAGATAAAATTAGAACTTTTTTGTCTCACCCCACCCCACCAAGAGGCAGAGATGAAGACAGAACTCATCGCAGGGGGCAAATTATGCAAAGATGCAGAAGCTGGAGGTAAGAATGATATTTGGGGGAAAAGTAAGTAGATCAATTTGGCCAGAACATAAAAAACCTGAGAAGGAGTAAGAGGAATTCAGTTGGGAAAAATACGTTGGAGCCAAACTTTGAAGAGCTATATTCTGTATTCCGGTATAATTGGCTTCTTTTTGGTCTTTGGGGCATCAGGGTGTGACACGGTCAGGCCTGAGTTAGACCTGGTGGCCAGGGGCTGGTGTGGAAGACCAGATGACAAGGGTAGGGGAAAGAGAACAATCAAAGAAGTTTTCCCCCTTGTCCTGAAGCCACTAAGTGCATTACCATGCTTTATATACTTTGGCCTAAGCCCATCTCCTTCAGGCCTCCCTCACTCTCACCAGTCCATCAGGGATTTAACTCCTTGGCCACTGTAATGAATTCCTGAGTCCTCTCTTAGCTGATCTTGGCCCTGACTCCTTGTCTGCCCGAACTGCTGGTTTCTATTTATGCCTCTTGGACTTGGCTGATCTCGCTGAACTTACTCTACATCTGCTTGATTTAGAGTCCCTGCCAGCCCTGCTATTTAGCTGAACTTCTGATAAGGTTAAGAAAGGATTCCTAGGAATAAGGAAGCCCTCTGTAATCTGCCCTGGAGCACCAGAGGAGAGAAGGACAGTGAAGATCCTTCCTGCCGAGGGAAGGTCAGCTGAAGGAAATGCTTCGGCTTTTTCTTTTCTAAGCTTGGAGCCTATAGATTCCATGATCATGTCTCAGCAGGTGACTCTCAGATATATTTGTCTACCCCTAGTCTCTGCCCTGAGCACCAGTTGCGTCACCAACTGTCTATCGGATGTCTCAAACTGGATGGCATGTAGCATATCTTATCTCAGCATGTCCAAGACAGAACTCATTATCTTTCCCCTAAACCTTCCCTTCTCCCTTGCTTCCCTGTCCCTGTGGGGGAGACCACCATCCTTCCAGTTGCCCAGGCCCACAATTTCATCATCATTCTCAATTCCTCACTTGCACTCACCCCACACACAGTCTCTTGCCAAATTCTGGGGTTCCTAGCTTCATGCCATGGTATTTCTCATGTATATCCTCTTCTCACCACTTGGATAGCTGCTTCCCTGATGCACGTCCTCAGTACCTCACTCCTGGACTAGGGCAATAGCCCGGTGGTGAGCCTCCCTGCCTTGTGTCTCTAGCCCACCCTAATCCATGCTCCATTAGGCTGCCAAGGCACTCTTTCTAAAAGCACAGATCTGACCCTTTCACCCCCTTGCTCAACAATCCCCAGTGCTGCTGGTATTATCTCTAGGATCCAATATAGACTCCTCTGTCTGGCTTGTCAGCCCCTCACAACCTGTTCCCTTCCAGTCTTCTCATGCTCTGCTCCCCTCTATGGACCCTGTGATCCAGCTTCCTGGGCCCTCTGACTGCTCTTCACAAGCAGAGTCTCCTGACTCCAGGCCTTGGGAGTCCTCCATGCATTCCCCATGCAGGGAATGCTCTCCCTCTTCACCTTCACCCACTGACTTCCTTGATTTCTTTCAAAGCCCAGTTTAAAAACCATCTTCTACAAGAGGCCTTTCCTGGTTTTCCCTCTCCTCTACCTTTCCCCTACTTGCTAACAGGAATAATAATAATTATTATTCAGTCACTTTTTAGTCATGTCTGATTCTTTTTACCCCATTTGGTGTTTTCTTGGCAAAGATAGTGGAGCAGTTTGTCATTTCCTTCCCTGGCTCATTTTACAGATGAGGAAACTAAGGCAAACAGAAGTGACCTGCCCAAGGTCACACAACTAGTAAATATCTGAGGTCAGATTTGAACTCAGGTCTTCCTGCTTCCAGACCTGGTGCTCTATCTGTTGTGCCACCTAGCTGCTCCAATAATAAAGCTACTGACATTTATAGAGAGCTTACCACATGCCAGGCACTTGCTAAACACTTTACAATTATGATCTGACTTGACCCTCACAACAACCCTGCTAGGTAGGTGCTTTTACGTTTTACAGATGAGAAAACTGAAGCTAACAGAGGTGAAGTGACTTGCCCAGGATCCCGCAGCTAGTCTGAGGCTGGATTTGAACTCAGCCTGTCTCCTAGTCCTAGTCCTAGTCCTAGTCCTAGTCTCTACCCTGTCTCCTAGTGCCTTCCCTTTGAGATCATCTCTCGTCTGCACTGTATACACCATACACGCTCATACTCGTTTGTGTGTTCTGTCCCATTAAAGTATGGGCGGCTTTGGACAATAAATTGTGTTTTGCTTTTTTCTTTATCCCCTGGGCACATAGCAATACCTTAATAAATAAATGTATGTTGACTGACTGACTGACTGACTTGGAGGAGAGACATGATACATGTCTTCAAGTCTCTGAAAGGTTTTCACCCCGAAGAGAATGAGCCCTGCTCTGTATGACCCCAGAGGGAAGACCTAGCAGAAACTGTGAAGAGGCAAATGGACTTTTGATACAAGGGAAAGCTTATTAATCATTCCAGCTGTGTAGGAGCAGCACAGATCATGTCCTCTTTGGTGGGGGAGGAGGTCCTTCACTCTGGAAATAATTCTTTGTGAGGAATGAGTCAAGCTAGATTCTTGCTGATGTCCCTTCCAACTCCCATATGGAGTGATTGTCTACACCCCCTGCCCGGCTGTTGCTGTTCAAGTTCCAATGTGACCTATGTTCCTCATCCATCTCCTTCTGTCTTTGGGGAGAGGAGCAAGAATGAAAAATATGGAGAAGGGAAGGAAGAAAGAGTAAACATGGAAGGATCAGATATAATGAATGGCTCCAAAAGAACTGGAAAGCCACTCTATTATCTTCCTTCCCTACCATACACGTCATGGTCATAATACTTGTAAAGCTCTTTGCAGACCTTAGAGTGCTACAGAAATGCTAGCTATCATCATTATAATTTTCTAAGTGCCCCTGTGGACATGCCAAAGAGCCACGCATTAATAAGGTTTAGTATTCAAACTCCCTTCTGAGGTAGTATTCTCTGAAAGGCCACCCTCACCCTAGGCAAAAAATAGCCGGTTTGGATTCTCTCCTATCTCTACTTGCCTCCAGCATCCCTGCTTCTCACTTCCTGACCTCCCTACCCTTCAGACTCCTATCTTGTTTTCTTTTTTTTTTGCTTTTTTTTGGAGGGCAGTTGGGGTTAAGTGACTTGCCCAAGGTCACACGGCTAGTTTTTTTGTGTGTGTGTGTGTGTGTTAAGTGTCTGAGGCCGAATTTGAACTCAGGTACTTCTCACTCCAGGGCCGGTGCTCTATTCACTGCGCCACCTAGCCGCCCCTCCTATCTTGTTTTCTAGGCCAACAGAGTTTTCTTTACTCTTGCCCAGCTATGACAATTCACCTTCAGTATTAGCCCAAAGCAGTTTGAAGTATTCTTCCTTCCAAAAGTATTTGCATTTCTAATGGTGAAATCTTAGGATGGTGGTGGAGATTTGAGGGCTAGAAGTGGCTTTTCCAATGTTTGTCTCCTAACATACCAAAAAGGCAACTGCCCTTCCTGTCTTATAGTCCTCCCCTGTGTCAGTTGGTCTGTCCTCATAAGGTCATGTGTCATCTAGGGGTCCTATGCCCCCAAATCCCTTCTCCAAAATCAAGGTTACTTTGAGGTTACAAGGTTACTCAGCCAACTGAGGCCAAAGAAAAGGAATTATAGGGTCAGCTAGGTGGCACAGTGAATAGAGCACCGGCCCTGGAGTCAGGAGAACCTGATTTCAAATCTGGCCTCAGACATTTAACACAAAACTAGCCATGTGACCTTGGGGAAGTCACTTAACGCCAATTGCCCTACTTTCACCCCCCCCCCTCCAAAAAGCAAAGAAATGAAGTTATAATCAAATTTTAGCA